>OY756219.1:21256264-21867831 GCA_963576875.1 Acrobasis repandana
GTATTTGAATAAACAGATATCGATTTTAGTACATGTCATAATTAAGTACATTTGATGAAAAGATATAGCAAAATACTTGCAGTCGGGTGATCAATTTAGTATGTGAGGTGTTTTTTTTATATGTCGTATCGATTTAGTCTTGTTCCATCCTGCTACTCCTCAGGTTTCAAATGCTCTCATGAGTCAAATCTCGCTGTAGTTTTGTGCACAATAAAGGTATACTCCTGCACATATCCAAAGCTAAAGAACAATCACATAAAAAGCACCAAACCTCAGAACAGAACCCAATCAATTTAGACACTGTCGATCCCAATACACGATAAACAATAAAGCAATCTCAATACGAACCTGTTGTCAATGACATTTAAAGTTCAATTGTCCTAGTTGGCTAATATCAAGAATTTAGTGGGTTCATGCGTGTATTTCTTATCGTAGAAAATTAAAGTTGAAACGTGTAGCTTCTATGCAAGAACTCGCCACCAGAAGCAGAAATAAGTAACTTCGTTATGTCAATCGACACCAGCGATATGTAATACTATGAAAAAATTATCAAGTTCAAAGTGATCAGTAACAGAATTGGCAGAAAACGAGATGTAGTTACATCTCGTTTTCTGCCAATTCTGTTACTGATGTTGAACCAATCAGTGGCTGCTGTATGATGCTGCGTTATACTATAACCGTTGACGCAACGTCAACTTAATTAAAACGTTACTAAATAATTTTATATAGGTACGTAGTTACACTTCCTTATTATTATACTTTGCTGATCGAAACTATCATCTTTTTTTTTCTTTTTAATCTTCTTTTTTGTTTTCTTGGCAAAAATGTTGCTAAAAAGTCATATAACTATTTACTTACTAACTTTGAAGGCTTATTGTTATTAGTCTTTTTAGACATCCTCCGTGGCGTATTGGTAACAACGCAAGTCCGCCGCTCGAAAGTTCTGGGTTCGATCCCTAGCCAGGGCATTTAAAAAAAGGCCTTTTTTGAATCGTCCTGGGTCTTGGGTATTTACTTGGGTATCTAAAGAATGTATCATAAAATATAGTTAGTTAAAATTGAGTTAGTATCCCAGTTTTTCGAATAAATTGACGTGAATTCGATGAACGTCTTCCTCGTAGACCCAGCGGGCATTAAAAAAATTGCAACATAAATTTGAAAGCTTTATACTTCCAAAGCTTAAAACTAAGGAAAATAATAGTATATCGTTGTAAAGACACATTCGGCGACAACACAAAAATATATATTTGACCTTCCCTTCACCCCCTGCATTGACGTCATAGACCGCGGAAGGGAGCACTGAAAATGAGGTCCTGGACCTGCGCGGACGACGATCAGTACAACTCGCGATAGCATCAAAACTACTGGTTGGATCTGAACTAACTAAATAAATTTTATTTGACAGACTAAAGTCAGAACTTAATATTGATGTAAAAAAAATATATAAATTGACAAATTTAAACACATGAGCAGGCAGAAATTCCGAGACCAAAACTCAGGAGGACAAAAATAGTTACAACTAAAAGGCTATCCCAATTGCGATCAACGAAAATTGATCAGCAATGTAGAAAGGTGTCGTGATTATCTTATAAAAATAAACGGGCAAGTGCGAGTCGGACTCGTACATGAAGGGTTCCGTACCACTGTACAATGTTTTAAAACGCTGAAGAAACACGTTTCTTGTATTGACCCCCTTTTATTTTTAACTATTTTTTATTTTTAGTATTTGTTGTTATAGCAGCCACAGTATTACATAATCAGTGAAAATTTCAAGTGTCTAGCTATTAAGGCTCAAGAGATAGAGCCCTGTCACAGACGGACAGGCAGAAAGACGGACAGACAGCGGAGTCACAGTAATAGGGTCCCGTTTGCACCCATTGGGTACGGAACCCTAAAAAAGAAAGAAATGCAGAAAAGTGACACCAGCTCGAACCAGGTTGATAAAGATGCCTAGCGATGAACGCAAAAATCGAGTATTTTTTGTTGTTAGTAGTAGTAGTTGTAGGTTCTTTGGGAAAAGTTTTTCAGTATCATGGACTATATCTACCTTAAAATAGTTTCAGTATATTTTGTTAAATGTAATATTGAGAACGTTTTTCCGTTCTCTGAATAATTTTTTAAGCTTAGTCCTACCGTATGAAAGTATTGGGTCATATACATTGTGAAATTTGTGAATAGAGCTATGAACAATAGGTACTTACTCACAATAATCTTGATATATTTCAATAGATTATTTGATAATATCAAAATAATTTATGAAGTAAAGGTGCAACTTATCAGATCAGGTGTCGCCATACAATTCAGTAGCAGAATCGATAAATATGTCCTCACTCACCCTATTATATTGTCAATTACGTATCGAGCTGAAATCGATCGGAATCGAATTGATTTTATCTCTTGATTCTTGGTTCCTGCCCCCGTAGCATAGCAGCGTTGATGAACCCAGATTAAGTTTATATCACGCGACAGACTAGTGCCATCCCGCTCGTTATCATGACGTAGAGCGAGATAGTGATACATGATAGCGCTCGATAAACGCTGTCGCCGGTGCCATGACATGCTAAAGGGGCTGCTTTGAAAACGTTTCAATACTTATATTAATAATGTGCTGTTTCTTTGTAAGCATCGCAGTCTTAAATAACTGTTCGAGAAATATTGCCGAATCGACGAATGTAGTATATTATAACTATAACAGTCTACAAATCCTTCCAGAACTTACTTCTGTACTATAATTATCTTAAAGCCAATCCAAAACGAAACGTGCCCTAAGTCGGTTTTACTGACCATAAAACGGATAATTTAACCCGCAATCAGTAATTACGGCATGTTTCCGTTATGCAATCAAGTGACCAATCTACGCTTTATTTCTATGAGGAATAATTAGTCAACATGAATACACTAACGCATTATATAATTAGGCATTTAGTAATAAATTTTATAGTTTTTATAAGAAGTGCTGGGTCAGGTATGTAATCTTTATTTAATGTTAGTTGACAAAAGGCGTATTCGTATCGTTTCCTGAATAGGACCACTCCATCTCTTCCTGTGGATCGATAAGAAGCGACTCAGGCGACTAAAGTACCACGCACTAAAAACTCACTATTTGTTAGGGTAAAATAAGGGTAGTGTAAGGAGAGTTAACGTCAGACAGGCGGCTGGACGTAAAACCACCAAATCGTTACATGGTTCCTGTTTTTAACCGACTTAAAAAAAGAGGAGGTGATACATTCGAACCGTATGATTTTTTTCTCTTTTTGTACGTATGTTACGCGATATCTCCACCTGTAGGTTGACTGGTAGAAAAGGCCCTAGGCCTTAAGTCCGCCTGTTACATTTTTTGTAATAAAGTTAAATAAATAAAATAAATATCTTCACCAATTGTAAACCGATTTTTTCTTTAAAAATAAAGATTCTTTTTTTATTTGAAAGCCTTTGCTACCAAGTTGGTCGTATAATTTTGTGACATGATGAAGAAATTTGGAGATAATGAAGAAACTCCTAAATGTGTCTTTTTTTTAACAAAAAAAAACATAATATTTTCTTCTCCATTTCGCAAGGCCTTCAATAAACGTTGATATTAAGTTTATAGTTAAAACCATAATGTTACAGTCCCTCCAGAATACTGCCTCCATCCTCTTAACACCAGCGACTGTCACATGAAGCCTACACCAGTGTTCTCGTACTACCTAGTAGGGTCCCGCTGCGAGATTGAATACTGGAGGGGATGCCCCACCCTGAACAAATTCGACAACGAGTTTGAATGCTCAGACTTGTGTATATTCCGCTTCGGAAGAAGAGAAGTCGAGGAGTCAGCAGAGGGACCAGTGCTAGGTAATAATTTTAATTGGACCTCATCATCATTATCCGAGCGTATTCCCGGTTGCATCCTCAGCTGTACCGCTTCAGAGCCCGCGTTCCGCTACCAAACCTAGGTGATTTGACGAGGTACCTAATTTGTACACAAAACGACTGCCGTCTGACCTCCGCATCCCAAAGGGTAGACCACAACCAAGCCTAAGGTAGGGTAAAACAAACGCTAGATGGCGTTCGGGACCCAGAGCTTTTGAGTGCCTTCCGAAATACGAAATCATCTTTCTTTTCAGATAATCAGGTAATTCAAGCCTGCAATATCCTAACCAGACTGAACAACTTTTCACATAGTATGCTTCCCCACTGGGAAGCATACTTTGTGAAAAGTTGTTTCCATCCCACTGAATTTAACCACGGAGGCAGTTAAATTTTATAGGAAGAGGGGACATTTGTGTAGCGGCAACACGTGCAATAGCTTCCCAAGTTATTTATCTATCTATATTTAGGAGCTATGCTCTTGTCGGTGGAGTATGAATTCTCTTCCATTTGTCTCTCTCATCAGCCAGCTGTTTTACTTCGCGGTACGAGACAACGTTCACCTTTTCCTTTATCTGTTACATGTAGCATATGCCTCGGTCTTCATTGTCCTCTTTTCCCAAATCAAAACCAAGAAGCTCCATGGTCATGAAAGTACGCATTGCTAGCAATTTCGCAAGTTAAGCAACCCCGAGCGTGTTCCGCCCTTGGATGGGTGACCATAAGCAGCACAATTTTTTTTCGATTTAAGCCGTTATTCCCGACTGTCATCATTTTATGACAGTCGTCAAGCTACTCGTATTTCGGATTCCTTTAAGCAGCTTGAAAAATCTTATACAAGTGTTGGCCACTTACACACACGAAAAAAACTACAAATAGATTAATTGAGAATGTATTGTCCCATACACCTGCCTACTAGTTGGCTCTGACGAAACAGTCAGAGCTAAAGAGTCAGATAGCATATTTGTTACTGCTTTCGGCTCAAGGGCCTCCTGCCAATTGAGAATATCTTTGTTTCACGAATTTTTATTATATTTTCAGTGAATGCAATAGAAGATGACAATGACCTGATAAAGGAACTCTTGGAGCTGCCTGAAGAAAACTTAACGATCATCAATGAGTTGGTGAAGCAGATTGACGTGGAAGTGGTAAAGCATGTCAAACTTCATCAGCAAATGGTGACTCTTCCTCAAACGGGTGAAATTGAAAGCGCTACTGGTATGTTTACTGTTCAGTTATTTATTGTTGATAAATACTTTGTTGTTCCCGGTAGAGTACAATAGGACCTCTCCAAGTCTTCCCGTGGATGTCGTAAAAGGCGACATAGGAAATACAAGCTAAACAAAGCTTATAAACATCACTTTAACCTCTTCAACTCGTCTGGCCACCGTGGAGAGCGTAGGCCAAATCCTCTGGCTGTGCTGCCGAAGTATGGCTCTGGTAGTACAGAGAGGGCGTACTCCTACAATGGAGACTAAATAAAAGTATATCTTCTTCTTTTTTTCGTATCGATGGTACTTATTTAAGCATCACGTCTGTATCGGGCCACTTCGAGAGTTTTTTCATTTGCGGCCATCAGGTATACCTAAGGGTGAGGGTTCATAAAAAGAGTTCTTAGTTTGTTAGGGTAATCCGGAGCAGTCCCCTAGCTGGAATATAATTTTTACAATAAAAAAACGACTGCATGCCAAATTCACAGCACTGACAAAAGCGAAATACATACATTCGTTTACTTGGATTATTTATTTATTTAACTTTATTACAAAAAATGTAACAGGCGGACTTACATTTTGGATTACATACCTATTTGTTTTTATCATTTTGGTTTAAGACGATACACGGTGTCCAGTGCTGCCCCCATTTGAAATAAATTATTTGTAAGGAAACGGAGGTATCATTTAAAATTTTGAGCTAATAAAACCACTGTTTACAGTTTAAAGTAAAAACGGTAAGCTTTAGTTTGCATTTTTGCGAAAAACAGCCATTTTTGGCAAAAATGCAAACTAAAGCTTAACATTCTCACTTAGAGCTGTAAACAGTGGTTCATAAAGTTGTTTGAAGGGTTATCTAGGTTTTAGTAGCTTAAAATTTAAAATGATATCTCCGTTTTCTTACAAATAATTTATTTAAAATGGGGGCAGCACTGGACTCCGTGTATCGTCTTAACAACCAAACTATAGACTGATTTTGATATAATTTAAATGAGACTAACCTAAAAGTACCTATATCCTTTAAAACGAGATCCATTTTCCAAATCGGTCTATAAATACCCGTTCTCAAAGATACAACCGAATTGATAACCTCCTATTCTGAAGTCATCAGGCTTGAGCTTGTCGTGGGTCACTCTTAAAGGTTTGTATACTTAGACATGTCATAATTTAGGTACATTGGTACATACTAAATTTACAAATTGTCATTATTTTAAATTTCGTAATTCTTATAATTCAATTTAAGTATGACATAACAAACAATGTAATCTCAGTCCATCCATATAACTAATTTTAAGTTTTAAGTTTGTTAGTTGACGTCTTTGGAGAAAACGTGCAGTGCAGTTTGTTGCCGCTTCTTCTGCACTTGCGCCTAGGAAGCGGCGTAAACTTAGCTGTAAGTAACGATTTGACGTCAACATTTGTGCAAAACAAAACAAAGTGACTGTTATTAAGAGATATTATAAATATCCTATGATAATAAAGATATTTTAAATTTTTGAATTTTGAATTTAAAATGGAGCTAGAGGAAAACCTGAGGAATTGGGTTGGCTGATTGTATGAAAATGTAACTTTCACTGAAGTACAATAAAGTTTTTTAAATAGTTTGGAAAATCCAAAAGTGCACGCCTCATAATCTCATTTTTCACAATTAAATTGATTTTGATTGTTTTATTGCTAACTTAAAACGAAGAAAAGTATGTGTCGGCTTTAACGCACGACTGGAGATTATTTTTAACTTTTATTTTTAACTTCCCGCTGAGGAAATTGAAAATTTTCTAAATTCGGGACGTTATTAGTTTCACCCCGTTTTTGAAAAGTCGAATTTTCATCAGATCTCGACGTTTAAAGGTCTAAGGAATCTTCCCTGACCACTCACGAGCAAGTGTCATGCACCCTATCCGTATGTGTGTGTGGGTGTGTATGTGTATGTGACCCGCTTATAACTCTTGAACAACTAAACTGATCGGAACCAAACAAGTAGCTTTCCAAAGAGTTCTATACAACTCAGATTTCTTGTGAATTTAAACCGATTCGGACCGGTAGATTTTGAGAAATCTCAAAAAAACTAAGCAAAAACAAGAAAAAAAATTCAAAAATGATGTTTTTTGAGAATAACTATTAAACTACATTGAATTAGACCGTGATCTTCGAAAGGACTTAGTTTTGGATAATACTGAAGCGTATAAAAAAAAATGGACTTGATCAGATAAGTTTTTCGGGAGTTATCGTGACCACGCCAGTTTCCATACATACAGACACACGGACGTCCACAAAATGATTTTATTAAACATTGTTTTTATTTATTTTAAAGGCAAAATGTCTTTTAAAAATGTCATAAGTGTTGAAACTAGTGTTTTTCCTTGACATTTATGTGTAAATATTATTGTACAAGTGCGATAGAAAATAAATAGAGACACATTTAGTTAAAAAAATCACTTGATTTTTGTAAGGCGAGAGTAGAGCACTCATGCGCGTCGCTTATGAGGCGTGCAATAAAAAAATAAATAAAATGTAGATTGACGCAGCAGACAAAGCGATTGATAAGCCGCACAGCTTGACCTAATCTGATGATGAAGCCGGAAGGTGGCCACGGCATCTCTGGTGTGATAAAACAACATAACGCCACCGAGTTTGGACTCAATTGATTCGTCTTGACGAGCACTTTAAACTTTTTAGTTCGTTGGTTTTAGATAAAAGCTTGTTTTTAAAAATATGTTTTCCATGAAAAATGACTTCTTGTATTATGGTGTTACAGAAACCACTACAACTGAAACGGAGACTACAGAAACTGAAGAAACGACAACTGAGGAAACAACAACTACAGAGCAACCAAATGATGATTATGAGTCAGGTCTTCCCGAGGAAGTCGAAACACCTTAGCAATACCTTTATGATGTTGATGTTAGTTTTTTTAGCGATATCACGCACTATTTGCTCAAGTCTTGGATGCAAGAACTCATGACAACGCTTGTAAAATGGCCAAGCCTAACGAGCGTAATTTTTCTCCCTGACTGTACCAGAATGGATTATGTTTTTACCCGACTACGACGAAGCCACAAGGAGAAGTATGTGTGTTTGTAAGTATGTATACCTTGACAAATGAGATATCGTTGAAAGCTTGAACTGAAAATTAACTGAACATTTATTCAGTCAGAAATTGTTTCACGCAGTCGTTTCTATTTTATTTTTTACTTTGAGTTGTGAGTCGCAGAAAATAAGTGGCGTAATTTCTTTCTAAAAGTATATTTTTTGTCGCAGTGTGCATAAATTTTATACAGCAGAAATTACGCAACTAATATTAGGAACTCACAGCAAAAAAATTTCGCTCGTTGAGGTGGCGATACACGACAAAACCTGTCATACAATCTCAGTAACAATCCGGTGTTGTAATGTGTAGAAACCTTTAAGCTTGGTCCTAAAATATATATATAGATGTTTGTCATTGATGAGCTGATTTTTTGTGAGAGTCCATGCCGCGACATTCGTCGGGTAGTTTTAACGGTAAGTAAGTAGAAAATAGTCGGCCGATAACTATTTAAGTATTATAGTCGAATGGGGAGGTCCTCATGTCCAGCCGTGGACTGTTTTTGATATTGTGATAATCATGGTACCTACAATAATTACAGTTATAAGTACTTTATCATTGGTTTAGATGTACTTATTTGAATAAAATACATTTTGTTACTTATTGGCCTATTTTGATTTAAATATTTACCCGCCCTCGTGACTGTATAATATAATTAGGGTATTGTGATAAAAGCAAAAAAAAAAATTAATTTAATTAATTTGGGAAGTCTTAATTCAAAAAGAAATTGCATCGGCCGGGAATCGAACCCGGGCCGCCCGCGTGGCAGGCGAGCATTCTACCACTGAACCACCGATGCTTCAATTTGTAAGTTAAAATGACTTACTAGTTTCAAAAGTAAATGTACAAAATTATACATTAAGTTAAATTATCAGATTTTTACAGTGCTTATATTATTCACGTTGTAAAAGATTAAATTATTGCAAAAAATAGTGAAATGATTTAAAGTTTTTGAATGCTGACATCTAGTGGATACGTCTTGCAACTGTACTAATCAAAAAGCATTGTGAACTGAAGTATAAACGTGAACCACTACACACGTTATTAGTTATTACACTTCACTACAGATGGCGCTTTATGCACTATGAGATAAACAATTTTTAATGCAAATAATACAGAATTGAAATATTATTTATGTAACAGGTATCGTAGAAATAAAAAAAAAGTCAGTCTCATCGTATATTATAATTTTACAAATTTATAAAGCGATTTCTACTAGCTTGCACAATAAAAAATACTTATCGTCATTAAATTATTAAGTACAATCTAAGGACATCGATCAAATATTACTAATATTCTAAGATAAAGATGCTAAGGATCAGTGAGCGTTTCTTTATCGTAGGAAGGAACCGTTGAGAAAATTACTGCCGTGTATCACATAAAAAAACAACAGGCGGCGCCACTGTCTGTATTAAAATAAAAGTGTTGGCCAAATATGTTTCATGGAGGGTAAATGTATTTTTGTTTCTGTTGGGGTCAACACTGCAGAATGTTGGTCACTTGACAATCTTATGATAAAATTTATCATAGAAAACACATAAAAAACGTTTCTGTTGAAACATCGAATTGGTATGACCGAGATATTTGCTTTCAACATTAAATTTGTACTGTTTTTCCTTCTTCTACTTAATAGATATTTAAATGTTTGTTCCGTTGCAGCCCTGTGTCGAAAAATATCATTATTTATTAAATCCAAAGTCCACAGTACCAGCCTTACAGCTTGACAACAGTAAAAAGATCTTTGCTTTACACTATAGCACAATCGAATTAGGCATAACACCCGGTACATAAGTGGACTCAAAATGGCGGTCACTGCGCGTACTTTTAGCTATAATTATACCTGCGCAGAGCCGCCGGGTCAACTTATGTGCAGGGTATTGTATCTCATAATGTTCTCATTTCTCACATCTTATATATTCCATACATCATCACTACATGTCGTGGCCAACACCATGAAAAATACTTATCCATAAAAGCTGATCATGAGAATGGGCGAGGCTTAGTCTAAAACCTCACCACTTGGTTACACAGCTAAAAAACATCACGTGATGGACGACCTGAGGGAAAAACTTCTTCTACATTTAAGAGCCAGGCTCTTGTCAGTTTTACTGTACGGATATAGACGCTCTCCTATCTATCTGGCCAGCGTGGAGAGTGTAAGCCAAATCCTCTGGCTACTCTGGGTAACTATGGCTCTAGTAGTACAGAGTGGGTCGAATCGTCGGTCGTAATCATGATGATGAATTACTATTTTTGAGAGAGATAATGGAATGGTTTGCCATTGCATAAAAATGAAATCGTGCTGTAGAATAAGTGCCAAGTTGTTTCAGTGAGACCATTGCACATCATGTAAACGTCACGCCACTGCCACGTTCAAAGTCCTTGTCCACTTCTTTCTTATCACATTCCACCTTTACTTCGACTTCGCTACTGCATTTGTTCTTGTTTTGTCGTTCTTTGTATGCTCTGTACGCCAACCAACATAGGGCTGCCAATAGGACCTGAAAGATTAATGAAACAATATGACTCAAGCAGAACGAGAGTAACTACTTTTCTTTATTTTTTGTCGCCTTGTGGCACAAATAGATCTTTCGTATGAAACCGTACGCAACAGAAAAAAATCTGCTTCTCACAACTCAAAAAAATACCCAATTTAATTATTATGCATATCGTATAAACATTTAACATATTGGTAGAATACAGGGCATGGGCATGACAATTAAAAACTGACTTCGAAGCTTTTTGAAAATATTATGTTTTACATCCCATTTCAAATAAGTAGTACTTAAAGGTCCTATCATATAAAAGAATAATAAGCAAGAACATGTTTGGAAAATTAAGACGAATTCGATCATACAGTTCATGTCCCGCATGGATCAAATATGATTTATGTCTATTGTTTTTTATTTATAAAAATACACAAACATGTGTGAACTACGTGGGAAGCATAAAACAGAAAAGTTACTCAAACTAAATAATGAAGTTATCAATTAGATATTACAACTAATTTAAGCAGTTTAGTACCAGTAAACAAACGAAAAGGTATTATAGAAGGTAGGAGAGAAAAGGCAAACATTACAAATCATAGAAAATACCTTACTAGTTGCTAGAGCTTTCGCAAGTTAAGCAGTACGCTAAGCTAAGCATGGTCCGCACCTGGATGGGTGACCAAAAGTGGCACAAAAATAATTGAGCTCCTCCGTGCTTCGGAAGGCACGTAAAGCTGTTGTTCCCGGTTGTCATCATTGTATAACAGTCGTTAAGCTTTGTCAAATGCCTTTAGGCAGCTTGAAAAATCTGACACCAGTGTTGGCCACTTACACACACGAGAAACAAACAAACAATAGAAATAACTAGAAGAGGAAAAATGTTCGGTCATCTACTACAACGAGATGAGAACGGACTTAAGAGAGACATGGAAAGAACTCCACCAAAAAAAGAAGTTCTCCACATTGAATGCTAAAAAACTCTATATAAAATAGAAATAATTGTAGTTACCTCCAGAACGATGACCAAAATCGTGACAGACAAGACTGAAGACGCCGAATTCCGAAACCCAGCCTTGATGAGTCCACTGCATCCTACTGCATAGAACTCCTTCCTGGCCCGGCAAGCTTCCCTCTCCTTCTCCTGGACGAGATCCGACCGAGTAGGGTCGTAGGAGGGGCAGCAGGATATGGGGACGTCAGGCGCGAAGATGGGCGGTATGGTTGGATCCCGGTAGTCTTCTGGGCTGTAGAGGCCGCAGCATTGTAGCTGGAATGGAAATGAGTACGAATTTATTTTAGGAAAACAAAAAAAAAACAGGGTTACATTAAGACAACGAATGGTAAGTTGGTAACTCATCGTAAACGTCTGTCAGTTCGAGAGGACTGTTGTTGACTTGGCTGCAGATACAGGTGTCGATGATTTTTGTCAATTACTTACAGATTTTAATCAGATTACCATTGAATTATCTTGTTTATTGTTATGTGGTTACGGCTAGTGGACTACCCCATCTTTTCCTGTAGATGTAGCAGGACGTGACTGAAGGAGTAAGTACAAACATCTCGTGCTACAGCAGAAAAATCTATTTTGATCTTAACTTCTGCAATTTGAGGAAAGCGCAACCTGAGCTCCGAAGCCAAGGATGGCACCTTAAGATGGTACTGGAGGCGCGGGCGAACTCCACAGCGAGTTGCCTACCGACGCGCTTCGTCGTGTTGCTATTTCGTCGAGAAAGAGAAAGGGCGCTAAAAAAACGAGACAGAGAATCCGTCACACCGCCGGCACCCGCGCGAGGTGTAATAAGGGTGATAAACGGAAGAGGTGTAATAAACGGGCCGTTATAGGCCATGAATCGAAAGGTTTTCGTAGTTTTCGTTTATTTCGATAAATACGATACATACCCAAATAAAACTAAATTATTTGGAATTTAGAGTCTTCACTCTAGTCGTATAATTAGTTTCCATAAGGATCGAAAATATAATTATAAGTGTAATAGGCGTCTAAATATTACTCGATTTCGTCGATAAAAAAGGCAAATTTTAAATTGCTATAACTTTTTTTTTTGTTTATTATTTTCGAACCAAAACTAATTACAGATCTAGACATTTATCATCTTAATGCTTGTAAAAATTTGAATACGATGAGTTTTATGGTTTCGAAATTAAAACGAAAGTACGTTTGTATGGGATTTCGTCCCTCCAGTTAACCCTTAAAAGCGCTAAGATGAGGCTCTTATGCTTATGTCCTGTAGCTTAAATGATTATGAGGTCTTGTCTTGTCTAGTTTTATCTTCTGCCCCGGGCTTTACAGCATTGCAGCTGAGTATGCAACTGGGAATACGCTGAGATGAGAGAGAGGGAAAGTCTAGTCTAGTTTTGTCTTCTAGTACGTGCTTCCGCAAATTAGCCGCGTCGTAGGACCCATATCTAAATTAAAAATATGTAATGAAATATTTCGTCACGTCACGAGTGATATTTGAACTTACAGCCTACACATCTGTACTGTGAGTGCACTTACAATTGTGGTACCATGACATCTGATCACCCTGACGAATTTCCTCATCACATATTACATATGCATTTAAAGCATGCGTATTTCACTCGTGATGATATTTTTCACCACATATTTGTAATATAGATATTGTTCCGAGCATTGTAAGTAAGTAAGTAAGTAATACTTTATTGTACACCAAGAATAAAAATTACACAATAAGAATAAAAAATACATTAAAATGTACAATGCCCATTGTACATTTTAATGTATTTTTTATTCCTAATTCGTAGAAATCAATAATTATGACCCATATCTTGCGTGTGGAGCTAGCGCCGGAGTCAGTTCTCGACCCAACTCCTGCGGGAAGCGGAGGACGTCTGCTGGCGTCTTTCAGCTTCCTCGATGGTTCGTAAACATTCTACGAATAAGAGTTATGAGGTACGTACTCCACTATTGGTCACAGCCCACAACTTCGAATGTCTAGGGTTCCCCTCAATTGCCAGGTTGAATGACTTCGCCAGGGAGTTCGTAAGCGTCGTCTCGTCGTGGGGAGTCACTTTGACTGAGATCCCGCATAGCAGAGACTGGATGACAGCCATTATTATGAGGACTATAGAGGCCTGTAAAAAATTGTATTATCAATAAAACATAAGATACCTAAATTAACAAAAAAAACTAAATTCTGGCTACGGGAAAATTCTTACTGAAAAGTAAGTATATCCAGTTAAGGCCGTAACTAAATTTTCCGGGGTCCAGTGCTGCCCCCATTTAAAATAAATCATTTCAAAGAAAACGGAGACATCATTTTAAATTTTGCTACTACCAAGTCCTAGATAACCCTTCAAAGTATTTTATGAACTACTGTTTACAGTTTATAATTTAAATTTGCCAAAAGTCGCCGTTTTTCGCAAATGTGCGTAGTAAAGCTTAACGTTCTCTCTTTAGACAGTAAACACTAGTTCATAAAATACTTTGAAGGGTTATCTAGGACTTGGTAGTAGCAAAATTTTAAATAATGTCTCCGTTTTCTTTGAAATGATTTATTTTAAATGGGGGCAGCACTGGACCCCGGAAAATTTAGGTGCGGTCTTAAAAAAACTAAAACCTGGCTACGGGAAAACTCTTACTGAAAATTACGTTTATCCAGTTAATGCAAGCATAGCTGGGGGCAACAGCTAATATAAATGTATAAATTCTTCAAATGCATATGATTCGATTTAGATTTATATAGATAAATTTTTTTCATTCATTACTTTATGGCCTATTGAAGGCACCACGTTGAATTTAGTGTAACGTTACATAGCATAACCAGCGGGCAGCCAAGATGCTTCCAACGATATCACATTTGTCATGGTATCATCCGAGGTCGTGATGAACATACATACATAGGTATTTACAGACTCAATAGCGGCGAAATAGATAACCCCTCCTTTTGGTTTTGCCTTATTCGGGTAAAAAATGAGAATTTTAGACGGTGTATTAATTTATTTATTTATTTACACTTTATTGTACACACATACAAATGTAATAGTACAACAGGCGGACTTAATGCTAAAAGCATTCTCTAACAGTCAAACCGTTCGGTTGATTGGGAGAGTTTATGTAGCTGCAATGCTTTTCGTTTTTATTTCTTCTATTGTATGTATCCGCTCTATTAGTAGATGTTCATAATAAGGTCTGTTTTTAGTCTGCACTGCAGGAGCACGACCCTCTCTGTACTATTAGAGCCATATATTAGCCAGGGCAGTCAGAGGATTTAGCCTACACTCTCCACGCTGTCCACGGAGGTTTCATTGATGTTTATAAGCTTTGTTTAGCTTGTGTTTCCTAAGTCATATTCTATATACAACATTCACGGAAAGACTTGGAGTGGTCCTATTCTAATCAGGAGGAAAAATAGTTCTTAGGCGAATTTCTTTCCAAAATAATGCGTAATTCAAACGCCTTATTGTAGATGGTAGGCAATCCGTAATTAAGCTACCTACTTTCCCTAAAACTTAGTAATTATTAAGTATTGTTCCGAGTTCGCGTGATAGGCTACTCTGAACTTGAATACATTAAGTATTTCAAGCCAAGGCTGACCTGGTGTGAACAACCTTGGGTTTCGATTGGCACGGAATATAGTCATGCCTTTTTTACTTTTTCATGGTTTACTTGAATATAATGCGGCAATGAAGCCGTGAAATTACCCGTGTGGTTCCGGGTTATATTAGAACCACTCCATCTCTTCCTATGGATGTCGTAAGGGGCGACTAAAGGACTAACTAATGACATCTCGTGCTATAATTGCATTCCCAAGGAGGGTTAACGTCGGGCGGCGGCCGGTAAATAAAATTTTTCACACAAATACATTCCCAAAGAGGGTTGACGTCAGGCAGCGGGAAAGCACACCAGCAGCACTTGATAAGAAAGCAATGCGGCAACAGTTTTGAATTCTTGGAATTGGGAATGAGAAGTAACTAGTGTCCGAAAGATGGAAATTCGAAGAACTGTGATGCGAAAAAGATGCAAGAAAGGTGGCCCGACCTCGCATTGCTTTGTTTTGTACAACTCCGTTCCTTCAAGACCCTAAATACCAGACACAATAGATAAACAAAGCATTTTCGCATCAGTTGATGCCATCGGGTCTTGAGAGTTTCACCTGACGGAGAGCGATGGGAGTTCAAATTTCCGTGTTCAGTTTTCTACGCACTAAGTTGCAACATTGGGTATCAAGTATCAACCTAGATATAAAGTGATTGAAACCCAGATTACTTTTTCACTAGGTATCTTAATCTCTGTCGCGAGATCGTTGGTGTCAAAACAATTCAGTTTCAATCACCAACCTTTTACGACTTATTGTTATCGTAAAACTTTAATAGCTGCTGCGTAAGACTATTTATGTTCTTGAATGTACTTATATTTGGTAGGTGCATGTGTGAAAACCTACTTTTATGGAATTTACGTACACGTTTACACGTGTACGTAAATTCCATAAAAGTAGGTTTTAGGAAATGGAAAAAGAAAAAGGTCTTTTAGGAAAGAAGTCGCCCAAATATATTTTTGGGAATGGGAGTTATCGCCGATCTTCTCGATATGCACCCGCCTAGTCTTGTTATAAATTTTTGCTATATATGGTAAGACAACCTAACACAGTGATATTGGAGGTAAAGAAGCCCTAGCTCTTAGCTGCGATGCCAGCCAGCCAGTACGATCATAGACACCTACTAACCCGACATCCCCGAAGAAGAAATAGGTATTCACCACATGCAGTGGTTTCTACCGCTTGGCGAAGCCGACCATGGCCTATACAGGGTGCATTTGAAATCTTTTGCATTAATTTATCTTGCAAAACTACTTAAATAAAGGATATCTTGTTAACATACTTAAATATATGATATTTTGTACAGTAATAAGGTAGGTACTGCAATTAATGCAGTAATTAAAAAGTATCAAAAAGTAAGAAAAAATTACAGTGTTAACGCGCGCGTAGAGTAACGTGCTATGACCCCGTCGACGAGGAGAGGTCTATGATCAGAAGAAGGGCTGAGATGATGATGATGATGACTTACCACATGCAGCGGCTTCTTCTGTCTCTTCACCAAGCCGACCATGGCGTATATAGTGACAGACAAGCTGACAGCTGCTGTTACAGCCAGTACGATCATGGACACCAGGCGGCCGGAGAGTTCCGAGCTATACAACTTGGTGGCTATCGCGTTGGTCACAGTCACCGCCATGACCGTTAGTGACACCAACTGAAAAGGGCCACAATAAGATGTTAGTAATATATAGGTAACATAGTCACTTTCGTTAAAGAAAAACATCAAAATAATAATTAAGGCCATACCTAAATTTTCCGGGGTCCAGTGCTGCCCCCATTTTAAATAAATCATTTCAAAGAAAACGGAGACATCATTTAAGATTTTTCTACTACCAAGTCCTAGATAACCCTTCAAAGTATTTTATGAACTACTGTTTACAGCTTATAATGAGAACGTTAAGCTTTACTACGCACATTAGCCAAAAGTGGCCGTTTTTCGCAAATTTGCGTAGTAAAGCTATTTTAACCGACTTTGTATTTTCTAATAAGGAAAAATATACACTGTGATATATAATTTACTTGCAACAATAAAATTGATTTAAAAAATTGGCAGCTAGAATAATATGACCTCATAAAAGTCTATACTCTTTTCCTCGTTACAAATCTTGTGTCGTAATATAGCTAAAAAGATACTCTATATAAAAAAAAGCAATATAGAGCCGTATCTAGAGGATAAAGCACAAACATCTCGTGCTACAATTGCATTTCCAAGGAGTGTTTACGTCAGGCAGGCGGCCTGTCGTAAAACTATAGCCAAATCGTTTAAACTCTTCCGGCTATTTCTTCTCCAACGCAAGGTCTTTGGCATCCTTGGGTGACCGTTGACACGCATGTAATTATTCGGAGAAGAAAAACCGGGAAAGCGCACCCCGGGCTCCGAAGCAGCACAGTGCTGAGGATGCAACCGGGAACGCGTTTTGATGAAGAAGAATTCTATAACAATGCTATATTGAACTAGTACCCCCAAATCCTCAATCTATGTTAAATTAGTATAAGAACTTACACTTAGAAAATATTTTTTATAAATTATGTGTCTAGGATTTGCGGATCTTTTCTTTTCATAAATTAGTTTTTTTTTACTACCCTATATTGTCCCACTGCTGGGCAAAGGCCTCTTTAGTTCGCCATTCATCTCTATTATTATTTACTTAGTAAAAAAACTTACAATCACGATGACACACAGTGTGATGGCCACACATTTGCAACAGCTGCAGCCACATTTTTTCCGAAACTGCACTCCTAGTTTGTGCGTTTTTCCTTCGTCTGTGGCTGGAATGAATAAGAATTATTTCTTATACAATTATATAAATTGATATATAACTAAAATATTAATTATAGCTGTCCTACACACCCTTTTAGTGAATGTTTTGGAGGACACGACTACCGAGACAAAACGCTGGAACTCCCAGTTTCAGGGCCTTCAGCCACTGCGTTTGTATAGGAGGCTTAAAATGATTTTTCTTGGATACATATTGTTCAGTATACTAAAGTAGTTTCAGTATGTTTTGTTAGAACCTGTTTATAGGAATTTAGTTTTAGTGCGCAGTTTTTCACAAGTTTATTCGAATGTCAAAGTTTACCTATAAAATATAGTAAAAAAATAGAATTTCCATAAAATACACGCCACGCGCAGTCAGCCGGTCAAATTCAATTACTTAGGCAGAACGAATCGTATGTTTTTTACGAATTTCGACACAGCTTTGTTAAAAATTGCGCACAATATAGAAAAATCCTTTGTAAAATAATAATATCAAAGTCAAAATCATTTATTTATCTTTGTATGTTTGCATCACTTGATAATTGTCAACTTTTTCTTTCGATTTTATTAAAGTTGTTGACGTCGAATCATTTACTTACAGCTAAGTCTACGTAAATACCCAATATGAAATGATTAGGATGATGTTCGTCTCTTGTCTGTCATACTGAAAACCTTGCGAAGTGCAGATTATAGACCAGACGGCTCCATAGCACAACCAAGTACCCGGGAACGCTCTTTCGTGAGCGTGAGTTTTTATAAAAAATGAGATATTAATCAATAGAGCTTACTTCCAGTAACATCGTGTGTGTTCCCCATTTCCCTTCGGTCGCGTCCAGGAGTCCGACTGACCAGTTCCACAGTAATGTCTGCGTAATATACGCTCTCAACAAAGCTGTACGGCTCAACGCATCACTTGCCCACTATAATAGGCAATGCCATCAATGGACCACTGCATGTACGGATTTTAAATTTTACGACAATGACGTTTTCGTTTGTGGAATTCGTTTGATTAAGTAATTGTTTTAAGAAAGATGATAAAGAGATTTTTTTATGTATGTGTCTACTGGTGTTAAAATTTAAAACTGCGTAAAAGTACATACATAGCCATATTGGTGAAACTATGTTAGATACGTAGGGCGCACTATAAGTTTCCGAAATGAATATGAAAAAATACTATTAAAGGTACAAAATTAATTTATTGTTTTTCAAAATAACAAGTAACCAGTTTTGAAAACTTTTGTGCCACTCCTCTGTGGTGACCTCTGAAACGTGTTTTTCATACTCCTCGACAGCCTCTTCTGGTGATGAAAATCGTTGACCGCGTAATTGGTTCTTAATTTTTGGGAACAGAAAAAAGTCACAAGGTGCCAGGTCGGGACTGTATGCAGGATGACTCATGAGTTCTACATTTTTCGCCTTCAAAAAGTCGTTTGTCTGTCTGGCCGTGTGAGAACTAGCATTGTCGTGGTGCAGGATGATACGGCGTTTACGGTTATTTTTACGGAGTTCGTCAATAACTTCCGGCAAACAAATGGTCGTGTACCAGTCACTATTCACTGTACGACGATTCTCTAAAGCAACAGTAGCCACGTGTCCAGTTTTATTAAAAAAAGAAGCAATCATCCGCTTAGATGCACTTTTCACGCGCGCCACTTTGGTTGGTTTCGGCTCATCTTGAAAGACCCATACGCTCGATTGCTGCTTTGTTTTGGGATCGTAGCAATAAATCCATGTTTCGTCACCTGTTACTATGTCCCACACCAAATTTGACGCACCTTCGTTGAATCTGGTAAGCATGGCACTGCACCAAGTGACACGGTCCGTTTTTTGAGCCTCGGTCAAGTTGTGTGGGATCCACCGCGAGCACAGCTTTCTCACACCCAAATGTTTGTGTAGGATTAATTGTATTTGACTCATGCCTATTTCTAAGGATGCGCGAATTTCATGGTAGTTCACATGCCTGTCTGTTTCAATCATACGGCGCACAGCATTGATGTTTTTGTTGGTCACAGCGGTGGACGGCCGACCATCGCGAGATTCGTCACTGAGATTGATACGACCACGCTTGAATTCTGCAAACCAGCTATAAACAGTTGTCTTGCATGGTGCTTCATTGCCAAAAGCTGTTTCAAGCCGAGCGATGCTCTGTTGAGCTGTCAAATTACACTTAAAATCGTAGAAAATCATACTACGAAAATTTTCCCGAGTTAAATCCATGTTGATGCAGACACACAATTTTTTAAATGGCGCCTCAAGGTAAAAACAAAAGACAGTCAGATGAAACAAACTGCATTCTACAGCCAAAGAGTTCTATTTTCAAATGTTGCAATAAATTTTTAAATATTGTTTATGTATGTGGCCAGTTCCGGAAACTTACAGTGCGCCCTATGTATATAGATAAGTAGACAACTTGTTTATTTGTTGTGACCAACACACACACACACCAAAAAAATACACATGATTAGTTACACTTAAACATGCTTAAAAGTAATGACATTTGCAATAATTAGTTACGAGTACATGTGTGTGCTGCGGCAACACAAATAGGTCAAAGCTCAGTGATAATATTCCTTCAAAAGCAATACACTGATTTTCATAATGGGATAGGTACGAGTGCGAATCAAATAAATAAAAAAAAAGAAAATATAATAATAATAAAATATATAAGCGAGTGGTAAAGAAAACTATTGGTAATATTTTTACGTCCAGACCAAAAGCTTACTCTTTACTCGCAATATTTTATCTTTGCGCTACTGTAATAGTCAATAATCCTAGTGTCAACAACGTAAAGAGTTGCTTAACATGATTAAGCGCTACTAATGCGTATGCTAGGACAATCAAGCTCCTGAATTTGATGTATGCAAGATACATTTTAGTTTATTTTTTTTTATTTTATTAAACTAACAAACTTTAAAAGCTCAACCGCATTTATTAAACTTCCATGCTGTCTGAAAGCTAGGAATACTACAGTAGTAAGATTTTAAGTACAGGTGATTTCGACAAAGTTAACTCGGAAAGTTTATTTTATTTGTTTATAAGTGATTTCCGTTTCCCATTTCAAGGCTCACTACAAAGCGAAGCGCTGTCTTTGGAAGCTGGGGCCACTAGTGTACCGTTCCCTAGGTAGTTAGGGCGGTAACATAAAAACTGTAGGTAGTTACTATCAGTAGGTTGGAAGTCAATAATACAAATACTACAACTAGAACAATATTTATTAATCTAACATAATCATAATAATAGGGTCGTGGATAATTATTATTACCGCACCGCAATACTACCGGTAATTAAATTTATATCCACCCGCTACTGTCCTCGGAAGTGCCGGTGGTAGGGAGCACTGTTCCAGTAGGCTAGTCTCTTTTATGAAAACGTAGCACCAGCACGGGTAAATCACGACAGAAGTGGTCTCGCCAGAGTAAGGAAAATTTCTTCCCGGCACGAGGAACCCTGGAACCGGAAACCGGACATTTTACTAAATGTCCTATTTTTTGGATGACCGCAACATCATTCTCCGAGCATGGCATGATTTAAGATGATTTAAACATTAACAATGATCATGATGTGGCGGTCATACACAATGAGTTTTAGCAACAGAAAATCAACTTTAGGTGAAATGATTTTTAGGTGAAACATAGTATTTTTGTCGTAACAACATAACGCATTAAATCTAAATATTCCTATCATATTCTAGAACATTATTTGCATTTAGCTTAACATTAATTTGGGGAATAACCATAATTTAGTATTCTTTAAAATAACAATGTAGGTACAACAATTGGTGAAATGACAATCGACAATGATGAATAGAACCAAGGTAATGATGAAAATGTACACAGAGAGATGAAGTAAGTCATAATATGTAATACTTAGGATAATCATAACGTTAGCAATGCTCTTTTAAAACGAATTATTAATATTATTTTTATAATCTAGGTAAACTTAATATTACTCTTACTATTAGGACTTACTTCTATAAAATAATTGCAACACTCACCCAGTATCCGGGGTAACACTTTCACAAGATTAAAATTTAAAAGTACTCAATCAAATAAGTATATATATATATTTTATTTAGATTCTAGTATATAGAAGTGAGCAGCGATTAGCGACGTCTTATTGGTAAGCCTCGATGTCTCAGTCTGCTCGCCGCCGAGTAGCAGTCGGGTCTGTAGATAGCTTCATCCTTCCGTAACTATTGCGGACGCAATCTCACAGGAGAAATAGTTTAGTAAATACTATAGTTTCTAGTAGGTGAATGATACTGTTTTGTTTTAGTATTTAAGGTTGTAATTAGTTATTAATTAGGTTAGATTTAGATTTAGTTTTTATATATTAGTTTTAAGCAGATTATTTAGTATATTTAGGTAAGTTTGTAACGAATACCGTTACATACCCCCCTTTTTAGGTTAGGATTTTACTTATAAAATCCGCTTTTTAGGAATTCTATCACAGTTCAAGTCAGCTTGAAATCTTTTATATGCCATGTTCCTAAGTTTTGGCCAGACATATCCTCAAGTTCATAAACTAATTTAGATTTTTTTCCTATGATTCGACATTTAATAAACTTAGGAGCCAATTTCTTTGAAAATCTATTATCTTTATCGCTCTGGTAAAATGTCCTTCGCCAAATTATGTCCCCTACATTAAAATCTACATTTCTTCGACGTAAATTATAATTAGTGCTATTTCTAGAGTGTGCCTTTATTAATGAAAGTTGGACTTTATCAAATATTTTATGCAACGCTCCCAGATTTTCAGCATAACTATCTCTAGGTGTAAAAATTATTTGGTTATCAGATCAGAGATCTAGAATCGACGTAGTGAGAACCACAGCTAACAAGTTCTCGTCCGAAAACCAAAAATGATGGGGAAAAGCCAGTGGCTTCATTAACAGCACTATTTAGAGCGAACTGTATTTTAGGTATATGGGTATCCCAAATCCTATGATCGCTGTCAATAAAACTGGATACAGAAGTCATTATCGTTTTATTATATCTCTCCACTGTGTTAATCTGGGGAGTGTATAGCGGGGTATAAAAAACATTAGGTATATTGTAGCTTTCGAATAAGTTTTTCATAGTATTGCTTGTAAATTGTTTTCCGTTATCCATTAGAATGGTACTAGGTATCCCATGAACAAGAAAAACTTTTACTTCAAGTATTTTTGAAATAATATCTGCTGTAGCTCTGCGAATAGGAAAGAGTAAGCAATATTTTGAGAAACAACAAGTGACTACCAACAAGAACGTATTCTGTTTTCGAGATACGGGTAATGGTCCAACTAGGTCCATACTTAACATTTGGAAGGGACGACAACAATCTTTTGGCCTACCCATAACACCAAGCGTAGAGTGATTAGGGTGTTTACGAGAGAGGCAAGTATCACAACTTGTAACGAAGTTTGCTACGTCTTGTTGCATGTTAGGCCAGAAGTATCTAAGATTGAGGCGTTTATGTGTTTTGAAAATACCCATATGTCCTGAAGTAGGTTCAGAGTGGTTTTTGGATATGATGTCATTCCTATACTCCAATGGAACCACTTCTTTCCATTCGAATTCTCTAGTGAGAGGGTTAAGAGTCTTCATGTACCGAAACAGTTTACCATTTTCGACACGATAATTAAGGAAGGATGTAGGTGACTTTAAGCAACCATCACGCAGATTAAGGAACCAGGTGTCGTCAGTCTTTTGATAAGAGTCTATTTTAGCATCAACGGAGAAAAGAGGTACAGCGCGAGATAGGCTATCAGGTACAACGTTCTCAGATCCTTTGCGATGTTTAATATTGAAGTTATATGCAGAAAGTCGCACTCCCCATCGCGCTAATCGTCCAGTGGGGTTGTTTATATTTAGAAACCATTTCAGAGATGAATGGTCTGTAAAAATAGTAAATTTAAGGCCATTTTCCAAATAGCAACGCCAATGTTCGATTGCGGTGAGTACGGCTAACGCTTCCCGTTCCGTAGCACTGTAGTTACGTTCCGGCTGAGATAAAGATTTACTCATGTAAGCTATAACCCTTTCCTTTCCGTCGATGTTTTGAGTGAGTACTGCTCCAATACCGTAGTCACTCGCATCGGTATGTACTTCAAACGGTTTTGTGTAGTCAGGACATGAGAGAATCGGTGTAGATGCTAGGCATTTTTTTAGTTTATTGAACGCTATATCAGCTTCAGGGGACCAATTAAAGGGTGGGGCATTTTTACCCTGAGTGGTCAACTTGTTCAAAGGACTTGCTAACGTGCTAAAGTTTTGAATAAATCTTCGGTACCAAGAGGCGGTACCCAAGAATCGCCTGACTTCTTTACGGTTAGTAGGAGTGGGGTAAGTAACTATTGCCTCAACTTTCTCAGGATCGGCTTTCAAGCCGTTAGAGTCAACTATGTAGCCAAGGTACTTAAGCTGATTTCTGAAAAATTGACTTTTTTGAAAGTTGATGGTAAGATTTGCCATTTTAAGTTTATCTAGGACGCGTTTTAGTAAGGAAATGTGTTGTTGGAAATTATTAGAAACAATAATGACGTCATCAACGAAAACAAAAACCCTGTGTTCAAACTCAGGCCCGTAAAACAGAGTGTCAACTAACCTTTGCTGTGTGGCTGGTGCGTTGGTCAAACCAAAGGGCATAGATTTGAACTGGAAGGTACCTCGTGAAGGTATGTAGAAAGCAGTCTTTTGTCTATCCTCCTCCCGAATCAAAATTTGCCAAAAACTTTTAGAGAGATCTAAGCTGGACAGATACCTGGCATCGCGCAAGTTGTCCAAGATCTCAGCAATATAGGGTAGACTATATGCATCCTTCTTGGTAACCGCGTTGAGCTTCCGACTGTCAAGGCAAAAACGCAGTTCTCCGTTTTTCTTCGGTGTCAACAAAACTGGTGAAGACCACGGGCTTTCACACGGTTCCACGACATCTTCTCTGAGCATTTCGTCGAGTTGCTCGACTAAAATACGTTGCTTCTCTGGTGACATCCTATAATAGCGTTGACGAATGGGGGCAGCATCCCCAGTGTCAATAGAATGTGAAATCAATGCTGTGCGACCTAAACCACGTTCTTCATAAGATATGTCGCGGAACTGTGATATTAAGTGGTCAGCTGTAACTTTTTGTTCAATAGTTAAATGTTCGTAAGAGCACAAGTTTTGACATTTCGGAAGTTCCAAATCGGTAGTGAAGACGCTATCTTTGTCTTTATGATAAATTATGAGATCCATATGTTTCGGAAATAGTTCGAAAATTCTCCAAAAGTCCATTCCGAGTATTAGAGAATTCTTTACGCTAGGAACAACATAGATCTTAAGTTTGTGAGTTTGATTATTAAAGCTCACTGGAAGATAAATTATTCCAAGGGAATAGAGTGTCTCACCACCAGCTGTAGTAAAATGTGGGTTGTCAGATTTATCCAGTTGGAAGCCCATTTTTAAAAAAAATCATGGCTACCATTTCCAAGAATAGTGGTGGAAGATCCCGTATCAAGTAGACCTATAAGCATTTGATTGTTAATATTTACTGAAACATAGGGTCTGGATACATCAACATTCAAATAATTATCGCGGATTGAAGAAACAGCGTTATATGTGTAGAATGAAGAGACAAAACTTAACCATTTTTGCCAATCAGCATTATCAAAATTTTTAGAAAGTAAAGTTTGTCTTATACCGTTGTTTTTCCAATCCTGCGTTACTAGTTTTTTTCATTGTGATCAGGAACTGCATTACAATTGGGACAGTCGGGATAGCGGAAATCATTTTTCCCACATTTAAAACAAACAATTACTCGTTCCGCTGTGCAATTTCTTAGGGAATGATCATTTGATCTGCACCTCGGACAAAATACGGTTTTAAAAGAGTTCTGAGTTACAGTGTTAATCTCTACCTTCTTGCTATTTATGGATTTAAAGTTATTTTCATTATTATTAGAAGAGGTATTATTTTTATTTTGAATAGACGTATAAGATTTTTGTTTATTAGAATTATATTTATTATAGTTATTAGTATAAGATGGGCTGGATTTGTAGGCAAATTTTGGTGCGAGTGTATTGGTAGTTACACTAGGAGGCTCATGAAATGAGGAGAACCTGGCTTGAATATTTTCAAAATTACGGCAAGCTGAAACAAGTGCTTCAATAGTTGTAATATTCGGTGATGCCGCTAGAGTATTCGCATAGCAGGGCCGGATGTTATGCAGTAAGATCTCCAATTTGTCTGCTTCCGTAAACGGTTTGCTGAGACGAGAAAATAAGCCGTGCATGATAGAAATATATATGACAATATTTTCTCGCTCACCCTGTGTACGAGACCTTATTTCTGCAGCTAGACGATAATCGTAATCACTGCTAGTAAAGTCTCTTTTTAAGAGAGTACACAATTCTTGCCACGAACTGACATGATCTTTGTTGTAACGGTACCAATGGAGGGCATCATCAGTAAAAATTTCATAAGCAAGTGAGAGAATTTTTTCAAAAGAAATCCCCCGTGATTGTACAAATTCTTCGACTTTTAAAATGAACGAGTGTACACATGATTTGCCTGAAAATTTTAATTTCGCTATTTCGGTAGTGAGACTGCGTTCGCAAGAAACGGATATAGTAGGAGTATCCACGTTAGACTCTGATGTACTTGGAACCTTAGTTTGTACGCTCTGAGACTTCAAGACTGAGAGTTCTTTGAGTAGAGAGTCAAAATTAGACGCACACACATTGTAAACGTCAGCGACGTCTCGTGTCTTATTAATTCGGTTAATGCGGTGGTACAGGTGATTCATCAGATTTTCTATTCTAAAGAACACATTTTTTTCAAATTTAGCTTTTAAATTAACAATAGCGTTTTGTGCCTTAAGGAGAGATTCTTTGATACCTTTTAAATCATCCGTAGGGTCTAAGTGCGACTCTAGAATATCCTCGGATTCATTAAGTTGGCTAAGTTTTACAATTTCTTTTCGTAATTCTTGGACTGAGTCACCTGAACCACCTCTTAGTTCAACCTCATATTGCAATTCAGCCTTTTGCAATGAAAGGAATTTAATATGGTACGCCATGATATTAGAGTGTGTATTGCAAAAAATAAACAAGGATAATTACAAAACTACAACTATAAACTACAATGATTAAAGTAAAAATTGTAACCACTGCGTGGTAAAACAGAATTTTTTACAATGTAGTGGTATTTCAACAACTTGAGAAAATACAATGCGAGTCTTAATATAATTTTTATTTAATTGGATTTTAACCACACAGAGATTATAATAAAAAATACTTAAAGCTAACTAAGCCAACACCAAAAAAAATGTTAATGCCTTAAAACCACGGGTAGCATTGCGGATGCGATAAAATAAACCTTTGTACGGGCGCCAATGTACCGTTCCCTAGGTAGTTAGGGCGGTAACATAAAAACTGTAGGTAGTTACTATCAGTAGGTTGGAAGTCAATAATACAAATACTACAACTAGAACAATATTTATTAATCTAACATAATCATAATAATAGGGTCGTGGATAATTATTATTACCGCACCGCAATACTACCGGTAATTAAATTTATATCCACCCGCTACTGTCCTCGGAAGTGCCGGTGGTAGGGAGCACTGTTCCAGTAGGCTAGTCTCTTTTATGAAAACGTAGCACCAGCACGGGTAAATCACGACAGAAGTGGTCTCGCCAGAGTAAGGAAAATTTCTTCCCGGCACGAGGAACCCTGGAACCGGAAACCGGACATTTTACTAAATGTCCTATTTTTTGGATGACCGCAACATCATTCTCCGAGCAAGGCATGATTTAAGATGATTTAAACATTAACAATGATCATGATGTGGCGGTCATACACAATGAGTTTTAGCAACAGAAAATCAACTTTAGGTGAAATGATTTTTAGGTGAAACATAGTATTTTTGTCGTAACAACATAACGCATTAAATCTAAATATTCCTATCATATTCTAGAACATTATTTGCATTTAGCTTAACATTAATTTGGGGAATAACCATAATTTAGTATTCTTTAAAATAACAATGTAGGTACAACAATTGGTGAAATGACAATCGACAATGATGAATAGAACCAAGGTAATGATGAAAATGTACACAGAGAGATGAAGTAAGTCATAATATGTAATACTTAGGATAATCATAACGTTAGCAATGCTCTTTTAAAACGAATTATTAATATTATTTTTATAATGTAGGTAAACTTAATATTACTCTTACTATTAGGACTTACTTCTATAAAATAATTGCAACACTCACCCAGTATCCGGGGTAACACTTTCACAAGATTAAAATTTAAAAGTACTCAATCAAATAAGTATATATATATATTTTATTTAGATTCTAGTATATAGAAGTGAGCAGCGATTAGCGACGTCTTATTGGTAAGCCTCGATGTCTCAGTCTGCTCGCCGCCGAGTAGCAGTCGGGTCTGTAGATAGCTTCATCCTTCCGTAACTATTGCGGACGCAATCTCACAGGAGAAATAGTTTAGTAAATACTATAGTTTCTAGTAGGTGAATGATACTGTTTTGTTTTAGTATTTAAGGTTGTAATTAGTTATTAATTAGGTTAGATTTAGATTTAGTTTTTATATATTAGTTTTAAGCAGATTATTTAGTATATTTAGGTAAGTTTGTAACGAATACCGTTACACTAGCTCTGCCTTCCCTTAAAAAGATGCAGAAGTTAGATGATATTACATCATATATTATTTTACTGCTTAAGATTCTAAAACGATCTGCAATAGTCATGCGCAAAATTAAAATAATTGCCTGAAATTGTCAAAAAAAGCCAATTTTGTATTGCTCAAATTTGCAAAAGAATTGTAATTGAAATCAGCGTTATAAAACAGATCGTAAAATCTAAATCCAAAATCCATATATCATTAATGTTATCGTTGAGCGGATATCAGAAGATTTGGTTCATAATGGGATCCTAGGAATCAATCTTTGTTCACATTATTGATGTTAATAAGTGTAAAAATTGCACACTATTATCAAGATATTTTTTCTTTAAAACAATATATATAATCTTAATGTAATTACGTTTAAACATATACTCATACCTCCTATAACAATATTATTAATATGTCTGTTTGTTTCTAAGTCAAAACAAAGCTGAAATGTTTTTTGCATGCACTTACTTGAAAGGGACTATATTTTATCCCGGTATACTACAACGTGTAATACCTAGACAAATTGCCCGGGAGCGGCTGCGCACTTTTATATAACAATGCCTTTTCTTTTATATTGTTTTGACTGTTATTTTAATTTCATAATGCTATAGTGGTCTAGTATATAGCTCGTGGTTGGATTTATTACGCATATGTCAATTACATGTTGAATAGGGGGTGCCCAAGGGATGTATGGACTAAGTTACGTGTAAAAGTTAGTGTGGCTAGAATCTCAATAAGAAAAATCTACTGAAATTCGTTTGCATTTTATCTCGGGATAAGGTTACTTAAGTAAGCGCGCGAATAAAATCGCAGTAAAAGCTAGTTCTAACACATTCCGGGACACTTAGCCAGACGCAATAGAAATAACGTTTGATTTACATCTACCTACAGCCGTATCCCGGAAACTAGTAAATAAATTTAGATGCATACTAACCATAGTGTTGTACGACGCACCTAACGTCAATTAAAACATGGTGACGAACCCAAGATGGACGCCTACAATGGCCAGAGCATTTAGCGAAAATGGATGAGGCCAGAGTACCAGAATGCTTACTGGAGAGTCGACCCGAGGGTCGTAGAAGCCGAGGCAGACCCAAGCTCAGATGGTCAGATGGCGTTGAACAGGATCTTAGAAACATCGGCGTCAAAAGCTGGGAGACAGAAAACCCACAACAGAAATATCTGGAAGAAGATACCAATGGAAGGACCAGGCCCACCCGCGGCTGTAGGAAGAGCCTTAGATGATGATGATACTAACCGTAGAACTGGAAAACGTAGCACTTGGAGTTCTCCTTGTCGATTATATACTTATAGTATGAATATACCACTGCCATGAGCAATACACTTCAAAGAGGGGCTGTATTCCGTGTTTTAAAATTTTTATTCCTAAGAATTATTTAGAAAACTATGTAGTAACTTATTATATACACAGTTTAGTGTTATTTTTCACATAAGTATAATTTTTTTATTGTAGTTTGTTATTAGTAGGTAATTACATTAAATAACTGTTAATATAACATTTAAAAGCACTTAAATCTATTTAAGTATTTGTTAATTAAGAAATACTCGGCTGTCACAATTTTGTACAATGTACCAACGTAGCTAAGTGTTCGAATATTTAGGAAAAACTAGCAAATAAGATGTTTATAGTCACGAAATACTAGATAGACAATATCATTTACGAGTACTTTTAGTAGAGGAGTGTTGGCCAATTTGTGTGATTAACACTTTGGTAGGAACAGTTGCACGCGACCATGAATGTAAAAATATTATGTAACTGTCGCAGTTGAATTGCATATTTCGCTGTTTTACATAACCTCTAGCAGTTTGGCAAAAAAGCTCGGATTAAACAAACAGCTAAACATCGTTCAGCGTTACGTTTAAATAAACCGGCCAAGTGCGAGTTAAACTCGCGTGGAGAGTGTTCCGTACAATTGATTGAATTCTTATAGGTTTTCCTGTAATCTACACGCAATGAACTATATTTTGTATTTTTTTCAAAATTTTAGGCTCAGTAGTTTCGGAGATCAGGGGGGGGGGGGAATGGTCAATTTTCGTCTTCTTTCATGAATAAAATCAAAACTATTCATTCTACAATAATAAAAATAAGAGATCCTCATAACGAGCCCTATTATTTGATATATGAGACAGTAAGGTTTGCAAAACTTTTTTTTTAATTCCCTAATTTCTCCCTCGAAAATTATTTTAAATAAATATTTATTTACTTTGCACATATGTGTTTGGGTCATAGGATTACAACATCCTACCAAATTTCACCTGATTCGGTCCAGTAGGTTCGGAGCAAATTGGCTGTGACAGACGGACGGACAGACAGACGCACGGGTGATCCTATAAGGGTTCCGTTTTTTCATTTTTTGTACGGAACCCTAAAAACTGCTAACCACTTTTAGATGTAATGCAGAATAGCTTATCTGCAGGCATATTAAGGATTTGGTGTAGAGTGAGCAGGATTAAAAATTAAAAAGGAGTAGGAAAATTAATATCAAATAAATATATTTCAAAAATTAAGGTAGTAGTTTAATTACTGCTTTTTATTTGTCATCACGCTAAAAGTGGCCTTTGGGTCTTGCGGCCCTGGGCTCTGTCTGTTTAATGACGCAAGACCCAACATGCTCTGTCTGTCCCATTAAGGAAAAGACGTGATAGTGTATCTGTATTTGTTAAAAACTCCAAAACTCGCTCCAAAATGATCATAGCTTTTTGAGTAACCGCACGTTTTTCATAAAATTCTGACAACTTTTCATTAAAATTACCCTTAAATACACTGCTTTCAGTTGGGTTAGGGTAATTCTCAGTCATATTTAACGTGTTATTTAGCAAAGCTAATACATTTATTACTTTCGGCACCGAGTTATAATGCTTTCGGTATAGAACTTTCTTTGTTATTATTTTATTATTGTTTGTTATGACACAGAGCCACAAGTGACATAATTTAGAACTAAAATCTACAATATTACTTTTAAAATCTCGTAGATTTACATAATTTCGAGTAGCCGTTGACCAGTTGTATTGATAAACTAGCTTTTGCCCACGGCTTCGCTCGCGTCCTTTAGCGGATGCCTACGTCATAACATCTACCTGCATGCCAAATTTCAGCCCGATCCGTCCAGTGGTTTGGGCTGTGCGTTGATAGATCACTATGTAAGTCAGTTTGTCACCTTTGAGTTATATATATTTAGATACAAAACGTTAGTTACTTGAAAACGCTAAAAGTCATTCGCTGTTTTACGAAACCGAGCTATTTGGTCAAACTGCTTGCTTTTATGTAAAACAAAAACAGAAGTATATATAACATATGACGACAGAGAGTGTGAATTATTTGACCACCTCTGAAAAGGGCCACTTTTGAGTGACATATTTTGAGTGGTTTGGCTATATGCTTCGCCTATGCTATTTATATTTTACCGAAAGTCGCCTCTATCTCTAACTCTATGTCTATCTTCATCTTTATCGTCTTGTTAGGACTTTAACACAATAAGCACATTGCAATTTCGCTTTGGCTAAATTGGCTAAGGCCTGGCTGCCATGTCAAAGTCAAAGTCAATTTTTTATTTTATTTAATGAAGGATAAATATATCACATATTGAAGGTCATTATTTTTAATTATTTTTAGTGCAAAAGCTACAAACTACTAGCGTTTTGGAACGACCACTGCTGAGAAGATAACGCCGAAAGAAACCCAGTTCAGTACATGTTACCAACAGTAGACATATAGAGATGAGATATGTCGTCTCGACACGAGAAAATGGCGTGACATAAATACAGGATGTTCCATTCAGCATGTAATCAAGCTCCAAGCACTTGACTAATTTCTCCAGAAGCCCAAAAAATTTTTCATCGCAAGATTTGTTTTATAGATAAATTATGGTGTCCTTGGTCTGTGAGAATTCCTTGAAACCCATTTACCACTTCACTCGTACCTACTTACCTAACTCGAACAAAAGCACGTTTATTTTGGGGATTGTACACTTGAAAAGAAAAGCGTTGAAAGATAAACAAAAAAAAAGTTTGATTGAAAATTATAATAAAAAAAATTAAGTGATTTGAAAGTAGACAACGACTCTAGCAGTATTAAACGTAGCATTTTTTTTTTTTAAATTGCTTTCGTTATAATGTTCTTTTGATAATTTGAGTTACGTCTTAATTTTCTACCCGATAAAGTATTACCGATATGAGATAATATTTTTTGACATTTATTCTTCTTCTCTCCGATCGAGGGAATAAGCGAAAATGCGAATCATGTTAATAGGCGATGCGGCTAGCAACCCATCACTATTTTTATTTTTTTTGCCACCTTCTTGTCCACAATCACGATAAAAGTGGCCTTTGGGTCCTGCCGCTTTGGGCTACTTAGGTTCTAAGCAAACATAACCAAAAATGACCAATATTATATGTGTACTCCATTAGGTATAAGGACATATATATATATGACGATAGTAGGCGCGAATTGTACCTCTGAGTTTGCGCTAATGTACGGTAATTTTCAGCTACCACCACTTGCTTACGGTGATGAAAACAACGTGAGGAAACCTGCACACTAAACTTTACTGATGTATGAAATGGAGAAGGCAATAGCAAGCAAAGTGGCTTGCCATTGCCTCCTCCATTTCATATATGTATGCATAATCAAGTGATTATACATACATACAACATACTATCACGTCTGTTTCCCACAGAGGTAGGCAGAGACTATGGACCACGGCTATGGACCTCCACTTGATACGATTCTGACAGACCTCTTTCGCTTCATCTACACTCATCAACCTCTTCATACTCGTACATGCCCTTTGGTTTCGGGTTACTTCTTACCTCTCCTTTTTTTAGACTAGGACGTCTGCAATCTGATCGCAGACAGTTCGCCGAGGTCACTTGATTATCTCTGCCAAACATCGTCATTGTGTGCTATTTCTATACAATGACACCGACAAGAACCAAGCTCTTAAATGCAGAAGAAAAAATATGTATGTATCTCTCTCTCCCTCTCTTTTTATAAACGTACCGGACTTCGTTTTAATATTTGCTTTCTATTTTTGTAAATTTTTAAAAATATTTTTCCGACTTTTCTACAGCAGTGTCCACGCATAGGTCATAGCGATCAAGCATGGCACAGGTTGCCACTCATTGTGGTCACCATGGCGACGCTGCCACAACACTACGCACAATGGTGACCACACCATAAAATACCAAGGACACGTCAAATAAATTTGCAATTGTTGATTAATCCTTTGAATGTTTTGTGGTTTGCTTCTTATTGATTTGATTGATTGATCTTATTGATTTCCGTAGTGACTTGTTAGTGTGAAAAACATGTTATGCTTATTTACAAGCATACGCTATCACGTCCTTATCCTTAATGGGCCAGACAGAGTCAAATCAGTTTTAAGTCAAAGCTTGCAAGTAAAATTTGACCTCCTTCCTGGTATCTGATTGAGATGAAATTTTGTATGCTAATGTAAATCAGATGACAATGCGATGTTATTATGCCAAGAAGCAGATCTGATGATGGAGCCGGAAGGTGGCTATATGTTATAAAACGGCGCAACCCCATCGAGTTTGGGCTTATACATTTGTCTTGATAAGTTCTTAGTTTCTTGAAGAGGCAGTGGGCGGGATACATAGCGCGAAGAACCGATGGCCGATGGGGCGGAAAGGTTCTCGAATGGCGGCCACGTACCGGCAAGCGCAGCGTAGGACACCCACCTGCTAGGTGGTTGCAGGCCGCTTCCGATCGGTCGGTTTGGAAATCCTTGGGGGAGGCCTATGTCCAGCAGTGGACTTTCTGCAGCTTATATGATGATAAGTTCTTATAGGCCTCACAATAAAATCTTTTACGAAAAACTATTTTTTTTTTCAAAAAACTTAAGTACTTATATAAGAAGAAAATATTGTAAATTGGAATATTTAATACTTTCAAACTTGAATTCACTAAGAAAATGCATAAAAATTAAAAACTATTACATTCTCTCCGTCATCAACAAATCCGTGAGAACCGCCACGTGGCAAAGGTTGTACATACAAGCTACCAATGTGACCTGCTTGATTAATGATGTTTTTTTACACCGATACGATGGGGTGTATTGAAATGAAGGGGTAAGTAAGTAATGGAAAATTTTAGTGCTTTGAACGGTTCAACCTTTGGTATTTGCCGTATTAATAATTCTTGTCGTCTTTAGCTGTGTTGACCTTTAAAACATTTTAATAAATAAATTGATAAGGACCAACCACACTGATTGAGCTAGCCCCAAAGTGAGTTTAAACTTGTGTTATGGGATACTAACTCAACGATACTATATTTTATAATAAATACATATATAGATAATCACCCAAGACCCATGACTATTTGAAAAAGGCCAGACTGAGGATCGAACCCAGAACCTCCGAGTGATGGACTAGCGCGTTAAGAAATACGCCACGAAGGTCATCACAATACAACGTACCTACTATAGTCTGACCACGAACGCTGTACCGCGCCTGAGGTATACGAGCGGCGAGACGGGGGCTGTCTATGTCAGAAGCACATGGGTCATGCTTCATCTCGAGATGTCAAGGCTGTCGTTTTCAAAGTGGCCGAAAGCAAAGATAGTTTCGAATATATAAGTGATTTTCGAAACGTTTTATTTTTCCAATAATTAGACATTAATTTTACTTATGTTGGTTTTTTTATTTGTGCTTTAAAAAATCGTATTGAACCATAATAAGAATTGGATATAATATTTATACAGCATCAAAATATTGTACTTCGATATCTTAAGATCTATCCGTCAGTATGAATGTCTTGTGGGTCCATGATCTTTCCTGCCTCCCCGCACATACCTCAGGCGCGGTACAGCGGTCGTGGTCAGACTATACCCCTACCCGAAAAGAATCCTACTACGGCTCTTTATTTATGAGTACGAGTATTTAAAACATGGCCTATAGGAAGTACGTTTTGTAAGTATTTCAATCGCTGATGTAAATCTGAAGCACTTTGAAGACTATTTTCTTGAAGTAGAGTTAAAAATTCCTAGACATGTTTTCCGTCTTTTTAAGCCTCTTTTCTTTTTAGTTATACGAATACGTTACTAATTTCAAATTCGAAGTTACTAAGCAAACGATGGTCTGTTTTTTATAGCTCACCATTTAAAAATACTCGTAGAGTAAACATTGGCTGTAGGAATCTGCTGTACGTTTTTCTGCATGTAGGTTTAGGTTTACTTATGGCATTTGTTTGTTGGTTTGTTTGTTTGTTTATAAAGCTTTATTGTACTCAAGATAGAACTCAGTCGCAAAAACCAAAAAGTAAGTAAACAACAGCGGACTTATCCCGTTTAGGGATCTCTTCCAGTCAACAGGCCAGTAATTGAGAGGAATGTAATTTGATCGGGGAAAGAAGAGGAAAACTGATTTTCCTCTGTACGAACCAGCCCTGAGTACTTCATCAAATAAGCCTTTATAACGAATTAACACTTTAATCGGGATCTAAAGGCAAACTCTGGAACCATAAGGAGCGAGCCTCATGCAATTATTATTGGCGCATGCACAGACGTGGCGGAAAGCACAGACGTTTTTCGATTCCATTGAAACATTCAAAAAGCATGGGAATAAATTCGCAATTTAAACACACCGAATGGTAAAGCACGGAGGCCTTTGGTGTGATGCGTGTGTTGTGTCGATTGTGTGTGTTCAAATTGCAACGTTATTTTTATATTATGTTTCTAGTATGCCGCTACCGCTATACTTAAGTGAAGCTCGCTAACAAACCGTTGTCGGCAAAATAACGTTTTATTGCTATTTAACAGCGAATTGTATCAAACTGAACACAGTTATTTTACCGACAGATATCCCCTAGCCCCCAGAGTGTTCAGGTAGGTAGAGTGACTTTACTACCACAGAATAAGTACCAGTTCTCACTACCTCTAGCGGCATACTAGACACCTTCAATTTTCATACATTTAATGTTCGTTTGAATGGAATCGAAAGACGACCGTGCCACGTCTCTACCATCGCCATATTTAGTACAGCTTGTGCCTAAGAAATCATCATCATCAGGTCCTTTTTTAGTCTCCACTGCAGGAGCACGACCCTCTCTGTACTACCAGAGCCATATATTAGCCAAAGCAGTCAGATGATTTGGCCTACACTCTCCACGCTGGCCAGACGAGTTGGAGAGGTCTCACTGATGTTTATGAGCATTGTTTAGCATGTGTTTCCTAAGTCACCTTCTACGACATCCACTGAAAGACTTGGAGTGGTCCTATTCTGCTCTGCCGGGAACCACACGGCTAAGAAATAAACATTATTTATTCTGTGCTATTCGAAGATTAAAGTAAGAATCTTATCTAGGCATATTTTCAAGTCTACAGCAGTAAATTACTCGATATCTATGTAGCACATGGAGTGCCTTAGCCTCGGGAAGTGTATAATTTCCTTTTGTAGAACAACGTCCTACTTGACTTTTTTTTTATTGAGTAAAGAAGGCTAAAAATAACTGCATAGTTTATGATTATGATGGATTTAGTTCGTCTTAAATTGTAGTTTCAATGAGCGCCTTAGTTATTTTTATAGCAGAACCTCATATTTACAAATGGCTAAATGATGGGAGACTATTGTCTTCTATGCTGGTCTGGGAGAAAAAGAAAAACATAGAATGTAGGTACCAGTTGCTTATTTTCTCGTGCAGATCGTAAAAGCCGATCTAGGGATTGAGCAAAACTACGAATAGCAACCCATCACCATTTTGATTTCTTTTTCTACCATCTCGCGCACCATTGCTAAAAGTAGCCTTTGGGTCGTGCAGCCCTGGGCTCTATCTGCTTAGAACCGAAGACCCAAAATGCTCTGTCTGCCCATTAGGGATAAAGACGTGATAGTAACAATCAAACAAACAAACAAACAAATATAAAAACTCACTTTTACATTTATAATATTAGTTAGGAAGTAAGGATTACGATTAGGATAGTTAGGATAGGATTGGGATAATATACAAGAGGGGAGGCCTTTGCTCAGCAGTGGGACAGTATAGGCTAATAAAATATGTATATATATTTCGTAGTTTGACGTGACCTTCTTGGAGAATGTATTCGTAACTTCGTATTCTTCCATGCTAATCTGGGAACAAAGCATACTTTCATTGAACATCCAAGCTGCTTGTCTTCCCACGCAGATCATAAACCTATCGAGGAGGATCAAATTGTAACGATGCTGCATGCATCATGTTCAAACCTACTTTCTTCATCTCATCCTGTCCGTTTTTCATTTTTCATTTGATTTCAAATTCCCTTTCATTCCATTTTCAAATCATTTACTGATCCCTTTTGACTCATTCCACCATCATCTCTTAAGCTGATCGCTCACTTCGCTCTATCTGTTGTACCTTATTAAATATTATTCTTTTATACTCTGTAACAGTCAGTATCAGAAATTAAATTATATATAATCTGTGTTGTTATCGGGTTTATTCTCCACTTCTCCTACTATCTTCTATGTGGAAACTCGCCTAGAGCGCCGGGACAGGTCGAGTTCTCACAAAATAAGTAAACCTATAATTATTTTCATATCCTTGTTCCATCTTCTCTACCACCATCACGCTAAAATTGAAATTTCGGTCGTACGCCCCTAGCCTCTGTCTGCCCCGTCAGAGATAAAGACATGATAGTGTAGAAATCCGAGTTACTATGGGAAACTATTTCCAAGTTGATCAGCTAATCAGAGTTTTGAGTGAAGATTTTGCGTTTTTATTTTGATGTAATTAGGTAAATATTAAATTTTAAACAAAAAAAAACCGACTTCAATTTTTTTTAGGAGTTTTCTCCATATTTTGGTGAAGATATGATGAAGAACTTTGGAGAAAGTTCTTCATCATATCTTCACCAAATAAAAATGGGACTAACTTGGTAGTAAAGGCTTTCAAATAAAAAAAAGCGGCCAAGTGCGAGTCGGACTCGCCCATGAAGGGTTCCGTAGCAGCAAGTAACATAATATAAAAGTTCTAAATGAAAATTGCGGTTTACGACTTATGACGTATTAAAAAATAACTATCTATGATACCGAGACCGCTATAGTTTTAATTGAAAGTACATACTTTGAGGTATATGCCACATTTTTTTCAGAATTATTTCAAAAGTTACGGTGGGAGGACACCTCAAATTTGAACTTTGTATTAGATTATCTCAAGACTGGGGGGTCTGATCTACAAAGTTTCAAAGCAGTTTTTGTTGCATTTTAAAATACCTTTTCAACGATACGCCACACGTTGGGGTTAGTCCAATTTAATTTTTTAAATTCACTTTTCGTTGTATGGGAGGGGAAACATTTTTTTTTATAATTTTAAAAATCAACTTTTTGAACTTCAATATCTATCTCTCCACCAATTTTCGTGACAATCGGTGCAGTAGCGGTGGAGTACGAGCCCGGACGGACAGACGGAAGGACGGACATGACGAAACTATAAGGGTTCCTTGTGGACTACGGAACCCAAAAAAAGAGTCATCAAAATCGGTTCACAATTGGCGAAGATATCGCGTAACAATCATACATTAAAAAAAAACATACAGTCGAATTGATAACCTCCTCCTTTTTTGAAGCCGGTTAAAAAGTATTGATATCTGACTGAGCTAACTCAGATAACAATACTGATCTAAACCTGTTATTATATTACTGCAACGAATTTACATTCGTAGTTCACGCTTACACTAATTAGGACAGACTGACAGACAAGCAAATTGATGGACAGTGTCGGAAACAGTGGTGAGTGACCTTAATGAACACAATGATCATAGCATACTTACTTACAATTATTAGATACTAGTTTTTGCCCGCGGCTTCGCTTGCGTATCCCAAATCCCACGGGAGCATTATTTTTTTTTCGAGATAAAAGGTACCCTATATCCTTCTCAGTACTCCTAACTATCCGTATGCGAATTTTCAAGAAGATTGGTTCAGTAGATAAAGCGTGAAGAGGTAACAAACAAACAAATATATAGGTGTATACAAACAATAGTTAGGTGGATTTGGGGTAAACTAAGTACGTAGGTATACTCTGTTTCCAGCCTTTGTGGAATTCTATGTCGTACCAGTCATTTTTAGGATCGGTGTTTTTTCTCAGCAGTGTTTGGTTGGAAACGCTAAAAGTTTGTAGGTTTGAAATAAATATTTGACGGACTTTCGCGTTATAAATAACGCACTATCATATGCAACGATGGGTGTGGTTCACACTTGGATTGGTGACAAGTGTGACAACAACACACACACACACACACCTGTCTCGTCTTTATCCTGAATTGGGGCAGACAAAGATCTTCTACGCTTTTCTGGGAGAATAGAAAAAACAAAGAATGTACCAGCTGCTTCTTCTCCCACGCAGATTGTAAAAGCCGATCGAGGAAATGGGCGAAAATGCGAATCGTGTTAATAGGCAATGCGGCTAGCAACCCATCACTATTTTGGTTCGTTTTTCCACCTTCTCGCCCACCATCACGATATAAGTGGCCTTTGAGTCTTGTGGCCCTATACTGTCGTCTGTCTGTCTGTTCGGAGGGCACGTTAAGCTCTTGGCTCTAACTATTATCTTTCATCCCGGCAGTCGTAATGTCTTTATTTATTTGAACCCATTTATTATAAGTAAATGTTAATTTTTATTTTACGAGTAGTTTATTTAAATCTATTTATTTATTTATTTAATAAAGTATGTATTCATTTATTAATTAAACTGGTTATTATTACGAAAGAGCCTGATCCCCATACCACAGGGAAACCTACTGTAGGTATCAGCGCAGCACGACATAGTAACATCATCATCATCAGGTCTTTTTTAGTCTCCACTGCAGGAGCACGACCCTTTCTGTACTGCCAGAGCCATCCATACTTAGCCAGAGCAGCCAGAGGATTTGGCTTACACTTTCCACTCTGGCCAGACGGGTTGGAGAGGTCTCATTGATGTTTATAAGCTGTGTTTAGATTGTGTTACCTAAGTCGCCTTCTACGACATTACCGGAAGACTTGGAGTGGTCTTATTCTAGTAATATAAATAAATTTATTTTATTTTATTTCAGCTAGAAAAATCTGAGACCAGTGTTACTCACATACTTCTTCTTCCTCACCTTATCCCACTTTACGTGGGGTCGGGACGGCATGTGAGTCTTTTCCATTTCCCTCTATCCTAATTCAAGGCACTTGTTACATTATTTTTATCCATATCATCCTTAACGCACTCTATCCACCTTTTCTTTGGCCTTCCTTTGTTCCTGTACCCAGTAACCTAACTCATGGCATACATATACTTACCTATTAACCCGTAGGCGTCTTAGAACGAGACTTATACAAATCAGTCAGTTTTGCAAGATATACTTTTCGAAATAATCTCTTCCATCTCTTCCTGTGGATGTCGTTAGAGGCGACTAAAGGACTTGGCACAAACATCTCGTGCTACAATTGCATTCCCAAGGAGGGTTGACGTCGGGCGGCGGCCGGTTGTAAAACTTTTCGCACAAATACATTCCCAAAGTGGGTTGACGTCAGGCAGGCGGCCGGTCGTAAAACTGTAGCCAAATCATTTAAACTATTCCGGCTATTTCTTCTCCATTATGCAAGATCTTTGGCATCCATGGGTGACAATTGACATGCATGTTATATAACGTCTAACAAAATATACTAAAACTATTTTAAGGGTGAATTCAGTCCGTGATTCTGAACAACTTTCCCCAAGGAACACATATCGAAATATGAAAAATATTTTTTGGCTTTCCATACAAACTTGGATCAGCTGATCAGTCAACTTATATAGGAGGTCAAAACATATTTTTCATATTTCGCTATACGTTCCTTGGGGAAAGTTGTTCAGTATCATGGACTGAATCCACCCTTAAAATAGTTTCAGTATATTTTGTTAGACCCTGTATATGGAGAAGAAAAAGCAGGAAAGCGCACCCCGGGCTCCGATGCAGCACAGCTGAGGATGCAACCGGGAACGCGCTTAGACGAAGAAGATGCTTTTCGAAATAAATACATAAACTTTCTTCAGACTCTTTAGAATTTCTTTGCATTCTGTTTATACTAAATGGCGAATAGTGCGCAACATTCGCAAGTTTTTATTCAAAAGTTAGTCGAACTTTTCAAATAGGTATTTTTTCCTAAATCAAAACTTCTTCACATTTGATTTTATGTCTTTCTGTAACCAAGGACAACAGATCAGACTTGGTCTGTAATCCTAGATTTACAATGATTTCATTTATTTTAGCGATGCTATAAAAGAGCAAACACATACAAATAGTTCCATTGGGATATCGATATTTCTAGATTAATAGACAAAATATTTACATAACCTCTAAATGTATAAATGCAAATATCTCGTACATATAAGTATCCCAAAATATTATTTATTGTTCTTGATTGTAATAAATAAAAACCGCTCTATTATTTCCATATTTTTTAGGGTTCCGTAGTCCACAAAGAACCCTTATAGTTTTTTTCATTTTAAGACGCTGCCGATTATCATCAGGTACATAGGGCGCACTGTAAGTTTCCGGAACTGGCCACTTACATAAACAATATTTAAAAATTTATTGCAACATTTGAAAATAGAACTCTTTGGCTGTAGAATGCAGTTTGTTTCATCTGACTGTCTTTTGTTTCTACCTTGTGGCGCCATTTAAAAAATTGTGTGTCTGCATCAACATGGATTTAACTCGGGAAAATTTTCGTAGTATGATTTTCTACGATTTTAAGTGTAATTTGACAGCTCAACAGAGCATCGCTCGGCTTGAAACAGCTTTTGGCAATGAAGCACCATGCAAGACAACTGTTTATAGCTGGTTTGCAGAATTCAAGCGTGGTCGTATCAATCTCAGTGACGAATCTCGCGATGGTCGGCCGTCCACCGCTGTGACCAACAAAAACATCAATGCTGTGCGCCGTATGATTGAAACAGACAGGCATGTGACCTACCATGAAATTCGCGCATCCTTAGAAATAGGCATGAGTCAAATACAATTAATCCTACACAAACATTTGGGTGTGAGAAAGCTGTGCTCGCGGTGGATCCCACACAACTTGACCGAGGCTCAAAAAACGGACCGCGTCACTTGGTGCAGTGCCATGCTTACCAGATTCAACGAAGGTGCGTCAAATTTGGTGTGGGACATAGTAACAGGTGACGAAACATGGATTTATTGCTACAATCCCAAAACAAAGCAGCAATCGAGCGTATCCCAAGTACCATTCGGGGTTCTATATAAGATGTCTTATCGTTCACATATACTCCACAAGCTGAGTAAGTCAGCTGTATAAGAGCTGTATAGCTTGCTATAATGCTTGTATAGAACCAGTTTGGGCACAAATTAGACAGCCTTAAGTTCACTATGGCTGTACATTAGCAGTATAACAGCCTTATAATAGCAGTTTAAGTAGTAACATCGGACTTAAGGCTGTCTTACGGCACTATATGAGACGCAGTGTGAACCATACAACGTACATGAGCGTAATAAAGAGTAACAAGTGGCTAAATACACAGCCTTCACAGTTATAAAATCCGACAACAGTACTCCAGTGCTACCTAAAGTTTACGTGTGTCCTACACTATTTCTTTATTTTATAAATTATTTATTTGTTTGGTTTTGTGAGTGCCATCAAGCAGACCTTACTCCGGCGGATATATATTGGATAAAAATTTATGATAACACGCGGTATAAGTACCTGTTTCAAAGACTTAATAATGTTATTGCCATGGGAATGCAACTTTATCGTGAAATGTATTTCACGTGACGAAATAAACACACCGCAGCTTGTGGGATAAGTGTAATAGAATATCACATTCACATTCATGTTCAGCTTACAGCAGATAAGAGTGGTACTTGTGGACAAATAAACCGCTATTGATGTTAATAGACAACACATATAGTCTTTTTAACAGCCTATAGTGCACATGCGAACCATTTAAACACTTCTGTACAGATAGTAAAAAAGGTTATTTTAATGATCACAAACAAGTCCTACTGCAGCTACTAGCTGTATAACAGTCTAAAACAAGTAAACATAACAGCCTTTGGCTTTATAAATGACCATGTGTGTTCTATTATAATGCTGGCTCTATAACATCGTACAAGTAGGTCGTAAAGCAGCGGTTGCCGTATCTCTACCCTCCTATAATGCTCTTAGTCAGACGGCTGACTAAAGGATAGTTGTGAGAGTATTATAACACCAACAAACGTATAAAAGTATAACTCTACACTCCTATAAGTCCCTTAGACAGGTATAGGTGTTATTAATCGCAATAATGCAGCTTATACATCACGAGTGAACTGTAATAATGCTTCAAGTACACATGGGAACTAAATGTGTACTCTTAAATGGAGTAAAATGTTACTTGGGATGGGTCTTTCAAGATGAGCCGAAACCAACCAAAGTGGCGCGCGTGAAAAGTGCATCTAAGCGGATGATTGCTTCTTTTTTTAATAAAACTGGACAAGTGGCTACTGTTGCTTTAGAGAATCGTCGTACAGTGAATAGTGACTGGTACACGACCATTTGTTTGCCGGAAGTTATTGACGAACTCCGTAAAAATAACCGTAAACGCCGTATCATCCTGCACCACGACAATGCTAGTTCTCACACGGCCAGACAGACAAACGACTTTTTGAAGGCGAAAAATGTAGAACTCATGAGTCATCCTGCATACAGTCCCGACCTGGCACCTTGTGACTTTTTTCTGTTCCCAAAAAATAAGAAGCAATTACGCGGTCAACGATTTTCATCACCAGAAGAGGCTGTCGAGGAGTATGAAAAACACATTTCAGAGGTCACCACAGAGGAGTGTTACAAAAGTTTTCAAAACTGGTTTCATCGAATGAAAAAGTGCATAGACGCCAAGGGAGATTATTTTGAAAAACAATAAATTAATTTTGTACCTTTAATAGTATTTTTTCATATTCATTCCGGAAACTTATAGTATTCCTATATAGGGGCTTCTGCCACTGTTCTTTAAAGCCTTTCTGGTAAAGTGGCTCTCCTCCTTCCTCATTACATGTCCATACCATCCAAGTCTATTGCTTCTCAAGTTTGCCGTTCTTTCTTTTTCGTTTTCGTTTGTTAGTGTTGGCCACATGTATATGTCGCAATTGGATGGACGACAAACAAACCAGTGTAATACCCCCGAACAATAAAACCAACCCATATCTCTGGTACTAGTTGTATATATATATATAGTTTAACAAGCAATATGTCGGGTTGCCATGGCGACTTAGTTAAAATCACTGGGGTATTTTAACCCCCGGGTCAACAGCTTTCTCAATACAACAGCTTGTTTGCGAGGTTCAATGCCTTTTAACTGGCTCGCTTGAGGGTTCCGTGGTGGAAGTACAATTAATGGGTTTTCAGCTTTTATTTGTAGGAAGGCGTGACTATAGTATTCAGCTAAAGATGGTAATGTACGTATTATAATAGGTATAGGCTTTGTCATTAATCTTAATGTTTGTATTTGTAATTAAACACCAATCCTAATATTATTATAAATTACAAAGGGTATTAGATGGGTGTAGGTTAGAATAATAAACTAAAATATTAAAAATGTTTCTTCCATGCTGGTCTGGGAGAAAAGAAGAAACTTAGAATGACCCAGCTGCTTCTCTTTCTGCGCGGATCGTAAAAGCCGATCGAAAATTAGAATTATGTTTCCATCACATCGTTTTTTGGTTTCCGTACCCAAAGGGTACAAACGGGACCCTACTACTGAGACTCCGCTGTCTGTCCGTCTGTCACAGGGCTCTATCTTTTGAACCATAATAGCTAGACACTTGAAATTTTCACCGATTATGTATTACTGTAGCCGCTATAACAAGAAATACTAAAAATAAAAAACTTAAAAATTAAATAAAAAAATTGTTTTGTATATAAGTAAGGACCCCTAATCGCTTTCTACGAAAACACAATGTAACTTTATTCGATAGAATTACTTAGAAATGGCCATTTCCTGCGATAAATTTTGACAGGGTAGCATCGACCCTAATGCCAAGTTTATCGCCTTAGGTCCTAGATCCATGTCTAGGTTCACTGATAAGTCTGAACCTGACATAGAATTTATTATAGCAGTTTTAATAAGAGTTTTGCATGTAACGTTTGTAATTATTACTTTCAGGGTTTTAGTTTCAAGGGTAAAATCGTTTGTACAATTTTCACTTATAATTATATATTTTTGCTGTCAGTATTTAATAAGGCTCTTTAGTATTAAAAAATGGCAGCGTAAAGCTAACAAGGATTTAAAATTGGGATTAAAAATATTTTTATTTTTTATAATTAAGACGATATACGGAGTCCAGTGCTGCCCCCATTTGAAATAAATAATTTGTAAGGAAACGGCCACTTTTGGCAAAAATGCAAACTAAAGCTTAACGTTCTCACTTTAAGCTGTAAACAGTGGTTCATAGAATAGTTTGAAGGGTTATCTAGGTTTTACTAGCTCAAAATTTTATATGATATCTCCGTTTTCTTACAAATAATTTATTTTAAATAGGGGCAGCACTGTTCGTCACCGTGTATCATCTTAATTGACTGGATAGAAAAATCTGATATATTTTTTTAAGTAACGAGGAATGTTGTTGGAAATACAACCACAGAAAAATATTCAATCGTTTTCAACCTTCCCTTCTTCTTTGTGTAAGCGTGTTCTCTGTAGCTCAGTGGTTAAGACGATACACGGTGTCCAGTGCTGCCCCCATTTGAAATAAATTATTTGTAAGAAAACGGAGATATCATTTAAAATTTTAAGCTACTAAAACCTTGATAACCCTTCAAACTATTTTATGAACCACTGTTTACAGTTTAAAGTGTGAACATTAAGCTTTAGTTTGCATTTTTGCCAAAAGTGGCTGACGATGCAACCGGGAATACGTTCGGATGATGATGATTATTTTGTAGCAGAGTTTAGTTTAGTACTCTTTACGACTACCTATTAGGTAGGTATTTCCATCATTTCTTCTGAGGTATAATACGATTGTATTATAAAATAGTAAGTACTGACGCTATTTTAATTCCAAATATGACATAGTTTAACTAAAAATATAATGCTTACCTATAATATTATGTATTTAATAATATTTAGTTTAATTAAATGATTCTGACTGAAGTTAAAATAAAAAAACGTACCTACATAAGGTAGGGACTTACCTATACTCGTAAGTATCTACAATTATTAAAAAGGTTACAGGTTACTTACCTACCAAGTTCAATGTCATTTACAATGCGGCAAAAATTTTTTCGAACTGAAGTTATTAGTTTTTGTGCGTTGGTACCAACTTTTTTCTAGTCATCCGGTCCTAAAGACCAATAACCGATCACCTGACAGCGCGACCAATTAATTATGATCCCTATCGGTATTTTACGACACCTAATTCGGGGGTCGAAGAAATTAAGGGTGGTGCTAGTGCGTGACTTCAACCCTTGCACGCTACATCACACCAGTGGAGATTAGGGGTACTAAAATACCGTTCTGGCTCCATCTACCGCATTCGCTAGCTGGCATCGGGCACATCACTACGCGCCGCGCGATCGTAATAAGTTCGGTTCTAAATTCGAACTGGCCGGTCCGAGTGTCGTGATAAAAAAGAAATTAAAACTTTTGAATTTGTGGTGAATCGAATCTGGAATTTGGACAAAAATGGAGGGCTGTGGAATGAATTGTATAAAATATCTGCTGGTGGTCTTCAATGGAGTGTTTATGGTGAGTTTGTAATTATCTTGACTAGGTATGTAGGGTTAACAATGTTATTTCATGTACAGTAAAGTTTTGTGTTATGTTACTTACTTAGGAAACGTTTCTATGTTTTTTGTTTAGGAATATTTTGCTTGGTTTAATTTAATTTTTTAGTTTTATCTTCCTGCGTAGGTACTTAATAAATCACAGTTTACTATTTTATACGGCCCTACCTCTGCACACAAAAACAAACAACCAAGTTGTAGTAATTGTAAATGTTTAATTTTTTAATGAGTCTCAATAATTAACTAACTACGTAGAAAAACATTTTTTATTTTCAATATATTTTTTTTATATAAATCTGATTTCTTACTCAAGTAATCTACTGATAAATGTCCCTGTATTAGTAGGCCACTATTCAGCATTTAAATAAGGTATAGTGGGCAAGTTAACTCCACAAAGAATTCAAGGCCCAACACGTTTTTGTGTATAAGCCGATCCAAATAAGTACTTCACTAGTTGATTTGACATTTCAATAACAAGTACAGTGACAATTCTAGAAATAGAAATGATTTACCAGAAATAATAAATTTGCACAATTTTTCCTAATCAACATTTTATTTTATTTTATTTATTTAACTTTATTACAAACGTAATAGGCGGACTTAAAGCCATAGGCTTTATCTACCAGTCAACATGTTATTTAAAAAATATGTAGGTAAGTATATGTAGTATTGTGTAAAAATAAATTTCTATATTATATTTATACGGATCTAACAAAATATACTAAAACTATTTTAAGGGCGGATACAGCCCATGATACTGAACAACTTTCCCCAAAAGAACATACTTATATCGAAATATGAAAAACATATTTTGGCCTCCCAGACAAGTGGACTGATCAGTTGATCCGAGTTTGTACGGAAAGCCAAAAATTATTTGACAAGTATTAAAAAAGTGAGCGTTTATGTCTTTTCCACTGTATTTTTTTTTATCATTTTATACAATTAAATAAAATTAAAATAGAATACATAGGCAACCTTCCTGATAGTCATTGGCAATTATGATATAATTTCTAACATATTTTTTATTGTTATTTTTTATTATGTGTTACATCCACATAAACTCTCCCAATCAACCCAAAGGTTTGACTGTTAGATAATGCTTTTAGCATTAAGTGCCCCTGTTGTACCATTACATTTGTATGTGTGTATAAAAAAGTGTAAATAAACATAACAGATACTTACCAAACGTCATAAAATCTATTGGAGGGCGTAATTTAATACGTACGTAAATAAAAAAAGCTTGGTAACAAATTATTTAGTACCAGCTACTCACAGAGATGGCATCACACAAATTACAAGCAAACCTGCGAAAGGTAGGTGTTATAGGTTAAAACTTACTTACCTAGTATTTGAATCTATATTAGGTACTTACCTTTCGCAATTTTGCTGTCATCTCTATTAGCAGCTGGTACTAATATTTTTTTTACCAAGTTTTTGCTATTTACGGCCCCCCAAAACTTTGTATGACGTTTGGACCCACTGTCATTGGTTTCAGTAGCCTACGGAACTCTGCTATAAAGTATTGTCATTATAAAAAGTACTTACCAAGCATTTCTTCTTTTTATTTAGAGCGCCATCTTTGTTTTGAAAATATCAAAATCACTACTTAATAAATTTTTAATACTTTAGTTAGCCTTATTTTAGCCTTAATGACTGGTTATATAGCATTTCGTACACTATTTACCTATGCAACAGAAGCGTTAGTGATTTATATTGAATTAATAGGGTTTTTCTAAGCAATGTAAGTCAATTTTAGTCATACCATACGACCTTGTTCCTTTGATCTTAAAGTACAATTTTGAATGTCATAATTACCTATAAGAACTTAGCATAGCATCGCGTACGTGGGAATCACAGACTATATTAGTCTAAATCAAACCCACAGACGAATTTTAAGATTCTGTTTTTTCCTTGCACTTTATGTGTAAGTAGGTAATATAGGGAAAGAACTACTCACAAACATATATATTTTTTTTTATTTATAAGGAAAGCATACCATCTAGACAGTTTGACTTCCGGCATAGAATAGGACCACTCCATCTCTTCATGTGGATGTTGTAGGAGACGACTAAAGGACTTAGCACCAACTCGTGCTAGAACTGCATTCCCAGTGAGGGTTGACGTTGGGCGGCAACCGGTTGTAAAACTTTACGCACAAATGCATTCCCAAAGAGAGTTGTGGTCAGGCCGATCGTAAATCTATACCCAAATCGTGTTATTTCTATCGAGTTTGCATGGTCTTAGACATCCTTGGTAAAGAAAAAGCGGGAAAACGTACCCCGAGCTCCGAAGCAGCACATCCGAAGATGCAAACGGGAATTAGCAGACCGTCTGGGCAACTTACGGGTCTATTCTATTTACGAAAACCTTCCGGGGGAAATACAATCTTAAAAACTCAAAGCAAAGAAATTCATTCAATGGTCTAGAAGAAGTTAGCACATACGAGACAGGTAGACAGAGAGACAACCGAGAACAGTCACTTTATTTTATAAATATGTTGGCATTGGGCCAAATAATAAAGTAAAATGAAGTAAAGGAAAGAAGGAAGTAAGACTGTAGATGATGATTAAAAATATAATTATACTATATTTCTGTTTTTCCTATTTTATACATAAGGATTTCAAACCGAATTTCAATCCATATTATCTATCGGCATACTACGCCGGATGTCGCTTCCCGTACGTCATAATATATTTTTAATCAGAGTCGTTAATGAATTTAAAAATATCACGGATGAGATCTGTTCGTAATTGAAAAAGGAGTTACCTAGGAAGCAAAGATTTACGGCCTTTTGTTTACGATTTAATAATGTAAACTTTTTTTAAATGTTCCGTACTGAAATGTGGTCTGATAATCATCAGGCATAATCAGGTCTTTTTTTTATCTCCACTGCAATAGCACGACCCTCTTTGTACTACCAGAGCTATATATACAGGACGACTTTTTAAACACCAGCCAAATTTTTGGAGCAAGTTCAGACTGAACCTGCTTCAAAAATTTGGCTGGTGGTTAAAAAGTCAGCCTGTATATGTAGCCAGAGCAGTCTAGAGGATTTGGCCTACACTCTCCACGCTGGCCAGACATGTTGGAGAGGTCTTACTGTTGTTTATAAGCTTTGTTTAGCTTGTTTCTTAAGTCGCCTTCTACGATATCCACGGGAAGACTTGGAGTGGTCCTATTCTACTCTGCCGGGAACCACACGGCTAATAATGATTTTATACTTTCTGTAACTTGCACCTAAAAATATTTTTTTAATTAAGTACCTGTCTGATTACAAAACGCCGACTAAGTTTAGTTTTTATTGGTTTAAACCATTATCCAACCAAATCAAGTTGACAGACGAATTGAGTGAAATATTACGAAATATCAACTTATTTAAGTGGATAATTTCCATTTTCCATGCTGGGCTGGGAGAAAAAGAAAGACTAAGAATGTACCAGCTGCTTCTCTTCCCTCGCTGATCGTAGAAGCCGATCGAGGGAAATGGCGAAAATGCAAATTACATCACTAGGCGATGCGGCTAGTAACCATCACTATTATAAGTATCTTGTAGTTGAATTTATACGTACCGGCTTCTACCTTATAACAGAGTAAATGTCCTCTCAATCTATCGCAGGTTGCCTGGAAGAGATCCCTACATGGGATAAATCCGCCTTTGTATATTTGCTATTTAGTATTATGTTGTCTTTTATACTTAAATTTTTGGTACAATTAAGTTATTACAAACAAACAAACAAACTATTTTTATTCATTTTCCATTTTCCCGCCCAACATCTTGCTAAAAGTGGCCTTTGAAGACGTGATAGTGTATTAATAATCCCACTGGGAAGCATACTTTGTGAAAAGTTGTTTCCAGTCTGTTTAGGATATTGCAGGCTTGAATTACCTGATTATCCGAAAAGAAAGATGATTCCGTGCTTCGGAAGGCACGTAAAGCCGTTGGTCCCGAACCCCATCTAGCGTTTGTACCTATCCTAGGATTGGTTCTGGTTTACCCTTTGGGTTGCGGAGGTCAGACGGCAGTCGCTCTGTGTAAAAACCAGTAACCTCGTCAAATCGCCTAGGTAAGGTAGCGGACCCCGGGCTCTGAAGCGTAACCGCTGACGATGCAACCGGGAATACGCTCGGATGATGATGGTGACGTGATAGTGTATCAATATCTTAAGTGGATAATGGTTTGAATCAAGTAGGTCTAATTTAATTAATAAACGTGATACATACATAGTGTATGTATATACTTACCTATTTTTCCGACTTTTATGCGTGTATGTATATACACGCTGAATTTTCACTGGTTTTGGAAAAAGAATGTCGTATAGTAAATAAATTCTTCTATCCATATACGTAATCCAAATTTGTGTACGACATAAGATAAAATAGTTGCGAAAATGATTTTCGATCGAGACCACGTAGTTTGGGTACGCCCATCTTATACGAATACGTAGGTAATCGCGCGGCTAACGACGTACTTTGTAACGTTACTAATCGATCTCACGCTTTTACTTTCGAGTTTTAGTCAACATTTTTCGTTTCTGAATTTTTATTTTGACTAGGTCGTTGAACGCCACTGGGGTCACCGGTGACCCAGAACAATCATCAATCTATTGTGTCAGTTATTATAGGAAGATATTTTTTTAAACAAAAACTAATAAGTACATACGAGTATGGTGAGGTAAGAATAATTGCTATGAGGTAATTCCTCGGAGTAAACTAAAGGAACGATTGGAAGAGACGTCATAAAGTGAATCACTTCACTGCCTCTCCGAGGGTGACTAAACATAAGCAGATGAATAAATTGTATGCACTACTACTTACATATACATATATAAATACCTATATTACTTATATAGTTTGTTCGTTCAGAGTACTCACCATTGTAAGTACCAACCTTCATAGTAAAATTTTATTTTTGAATTGTGTCGATACTGTTATGGTTCATGTTCTTTTATCGATATTACCCGGTAATACCAAAGTAACCTCAAAAATAAAATTTTCCATAGAAGTTGTATGAGAACGTAAACAATGAGGTCATAGTTTTAGTGGTCAAATGTCAATAATATCAATTATTTCATTATAAATATGGTAAACTAAACACACAATATAATAATTTACACACGAATATGTACCATAATATACCTAATAGAACTGAAAACAGCATTTTTAAAGCTAGCTATGAGACATACTATGAAACTTTATGTTTTTATTAGGAATCCCGAACTCCATAGCTATAGCTAAGAATGAAACATGGAGCGAGTAAATATTGAAGTTCCACATTCTTAACCCTTTTCACCAATAAGATAACGTACCTACATACAATACAATACCAATTTCAACAGCACAATTGACTGTTAACCCAACATAAAGATTAAAAGTAAAGTCACGCGAGGCCTCAATCAAGAGTTAATTTTTTCAGTTTATTGTAGGAATTACACACATTTCTCCTTTTTATAAATCCTAATTAACGGTAACAATATTATATATGTCTTTAGAAAAAATACATATCTTACGGTGAAAGTCAGAAAGGTTTTAATTAATGTGATAAAGTAGATAACTACTCGTACTTACTGCGTATTTTACTTCTCTGATAACTCTTTTGTTTTATCTGTTTTATGCTGATACATGTTGTTCATTGCTGTGTGGTTCCCGGCAGAGTAGAATAAGACCACTCCAAGTCTCCCCGTGGATGTCGTAGAAGGCGACTTAGGAAACACAAGCTGAACAAAGCTCGGTGAGACCTCTCCAAACCGTTTGGCCAGCGTGGAGAGTGTAGGCCAAATCCTCTGACTGCTTTGGCTAATATATGGCTCTGGTAGTACAGAGAGTCGTGCTCTGCAGTGGAGACTAAAAAAGACCTGATAATGATGTTGTTTTTACAAAGTGGAAGGGACATATCCGTAATTAATCGAATCACGGGCTATATAAGATCACTAAAGTATAATGAAATGAAAATAACAGTCAAAAAACAAAAAAAATATTCGACATTCCCGTACAAATCGTCCGGGCGGCTGCACACTTTTGTATGGAAATGCTGAATTTTTTTTGGTTTTGGCTGTTATTTTAATTTCACTATACTTTATTGATTTAGTATAGACCGTGGTTCGATTTATTACGGGTAATGTCCCTTCCACGTTGTAAAGAAATATATTGGAATTCTTCTTAAGCGTTGACTTTATAAAACTAAAGAATGTTATTGGAGCTCTTTATTTATAAATAAACTTATTTTTTTATTTAAGGATTACAAACTATGTTCCATATTCCGTTCCGTGTGACATTCCTGTGTACATACTATCACGCATGGAGACTTGAATGTCATCTAGCTACGATCGGTAGGTACCTACAATAAATTAATTTAAAAATAAACATTACACGTAATGTATAGTTACTAAACTTATTGAAGTGTAAAAGTGTCTGCAAAGTCCTAACTACTGAATAAATATTTGATTCTTTGATCCTTGCAAACCTCTTCCGTGTGATAAGACAATAAAAACTGACGAATCACCGAGTTACGGTTTGAAGGCCTTATGTTTTTTGCGGAATAAAAAAATACAAACTATGTATTGTATGTATATTTATATATAGTGACTTTATAAACACCAGCCAAAATTTTTGGAGCAAGTTCGGTCCATGCTACTGAATTACTTTCTAAAAAAAATGATTAAAAATTATCGTCCGCCCATACAAAATCCGTTTGGTTGAGCGCTGATTTGTATGGGAAGACGAATTCTTATTTTAGTTTTTCGTTAATTTTTATTATGGTAAGTAGTTCAGTATCATGGACTGAACTTACTCCAAAAATTTGGATGGTGGTTAAAAAGTCAGCCTGTATAGGTCTCTCGCTATATTGTTAATTTTACTATAAATATGCCTCAAGCTCAATCGCTAGCTAAAGATTCTAAGAATTAATATTAAATAAATAGACAAGGACAAATTACATTGATTGAGCTATGGATATATCCTCTTACGGGACTTAGCACGAACCTTTTTTTCTTGTTTTGTCTAACGTTTCGAATTATAGTTACATCTTTCGTGTTTTCAATATAAAATGTTCGTGTTAAGTCCCGTTATACTCGTATAAACCAAATCTGTCTTATAAGTTATAACCAAAGAAACGTAACATAGTTTTACTAGAGGGGCCTAACATTAGATTGATCGTGTGCAAAGCTGTCAAGTGTGAAGACCACATAATCTGATTGCTTGTAAACAAAGCAAGGACTTCTCAACCTAGCAGCATCATCCGCCATGTTGTTGCTTGACTAGTTGAATGCTAATCGGTCGGTAATGTTTTTTAATCTTGAAGCACTCCATTGAATTTTAATTAGCGATATGAAATTTTAAAACGATAAATATTAGGAAACCATTTGATATGATTCATAAAAAGATGCCTAGCGTTATAAATTACTTACCTTTTCTACTAACAACTGAATTTCGAATTTTCTATGGTTTAATGTTTGTGTCCCTTCTATAGACAATATTAAAAATATTTTTCAAATAAGTATTACGTTTTTGTTACAAACTGGTCTTGTTAGTACCTACCTTCCATCTTCATCATCAGATCCTAAATATTAATCTTTTACCAAAGTACTACATACTTTATAGGGTTCCGTACCCAAAGGGTGCAAACGGGACCCTATTACTGAGACTCCGCTGTCTGTCCGTCTGTCCGTCTGTCTGTCCGTCTGTCACAGGGCTCTATCTCTTAAACCGTAATAACTAAACACTTGAAATTTTCACCGTTTATGTATGACTGTGGCCGCTATAACAACAAATACTGAAAATAAAAAAAAATTAAAAATTAAAAGGGGTCGCCATACAAAAAACGTGTTTTTCAGCGTTTTTAACTAGATCTTTATAATGGCATTAACTACATACTTGAAATTTTCACAGAATATGTTTTATTATGGCCGCTATAACAACAAATACTAAAAATAAAAAAGTTAAAAATTAAAGGGGGTCGTCATACAAAAAACGTGTTTTTTTAGCATTTTAAAACATTGTACGGAGGTACGAAACCCTTCATGTACGAGTCCGACTCGAACTTGCCCGTTTATTCAAATCTACGTTGTTTTAAAACTTAGTAGTTCAGCACCCTGGCCTGAACTTGCTCCAAAAATTTGGATGGTGGTTAAAAAGTCACCTGTATTATTACGTCGTAATAAATAATAAAAATCTTTAGAAAAAGTGGGTCAGTTCACCATCACATCGATTTTCTGTCTTACCTAACCCAACCAGGAAGCAACATCGTAGTTTCAGTGTATTGGACCTACTAGTAGTTCCTGCGAAGCTTTCACACTATGTATAATTAATGCCTCTATCAATCAAATGGACTGCGCATCGATTTTCGATGAAAAGCAAAAGATTCGGGAAAATGAACCTTGTGGAGGAAATCCATTAGAGTTGGTTTGATGTCCCGCCTGCTTTGTTGTTTGTATACAAAATAAAATTGGTTTTACTTATTGATTCACTTGCTGAAGTAGAAAATGTATTCTATTTTTTCGAATCTAATATTAACAATTATTACTAATAGAAAATGGAAGTAAGACATTAGGTTCAGTTCAGAAACACGTTAGGTTTGCGCAACAATCGAGTTATACCTACAGGATCTAAAAAAATATACTGAAATTATTTTAAGGCGAAATTCAGTCTATAATCTGAAAAATTAGGTATATCGAAATATGAAAAACAATTCTTCCTTCCATACAAATTGACCGATTAGCTGATCCGAGTTTCTTTGGAAAACATTTTTTTTTTCATATTTCAATATACCTATTTTCCTTGTTCAGTATCTTGAACTAATTTTTTTTTATTTATTTATTATATATAGGGTTAACAAACAGTGTAACTATACAGATTTCTCAAACTAATAGGAATCAAGTGTTACAAAAAGCTACAGCAACAACATTACGCACAGTTTACATTAAATTAGGGTTTACAGAGTTGAGTTGAGGTGATCGACAACTAGTTATTTGAGAAAGTAACATATGTAAGTACTGAATAATATAAAAAAAACATATTTTATATGAACTGCATGCTTCTATGAAAGTATTCCAAATAGTATATAATAAATAAGGGAATTTCTGAATCTACCATTAAGATAGGTAATAATATAACGGCGTCGGGACGTGACGACCCCAATGCCCACTGGATTTCCAGTGTAGTCAGTCAACGCAGGGCAGCTTGTGGCGAGCTGATGGTAAGTGGAGACACCACGGACCCTACCTCAGGGGGACCATACACACATGCGCTTACACACACACATACACACAGTTACACACCCCCCGCCTCTGCCTTGCCTTAACCGGCCGGCCAGAGTGGAGTCGCAAGAGCAGAACATACGCTCCAGGGTGAAAGTGTATTGCACGTAATGGCGTAATAACGGGGAAACCCGCTCTCGGGGGTAAGCCCCGTGATGGTGAAACCGGAGCCGCACCTCTCGACACCCTCAGCTGCTCACATTGTGTTGCGCCCTGGCCGCATCTTCGTGGCTAGTTAGGGTATTCACAGGCAGTGTAGCCAACGAGCAGCAAGTCACCATCTACCAGGCTTAAATTGTTGTGAGAGATTTTTAGGTAGATGTCCGTATCTCACTCCATAACCCAGTTAACCGGTCCACTAACATCCCATCCACATAGCCCAAACCAAGTAAATCCCTCCCTTGCAATAGTTCAGCAGCTATGGTGGACTGTCCGTTAGTGCATCTCAATGGTATATTAAGGGATAGACCTCCATAGATGCAGCCATCTCACTTTTTAGATAAAAAGTTACTAAAAGGCCTCTTCATGTTGGCTTTGGCCCCATGAACGCCTCAAAGGACCGGGTCCCCATGGACCCGTGGCTGAAAAGCGTACCGACAATAATAATAAATCTTTATTGATCATAAGAGCGAAAAAGCTTTGCTGCAATAATTTAAGTAAGTATATTTATTTTATGCTTATGTATTCATATTTATGTAAGTTTATTTTAAGTATGTAAATATGTATTTGGATTAATGTAATTTATATATGAATATATGTATAATGTATATATCTTATGTAACTATACGAATTAAGTATGTTTTATTATTTGTATATAACACTCTTCTTTCTTTATTAAATTTATTATATATTATTTAACCTTGCACCCCATTTACTACCTTTTCTGCTACGTCCCTAAGGTGAACTGGTAGACAATGCTTAGCATTAAGTTTTACCTTTTGTATTATAATCGTTAGATTATTGTGCAATAAATATTAAATAAATAAATAAATAAAAGGAAACATGCAAAATGTAAACACTGCGATCCCACACTGGGCTAGGCCTGTATCGTGGGTATCAAGGTAGTTTCAGTATATAATATTATATTTTGTTATTTAGTTACTGTTCATTAGTCGTGAACAGTAACAATAGGTACCTAATATTTTTTTTAATATAAAGTAGGTATCAGTCCAGCATAAGAACAACATAAGAAAACTTTTTTTGATATATAATTTGGCGCCCGGGTTAGAACAGGACCACTCCATCTCTTCCTTTGAATGTCGTAAGAGGCGACTAAAGGACTAAGCACAAACATCTCGTGCTACAATTGCATTCCCAAGGAGGGTTAACGTCGGGCGGCGGCCGGTTGTAAAACTTTTTGCACAAATACATTCCCAAAGAGGGTTGACGTCAGGCTGGCGGCCGGTCGTAAAACTATAGCCAAATCATTTAAACTGTTCCGGCTTTTTCTTATCCATTTTGCAAGATCTTTGGCATCCTTGGATGACCATTAACATACATATCATATTTAGAAAAGAAAGAGCGGAAAAGCGCACCCCGGGCTCCGAATGGAGTGAATGAGGATGCAACCGGGAATGCGCTAAGACGAAGAAGAGAATGATTTTGCAAAACATAGATACAAGTACATCAACTTTGATACACTTACGTCAGAGACTAAAGAAGTAAGAACAACTGGGGGACGTTTTGTATAAAAATTCTATAATATTAGTATGTTGTCATATCATATGACATGACGAATGAATTGATTTGTTTATGTTATTGTGTGCACGGAAATAGTTTCCGAATCTACGTTTGTCCATACAAAGTACTATTATTTTTAATGTGATGATAATAAAACCAGCGAAGCATGTTGTTCCGCTTTGCTACGTTCACACTTGTTTGTAGTCACAATGGCAGTATTTTATTCTTTTTTACCTAAAGGTTATCACTTATCACAGTGGCCTCAATCGATTTATATATAAGTCGCTAGAAGTAAAGTAGTAAAGTCACTCTTCTTGTGGTTTAAGAGCTTGCTCTTGTCGGTGGAGGTCTCTTCTCTCTATTGTCTTTTTAATTTTCTAGTATGATTTTTGTTTATTCACAAAAAAATGCAACATAGTTTTTCTTATATACCTGGACTCCCTCTTATTTTTCTTTCCTTTTAAAATAATTGTTTAAAATTTTTAAAAATTATAGTAGAGGCACAGGCCGGAAACTCCAAAGGTACGCGCAATATGCGTCACCCAGGCGTCCCCGATCCCGTCCCCGCACCTCTCCCCCGTTTTCGCCTCGATTTCTCACGTTGGCCGTCAAGAACCGGGGGAGAGGTGCGGGTGCGGGGAACGGGGACGTATATTGCGCGTACCTTAGAAGAGTCCCTTCTGTTTACTCTTACTGTATTCTGTGGTAGAGGGACACCTCTATCACAGTATAACTCATTACCGTGACTCTATTATTATTTTAAAAAGATTGTCATAGTGCTTCCCAAAGAAATATAGGTATCATAAACGGGCAAGTGCGAGTCGAACTCGTACATGAAGGGTTCCGTACCCTCCATAAAATGTTTTAAAACGCTGAAGAAAACGTTTCTTGTATGACGACCCCCTTTAATTTTTAACTTTATCTTATTTTTAGTATTTGTTGTTATAGTAGCCATAGTAATAGATAATCTGTGTAAATTTCAAGTATCTAGTTAATGTCATTATAAAGATCAAGTTAAAAATGCTGGAAAAACACGTTTTTTATGACGACCCCGTTTAATTTTTAACTTTTTTTATTTTTAGTATTTGTTGTTATAGCGGCTACAGTAATACATAATCGGTGAAAATTTCAAGTGTCTAGCTATTACGGTTTAAGAGATAGAGCCCTGTGACAGACGGACAGATGGACAGACAGCGGAATCCCGTTTGCACCCTTTGGGTACGGAACCCTAAAAATAGTGATAGATTAATAATAGATTATTAAAAATATTGTATAAGTACGTATTTTTTCTTTTCTCTGATGCACTAGACGGTGACGTTAATCGCCCCCACTCTAAAATTTCGATGCGCTGTATCTTCGTGAATTTTTACTACGAGTACTTTGATGAACCGAAAAATATGGGTCCCTTATTTATCTAACGTACAGAAGTCTCACTCAGCAAAGGAATTCAAAGAAATATCTACTCAATGTGGTTAGCGATATGGTTTAATTTAGCTCACGTCAGAACTCAGCACCTTTTCGTATAGATACCTAGACATTGCAAGCCAATCTCATTCTTATTACTCTGGACAAACGATTCGTTTATCTGAATTTACCACCCGGAGGGGCCGCCGCGCACATAGTAATAATGTAGGCACATTTTGGATTCCTAAACGGGGAGTGACACAGGCCTGCTATTACACCATACCGAATAGGTACATTCGTCGTTGGCGGCAGACAGGACATGCAGTGCTATTACAGTTTTTGTTGTCATGTAAATCAAAACGCCTTGCATGCTGATGGCAAAATAATTACATAGTTACAATATTAATTTTCATAGCAACATGCTGTAAAAACTTTTAAGTTAAGGCTCATTTACACAATGCAAAGTTAGAGACAAAATCACTTATCTATATCTATATTTGGATGTTTGCTTGTATCACTTGATAATTGTCCATTTTTTCTTTCGATTTCATAAAAGTGGTTGACGTCGAATCATTTACTTACAGCTAAGTTTAGTTCCGCTTCGTAAGCAAGCGCAAAAGAAAAGCAATAAACTGCACTACAGTGCAGCATTTTCTCCAAAAACGTTCAAGTAAGTGCAATTTTCTTACCTGTTGCATACAATTTAATTGAATTAATAAATTATTCGTATGGCTGATGTTTAGTTTAAACCGTACAAGTCATCTATTGCTTCAATTTAATTGTTTGCGACAGGCAAGAAACTTGCATTGTGTAAATGGGCTTTTGCTATGTGTTTATGGCACATGTGTTGTGATATTAAATCACGAAACTATAGTATTTATACTTAGCACAAATACGCCAGCGGATTTTATTTGACGTATAAGTTTCGAGTGAGATAGACAATAGGAAAGAAATAAGTTTTTATAAAAAAAAAAACATTTTTTGGACAAGCTTTTTTTGTGACACTAAAGGTCTTGTCAACATGAAACAAATAGGCCCAAACTCAAAGGGGTTGCGTCGTTTTATTACAGAGTTCTTATGGCCACCTTCCAGCGCCATCATCAGATCAGCTCCAAGTCATCATAATATTGCATTGTCACGCGATATACATATGCGCGCAAATTTCAGCTCAATAAGTTTAGTTTGAACACTTTGAAATCTTTATCACTTTCTTCTTCTTCTTCCTCGCCTTCTCCCTATTTGGGTTCGGCTCTGAATGTCAACTCTCTCCATCGTTTTCTATCATTTATCATATCTGTACTAACCCCCCTGTCCATCATGTTCCGCTTAACACATTCCCCCCACGTCTCTTTAGGTCGTCCTCTATCTCTATGGCCATCCACCTTCAAGTTAACCATTTTGTTAGCCAGATGTTCGGCATCCCGCCTCTTGATATGACCGTACCATGTCAAACGGTGGCTTTTTAACTTTTCTACAATTGGTGCCACCTTTAAACTCCCTCTTATATATTCATTCCTAATCTTATCCATCTTCGTCACCCCACACATCCACCTAAGCATCCGCATTTCTGCTACATGTAACTTATGTTCTTCTTTCTTCTTCGTAGCCCAACATTCCCCTCCATACAGCAAGGCAGGTCTTATTACTGTCTTATATATCTTTCCCTTTAGTTTAAATCTTTATCACTTTATGTCCTCGACAATACAAGATCATTTTATTTAGGTACTTAATCTATTCCACACACAAACAACCACGATCAAAAAGTACAACAATAAAAAATTTAAGTATTTTTTTTTTTGTTAGAAAATTTAAAATGATAGTACAGAAAACTACAAACAAACATAATAAAGATAAAATAAACATTTTCATCAATTGATTTTGAATGAAGTAACGTATTATAGCCCAAGAATGTTAGAGAAAGCTGTTGTTTACTTTATTTTATCCACTCTTCGAGCGTTATTTACTTTTCGTAATGCACTGACGCTTGACTTTTGAGGTTTGACAGCGTAATTAGAGTTAAAAGCGTAGTTTAGGGCCAAGTCAACCGAGCGTAATTTTTGGACTAGTGAGTTGCGCAATTTTAAAATTCAATTTGTGGCCCACCAGCTGTACCTTGCTTGACTCTGTCTCGGAGAGATTGCATGCACAACCCTTATGCTTATACGCATAAGGGTTTGATCTCATCTATCAGCACGGAACAGCACTTTCCTATGCTGCTATCCTTTTCTGTCGCTCAGAAGCCTCATTTGTTAGAGCAAAAGAGAGCGACGGAACGCTTCAGCACCGGCCGTGCTGCAGCGTTCCGTCGCTCTCTTTCGCTCTAGCAAATAACTGTTTTGAGCGACAGAAAAGGATAGCAGCATAGGAAAGTGCTGTTCCGTGCTGATAGATATGATTCAACCCTAAAAGTTGTAATGATCTAAAATGGTTCTAAAAGAATATAATGCGACATGATAAGAAGTCGCACAATTTTCGTTCTATAGAAATTCTCAACTCATTTTCTGCCAACATGTGGCACAAACAGGACTTTCGTATAAAAACCGAATGCTGCAGAAATTACGCTACTCATTTTACGCGACTAACAACTCACAAAATTACGCTTGCTTGTGTAGGCCCTTATGTGTTTGAAGCAGATCGTATTACTAAGTGACCTAATTTGATGTAGAGGCGTCGAGGTGACAGAATGAATGACAGTCAGATTCATTTCCATCGGCACTTAACGTTAGCTGTCAACTTGCACAACTTTAATTTCATAAATTATTTCACACACGGTTTAATATGGCGGTATCATTTTTCTAATATGATTCAAAGTCAACCAAGATTAGGATTACTTCAGTGCCTCTTCTTTGGCATGATGACTTTCGGGTCGATCTGTAGCCTTATTGGGTATGAATTTCTCAACACTCTCAACTTGAATATTTGCTTTATATATTTTATCAACTTATTAATACATATACAGTCAGTTCATATTCAAAACAAACTTAGTCATTGCAATACTTATACAGGATGATAATGAACCTCCTGGTTGTATTCAAGGAAGGTACTCATCGTCATCATCCGAGCGTATTCCCGGTTGCATCGTCAGCAGTTACGCTTCAGAGCCCGGGGTCCGCTACCTAACCTAGGTGATTCGACGAGGCTACTGGTTTTTACACAGAGTGACTGCCGCCTGACCTCCGCAACCCAAAGAGTAGACCAGAACCAATCCTAGGATAGGTACAAACGCTAGATGGCGTTCGAGACCAACAGATTTACGTGCCTTCCGAAGCACGAAATCATCTTTCTTTCGGATAATCAGGTGATTCAAGCCTGCAATATCCTAACTAGACTGGAAACAACTTTTTACAAAGTATGCTTCCCATTGGGATTAGAACCCACGACCTCCGGATCACAAGGCAGACGCCTTGACCACTGGACCACGGAGGCAGTTAATTCAAGTTAAGTACTATTTAAGCGAAATAAAGAAAAACAATATACTGTCATAAGTACCTAGTTATATAATAAAAATAAAAAATATCAGCCGACAAATGCATACCGAAAATCTCCCATTTGAATGTCACCGCCCACTACCGGGCGACTGGCAGGTGACGGCCAGCGAGCCGGGACGGCAATGGTCGCGCGTATAGTAATGTAGGTTTTGTGTTTTAATCACTAATAGTGATTCTGATTCTAAAATTTTAATATAGCTAGGGTTGCAACATCAACCTATACACTGTATAGGTTGATGTTGCACCTGACCCTGTATAGTATACAGGGTCTAAAAATAGAATAAAACTATGGAACATATAGCGAAATACGAAAAAAAATGTTAGCCTCATACAAGTTGACCGACCAGTTGATCCGAGTTTCTATGGAAAGCAAAAAAAAAACATATTTTGATGAATGTTCCTTGGGAATAGTCGTTCAATATCACAGACTGAATCTACTTGGACGTTAGGTACCTACTTAAGTGATTGTTTATTCGTCAGTGATCGAGCTCTACGCCTAGAAATCGGCACTAAATTGAACTACTTCTTCTTCTTCTTATTTAAGAGCTTAGTGGCTCTTGTCGGTGGAGTATGCGCCAAACTTCTCGGTTCTCTGCCTTACTTTTTAGTGCTTGACACGACATGACCCCTGCTTTTTCTTTCAGTTGGTCTACATAGCTCTTTCTTGGTCGTCCTGGACCTCTTCTACCTTTTATCTTTCCTTTTTAGTATGTTTTTAAATAAGGAGTCATGTCATATTAAGTGGCCAATCATTTTCACTCTCCTATTTTATATTTCGCCCAGCAGTCTTCTTTTCTCTCCTACTATTTCTAATACTTCCTCATTGGTTTTCCTTTCCGTCCAACTGATCTTTTCCATTCTCCTCCAGCACCACATCTCAAAAGCTGCCAGCCTGTCACTACTACTACATGAACTTCTTACATTTAGGTAATAATAAGTCTCGTGGGTCTACTGGAAGACATTTCTTTGGAAATAAGTAGCACCTAAGTACTATGTTTTCCTTATTTTTTACATATATAGTTTGTCAATTTTCAAGTGTACTTGAATCAATAAAATAAATAAAATAAGTAACAAAATTGACTAAGTACTGTTAAGACTATAAGACATCTACGTTACATACATACTTAAAGCTTTTGTGGATTTTTAATTTTGGTCGGACACTATCCTGACAATACAACTTGCATCGTTTGTTGAAACGAGCGACCAGGTCACTGAATGAGGTCAGGAAAATAATGAGTCGATCGATAGCTCTACTACTAACTACCATAGATATGATTTATTTAAGTAGACGATGAGTCAACGTGACCTTTTGATTACATTGTAGAGTAAGTTTAGTGGAAAATGTACTTGAAAGTAAATAAATTAGTGGTGGGTAACATCACTCCACAACATCAGAAGTATCGGATGAACGTAACAAGTAGCGTTCAGTGAAAGAGGCATTTCCCTCATGGAGTGTAGAGGTAAAAAGAACCATCTTTTCGAAACGCGTTAAATCACACCGGGCACTGGGCACAACAGTACCAGTAGCTAGTATCTGTAAAACGTAGTGATTGTATTCTCTTTGAGTAGTTGGTGCGCTTTAAAGGAAGCGTCAATAAAAACATGTCAATCTTAATTTTCACTATATGCCCTCTTAGATACTATTTATATATATATAAAACTTACTTAAAAATGATAATACAAGATCTCGAAAATAATACACACCCTTGGTTGGGACAGCGCCATTCAGAGGGATTTGGAACTATCATTTACTGCTTTATCTGACACGCTTTTGCAACTGTTCCACCGAATGAGATAAGCATGGCCCTTCTTACATCTATACTCCATGATTTCCCTACTACGAATTATGAAAACTTTTGAATTAGAATCCTAGCAGGAAATAAAGTTCTTTGGCGAAAATTGTATTTCAAAATCGACTGATTTTATTTATTTATTCAACTTTATTACAAAAATTGTAAACGGCGGACTTAAAGCCTTAGGCTTTATCTACCAGTTAACCGACAGGTGGTGCAGAGACGAGAGAGTTTTGTTATTTAAATACATACATTCCGCTCTCAAGGCACTTATGACATAGTGTATTTAATTAGTAATTAATTAGCAGGTATAAAGTTTACCACAAATCGTTTACTCACAGCACAATCAACTTTAAACCGTTTCCTAAACGAAATTAGTGAAAATCTACAGTTTTTTTAAAACGATGTCAACTTGCTAGTAAGTAAGTACTAATGATAGACTACGCTTTATAATGACGATTGACGAGAGTCTCACAAAGCTACAAATACATGGTTAATTGTATTTATAATTGTAGTGTACCCTCTGATGTCATGGCGCAGCTCAGATTCACCATTGAACTAATTGAGGCAATTTGGAGTGAACACATGCTCGGTTCATCTCCTAGAATCATTTCAAGGTTATCAGTTATGTCACCTTTTAATCAGTATCTACAATAGCAGTATAGTTAATTTGCTAAATTGTGCATGCCGCCGGAGCGCCACAAAGGCCGCGTCTTTGGAAAAGCTGATGCCGCCATGTTGCCTTTGAAACGCGCCGACAGCGTACCATATAATTGAACCAATAAACATTACCAAATACAGCTATTGTAGATGCCTTTAGGCAAGTCGAAAATCTGATACCAGTGTTGGCTACTTTTACACAAAACAATCTACACTGTCAAATAAACAAGCAAAAAGTAGCATTATGCCATCAGAGGCAGGCTATGTCTCAATCCATACTTACTCGTATAATAGATTAAACTGTCCCGGCGTGGCGTGGCTATGTCTATTCATTATTTAAGAAATTACTGGGTTGATTTTGGTGCACTAGCAAGTAGAACATTTCACTAAAAAGGTTTTCTTAATTGCATAATACATACCCGTGCGAAGGCGGGGCAAGCCGTTAGTTCTAAATAAAATGTCACTCCTATAATATTAGGTAAAGAATAACTTAAGTAGTGTTGATAGTTGGGTATTTACTTGACCATACGCTAATAAGGATCAGTCCATTGAAATTCGTGTATCGAGAAACATTATGATTAAATTGTTCATTGAATTTTGTCTTTTTTCGAAGGGGTGCTTTTTTTCATTGAGGGAGTCAACTAAACACTAAACGTGTTGTTTTCCAAATCACCGCTCGCCGACACGACCGTCGTGTCAGCGAGAAGTACCTATATTGTTTTACGCACAAAAAAATATAAATTTGTCGAAGATTTTCTGAAAACAACATAAATAAAAAAAACAGTGTGAAACGGTACGCATTGTCTATGACAAGCAACACAAAGATTCCTTTGACTTGTGTCAAAACTACGAGTGGTCAAGACCACTTCGTGCAAATCCTACGCATACCAACTATTAAAAAATGCGGCTTTTTGGAAATGCATGTGACTGGAGCTTTCAAAAATGCGACCCCAGTTTATTCTCCATGAACCGACATGAACATGTGTGCCGAGATGTCGGGCAGGCGAGAAATGAGTCAAGGCCGACCACACCGAACATACATTATGTCTCGCTTGACCCACTCAACGCCATGACATCACTCTCTTCCATTACTGCACATCTCGTTTTCACAGATACCCTTTCAACTTCTTTAATTAAAGAAGAATCTTGAATCTATGCTGATCTGGGAGAAAAAAAATAAACTGGCCAAGCGCGAGTCGAACTCGTACATAAAGGGTTTCGTACCTCCGTACAATGTTTTAAAACGCTAAAAAAAAACACGTTTCTGGTTTGACACCATTTAATGTTTAACTTTATTTTATTTTTAGTTAGGTATAGCGGCTACAGTAATATTACTGTATATTTTGTTAGACCCTGTATATACAGGGTCTAACAAAATATACTGAAACTATTTTAAGCGTGGATTCAGTCCATCGTACTGAACAACTTTCCCCAAGGAACATATATCGAAATATGAAAAATAATTTTTGGCCTCCCATATAAGTTGACTGATCAGCTGATCCGAGTTTGTATGGAAAGCCAAAAAATATTTTTCATATTTCGATATATGTTTCTTGGGGAAAGTTGTTCAGTATCATGGACTGAATACACCTTTTAAATAGTTTCACTATATTTGGTTAGACGTTATATAATCAGTGAATATTTCAAGTGTCTTGCTATAACGGTTCAGGAGATAGAGCCCTATGACAGACGGAAAGACAGCGGAGTCTCAGTAAAAGGGTCCGGTTGACATCCTTTGGGTACGGACCCTTAAAATCTTAGAATGTACCAGCTGCTTCTCTTATTGTGCAGATCATAAAAGCCGATTGAGGGCAAAAATGTGTATCATGTTATTAGGCGATAAGCCTAGCAACTCATTCTCGCCCACCATCACGCTAAAAGTGACCTTTAGGTCTTGATATAATTCTAAGTGGCCCATAGCATGCTTCTGTCTATGTTCCAAAATAGTACAAAAGCAAAAGTCTGTAGTCGCAACATGTTCAAATTAAAATTGTAATAGGAAGTATTAGGAAGAACCACTGAGTTGTCAGCCTTGTCTAAATCATAAACATAACGACATTCATCAAATGACATAATCAATGTTTATGAATCCCCTTCACCTTGGCAAATAAGCGCATTAAGTAGGAATCTATTTATTTAAACAAAACATAAATATGAATACACTAGTCATCTTCTGCGTTGCCTGCGTGATCAAGGAATCAGTTATTTCACAATCCCACGATAAGCACGGGAACTTAAATTTTTTTCAGAACAAAATTTTTGTGGGATTATTTTTCTGGATAAAAGGAAATTTCCAGTTTTTTTAACTTACTTAATAAGCTGGCTAATAATTATGTATGCTAAATTTTAATACGTAGGTAGTTATACCTACGAGTTACGTTAGTAATTATATTATCTTTGCCTACGAGTGAATATTACTTTTTCAGTAAATTATTTTATTATTGTCATTCTAGATAAAAACTGTTTTCCGTTCTATGTTCGTCATCCGGTGAGATAAGTATTATTTGTCAGATGCACGCGGATTGACTGTGTTCTGTGTTTCACGCAAATAAAATCAAATACAGATTGTACAGAACAATAGGCGAATTTAACTAATATATATATATATATACTTCCTATTCATATACCTACATACATATATACACTACATATACTATACATATAAATAAATATATAAATGCAGCGATTTTTAAATCAACTTTTATAACTTGAGTTTCTCAACATACTCAACTTCTCCCATATAAGTAATGTGATTACTGATTACCTATGTTGTTGCGGAATTGCCGAAAATTCTGACTGCTTTATGGTGAGGATGTGATCTAAAAACTTTTTACGGGAGAAAAAACTGCGTTGCGGCAGTTGCATCACTGTCGTTCCTTAACAAGTGTTATTATTGAAGGGATTATCTTTATAAATTCTTCATTTGTTAGTTTTTTACCTCCTCAGTTATTTTAACCACCTTATAAGTCCTCATCGAAGCGCGAAAAACACAGATAGGTACATTATCACGTATCTATCCTTAACGAGGTAGACAGAGCCTAGGGCTGTAAGACCCTAAGACCACGTTAAGCGTGATGGTGGGGATGAATATAGGAAAAGGGAATCTAAATATTGATGGAGCTAGCCGCATCGTCTACTGAAATGATTCAGAAAAATCAAAAACCATTAAAATGAATTATGGATATCCTAAATCCAAGCACGCTTAAGCATGCAGCACCCTAAGAATCCTTAAAATACTGAAACATTTTCAACTAACCGAGAAAACAGAGCCTAGGGCCGTAAGAACCAAAGGCCAATTTTAGCGTGATGGTGGCGAGAATGCAAAATAAATCCTTATGTAGTGATTACACCGGAAGCTGACCGCCATGGTTGATGAACTTGATGCGATGCCGCAAGGCTGCAGCACAAAGCTGTTATTGATCTAATTCGCGCGGGCACGTGAGAGTTCCCTCAAACTTATAATATCTTTGCAAAACATCAAGTCAGTTCCCTGAAAATATATTTGCAAAACATCCTATAAACAAAGTCCTATATATACATATTTTCTCACTTAAGTGATCACACAGGAAACTCGGCGGCCATGGTTGATGTGATGCCGCAAGGCTGCAGCACAAATCTGTAATTGATCAGATACGCCCTGGCACGCGTGCTGTCCACGTATGCAAATTGGGGTCGCCGGCGCCACCAGCTTTGATGCAATATCATCGATTATCAAAAACGTATATAATAGGGTAATACCTTATTTCCGCGTTAGTAAACGAAGTATGGTATAATTACCATACTTCGTTATTGACGCGGAAATAAGGCCGTATATCTCACCGTTATAAAAATCACGTTTTAAGATTTCTGGAGACACAAGAAAGAACCATCATCTTCCTTCCCTTTCTAATGATCTGGAATCGGTGCAATAGGGCTTGTCCCTCAATGTCCCTCTATTTTTAATACAAGACATATGACGAGCTTCCAGAAAACTTAAAGGACTCGATTGTACAAGTGGACGGTATGACAGGTAAGTAATAGCTATTTACTGTCATACTATGCAAGTCGAAGCCACCTTTGCGTTTTGATCAAAATGTATCGTAATTTCGTAGTAATTTATTTGGTACGAGAAAGACGAAGATTTTCTTTAAACTTACTGCTTTTTTGTCCTTTTTTTAACGAGGTGAAATAGCAATCGCATGCCGTTCCACTGCGGGGACACTGGAGTGGTTTTATGGAACTTGGATCCACAAAAACACCTCGATGCCCGTTCATGCCAATACCGGGAAGGTAAGGGAGCGGTGGGGTTGCCACCAATTATCCACTCTTCCCAGCCTCGGTAATGGCCTTTTTAGGTCGCTCTGCCCGGGCCAATTGGCCCTTGAATACCACGACCAGAGACAAAAAGGGACACATCTGCGTACTCCCAGTCAGGTGGTACTGCTTTTTGTCCTAGCGACTAGTTTCCATAACAATATATATTCATAGGTATTCTTAGTTTTATTTAATTGTTATTTTTACTTAATATATTTATAAATAAATTTCACATGCATTCGTAAAGCCTTCCGTTTAGAGGTTGTAAATGCCGCAAGGTTAAAGTCAACACGCTTGACATGTGAAATCTGCCCACGAGTATGCTAACTAAGGTCGGCGCTACTTTTCGTATGGCTTTTGTTCTCTACAAGGTACAGATGATATAAGTGCACAATATCTTATCTAAAGTAAGTTCAAATTACTACCATGTTGCATGAAATTTGACCCCTCTGATCCTGGTGTAAATTTCATGAAAGCTTATAGTTTTATGGTTTCTAGTAAAACGCATTCGTCCAAGAAGTTAACGACCCAATGTTTTTTTTTTAGATAAACTCGAACATTTTGTTTACACGCAAGCTTGTAATGTGTAACGTAGTAAGTACAGTTACGAGTTGCATTAAAACGTTCAAAACGTTCTCAAAACGTCTCTATTTCAATGCAATAAAGTGCCTACATGATTAGCCTACGATTAGATTACGACTAACGCTGAGATCTTCAAAAATGATAGACTTTCTCATTCTAAAGTTTTCAGGCAGCATTCAACCGGTAAATTTGTAAAGAGGGCACCATAGCCGAGTGCGACAAGTAAGACGATAACAGTCACCCTTACAAGAGATAGCGATCAAAGTGACATGTGGCAAGTCTTGCTACAAGGTACAAGACGTATAAGCCGTTATCAGCCGGGCTTACCATCACACACGAAAATTAGATTTTTCAAATTGTAAACTATGTTAATTTATATTATAATTTATCTTACTTAAGAAAGATGAATGATGAAAAATGATATCGTGATGCATTAAGTAACTATTGTTCATGTAGTAGGTACAAATACAACCCTTTTAAAGTCACACATAAACATTTCATTTCTGGTCACATTTTTTATTACGCTATGTATCTTGTATGGCTTATGGACGCGTATAATACCAGTAACGAAGTACAATTTCGAAGAGCAAATTACGTGCTAATTACATCTCTACACATGAGACAGACTCGGATTCTAAAGAAACGTACCCACGCGCCGCCGAATCAGAAAATTTCGTCTTCTACCCACATTCACGGCTCATTTCCTTCGGCTCGTACGTTGACCTATTTTCCATTTATCCTAATGTTAATAGTGTTGATCTAACGCTGTCACCGAAATGGGCGCCGCTTGTGGCCGGATTTTTTAAGTTTGGTTATATTTTATACCATGATCTACCTCCGTGGCGTAGTGATTATCACACCAGTCCGCCATTATAGGAGGACGTCTCAAATCAAAGCCTCTACATCTCTCTTCTATCGTTCATATTTTATACTTGTTTAACTACAAAAAATGCAGCAAAGTAGACCGTTTTCCGCAAAAATGAGAAAAGCTTAACGTTCTCACTTTAAGGCCGTACCTAAATTTTCCAGGGTCCAGTGCTGCCCCCATTTAAAATAAATCATTTTAAAAGAAAACGGAGACATCATTTAAAATTTTGCAACTATCAAGTCCTAGATAACCCTTCAAAGTATTTTATGAACTACTGTTTACAGTTTATAGTGAGAACGTTAAGCTTTACTACGCACATTTGCGAAAAACGGCCACTTTTGGCAAATGTGCGTAGTATAGCGTTAACGTTCTCATTATAAACTCGGAAAATTCAGGTACGGCCTTAAACTGTAAACAGTAGTTCATAAAATAGTTTGGAGGGTTATCTAGGGCTTCACAAAGACAACATTTTAAATGATGACTCCGTTTTCTTTGAAATAATTTATTTCAAATGGGGGGGGGGGGGGGGGGAATTCAATGTTCATACTGTTTTCACTCATATGAAGAGCATTTCTCCAGGAAGATTCATGATATACTTACATACAAGTGCCGGGGCGGGCCGCGAGTATGTGATTAACCTACATTGAACAAATCTTGACTTTGACTTTATAAAGTAACAGACTATTAAAGTCATTCGATGACAATCTGACCTGAGGGTCAATATATGTGACTTTACAGTTGAGAAGGCATGATGTCATAAATAAAGGTGCGTACTATACGGCAATAATTAAACATTGTTCTTACTGGTATCGAACCTTACAACATAAAAACAATAAAAGATGATAAGTTGATTAGCCAAATATAAGTAGGTATGCTATAAGCCAAGTCAAATGTTGAGTTTCTTATAAAATAAATTACAGGATTCTCTACACAACTTGGCAACCATTTAGACCTCAATTCTTGTGTCGGATATCGAACTTGGCTCCCATTTATACATCTATATTTTTGGTAGTACTATATAGGTTACTTTACACAAAGTATTTACTTGTCACAAACAATTAAATTTAATGTTGGCAAGCGTCCAACAACCCAGAGACCCAATTACTACAATGACACAGAAAATAATATATAACAGGCATAGGGCGTTGACTTTATAGATTAGAATAGCCTAGAAGGTTGACTGATAGAGAATTGTAAGTTAATAAATAAAGAACTTAGGCAGGGGCGTACAGTAAATTTGTGGGGTCCTGGGCTAATGATGGTACCTACCTAAGTACAAAATATTATAACGAGAATAGGACGGACCGTTTGCTAACATCGTACCGTTTGCAATAAAAAGGCTTTAAAAAAATATAGGTAATCGATATCGATATATCGATGTATAAAAATATACATCATGGAAATTATGTATGTTTTTAAACCTCATCTATTTTCCAAATATTCATTGAAAATTCGATTAAAAATACGTAAGACGATGCCGAAATGAGTGGGATCGAAGTATTGGTATGGGATTGGCGTAAGAATTGATTTTGATTAGGTATACATACACATTTTTGTTTTTTTTTAGATATTTTTCTTTACAATATTTTATATTGTTCTCAATAAAGGCTGGGGCCTTTTGTATTCACGGGGCCTTGGGCTGCAGCTCAAAAATCCATAAAATAGATACGGCGATGGGCGTAGGCGCGTGGGCTAATTGGAATATCTACGATACCAATTAAGAAAATTGACAAAAACTGCCTCAAGGCTGTGCAGTAACGAAAGTGCTGCCTTTATTTAAAACATCTAAATTGATGGTGTAATGTAATGGGTTGCTAGTCGCATCGCCTATTGACATAGTTCAGAGTCTCGACCATTCCTTCGAACATCTTTTTCCATCGACAAGGAACAAGAAAATCAAAATTCCCGAAAGAGAATGTTTGTAGTAAACTTTTAAAATTATATCTATTGTTGGAACGTTTTATCGACATGTTGTATTCATGTTGTTTTCAAGCTCTTTGAAATCTAAAGTGAAACCTTGACCTTTCAAAAGATAAATATTGCATTACTTCAGTCAACCGGACTAACAACCGGACTACTGCAACTAAAGGAAATATTGATGCAGTGCCCTATGTACTCTGTGGCAGTGCTTAGCTTATAAAATTATTGGATGCTTTTGAGATAGTCAATTTATTTTCAATGAGAGCAACATTTTCGTTCGTGTCGTGCCAGTTTTAATAAACTAATTTTAGAGTCTTGCGTTGCTTCTGGTCAGTTTTAATTGAGTTTATGGATCCTAGCAGTCCCAGTGTGATTGGATATAATAATGGGGCAATTACTGTTTCTCAGAACAAAATCTGATCTGATGCTAGAAAAACGTAAAATACCAGGTGTTGTTTCCTTCCCACGCAGATCGTAAAGCCTATCCAGGGAATGGGCGAACATGCAAATCATGTTAAATAGGCGATGCGGCTAGCAACCCATCACTATTTTGATGCTTTTTTCATCTTTCCCTCGGCTCTGTCTGCTTAGAGCCGTAAGACCCAAAATGCTCTGTCTGCTCCATTGGGGATTAAGACGTGATAGTATACAATTGTCTGCCCTCAAGTTGTCTTGGAATAGAACGCATTAGAGAAAGTTTTTATAAATATACCTACAAATACTTTTGATAGCTATACTATTACTGTTATTAGTATGTATAATGTATATACCTATTTTATTGGGATTTTTACTTGTCATCGTGCTATATTTTCAGTTATTTATTTTATTGGCCTTTAGTATTAGGCAGTATTGCTTTAATAACAACCTTTGATAATCTTATGACACTTTCAAGATAATTAAGGATTATACCGGCCTTAAATTACGTCTAATAAAATTACGTACGATTAAATTTATTAACTGTGATTAACGTAAAAAAACCGGCCAAGTGCGAGTCGGACTCGCGCACCGAGGGTTCCGTACAAACCTGCAAGGTTTAGTATTTGGTATGAATTTCAATTTAATACCTCTACGCGTTTATGAGGAAATGGGTAGTAAGTTTAAAATTATTAAAAAAAAATATATTATGTGATGTAACTAAAAATTTATGGTTTTCGTAATTTTTCCTTTATCTATGCTATAAGACGTTGCTTCGTACCAAATTTCAAGATTCTGAGTTCACGGGAAGCACCCTGTAGGTTTTGATTCCCTTGCAAGTGTCGAAAATTTGCGGCATAAACGGCTGTATCTTTTGATTGCGTTGGCTTAGAAGTTTGATTTTTTCACAGCTTCAAGGGACAGTAGACTTGAGTAATTGATATAAATTTCAGCTTCATACCTCCACGCGTTCCTGAGAAAAAGGGTCTTGACAGACGGACGGACGGACGGACAGACGGACAACAAAGTGATCCTATAAGGGTTCCGTTTTTTCCTTTTGAGGTACGGAACCCTAAAAACAGATGTGTAAAAAATATTAATTCCCCAAATTGCTACTGCTACTTTCTGTTCAGGGTATACGAAAGGCTCGTGTAGCAAACCTTTGCTGACTGAGACTTTATATGTTTCGCCATCTTCAGAGTAGGTACCTATCTGTTTTCATATAAAAAACTATCAGTTTATCTGTAGTTGACTGGGAGAGAACGCTTTTAGCGTTAAATACGCCAATTGTTTTCCTTTATTTAAAAAAAAAGATTTAATAAATAAATACTTACTCGTAAAAGACTTAAAACATACTATTTTAGCATGCCTTTTTCGGATCGTAAAATTGATAAATAGCATTGCATCATATGCTTAGTAAACACGAGTAACAATCGTGGTCTTTGATTTGTTTTTAGCATTGTTTTGTACCGAAAAATCCATCATTAGTATGCCACACTCGTTTTATCATGTAAGGTTGCCAGATAGCTGAGATTCGGCAGAATTGTCATATTTTATCCGATACCCAAGGTCCAGACAAAATACAATATGTCCCAACAATCAAAATTCTTAATTAATATTATCTTAACTTTAATCTATCTTAGTTTATATAGGATTTAGGATTATAGGAAAACACAAGAGTAACATCACTAGTATTTATTCTGTGGTATTAGTGTGCTTTATTTTTTGCCACTCCAAGTCTTTCCGTGGATGACGTAGAAGGCGACTTAGGAAACACAAGCAAAACAAAGCTTATAAACATCAATGAGACCTCTCCAACCCGTCTGATCAGCGTGGAGAGTGTAGGCCAAATCATCTAACTGCTCTGGCTTATACATGGTTCTGGTAGTTCAGAGAGGGTTGTGCTCCTGCAGTGGAGACTAAAAAAAATAGACCTGGATGATGATGATTAGTGTGCTTTGGATGAAATAAAAAGTTCCTGGCCACCCTAATACTATCTGGTTTTTAGGACTTAAAATTCCTATTTGCAATGACAGAAATTTAATCTTGATTAATCAAAACTGGACTTTTTATAATTTTGTAAAGATATTTCTGGTTTTCAATCTGGCATCCCTACCTACACGTGGGATACTGAGTTTCATATATGTATTGCCAAAACCCGTATTGGTCTAAGGTCACTATCACGAGTTATTTTCTAACAATTCTATTCAATGCTAATTTTATCGATATGTGATCAGCAAATGTAATTTGTAAGCAAAAATGGGCCAAGAAGTTTTTAGTTTTGAAACTACAATCGAACTACTCATTCCGTTTTTTTAATAGACTATCGGTAGTATCCCAGCGTTAGAATCCCAGCGTTTAGGAATGGCGTCCCTATTATCTTCCCTCACGTCCATATCTTCTGCGACCTACTGCCACTCGCAAAAAAATCTTTCTAGGTCGCCCCACCCACCCCATTGGTAGAAGTAAAATAGTATAATAAATTAATAAAACTTAAAATTTTAAGTAACCCCCGACACAATACTGTAGCAAAGAACCATTTAGACCACGTCAGTTTAAAAAAAAGCGTATCATAATTGGTCAATTCTTAGACGGACACACAGACACGTCAAACTTATAACACCCTTCTTTTTGCGTCGGGGGTTAAAAACAATTTCTAATAATAAATAACAATGTCCAATAAAATTAAAAACTTAAAAACGCTAATTTTGGTAGGTATGTACAAAATTAATAAAAATCTAATTTTTTTTTTAAATCTGGAAATGTGGTGAAATAAAAAAGTCTCTAATTCTGAATCTGAATCATCTTCGAACGTAGGTATATAACATTTTCTTCATTGAAAAGTGACTCACATTTGACTTACAACCAAACACATTTTTGCTTCCTTCTTTGTTAATTTTTTACATCGACATCAAAATTACTCTATTTTTATTTTTTATCTTAGACGTCTATTGTTTTTATTATCATGTAAAAACGAACAATGAGTTAGGTATATCTTAGTGTCTATATATACCTACTATGCCGAAGTATTGCAGGCGTGTAGGTAATTACTCCGAAATTCAGTCGCACTACTACGGTATAGTACCTACCTAGATACCTAAGTTAAGACACTTTTTACATACAACAAAACAAATTTGCAGAGGGTGGTTTCCAGGTTGTTTCTTAAAATATCTAAGTTCAAGCTGATTACGATCTGGAACAGTTGTTAGTAGAATAGTTGAATATTTTAAGGAAAAATAAAGGGCACGACCTCAGTCAGAGATCGAGGGCGTAAGATTAATAATACTTTGTTGTTTGTAACCATGGTTGTACCTCTATATAACTATTATCTATAACTATCCTTATAGTTAATCTACCCACGTCATATAACTTATGCAAGAAAGGTATTGCTGCTCATAAATATTATTTCAGGATATTGATCAGAAGAAACATATTTTATACTTATATTTTTTAGTTTTAATTTTAAAATTTAAGCGCAATTCCCTTTTTAAAATACTTTAGTCGTAGTATTCTTTAGTAGTTACTAAGAATCATTTCTATTTATTCAACCGAAATGAAGTCCCATACGTATACTAACTTATTATTACATAGTTTACAAGTTTTTATTGTTGTGGTATGAAATGTCGAAAAATTGTTTTTTAATTAGGTACTCTTTGTCATACTGTAGATTGTTATCCACGCTTTTATGTACGTTCCAGTGTAAGAACATAAAATACTAAAAATCTTTGATATTTCTTTTTCTATTTCTATGATTTTTGATTGATTAATATATACGGACAAATCACACAGATTAAGCTAGCCCCGAAATAAGTTCGAGACTTGTGTTACGGGATACTAACTCAACGATACCTACTATATTTTATAACAAATACTTATATAGACAAACATCCATTACATTCATGTTCGGTTTTCTGAACTTTTTTCATCTCCGTGGGATTAAAATGCAAATTACTTTTCAATCCGTGGTATTAATAAGTGATTTTAGTTTTACTATTCAGGGATATAATCGTCATTTTTCAAATAGATTACATGAAAAGTTATTTTAATAATATTTTTTTCCCTTTTTCAGATATTTGGCATAGTGATAATAGCAACAGCATGTGTGGACATGGGCATGATCAAGGGATTCACGACGGCAGAGGCTACCGGCCATGAGACTGACGCTGTCCTCATTGCCATCGGCGTTTTAATTATCATCGTGGCAGCATTTGGCTGCTTCGGCGCCTGGAAGGAGAGCCCTAAATTGCTCTATATCGTAAGTGTACTTTCTTTTTTCACTATAAATACAGTTTTACACTGTTCTTTATAAATTATGTGCCAATAAACAGAAAAAAATACTGGTATTGCGGGAAAAAATTGGTACTTATTTGAAAATTTCTTCTTTGAATAACAATCGAGTCACCATAAAAATAACACCTTAATTTTTATGAAATAAAAAGTAAACAATATTTTAAGCTAGTAAGCTGTGCGCCTAACATGTGTTAACACATAAACCATAGAAATAGGTCGGGAATGTCCCAGATTACAGAAATAGGTCGGTGACTAAATACGTTTCATGCAATGACATCATCGTCATCTAGGATTGTGAGTACGACACGTTTTTATTAATATCACTGTTCGTAGCTTTTTATTTTGCAACTAGTTGCAATGCAACGTGCCTATGTATTTTTGACCGAGCAAGTGAAGCGAGCGAAGCTTCTTAGTTTCAAGATTGGCCAAAATGCTTTCGTCTATCTGAAAAATAGACACACCAAGGGCTTTGCTTTATTTCATTTTTGATAAAATACATCTAGGATTTTTGATCAGGAGAGAAATGAGGAGGGAAAGGGGAAACTTTGTTGTAGCGTTATTGACGGATTTCAATCGAATTTGAGAGGCACACTAAGGACTTCATTCTACACAAGATAATATGTATATAATATACATATATATATATACATATATACAAATCACACTGATTAAGCTAGCCCCAAAGTAAGTTTAAACTTGTGTTATGAGATACTAACTCAACGATACTATATTTTATTATAAATACATATATAGATACTTAAACACCCAAGACCCAGGATAATTAGAAAAAGGCCATTTTCCAACTTGCCCTGGCTGGGGATCGAACCCAGAACCTCCGGATTAGCGTTCTAGTATGTTAACCATTACGCCACGGAGGATGTTACAAAAGAATTTCCAAAAGGAGGGGAAAAAGGGGGAAAATTGCTGTAGCGTTACATATAGACAAATTTCACTAAAATAGCTTTGCTAAGCTAGAGGAAAGTGTCGATTTTAGATGGTTATAAGAGCTCGCGAGGTCGTTGTACGGTAATATCGTCCACCCCTGCTTGCTTTCAGTAAGTATCTTCTTAGGTACATCATGAGTAAATGTGCACTCGAATTCACTAGTTGTATTACTGTTGGCAGCTCGAAAAATCTGATACCAATATTAGTGGAGTTTTTGGCGGGAAGTCAAGGGGTTCGGTTGGGGTTTGCTTTAAATTATTTTATAGATTGATTTTAGTGTACTTTATAATTCCTAATTAATAGCCACCTTCCAGCTCCATCATCAGATCAGATCCATGTTGTCATAATATTGCATTGTCACGCGACATACGTATGCGTGCAAAATTTCAGCTCAATCGGAAACCAGGAAGTGGGTCAAATTTAACTTGCAAGATTTGATTACAGACAGACAGACAACGGGACAGGTAAAACTAAATAAAAGCTTGTAAAAAAATTAAAATATTTCGATATTAAAATTATATCACAAATAAAACTATATCAAGGAAATGTAATTTTTATCGACATCGATAATAATGCGATGTCTCGTCACTCAAAAAGTAGCAAAAATTTACTTGGACAGTAGAGTGGTTAATCTATATTCAAATCTAATGACCAGACAATAAAGACGAAGGTTGTAAATCATAAAAAGACAAGCCTCGTGGGGAGTGCGCTTACGTCATCAACTCATCGTTTTTTAAATTTGAATCTTATTACCGAACCTTATGAATGTAATTGATATATTTAAAATGAGAAAGTCTCGTGTCGAAGGATAGTGAAAAAATAATAACATTGAAAAATGAAGTATGTCAGCATTGTGATAAGTGATTATAGATCTTTTTGGTATGGTTATGGCAGTAAATAAGATAAAAAATCGCTTGGGATGGCAGGAAAGCAGTTGCAAACTTGACTCGATTATTTTTGCCGTAATCTAAACTGAAAAATATTATATCGATTTTTAAGTAATTACATTTAAATAGAAATCAATGTTAATAAAATAAAAAAATACTTACAAATGAAAGGTTATTCCATCTTTACTAAGATTAGAAGTATTTGACCTCTTTATACATGCGTTAACTGCACAATTTGGCATTTTTAATCGAGCACTTGTAGACGTCCTTTCGATACTTTACCGATGCACATAATGATCATAATCGATTACGCAACTAGTTTTTATGAACGTATTAGAGCATGCGATCTTATACTTCGGCAGAGGGGAACGCGCAGGTAAGGCTTATCCTGTATTAAATGATCTAAGAATAGGACGTATATAAGAACACAGACCAATCAAGTTCCGATTTAATGATCTGGAACCAATGGAGCATGTTGGCATCGTTTTCTAACATTAATCTTTAGTTTAAATAATGTAATTTTTTTACTAAATAAAATGTTGTCATGTCATATAAGAATCCTGACTCTTATATGCGATAGTAATGCGATCCCGCACCGGGATCACTATGGGTTAATTAATGGTCATGTTTCGTGACGGCCGACTATATTTCAAGCATGGCCCGAACAAAATAAATGAGAGAAGCACGAGCCCGCCACCTCGCTCATATTTTTCACTACAGCTAATGTATCCTTGAATTTTAAATGGATAAACACAAATATCGTTACAACATTTTGTTAGGTAATTAATGCCCCAGTGAGACGTTGACACTAATAATATTTTGTGGTACTTTAATAATCTTATTAACATAGATTAACATGTAAATCTAAATTTTCCTGGGTCTTGGGTGTTTATCTATACATGTATTTATCATAAAATATAATTAAATTGAGTCAGTATCCCATAATACAAGTATAAACTTAGTTTAGGGCTAGCCCAATCAGTGTGATTATTTATTTATTTTTTCTATCACTTAATTGCTTCTTTGCAATTGTGCTCTAGGTGGCTACCTTTATTCTATTAAATAGGTGTAGAATAAGCCTCCTTGAACAATAAACAATCTCCATGTGTTCTAAATCTTCATCATCATCATGATACAAGCTAAACCAAGCTTATTTTATAAGAGAAGCTAAGCATACTCTGCCGCAAACCACACGGCTATAAACTTACTAAGTCTTCAATTATATTATTATTAAATATTTCCATCAGTTCGCCGGCTGCCTCATTGTAATCATCCTTCTGGAGCTGTCCGTGGGCATCGCTGCAGCGACCCTGCGTCCCCAGATCGAGAGCACCATGAAGAACCAGCTGCGAGCCTCGTTTATCAAGAACAAGTCCACTAAGGGGGAAGACTCTACCTACAAGGAGTTCTGGGACCGTATCCAGAGCAGCGTGAGTCTTTCTTTCGATTATTTCATTTCATTTATCATTCTATCATATTAACTTTACAGTTTTAACATCAGTACATAATATGAGAGAAAAAGAATTATTCTACATGCTCTAAATCTAAAACTACATTAATTATGATTCTAATATTACAATACAATATAATATACCATTTAATTAACAAAAGAAAAATACAGGACATCATCATATTAAAATCTAGAAAAAGCACAAAAGGCGGCCTTATCGCTAAGCTTACAATTATTATTCTATAAACTCAAATACCTATAACTTCACTATACCCTGCCAGGGTTCATGTGCAAATTACCTACCATCCTACCAACCATCTATGTATGAGTGCATGTAAGCGAAATTATAGAAATATTCTGTCATTCGAACTCAATGCTCTGGGATGAAAAATATATCAAATAAATTCTCATTCCAGCTGGAATGCTGCGGTGTCACCAGTCCCGATAACTACGCCAATTCGGAGCCCCGCCTCAACCCCTCGTTCAGCTGCTGCCCCAACGACGGCACTGACCGAGCCGAGTCCATCAAGCGATCAGACTGCCTGTCCCTCAAAACTTACTACAAGGATGGGTGTGAGGAGAAAGTTGTTTCAACTCTTCACAGTGCTGGCTTGAGTGTTATCGTCTGCGGGATCCTGTTTTGCTTTTTGGAGGTGAGTATTAAAATAATTACTTTTTATTTTATTTTATTTAAACTTTATTGTACAAAATACAATTTGTATAGCACAATAGGCGGACTTAATGCAAAAAGCATTATCTGATTTAAGTTTTCTAACAACCCAAAGCACAGAATACAGTAAGAGTATACAGAACGGAATCTCCTAAGGTACGCGCAATATGCGGCCCATTCCCCGCCGCGGCACCTCACCCCCGTTCTTGTGCGCCCGCGTACGCCATGCAGTGTGTGTTCGCCCGCTCACGCCCCTCGACAAGGCGAAAACGGAGGAGAGGTACGGGGACGGGGAACGGAGATGCATATTGCGCGGGACCTTAGGAGATTCCGTTCTGTATACTCTTACTGTCTTCTGTGCCTAAAGGTTGGCTACCTTTGGGTTGTTAGAAAACTTAAATTAATTTAAGTTAATGTAATAGTTGGCAGATATTTTTTTTTCCTGCTTATGTTTATACAATTTATTTCAAATGAAGGCGCATCTGCACCATGCGTAATAATATATAACGTCTAACAAAATATACTGAAACTGTTTTCAGGGTGGATTCAGTCCATGATACTGAACAACTTTTCCCAAGGAACATATGTCGAAATATGAAAAATATTTTTTGGTTTTCCCTACAAACTCGGATCAGCTGATCGGTCAACTTGTATGGTAGGTCAAAAATTATTTTTCATATTTCGGCATAAAACATGTTCCTTGGGGAAAGTTGTTCAGTATCATGGCCTGAATCTTCCCTTAAGGCCGTACCTGAATTTTCCGGGGTCCAGTGCTGCCCCCATTTAAAATAAATAATGTCAAAGAAAACGGTGACATTATTTTAAAAAATTGCTACTATCAAATCCTAGATAACCTTTCAAAGTATTTTATGAACTACTGTTTACAGTTTATAATGAGAACGTTAAGCTTTACTACGCACATTTGCCAAAAGTGGCCGTTTTTCGCAAATGTGCGTAGTAAAGCTTAACATTCTGACTTTAAACTTTAAACAGTAGTTCATAAAATACTTTGAAGGGTTATCTAGGATTTGATAGTAGCAAAATTTTAAATAATGTCTCCGTTTTCTTTGAAATGATTTATTTTAAATGAGGGCAGCACTGGACCCCGGAAAATTCAGTTACGGCCTTAAAATAGTTTCAGTATATTTAATTAGACCCTGTATACATATCGCGCGCCGAAGTGCGTTGCTTCTGGCAATTTAACTTCTAGAATACAAAAAAATTAAAACAAAATACAAACAAAAAATAAAATAAAAAATAATCAGTTTCTTGAACTATCTATTTTTTTAGTTTGCAAGTATTACGTGACTAACACGAATAACACGGTACAAGAATACCCACCGTCTGTCCGTAGTTTGTGGCGTGCTATCTCGAGCTATAAATCTAGATCTTTACTTAGATCTGACCTAGCTTAGACCGGGTCGAACTGACCCCTAATAGCTTATTGCTAGCTACATATACCGAACTGAACTTCATTATATATATATGTAATTATATATAATATTTCAAAGTTAATAATACCTCGAACGTACAGGATTGTTCAAATAAAAAGGCGACTTACAGAAAATCGACGTCTGAGAAGTAGTTTCACCGCTACATGCTTCGTTCGGCGAGTGAGAGAGCCGGAGCCCCGTCTACCCCCCCCCCCCCCTCCTCTGGGAAGGGCCCTGAAAGGCTATTAACGCTCTTTTTACACCGCTGGTGTTGCAATTGTCCATGGGCAGCAGTGATCACTTACCTTCAGGTGATCCGCTTGCTCGTTTGCCGTCCTATAAATAAATAAAAACAAAAACAAAACAAAAACTAGACGGGAAAAATGCATCGTGTGTATTTTTCCAAAGAGGAAAACACACACGGTGCGTTTTCAGCAGTGGAAGTGTTCGCCCCACTCCGAAACTTCGATGCGCTGTATCTTTTTTGAATTTATACTACTTTCATAAACTTTAAAATATGAGTCATTATTGTAATCTAATTGACAGACTAAATAAAATAATATTTTTCGGATCCAGTCAACATCCCTATTATGAGTGTTATACTTTTGCCAGGGTGACCCAAAATATCGTATTGCGTGACTTTATAGGCGGTGGGCCTATTTCCGACATGAATCTAGTTTTTTTTATTGCACTCGTGTCAAGCCGTAGTTCAATGTATATTGGAATTCCTGTAACTAGCTGTATAATATTTTTTGAATAATAAGTCACCTTTTTATTTCTAGCTCGAGAGCTGGTAAACATTTTTGGATAGGTATTTGAGGCAAGTTGAAATTTTTACAGGGTATTATTTATGGATTAAAAACAAATACTCTAAACAGACATCATTTGGTGGGTCATTCAACATGCCAGATGAAATTTTCAGTAATTCAGAATTTCGTATTTCGCGAAGTTAAAAACCCGACTAAGTGACTAAAATATATATAAAGGAAAAATGTATAAAAGCGTAGTAAGACCAGTTGTTTTATACGGTTCAGAATGTTGGGCTACCAAGGTGACGGATGAAAGACGACTGCATGCAGTGGAGATGAGAATGTTAAGATGGATGAGTGGAGTGACAAGAAAGGATAGAATTAAAAACGAGTATGTAAGAGGAAGTACAAAGGTAGCCCCAATAACAGAAAAGTTGAGAAGCAATAGACTAAGATGGTATATGGGACATGTAATGAGGAGGGAGAAGAGCCACGTTACCAGAAAGGTGCTGAATTTAAAGGTTACAGGAAATATAAACAGAGGAAGGCCTAAGAAAAGGTGGATGGAGTGCGTTAGGGACGATATGTATAAAAATAATGTAACAAGTGCCTTGACAAAAGATAGAGGAAAATGGAAAAGACTCACATGCTGTCCCGACCCCACGTAAAGTGGGATAAGGTGAGGAAGAAGAAGATACATGGTTAGATTTGTCTTAACCACTAGAGTAACATAGGATATATTACAATTATTGGAAATCAAAATTGCGACCAAATAACGCGGCATATATATTTTTTTTCTTTTGAAACCTATCGAGTGGGATATCAAATTAAAAGATTTTATTCAAGGATTACAGAAATATATGCAACTTATATGTTTAAATGAAATTTGGAATTAGAAATGCTAAAAAACAACGATTTTTATGTCCGGTTCTATGTTCCCTCCGCGTAACTACTAAATGGCTAAACCGATTTTAATAAATTATACATGGTTAAATTCATCTTAACCACTTGAGTAACAATAGTAGATTGTACTACAAGGCGTAAAGGTAATAGTTTTAACGCGAGGGCGCTACTTTGAATCCAGAGCAAAACGAAGGATTCCACAATAGAATCACGAGCGTAGCGAGGGATTCTACGGTGAAATCCTAAGTGAAGCGAGGGATTCAAGTATATCGCCCGAGATAAAACTATTACCGTACACCGTGTAGCACATTCTTCTTTTCATGTCCATCTATGAGGAAAATTTGCAAATATATACCTATAACGGAAGTAGAATACCTACATATACCTAATCAGAGTGTAACAGACAGTTACTAACCTTTATTTGGTGGCGTTTTCACTAAAGAATTACTATGAAAATATTTTTCTATGACTATCACATCTTATACATTTTCCAGTCATTAGAATCGTTTCATTACTTTTTCCTAGTGCGTAATTCTTTATATATTTAAATATGTATATGCACGTAAACTTCATACTTAGTATATCGGCCTCATCAAGAAACTATTCACATTTAAAATAGTTTAGGTAAAATAACCTAATAGTTCCATAATAAATTTACTATTTAAATCAAAGACAACAATTGTGCGTTTTTATTGGTTTTTAATAAATTATTATTTTGAAGCAAGAGAACCAAAAAATTTTGACCTACATTCAGATCCATGTAAAACGTGTTGTATTCCAATTTTAAGAAATTACGACGCCGTTGCCTATATTTTATAATTTTAAAACTAAATTCTTCTTTTTTTTGCTGACTGCCAGTATTATTTTTGATTCTACATTCGTGTTCGGTTTTCAAATGTGTTTTAACGCCTAGGGAATTTACTTTTTACTTTTCAGTGTCTAGAGAATTATCAGTGACTTTAGCCCCAAATATTTGGGATAAAATCATCGTTTTTCGAATAGATGAGATGAAAAGGATATAAATTATTGAAAATCAAAATGGCGGAAATTTGGCGCCAAATTGCACGGCATAAAAAATCTTTTCAAACCTATCGAGTGGGGTTTCAAATTAAAGGATTTTATTCAATACAAAAATATATCCCAATTCTGATGTCGCAAAGGGAGAGGAAGGCTGAACGGGATACGGCTTTAACATAACGGGTGACATAATTAACACTTGGCTACTTAGGGTCAGCGCACACCAAGAGCAGAGCAGAACAGAACATTTTCTGAGACTACTGAAAAGTTAATCTTATGACTATATACCTTGCAAAATTGAGTATGTCCAAATTTGATGCCCGACCATGCTCGAGCATGCCAACTGCATGTTCAAGTATGCGTTCTGCATGCGCGAGCGCGCTCGAGCAGCCGCGAGCAGCCGCGCGCCGCTCGCACCATTCAATTAGTGTTGCAGCAGCGAGAAAACTGTCCCGCCGTGTTTTACTAACCTACGGCGCAGAGGCGTCATTTGGAAAACATGGACAAAGAAAAGTTGATCGGTTTGGTGCAGCGTTTTGGATGTTTGTACAATATATCGAGTTCTACATACAGCGATTAGATGTTAAGGCCATACATGAATTTCTCGGGGTCTAGTGCTGCCCTCATTTAAAATAAATCATTTTAAAGGAAACGGAGATATCATTTAAAATTTTGAATTGTATCTCTGGGGCGGCAGCACTGGACCCCGGAAAATTCATGTATGGCCTTAAAAGCTAAGAAAGTATCTCCCAAGAGATGGGAAAAACAACCGCGGAGCTTGCTTGCGCATGCTCGCGCATGGTCGAGCAGAAAAAAATTGAGTCGACAATGCGCGAGCATGTTGCAGTTTGGTCTGCGCTGATCCTTACAGTACGAAATAGGCTGATGTCAGGATGCAAACTTAGGGTTGGGATTGGGACACACCTGTCAGCTCGGAACAGCACATTCCTATGCTGCTATCCTTTTCTGTCACTCAGAAGCATCAGCATGGCCGGTTCTGAAGCATTCCGTCGCTCTCCCTCGCTCTAGCAAATGACTGTTCTGAACGATAGAAAACGATAGCAGCATAGGAAAGTGCTGTTCCATGCTGTCCACAGATGCTGTCAGATGTGTCCCCCCAACCCTTAATTACACTCACGAATCACGATCACTTAATCGATGTCGCTGCATGAGAGACCTTTCGTTAGCCTTATTTAAAATGAGGTTTGCAGTTTTGAGTTAAGGTATTATAGGAGAACTATAATACAAGTTTTTAACTTGCCTCAAATAGGTACCTACCTATCCAAAAATGTCTACCAGAATATTACGTTTCTAAAATTTGCCGAAACAACAGTGTAACTAGGGCTGAGGTACGATGGAACAATTTATCATTTTTGATTCAGTTAAATATTATCAAAATCTTTCTACTAGAAACGTTTTATTACGTTACATTGTTTGACAAATTTGACAAAAAAATCAGCTTTGTGTCTATTTTCTACTGCGAAGCGGCACATAAATTATATATACATTATTATATTTTTTCCTGCAGGAGCTAATTTATAGTACAACATATATAGCTGACTTTTTATCCACCTGCAAAATTTTTGGAGCAAGTTTAGTCCATGATCGATAACTTTTTTTATAGAAAGTAGCTCAGTAGCTACTTTCTATAAAAAAAGTTTTTTTATCGATTTGAATTTTTTTTATAGAAAGTAGTTCAGAACTTGCTCCAAAAATTTTGCAGGCGGATATAAAGTCAGCCTGTATATATCATTTATAGTACGTTACCGGAAAAACGGTTATCGAGTTTATTTATCCCTGAATTAATGCATTATTTTTAATTTTATTATATTCCACTTTTTCTATAAATTCGAAATGACTGAAAACATTTGGATGTAAACACGAGTATGTATATATATATATATATATATATATATAATCTAAATAGGCTACATTTTTTCAAATGACTTTTGGTGTTTTCAGGTGGCTGGCATCATCCTTGCACTATGGCTAGCTCACTCCATAAAGACACATGGGAAGATTCGGGAAACAGCCTAGATTTAGCCTTAGACACTTTATCATTCTAAAATGCACGTTAGTAGTAAGCTAGAGGTCGAATCGTTTTTCAGTCATTTGGGATAAGTATTAAATATTTTATTTAAGCATAAGTTATTCTTACCTATCTGCAATAGCATGGTTATTATCTCAGCGTAATAGTTACTGTGTATCTAAATTTAAAATATGTGACGACTTAATTTTCGCCCAGAATATTTTCAATAGGGATATATGCTGAGCATTATAATACTATCCTAACTAATAGTATAAATGCGAAAGTGAGTTTGTATCTCAATTTCGCATTTATAATATTAATTGGATAAATAGATTTTAACTCTGATGTACAGCCGCACTTCACAACGTGAAATAGTGGGAGAGGATCAGGCGATGAAAAGAGCCCCCTTGGGTCGGTCATAAGTACCAGTAATAGTACGAGCAAGTTAGATCATTCACAAAAAGTATATCTAAAACATTACTTTCATACAAAACGTGTAAAAATCCATGAGAAAACTAAATTATTCCCGTTGTTTTTAAAGTGGGAATATTTGTTACAAACTTTGGATTGTCGTTGCAATACGAGCAGTTTTCGACTTTATATTATAACATTTAACCTTATTCTACCTAGGTTTAAAATGTTAAATGCGTGTATTTGTGTACCTATGTATCCTGTAAACAAAGCTTTACACACCCACCGTAAAAATCGTATTTTAAACAGGTGCTACAAGTACCTTATTTTAAAGGTACATTCAGTACAATATACTGAGCCACTTTCCTCAATTGATTTAGGTACTTACTTATATAGAATTACAAAATAAATGCTTTCCATAGAAACATAGATCAGTTGATCTGTCTACTTGTCTGGAAGGCTAAATTTATTTCTTTATATGTTCCATAATGGGAAGGTTGTTTAGAATTATGGACTGAATCTTCCCTTACAATTATTTCAGTAAGTATATGTTGTTAGACCGTATATAGGTAAGAATGGCATATTCGCAGTATATGCCATTGCATTTTTTAAATTTGTTTTTGCTATTCTATCATAAATATTTTAATAAGCATGTAGTATTTTTAGTACAAAAGTAAAAAGGTATTTTAAAAAAAGATGTAGGTATTAAAGCGTGTAATAAGTACCATTATTAAAATTAATAGTGATTTTTTTGTTGAAGTTACCACATTACCTTCAAAGTAACTACTATATGTGAAGATATCATTAAATTCTAAATATGGCTACTTATTATCTTAATTGTTTTTAGCGTCACGAAAGCTTTAAATTTGGCAACATTTTTATGAAGGTTAAAAGTTTTTAATTTTTTTTTTATTTATCTCATAAAGTTTGAAGGTACCAAGAGAAATACCATACCACAGTAAAATAATTTGTAGGTACTCGAATTTATAATAAATCTAGCGGCCTGGCTTTGCACTGGTATGAACCTAATAGGTACACGTACACTTTCCTGGCATTATTAGTAATTCTAAGATGGTCTGGAAGAAAAAAAAAACTTAGAATGTACCAGTTGCTTCTCTTCCTAAAAGCTAACAGGCGATGCGGCTAGCAACTCATTACGGCTCTGTCTGATTTAAGCCTCAAAACCTAAAATGCTCTGTCTGCCCCATTAGGGATAAAGACGTGATAGTGTATGTATGTATAAAACCTCACGCGCCTAGGAAACTTCATTTTATAATGAGTATCAATTAATTTCATAGGTTTTTCGTGTCGCTAAAAGCAATTTAATTTAAAGCTTAGGCTATAAATAGTTTTAAGACTAATTGTATATTATTTATTTCCTATAAAGTTGTTATGTTATACTACACACTGGATTTATTGTTGGTGCTATTTTTGTTTCGATTATAATGTTTTTATTCACGTATCTACTAAGTTTGTCATAACATTGTTAATTTGTATGAATATTAAGTTAATATAATTACTAACGTAACAGATACCCAATACAACTTCTTAAAAACTATTATATTAAAAGGCACGTATTTATAGCAAACTTGTAAACTAAATACATGATAGTTTCAAACCTACCAAAGGTACGTAATATAGGTTTAAATACATATTAGTTTGCTAGTTACGTGCCTTCCAATAGTTTGTGTAATGTGGTCTTATTTACCTTAGGCAGAAAATATTAAGACTATAATTTTATGCTGATATTTCTAGCAAATCTAAAAAGATTGGTGTAAGTAGGTTTAGGCACAATATTTTACCGTTTGAAGTAATGTTTTAAGGGTGTCTCAGCACCGACTTGAAACTTTGAAATATATAAAAAAAAAACAAATTGTATTTCATCATTATCATCATCCCAGCCCTTCTTCCGCCCACTGCTGAGCATAGGCCTCTCTTCGTCGACGCCACCCATCTCGGTCCTGTGCTGCTCTCATCCAGGTGCGACCCGCGACTTTGATTATATCGTCAACCCATTGCACCCATATTATAAATTGTATTTATAATATTTTAATAGCAGTTAGTTTTACCTACTTAGTATATTAGCACAGAATACAGTAAGAGTAAACAGAAAGGAATCTCCTAAGGTACGCGCAATATGCGTCCCCGTTCCCCGCACCCGCACCTCTCCCCCGGTTCTTGACGGCCAACGTGAGTCGTCGAGGCGAAAACGGGGGAGAGGTGCGGGGACGGAGTACGGGGACGCATATTGCGCGTACCTTAGGAGATTCCGGCCTGTGATATTAGTGCGAATTTTATGTACGGAATATTAAACCGCCAAGATGTCTCCCATCACGGCGAATGCACTCTTCAAAGCGGACTTACGAATTTGAATTCTCGAAGAAAAATGGCCCGATGATTTTCTTCGCCGATATTGCGCACCATACAGTAGTAACTTTGGGGCTGTGTAATGCTTTCTGATCTTTTTGTTTTGGATTGCTGGATGACCAGTAACGGCAATTTTGACAATTGACGTACCCTTTGAGGTGAAAGGTGACTCATTTTATTTAATTTAATACTCTTTATTGTTCTAAAGTAAAAACATACTTTTAACAAATGTAGAGCATTTTCTCCCAGTCAACCGAAAAATTTAATAAAGTATTTTGGTTTCATTTTTTTTACTATTTAGATTGTATAGGGATGTTATTTCAAGTCTAAGTCCAAAATTCGTCGAATACTTGAACGATGGAGTTTCAAGAGGCAGCATGTTTTCTAACTGATCGTCGTGGACGCTTACCGTTACGCGTTACCGCAGCGGCGATGCGGTCAAAGTTTTCAATCGATCGCACATGTCTATTTCGAGGGCCAATTAAATGTTTCAGTAAACATCCTGTCGCTCTGAATTCTTCTACCCACGACTTAATTAACTGAATATTGGGGACATCACTTAAACGGCGGATTTCATTTCGATTAAAAAACTTGCGCTGTGGTTCCCTCAACGAAAACTCGTTGCAAAAGTCTCTACTGCGTAAGCGCGGTGCGCGCCAGACCACTGCGACATAGCGACTAAAAAGATCGCACTCTTCACCTATTGAACGCTACTTTTCTCCTCCCACTAACCCCGCGGGTTGCCAAGAAAAATTTTTTTAAGTCACTTCGCCTGCTGAAAACGCACCGTATGTGTTTTCCTCTTTGGCAAAACACACACGGTGCATTTTTCAGTAGTGGAAGTGTTAAAATCGGCGCTGAGACAACCTTATAATATCATTTTTTTTATTTTTAAAATAGTTATTCAGAATGCCTGTTGAAGCTTTAAATAAAACACAATTTATGTATAATGTCGTAATACTTTGTTATATTATGACCGCGGATTTAATTTCATAAAAAAATAAAGTAAAAGATTTGAATAATACATAAGCAGAGATGTAATAAAAATTTGTAATTAATTACTAGTCAAGCATGTCGTTACTGATTTAAAATGAAATGCTTTAAGTTGTGCTTTAAGCTGGCAATGTGCAAGTTCAGACTCTGATAAAAATATATGATCAACATCGTAGAAAACAAATTACTTTTAAGAGTCGACATTTTTTTATGGATGCATGGACTGAAATTACTGTAAAAACTTGAGCACTGGGATAAATATCCTCTAAGTATATCTTTTCATATATACCAAAAACATCATATTATACTAATAACTAATCTTCGGTATATCGAAGACATTCATAAATTAAAACAAAGTAAGATTGTAAAACTTCCGGACACATGGTCTTTGTAAGGTTTATTAGTGATTAAGAATTAGAACAAAATATCAATGTTATCATAGATTTTCTTAAATAAATTATCTGTGTTCAAACAATCTTTTTTTGTTGCCATTTCATTCGTTATTAAGGCCCATACATGAATTTTCCGGGGTCCAGTGTCAGGTTCCAGGTCCGCATTTTCGCGGAATACGGCCACTTTTGGCAAAAATGCGTAGACAACATTTTAAATGATACCTCCGTTTCCTTTTAAATGCTTTATTTTAAAGCACTGGACCCCGGAAAATTCATGTATGGCCTTAAGCTACACAGAAAAGCGGTGGTGGCAAAGTGTTTTAGGCACTGACTCTGCGTCTGAGCACAGAATAGAAACCAGTACTCACGTACAGAAGTCTCACTCAGCAAAGAAATTCAAAGAAATATCTACTCAATGTTGTTAGCGATATGGTTTAATTTAGATCACGTCCGAACTCAGCACCTTTTCATTAAGATACCTAGACAACCATTGCAGGCCAATTTCATTCCTATTACTCTGGACATACGATTCGTATAACTAAACTTACCACTCCAAGGGGCCGCTGCGCGCTTAGTAATAATGTAGGTATATTTTCGACACCTAAACGGGGAGTGACACAGTCTGAGACACGATTCGATGCTCATTAAGCACGACTTATTATGTACCTCTGAGTTTGTACATTAGTTTACGCTCATTTTCAACTAACACCATTTGCTTCCGGTGAAGGAAAACATTAACGTCGCTCTCTCTCTCGCTCTAGAAAATAACTGTTCTGAGCGACAGAAAAGGATAGCAGCATAGGAAAGTGCTGTTCCGTGCTGATAGATGAGATCCAACCCTTAGGAAACCTACACTTGACCGAGTAAGCGAATCGAACGAACACGGAACACAGAAATGCGAACGAAGGTCTCCTTTTCAGCTTCGGCAAAATGTCTTTCGTGTGTCCGAATTCCAGTTTTCCCGTTGTTCTTGCCTACACTACAGGTCGCATTTTTCAACCGATTCTCGTGAAATTTTGTGAGCAGGTTCTATAAGTATGCAGATTTCTTATTGAGCCAATTTTTCGAGTTTTTGAAAATTGCGGAAATATGGGATTTGAAAACGTAAAAAATATCATATTTCAGCCATTTCGAAAAATAATTAATATTTTTTTACTAATTTATGTAAAGGGACCATGTATAAGAGAATGCATAAACTAAAAGTTACACAACGGCACTACTTATTTTAAAAGAGTTATACTTATCTCTTCCAGTAGGCCCGTGAGAGGAGATGTTTATATACGAAAGGCATACAGGCGTGTTCGTTGAATAAAGGAAGAAGAAGATATTAACATGTTAAAACCTTTTTGTTACAACTTTGTTACGCAAATTTTTCATCCGATAAACTTCAAGTGGTCAGTATGTGAGGAGCTGTACAAAGACATACTCGCGAGGTCTACAGCTCACATAGCCACTAGTATAAAAATCTAATTAGGTACATTATAAATACAAACAATAAATAAACCCACCCCTTGACATTTTTGTTGCAAAGGTGGCTAAAACTCTAGCACCGTTGCAACGCTGCGTAGCAATGGCCAATTTTCAAACTAAGGTTGACAATACCTCGACCTCAAAACAAATCAAAAATAAAGGATGGTATCAAGAAGCGTCCCAACCCTCCAACAGATTTGAAATAAGTGTCATTTGAAGCGTCTAGTAGGATAAGATTTTTTTACTATGGCGACGTACATATTTCATTTATTTTTACTATGGTGACGTAGTTATTTTTCAAATACGTGGGGTTTATAATATATTGTATTTTTCATTTATAATTTTTTTTTGGGGAAAAATTATTATTGTTTAAATATAAATCAATTTTTGGCGAAAAGTTATCTTTTCACATAGATAAACCCAATAGTTTTAGCAACTAACGCAGGTACTTTAGGCTTTTTTGGGTCCCAATGAAGGAATTAATCCAACGCTATCCCATGACTATTGTAGTGTGGGGACGGGGTTCATACAAAATCCCCCATGGTCTTATAAAATGACATTGCCCATTACAAGGATCATAAAACAATCGGTGGCGCCTTCATTTCAGATCCTCTTAGTTGCTGACTTAGAGGAGGGTTTGATATCGTATTTTGTGTAGGAAGAAGAACTCCTTTCACTTTTGAGTAAATAATTTCATCTTTCTTAACAGGAATTGGTGTCTGCGAGAGTGAACTGAGATCGATTTCGCAGTACTCGACCTGAAAAAACAGAATATATTAAAAGGCTTAAGTACATGAGCTAGAAATGCACACTAACATTGATACTGTTTTTGCAGTCATATTTTTAGGGTTCCGCATCCAATGGGTGCAAACGGGACCCTATTACTGAGACTCCGCTGTCTGTCCGTCTGTCTGTATGTCTGTGCTCTATCTCTTGAACCGTAGGAGCTAGACACTTGAAATTTTCACTGATTATGTATGACCGCTATAACAACAAATATTAAAAATAGGGAAAAAAATTAAATTAAAGGGGGTCGTCATACAAAAAACGTGTTTTTTCAGCGATTAACTAGATACTTAAATTTTTTACCGATTATGTATTACTATGGCTGCTATAACTAAAATACTAAAAATAAGATAAAGTAAAAAATTAAAGGGGGTCGTCATACAAGAAACGTGTTTTTTAGCGTTTTATAACATTTTACGGAGGTACGGAACCCTTGATGTACGAGTCCGACTCGCACTTGCCCGTTTATTTAATTACAGTAAAGCTGCGTATCCATTAGAACAGCCTCAGGCCGAGCAGCCTTGACTTGAAGCAAACTGAGGCTGCTCACTCCGAGGCATAGGCTCGAGGCACGTTGCGGATCAAGGTGAGGTGAGGCATGTCGCCTCACATTGATCCAAAGCCAGTTTAAAGCAAGAACGCGATGACACCAGACGCGCGTAGAGTAGCTGCTGCTTTAATAGTCATTAACACTATATAAAGAGAATACCACAAAAAACTATACAAAAGAGTAACCAATTGACCAATTGCTATTGGAAATAACGTTTGAAGATGGTTTTATTAATTTAACTGCAGTTTCGTTGTCCATTGCGACCTGAGGCGACACGCCCGTCTCCACCAAGTGCACGGCTCGGACTGAAGGAGTGAGCGGATTTGAACGCGCCAAAATACCGACAAAATATGGCTCGGCCCGCGGCGACGAATTTGCCTCATGACGCGGCGTGCCTCAGGTTGAGGCAGCGTCTCCACTTGTGCGGCCTCAGGTCGAGCGGCTGCCTCGCCTCGAGTCTGCCTCAAATGGATACGCAGCTTTAATTACGAGAGAGCGAAACGTCCGTATAGCATCAGGCAGGCCTCGGCCGGTACGGGTACAATAGACACCAGGCGATGCGCGCTGTGAGCGTGCTTTTTATGCTCGAAATTATAGTTTAGGTATTTTCTTTCAATATACATTTTATTTAAAAAGAACAATACAACTATAGTTCGTTAGTATGTATCTTGATAAATGAAATCCTACAAAAATCCATTGTGTTCCCATACATTTTATTAGAGGTATATTCGTGATTTTTAGGGTTCCGTACAAAAAATTAAAAAATGGAATCTTTATAGGATTACTCGTGCGTCTGTCCGTCTGTCCGTCCGTCCGTCTATCACACCCAATTGCTCCGAATCTACAGGACCAAACAAGGTAAAATTTGGTAGGATGGTGTAATCCTAAGACCTCAAACACAGATGTGCAAAGTATACATTTTTTTTAAATGGGGCCAAATAAGGAAATTAAACATAAATTTTGCAAACCTTACTGTGTCATACTTATATCAAATGAAGGGCCCGTTATGAGGATCTTAAATATATTTTGTTATTATTGTAAAATAAATAGTATTGATTTTTGAGTACGGAGACAAAGCGTTACTGTCGGCCAGGACATTCACTGGACAAATAAATGTCGGAAAATGGTTATACTTACAAACTTTTTTTATAGTAGTAATAGACTTACAGTGTCTTTAATTGGTGCCTTTCGCCTGCAGTACCAAACCACTGCCGCTACTAATATGAAAACCATCACTGCTACGCCGGCGATGGCATATATAAACACTGGAGGTACTGAAAAAGAAGGATTTTGTTGAAACATTCGATTTGAAAGGTCTCCTGTGGATTTCAAATGTTGTTGTACGCCTGTTAATATGTTAAAATAAGTAAACAGACATCAAACGCGATATCAACATAATATGATCACACTCACACACAATTTTATAAGCTACATCATAAGCAAATTTTATTAAAAATACCGTATGTTACGTCTTAGCCCCATTAGAGATAAAGACGTGATAATGCATCTGTATCAAACCATTGATAATATTACAAGTAGATTAGAGTCGTGCTTATTTGTTTATTTCTTTCTTTCTTTATTTATTTAAACTTTATTGTACAAAATACAATTTTTATAGCACAATAGGCGGACTTAATGCTAAAAGCATTATCTGACAGCCAACCTTTGGGTTGTTAGAAAACTCAAAATGGGTACAAAAGTTATTCATTTAATTTCAGAGCATTCAGATATATATTTAATTTCTACATAAACTACTTTATTAATACTTAATATACTTCAACAATATAAATATCTACATAAATATACATACATTGAGACATACTATATATACTTATATTTATCTATAAAATACACTACTAATAAATAATAGTTTCTCATAACGATATTACAAATGCAGCAATTAAGTACGTACGTAGGTATTACACTTGATTGGACTGAGCGAGCATTTTATGAACTACTGTTTACAGTTCATAATTAGAACGTTAAGCTTTACTACGCACATTTGCTAAAAGTGGCCGTTTTTCGCAAATGTGCGTAGTAAAGCTTAACGTTCTCACTTTAAACTGTAAACAGTAGTTCATAAAATACTTTGAAGGGTTATCTAGGACTTGGTTGTTGCAAAATTTTAAATAATGTCTCCGTTTTCTTTGAAATGATTTATTTTAAATGGGGGCAGCACTGGACCCCGGAAAATTCAGGTACGGCCTTAAAGCCAGCACGACTAGTGGCAGTCTTAACAGTTTCAGGAGGAAGCGCGTTCCAAAACCTTACTGCCGTAACGGCGAAAGAATTAGAGAAAAAACCAGTACGGTGGGAAGGAATAACTAGGGTCAACTTATTTGAAGAACGCAGGACTCTGTCATGAGTAGAACTTAGAAGTTTAAAGTCATTTTTAAGATAGTCTGGGGAAAGAGGATCGTTAAGCACATTATAAAGCTGACACAGTAAACGTAGATTCCTGCGTTGGCGGATGGTAAGGCATTTGAGCTGAGAACGGTATACTTAGTGATACTGTGAACATTTATTTGATTGTAATGTGATTATACTAAGTATAAAGCTGTAATCAAAATTTTTAATTCTTTTTAATATACCTACGCGATTTATACAAAAACATAATATTTTTTTATTTCTCAATGATATGTAAACTTAACTGCTGAATCAAAATGTGATAGTAATAATGTAGGAAATTTTACAAAAGCAATTTCATCCCGGTATTTATTTAAAATGCCAGGTATAAATGGGAATTTATTAATTTTTACCTTTTCTTCCAATTTTACACTTCCCGATTTTTTCCCCCCGCCCATCTCTAAATTTGTAGCTTAATGACTACTGTTGTCACTGACATCAGTCATTATACACACTAGTGAAATAGTGTGCAGGTTTCCTCACCATGTTTTCGGGATCCCCATGATTATCCTACACTTTGTTTAGCATTATGACTTAGTCATATTTTTCTTGTCATATCCAAGCCATAACCAAGTTTAACGTAAAGTTCTTTCTCATAATGTTTCTGTTTCTTCATTAACCTTAAGTTTTTTGTCATAATTTTGAGTCTTATAATGTTTGAACACATGATATGATATGGATGGACATGACAGAAACTATACTATATATACTCGAGAAGAAGAAGACAGAAACTATAGCGGCGGCCACCCCTAACTTTATTTTTTATTTTTATTATTCTGAAGGTTCGTTTATAACTATTGTAATTATAATACAAGTGTGTTAATCGTCCTGTTAACAAAATTATTGAAATAAAATTATGTTAAAATATTTTAAAATTTAATTTTTAATAAATATTATAAGAGATAAAAATTAGGTTATAATACATTTTGTAAAGAAAACAACAAATTATTTTAATGAAAATAAATAGATAACCGATGTTTTCCTTCACCGGTAGTGTGATTGTTTTAAGATCAAATTCCAAATTGTGCTTCACAACTACATAGAGCTACAGGTACAGGTGTAAGCGAATAAGCTAGCTACTTTGTACCCATTTGTTTCGTACTTTTCACACACAGCAAAGTTTTGGTGGAATATTACCTACCTTTAAACTCCTTGTACAGGTCCGTCTTAAATCCTACAATACTAGTGTCATTTGTTGATTTCAGCAATATGTATTTCTGAACGTCTCTTGTACACGTAATGATATTATTTACTTCGTCACATTTGAAATAAAAGCAAATCAGTTTACTGCCATCATCTTCTTTTGTGAACTTTCTTGAGTAGTTCAAAGTAGGTTTCCTGTCAAAGAAATATTGACTTGATGGTTTTGCCATATTTGCATCTGAAATACAGAACAACGCGTACTTAGGTAAGTTATACACAGAAACTAGGTCTTCACTGGTACTATTCTTGTTAGTAGGTTATTAAATACAGGTTGACTTTTTATCCACCGGCAAAATTTTTGGAGCAAGTTCAGTCCATGATACTGAACTACTTTCTATAAAAAAAAGTTATTAAAAATCGATAAAAATTTTTCGTCTTTCCATACAAATCAGCGCTCAGCCAAACCGATTTTGGAGGACGAAAAATGTTTTTATTAAGTCACCCTGTATGATGACTTCATTCTTTATATTACTCTCAATACCAGAAAACGAAAGTGAATAATCAATGTGTGTTACCAGTGATGACTAATATGGTATGGCTCTAAAACGAAATGGTCCCTTACGTGACTTACGTCGCGTGCGCGTTGGCCTTCTTATACTTACGTATAAGAAGGCCAACGCGCTATGGAGAGGGCTATGCTCGGCGTTTCTCTACCTACGTGATCAAATCAGCAATAAGTAAACTCGTAGGAAAACAGATGTCACTGACATATCCCAGCGGAGAACAGAAGTCACTGATAATCCCCAACGGAGAACAGAAGTCACTGACACATCCCAGCGGAAAACAGAAGTTACTGACATATCCCAGCGGAGAACAGAAGTCACTGACATATCCCAGCGGAGAACAGAAGTCACTGACATATCCCAACGGAGAACAGAAGTCACTGACATATCCCAACGGAGAACAGAAGTCACTGAAATATCCCAGCGGAGAAAAGATGTCACTAACATATCCCAACGGAGTACAGAAGTCACTGACATATCCCAACGGAGAACAGAAGTCACTGACATATCCCAACGGAGAACAGAAGTCACTGACATATCCCAACGGAGAACAAAAGTCACTGACATATCCCAACGGAGAACAGAAGTCACTGACATATCCCAGCGGAGAACAGAAGTCACTGTCATATCCCAACGGAGGACAGAAGTCACTGACATATCCCAACGGAGGACAGAAGTCACTGTCACATCCCAACGGAGAACAGAAGTCACTGACATATCCCAGCGAAGAACAGAAGTCACTGACATATCCCAACGGAGAACAGAAGTCACTTGTCAGTGACTCCGAATTAGGCATTATAGAATTTGGCATGAAATACAACCATTCCATGAAATGGTCGGCCACATCGTGAAATCTGGCCACGACATATGTAATACTCGTATACCCTTGCAAAATTACAGCTTTCTAGTACTTGTTAGTACTAGCTCTGAGCTAAGCCACGGACGGACCAAAAAAACGTGACAAAATGTTTTTATTTTATTTAAGGTGAAGATAGAAGCAAATGACCTTGAAGTAGCGCCCTCATTTAAAATAAATTGTTGACTCGTAAAAGTTGGGAAAATTTCCATATTTCTCAATGTTAGGCACTAGATAGCCCTTTAAATTATTTTATGAACCACCGTTGAAAATATTACTCTGGCAAAATAATTTGCTTTCGCCTCCGCCAAAAGTAGCCACTTTTGGCGGAGGCAAGTTTTAATGCCAGGCGGACTAATGTAATACTTTCAACGGTGGTTCACAAAATAATTTAAAGGGCTATCTAGTGCCTAACATTGAGAAATATGGAAATTTTCACCATATTTACGAGTTAACAATTTATATCAAACTAGCAGTCCACCCCGGCTTCGCCCGTGGTACACACATAGCCTATGTCACTCGGGAATAGTGTAGCTTTCCAACGGTGAAAGAATTTTTTAAATCGGCCCAGTACTTTTTGAGCCTATTCATTACAAACATACAAACATACAAAAATAGGTACAAATCTTTATAATATTAGTATAGTATAGAAGCATAGATGAGGGCGCCATTTCTTAGTAACAAGGTATTTTATTGATATTACCTTTAATTAGAAACCAATGCAAACTGTCGTATTTCTTGGTCTCTGTTGGCGGATTGCGAGTTGGTTTGCACTCGAAATTCACGGTATTTCCTGCTATATAATGATACTCCTTAGGCATTAGTCCTTTACCTGACGGATAAAAATAAAACAACAGTTTAACAAGTGATCTTAGGCGCATATACTTCCGTTGACTGGCTCATTTTCACTGGTCGATGAAGACCGCTTTCATGCGATATACATACAGGTTGCGAGGAATAACCGCAGATGCTCATGCTCATGAACAATATGTGAAATAGGTAAAGTGGACAGTCATAGTACGGCTGTAGTGATATTTGTTTCCCAGACTGTGTGGGCGTCTTCGGGCGTCGTCCGCCACTCAATCGGCTATGAAAGCCAGTGGACTCGTATAGATTTGTCGCCAGAAGCTCCCTTAAAGAAAATAAAGGCCTACACCAACCTTTGATTGTAATTTGTTAGGAAAAAAGAATTTCTTACGTTTTATTAACTTGTTCTAAATAAAAAAAATAAAAATTAAAAAAAATTAACCGCAGATGGAGGCGTAACGACCACTGAATCGACTTGTGGCTTTCATTGGTCGTTAAACCGCATATAGGGAGTCTCCGCATGCTGTCTATCGACTGAGTTATCCACCAATGAAAATAATTTATAAGAGTTATTTGGTCTATTATTTTGTTACTAACACTAGATATCACTAAAAGCATATTAAGGCATAATTTTAGTGTATTGTGTAATGGTACTGGGAGAAAAAATTACTTGCAGGTGGATGAAGATGACATCAAGCAGGAGGATGGATTGACTTTTACCACTGGTATGACTCTCCATTGATTCAGCGTAACATATATACCTACTACTACTACAAACGAAACAATTTATCTGTACACACGTCGATGTGTGAGTTTTATACTTAGGGTCGCACCGCAGAATTATTTTAATACCTACCTACTAACGAGTTCGACATATTTACGATTATATTTTTCCATGCCGGAAGATTTGCGAACACTATGACGTAAAAAATATTCTGTTTTATATGCATTAAATGTTACAGAAAAGACGGAAACAGCTACGTAATATCACTTCACAAATATTTTTCATTATATCCATTGTCCATTTCACCTATAGTTCACTTTACTGATTATTATTGAGTCATTTATAATGTAATGCACTAATTTCACTAATTTACTATTGTAATATAGTAATTTGCATATTCGGGGCAAAACTATACGGTAATTATATGAATAAATTGAATAAAAATAAACAAATGTTTATCACGCTTACAAACAGCATGTCAAGTTGTCTTTGTCATATGTAACATTACCGGATTGCTTATTAGCAATCCGGTAATGTTACAATCTCGCTCTTGTGTATCTCCCGCCAATGCGAGAGAGCGAGAAGGGTATATATATCAAGATGGTTGCTGGGTAATAACGTGAAATTATATTGTTGCTTTGCTTACCTGTTTTCATCATTTGGAAATGTATGAAATATACGTTCTTTAGAGTATTGGGTGGATAAACAATTATTATACGCGCACCTTCTCACCATGATGGTTACTATTGGTTGACAGTTCTCAAGACAACACACGTCGCGTATTGCGTGCGGCTAGTAATTAAACCCTGGTTTGGAGCCGTCAAAGCTCACAAAGTGCGGGGGAGAGGTGCGGGGACGCCAATTTACGGGAGACGCTGTGAGATACCATTCTGTTTGACTCTTATGTATTCTGTGATTTTACTGTATCAGTCATGCGCGATGAGACCACAATCAGTGTTACCCGAAATTAAACGACAGTGAAAAATATGCATTACATTAGTAATTTGTTTAAAAAAACAAGAAAAACCCACAACTTTATTTTTGCTATACTTTTATAGGGTTTTTTAGGCATTCAAGATGCAGTACTAAAGTACATTGGGTTTCATAGAAAAATATACTACCAACCACAAATACCTATGTAGGTAGTATAATGTAACAGTACCAAAAGTAGAGATGGTATACTTTTCTAAGTGGCCCACATTCTCATTTTATTTTTGCTTTCAAAATCCTATATAAATATAATCAGGAGGCTCTATACAAAACCTACATAAGGTTTGTATGGAGCCTCCTGAGGGGCGGAGTGGTCAAAGCAAAATAACATAAAAACGTGTTATTTTCCACTGCTCATCTTGCTAGATCGGTCACATTCCGCAAGGTAGCTTCTCATAGATCAGTGTGAAGAGATCTACCCTCTTTCCTACATATTTATGTTTCAATTTTAGGTACCTATATGTAATTTTATTCAACTTAATTAATTGTGTACACGCCTAGTACCTGTTGTCTTCTCTTTTCCTCTCCTGGATCTCCTGGAAGAGATTTCTTATGAAATAAGCAGTACCAGTTTGTTAGCTTTTGTGTTTGTCTCTTTGTGAGTAACATATGATATAATTTTTTGTATACAATACAATACAAATACTCTTTATTGCACCATAAACAAAGGAATTACAAAAATACAGAGAAAAAACAGAAAAATTATACAAAGGCGGACTTATCACATAGCAATATCTTCCAGTCAACCTTTGTCAAAATTAAATGTATTTACATATTTAGATTTATGATATTTTACTCTCATAAAGAAATTTACATTTCACTTTCACTTACATTATAAACATACACACTTTACTTAGGTATAAAAAACAGTTACGCGTACAAGGTCCAAAAGTAGGTAAGCTAAGTAACACCCAATACACTAAAGTACTCTCACAATTTCAACAAAATTGTGAGAAATTGAGAAACTTTTATGTTTTTGGGAAGTTTATTGTATAATTGAACACCTTCATAAAGAATAGTCTTGCTTCCATAATTTGTTCTTGGCGGTCTCAATATTAGGTTGTTTGAATTACGAAGTTTCATCTTATGCACACTGCTTTTTTTGTAAAAGTTATTTGCGAATGTATATATATTGTTAGTATATTTCGTATTAAAATACATGTAAAGTAGACATGTCTGTCTAATGTTTAATAATTTGGTCTCAATGTAATTTTTTTCTGTAGAAGTTAAAAATGCATAATGAAATAGCACTTTGGCTAATTTATTTTGCGCTCTTTGGACAATATTTAGATTAGTTTTGGCTGCTGTACCCCAATTTGTATGAGGTAGTCAATATGTGGTTTAACGAAAGAATTGTAAACGTGGTAACGAGTCTTTTTGCGGAGAAAGCGAACAATACCACGCAAAGCACCAGTTAGTGATGACAGTTTTGATCTTATTTTTTTTAATGTGGTAACCACGTTAGCTGACTGTCAAGGAGAATGCCTAAATATGTTATCTATATATGTATATATGTATTTATCATAAAATATAGTATCGTTGAGTTAGTATCCCATAACACAAGTTTAAAACTTTCTTTGGGGCTAGCTTAATCAGTGTGATTTGTCCGTATATATTTATTTATTATTTATTTATTGCACGCCTCATAAGCAGAGCGTTGAGGTAGTGCTCTACTCTCGCCTTACAATTATCAAGTGATTTTTCGAACTAAAAATGTCGGTATTTATTTCTTATCGTACTTGTAGAATAATATTTACACACAAATGTCAAGAAAAAACACTAGTTTCAACAGTCATGATATTTTAAAGGACATTTTGTTCTTAAAACAAGTGTTTAAGAAAGTTATTTCGTGGACGTCCGTGTGTCGGGATGTATGGAAACTGGCGTGGTCACGATAACGCCCGAAAAACTTAACAAATCGAACCCTTCTTTTTTTCATACGCTTAAGTATTATCTAAAACTAAGTCCTTTCGAAAATCACGGTCTAATTAAAAGTAGTTTAATTATAATTAGCATTAAACTGAAATCCACCTATCGTTGGTATATCTAAATCTATGTAAATAAGGTTCGTTGACATTGACAATTTTTTTTTTAATTTTTTTTACGGCGTTTAGCATCTGCCTTTTAGCCATTCTTAATTACCATTCTTTTTCTGGATACAATGTTAATCTTTTCATTTTTCTTTTCTTCTTGACATTGACAATACATGCGCAGTACCTTTCTTTACTGTGTGGGCAATGGCGCGAAGATTTAAAAGTATTTTTTTTATTTTGTTCATAATACACCGATAAATATGCAATATTCAAGTTCTGTTTTTTTTTTTGTGAAAATTGAGTGACCGCTATGAGGCGTGTACTTTTGGATTTTCCAAACTTATTTATGTTTGTTCATTTGTTTTACTAATGTTTTACCCATTTATTTTTAGTGGTTCATAATTTAAATTTTTCTTATTTTTAGCTTTAAAAATAATATAAGTTAGTTCGTTTTAGAAATATTTATTGTTAAAAGATTATACTGTTTATTTATTTAAAAAACTTTATTGTACATCAGCGAAAGTTACACATACCTAATAGAATAACAAAGGTAATTGTAGAAATGGTGGACTATCCCAGAAGGGATCTCTTCCAGTAGATTAGCCCAACTGGTCGACTGGAAGAGGACAGTTACATATTTAATAGGTACGCAGAAGTACGTACAGAACAATAAAAAACACAATTATAATATGATTATAGACATAGATATAATATACTTATAGCGTAAATGTAAAGGTAAGCTACTAATGTACTCACTATTTGAAGTTTTCTCATCGATTTTTACTATGGTAGTACGTTTTAATTTACAATCCAATACTAAATTACTGTCGAACTCGTATATGTAAAAACTCAGATTTATTGATCCATTATACGGCCGACCGATATCTGAAATTAAACAATTATTTATTACTTTAATAATTACTTTTAGTTAATTTTAGTGTTGTTTGTTTTTTTAAGTTTACCTTTTATTAAACATATATTATTGATTCATTGAATTTATTAGATATATACTTAAGGCCGTACCTGAATTTTCCGGTGTCCAGTACTGCCCCATTAAAAATAAATAATTTCAAGGGAAACGGAGACATTATTTAATATTTTGTTTGTACCAAGCCCTAGATAACCCTTCAAACTATTTTATAACCTACTTTTTACAGTTTAAAGTGAGAACGTTAAGCTTTACTACGCACATTTGCAAAAACGGCCACTTTAAAATGTAAACAGTAGTTTATAAAATAGTTTGAAGTGTTATCGTTTCCTTTGACATGATTTATTGAAAATAGGGGCAGCACTGGATCCCGGAAAATTCAGGTACGGCCTTAAACCTCCCATGCAGGTCTGGGAGAAAAGAAAAAATTTAGAATGTACCAGCTGGTTCTCTTCCCGCCCAGGTTATAAAAGCCGAATGGGCGAAAATGCAAAGCGGCTAGCAACCCATTACTATATTGATTCCTTTTTCTACCTTCTCGCCCACCGTCACGCTAAAAGTGGCCCTTGATTCATGCGACTCGGGGCTCTGTTTGCTTTAAGCTGCAAGACTCAAAATGCTCTGTCTACCCAATTAGGGATAAAGACGTGATAGAATGTACTCCTATGTATGTATACTTGAATAATAAAAATAAATTAAATCTAACTTTAAAGAATAAAAACTAAAACTAATTTAACTAAAAATATAAATAAACCTGCAAACTAAAATAACTTACAAGCAAAAAAGTCCAAGAAAAAATATCCTATATTATATAATACACTATCACGTCTTTATCCCTAACGGGGCAGACAGGCCACATTTAGCGTGATGGTGGGCATGAAGATGGACGGGAAATCATCAAGTTTAGTAATGGGTTGCTAACCGCATCGCCTATCGCCTAGGTCTGGGCGCGTTTCGTGCGTCGTAGACTTTTTGTAAACAAGTAAACTAGTCGCGATTCGTGCGTTCATCAAAATTTTAAAAAAATGCCTCCACCGTCTACTCGCATTTCGTGCCCTTTAAAATCTTGAAAATTTAAAAATGCCCCCACCTACCTTAGGGCTCGAAACGCGAGTAGACAATGGAGGCATTTTTTTAAATTTTGATGAACGCACGAATCGGTACTAATTCACTTGTTTACAAAAAGTCAACGACGCACGAAACGCGCCCAGGCCATCGCCGGTCTATTCATATGATTTAGATTCTCGCCCAATCTCTCGATCGGCTTTTACGATCTGCACGAGAAGAAAAGCAGCTTGTACATTCTATTTATTTATTTAATGTATAATAGTGAAGATATAAAGTCAGCGGACTTACTTATTTCATCTTTACCGTTCGTTTCATTGAGTCTTAAATTGAAGTCCGTGTAATTACACTCACAATAAAAATGATCTCCAATAATAACTTCCCTTACCTCCTTACGGTCATTGTCTGTAAGATAAAGAAAAGTTAAGAACACACACACACACACATATCTAAATAGACGCCGTGTGTTTTTTTTACGACTGCACCAGAAGGAGGGTTATGTTTTTCGAGTCTATATACGAGGGGTGGCTGATATAAAATCTACTTTGTTAAAGAAAGTTTTGAAAATCGAACTGGCCACTGCAAAATCTTATTCTATATTTATTTCTTTTTCAAAATTATGAAGCTTATTTTTTTTCGCTTGCTTTTGTTTTTTTGGCGCGGCTTTGATTTCACCATGTCGAAAGAAAATTGCAAAATGATGAAATTTGAGCATCGAGCAGTGATTAAATTCCTAAGTAAAGAAGGAAATACGCCTACGCAGATCAGAGAGCGCATGTTAAAGGTGTTTGGTGATTCAAGTCCTTCTGAATTCGTCATAAAGTTTTGGTCGAAGCAATTTAAACATGGCCGTGAGAGCCTGGAAGACGACCCACGTAGTGGAAGGCCAATTTCTGCTGTTACCGCAGATAATGTTGAAAAGGTGAAGAACCTGATTCTTGCAGATCGGCGAATCAAGCAGTGGGAGATAGCCAGAGATGTGGGCATTAGCAAGGAACGAGTTCATGAAATTATTCACGAACATTTGGGCATGTCCAAGGTGAGCGCGCGTTGGGTCCCTAGAATGTTGACCCCCTTTGACAAACAAAGGCGAGTAGAATGTTGTCAGGCATTTCTAGACCTGGTCAAAGGTAAAGAAGAAGAGACTATCTCTCGAATTGTGACCTGTGATGAAACTTGGATTCGCCAGTGGGATCCGGAAAGCAAACAAGAGTCAATGCAATGGAAATTTAAAGGAGAAAAGCCGCCAAGGAAGTTCAAGGTTCGGCCGTCGGCTGGAAAACTAATTGGCCACCGTATTTTGGGATGTCGAAGGGATTTTGATGATAGATTATTTGCCTAAAAATACAACAATGAATGCTGAATATTATGCAAACTTGCTTGACCAGCTTCGTGAACAAATCAAAGAAAAGCGGAGAGGCAAACTCAGCAAAGGTGTTCTGATTTTACAAGACAATGCTCCTGTACACACAGCCTTAACGGCGAGGTCAGCCCTGAGTAAAAACGGCTTCACAGAAATTAACCATCCACCTTATAGTCCAGATCTGGCTCCCTGTGACTATTTCTTATTCAAAGATTTAAAGAAAAAATTAAGGGGTCGCAGATTTTCGACGGACGAAGAAATGAAGGAGGCTGTGACTGACCATTTTGACGAGCAAAATAAAAATTACTATTATAACGGCATGATGTCACTTATTTGCAAATGTCATAAGTGTATTTCACTTGCAGGAGACTATATAGAAAAATAAAAAAAAACTAGCCATCAAAGTCTTTCCTTTCATAGTTAGGTAGATTACTTATCAGCCTCCCCTCGTATGTATTTATGTAAATTCCTTTGGCACGCTTTGCAGCCTACACGACTAAATAAATTTTAGCATGAGAGATGTCGTTAGATACGGCTTAGTTGGAAGTGTGACACTGGGCATATCAAAAAATTTAAAATATATATAACTATGGCTGATAGTCTTCCAGCCGAATAGGACCACTCCACCTCTTCCTGTTGATGTAGGTAGATAGATAAATAAATAATAATTATATATAACGACAAATCACGCTGGTTGAACCAGCCCGAAAGTAAGTTTAAACTTGTGTGGATACTAACTCAGAGATACTATATAATAAATACATACATAGATAAACACACAAGACCTAGGAAAATTTGAAAAAAGGCATTTTTCCAACTTGCCCTGACTGGGGATCGAACCCAGAACCAGATCGATAATCACTTTATTTGTATAACTGAGTCACACACGTTTAAATAAACAAATAGTGACAAATAGTCGTAGACATTTAGTGTGCCGCAGTGATACAATAAATTATTGTTTTAAAAAGTAAATTAATTTAATGGTAAACCGAACTAAAAAGTAAAAAAACTTAGTAAGGCCGTACCTGAATTTTCCGGGGTCCAGTGCTGCCACCATTTAAAATAAATCATTTCAAAGAAAACGGAGACATCATTTAAAATTTTGCTACTACTAAGTCCTAGATAACCCTTCAAAGTATTTTATGAACTACTGTTTACAGTTTAAAGTGAGAAAGTTAAGCTTTACTACGCACATTTGCGAAACACGGCCACTTTTGGCTAATGTGCGTAGTAAAGCTTAACGTTCTCATTATAAACTATAAACAGTAGTTCATAAAATACTTTGAAGGGTTATCTAGGACTTGGTAGTAGCAAAATTTTAAATGATGTCTCCGTTCTCCTTGAAATGATTTATTTAAAATGGGGGCAGCACTGGACCCCGGAAAATTTAGGTACGGCCGTCATCGGCCCTTGAATATGTGTGCACAATTTCAAATTAATCTGTCGTTTTGAAGTGGCTAATAAAAAGAATGTAAAAATACAATAACTCAGAATAATATTTCTCAGGGATTTTTTTCCCTGAACAATATTATCCCTGAGTTAGGCGATTCACCCACTGGCAACGCGTCCCGCCGCGGTGCGGTGCCGCGTTTTTACAGAATCTGCCGCGTTTTTAGTGGGTTGGACCACAGAATAAGAACCAGTACTCACGTACAGAAATCTCACTCAAGAAATATCTACTCAATGTGGTTAGCGATATCGTTTAATTTAGCTCACGTCAGAACTGAGCACCTTTTCGTTTAGATACCTAGACATCCATTGCAGGCCAATTTCATTCTTATTACTCTGGACAAACGATTCGTATCCGCTGCGCGCATAGTAATAATGTAGATATATTTTTGATACCTAAACGGGCAGTTACACAGGCCTGGTTGGACTAGGCGTATTAGTTTTCTATACAAACTGAGATACTTGCATATACAATGTTAAAATCTGCCGCCCCGCGCCGCGCTCTGCGACGGACGGTGCGCGGTGCAGTGGGATCACAGCCTTATTGTGTTTTCACTGATACAATACAGTCATTCATTGCCGTCAAATGAGAGAACGTGAGGCTGTTAAACAAGTGATGACTAAAAACTAATTATGATGTCGTAAGAGGCGACTAAGGGACTTTGTGTTCAGACAAACATCTGCAACGACTGACGACAACGATAGGCAGCCGGACGTTAAATCACAGTCAAATAGTTTTAAAAAAAAGTAACTTTTTCATTATATCCTCTTTGCGCACAGTCTTCAGCATCCTTGGATTACGAGTATACTCGTATATCCATTGACAACTATATCATCTTTGAAAAAGAAAAACCCGAATCGTACTCCGAAACCGCAAGTGATGCAAACCATATCTAAATAGTCCTTTTTAAATATCCGATATAGAGGATTTTTCTGCACGATTTCAATTTGATAGAGTTCAATTTTTCAAAAAATTGACCTCCACTTCTTCTAACTGCTAAAAAGTATGTCTATCTATAATTTAGGAACAGATTGTCGACAGATTAGTTTTCATGCCTCCCATCTCCTCAGCCATCGACTTCTCTATACGACACGACGTAATAAAAATAATCCTTTACGTGGACTATAATACGCTCCTCTTGGTCTTCCTTATTTATTTATTTATTCCCTTCTTGCTTTTACTTCTATTATGTTTTAAAAATAAATGATCGAGTCGTATTTTATGATAATTTAACGATTTCACAATGCGGTACTAAATATAAGAACATTTTAATAAGTTAAATAATTTACTCCATTGTGATATTGTATGTAAATTCGTGCTTTATGAAGGTCTTATCCTTTAAACTATTTTATACTTCTTTCATACTTGTATTTGAGAGAAATATGTATGTGAGATAAGTGAAATAAGTATGTAAGATAAACTGTATAAAACGCTGTTGGTTTCTTGAATGAATAAAATAAAAATTAAATAAGAGGAAAGATGTTTGGACTTTCCTCTTTCTTCTTCATATTTCTTCTTCAAAGTAGGTATGTGTATAATACTTGTTAAATTACCCAATAAAATATAGAGAAATGCTATTATAATCATAAATATCCATACAAATGGATGGATATTTATGAACTCTTTGTCAAGTTAGGCATTTTGACTGTTCCGTGCTTGTACCTATATGTCCTTCTGACTGACTTCAAGAAAAAAATGACAACAATAGAGACAAATAAGGAGAAACAGTTACGTGAAAAAACTCGGAGAATGGATCTGAAACATGATACCATTCCCAAGTTGGAAATAGCGAAACACAATGCTTACTACCAAGCAAGCAGGGCTTACAACAAACTACCTAAAGAAATAAAATCTAGTCAAGGCCTTAAGCCCTTTAAGGGAAAGCTAAAAAAATATTTGTTAGAAAAGTCCTTCTACTCCATAGACCAATATTTTAAGTAATCTGAAATTATTATTTAATTAGATTATTAGATTGACCATTAATTTTTTTTTTTTTGACATTGTTTTAAATAAATAAATTGTAGTATAAGTTATAACGGTGTTGACATAGATGTTTTTATATTTTATATGTTACATAATTAAATTTAAAAGATGTTAGTTTTAAGTTATTCCGACACAATGTATATTGTTTTATGGAAATAAATAATAATAAAAACGAAAACATTTTGATCGATTGTTCGCACAAAATTGTTATGTTGATTTTTTCCTACTTCGCCATTTTGTTCTATGGACTGAATCGAGGGCTGAATTTACCTAAGTTATTTTTTTAGCACATTTCAGTGCCCCACTGCTGGGAAAAGGCCTCCCCTTTCTGTTTCCATTCAGTCCTGTCGAGGGCAGTAGTTTGCCACTCGCCCATGTACTTGTCCAAGTCATCACGCTATCTTTTTCGAGGTCTGCCTCGCTTTCGGCGACCACTCGGGATCCACTTAGTGGCCATCCTGGCCCACCTATTTTCTTGCATGTGCCCCGCCCAGTCCCACTTTAGCTGTGTAAGTACTGAAAGAAAATGTTTCTGAATGTAGGTAAACTTTAATGTACTTACGAGTACCTTGCAAGTCCATGCCCCTCATTTGAATCAGGATGGCAAGCAAAACAACGACACATTTGCTTTTCATTTGTCAGAAAGAGATAGCATAAATTAAAATTAAACACTAAGCACGATAATACACTTTGAGTATCACTCTTTATTTGATAGTAACATATACAATACAATATTTATTTATTTATTTATTAGCACACTTAACAGATTACAAACACAAAACTAACACGAATATAAGATCCGATCTAGTCTGCAATCCTAAAACAAGTATGCCTAAAAACATATTATATTTAATAATACTTTTAAATATATAACTACAGTTGACAACACTACTCATAACATGTTAGTCATGTCACAGCTCATGTAACAATGATTCTTCCTCAATAGAGTACTTAGGTACCTACAGTACAGGCTGATCACTATTGGACAGATAATACGCTATTTGACAAATTTTGAAAAATTGTTGTATCTAAATAATTATTTATTAAATATAAGCACAATATATATGTTATATTTCTGGGATATCTATTGAATTATCAATAAATAAACTGGCCAAGTGTGAGTTAAACTCGCGTAGAGAGGGTTCCGTACAACTAATTGAATTCTTATAGGTTTTCCTGTAATCTACAAGCAATGAACTATATTTTGTATTTTTTTTTAAATTTTAAGTTCGGAGATCAGGGGAGGAATGGTCAATTTTCATCTTCTTTCATGAATAAAATCAAAACTATTCATTTTACAATAATTAAAAAAAATATTTGAGATCCTCATAACGACCCCTTCCAGTTGATATATGACACAGTAAGGTTAGCAAAACTTTTTTTTAAATTTCCTAATTTGTCCCCCGAAAATGACCCTTATTTTAAAAAAAATATTTATTTACTTTGGACATATGTATTTGGGTCATAGGATTACAACATTCTACCAAATTTCACCTAATTCGGTTCAGTAGGTTCGGAGCAAATTGACTGTGACAGTTTACTATTCGTTTGATGGTCATCGGAGAAAACGCCATTCATAGGGCGTTTCCATCATAGACAAAAAACAATTGTAATTTTGTACTCTATGTATACTTAATTTACATAATAATTAAGTGAAACATGTCTCTACATACGTATATGCCTTTATCTGATAGGATGACAACAAATTATGGTTTATTTTAAATGTTGTCCAACAGCCTATTATAATTAACTGTTTTAGATAAAGTGTTATTTTACTATACTACCTATTACCTACAGTACCTACATTCTGACTTCTGCCCAATAGTGGCATCCCTTTGGGATAACATAAAGCATTGTCACTATTATCTGTAACACCAGAGATATTTGGAGGTAAATAGATTCTGCGATGATATCTCAAAATCATAGCCTGTTTTGAAACGTAGTGGCGTCATTTTTAGGGTTCCGTACCCGAAGGGTGCAAACGGGACCCTATTACTAAGACTCCGCTGTCTGTCCGTCTGTCCGCCTGTCCGCCTGTCCGCCTGTCCGCCTGTCCGCCTGTCCGCCTGTCCGCCTGTCCGCCTGTCCGCCTGTCCGCCTGTCCGCCTGTCCGCCTGTCCGCCTGTCCGCCTGTCCGCCTGTCCGCCTGTCCGCCTGTCCGCCTGTCCGCCTGTCCGCCTGTCCGCGGGCTCTATCTCTTGAACCGTAATAGCTAGACACTTGAAATTTTACCGATTATGTATTACTGTGGCCGCTATAACAACATATACTAAAAATAAAAAAAAGTTGAAAATTAAAGGGGTCGTCATACAAAAAATGTGTTTTTTCAGCGTTTTTAACTAGATCTTTATAATGGCAATAACTAGATACTTAAAATTTTCACAGATTATGTATAACTATGGCCGCTATAACAACAAGTACTAAAAATAAGAAAAAATTAAAAATGTAAGGGGGTCGTCATACAAGAAACGTGTTTCTTCAGCGTTTTAAAACATTGTACGGTGGTAAGGAACCCTTCATGTACGAGTCCGACTCGCACTTGCCCGTTTATTTTTTGTACGCGTATGATGCCAAAACTTTTCTATTTAGAAGCGTCATAAACATCGCTACTAGCTCTTCCATTCATTCCAACATGTATCAGTAATGTCTTGTGTGCAAAAATATACGAATCGAACATTTAGCAGTTATTGTTATTTAAACATTTGAGGAAAAAAGCGTATATATAGTCCTATATAGATATACATACATAGTCGATATTTGATTTATTCGGGAACCAGGAAAATTATTTAATACAATAAAATACAATAATGGCATTCTTAGGAAATTCCTCTAAATACGTAATTTCAAAAGTTTAAATTTAAACAATACCATATGGAATAAAATAACCGACCGTAGAGAATGACGCAAAAAGCGAGGCCCAAACCCAACAGTGGGTTGATGTCGGCTGTAAAGATAATGATGTGATATAAATAAATGCAAGCCATAATCTTTGACCTATATGTATTTTTAATTAATATCTAATTATTGTAAACAGGATATGAAATTCTTGTCATACAAGCAGAGACACAGAAAAGTGGTCCACACCATTGACATGGAATATATAGAACTGACAAAAAAGTATTCATCATCATCTAAGGCTCTACAGCCGCGGGTGGTCTAGGCCTGGTTAACTAAATTGTTCCAGATAGTCCGGTTTTGGGCTTTCTGTCTCCAGTCTTTGACGCCGACGTTATTAAGGTCATGTTCGACGCCATCCAGCCTGAGCTTGGGTCTGCATCGGGTCGACTATCCAGTATTCGTTTTTGTACTCTGGCCTCGTCCATTCTTGCTACGTGCCCTGCCCATCGTAGGCGTCCAAGCTTAATGGTTTTGATGACGTTCGGCTCATCGTACAACTGGTACAGCTCTTGGTTGTAGCGCGAACGCCATCGCTCATGCTCACAGACAGCTCCGTAGATGCGCCGAAGCTCTTCCCGCTCGAATACCAACAGGCGGTCCTTATCCTTCTTACTCAAAACCCAACATACTGCAGAAAAGTACCTATAACCTATTCTTTTTAGTCTGTCAGTTAGAATAACCAAAACTTAGATAACTAAAATCAACTAAGTTCGAGAGCGGGGAACACAATATTATCAAATAATTGTGAAGTAAAACTCAAGACAGTGAGTAAAATATATAATATTAATTGAACACATTCACATTAAACTACTTAGTATAATATTAATTTGATCTTAAAATTAGGTACTGAAGTGTTCTTAATTAATTTACTACTTTATGATAGGATCTAAATATTCTGTGGTTACAATACAATACAATATTTTGTGGTTAGTGACAAATAAGGACGTTAATAGTAGCTAATTATTATATTTAAGAACTTAATGGTAATCAAATTGTCCATTCAGTCCCTCTTTCACCATTTTACATCAATATTATCAATCATCATTCATCATATCGTTAATACAATGGACATAGTATTAAGCTAAGTCGCTTCCCGCCGGCATCGTGTGCGATGCGACTATTGTAAGGCCTGTGGTAAGGCCGCGTCCACAGACACGCAGCGCGGCAAACAACGCGGACGGCCCGGGCGCACCGCTGCTGAATAAAATTTCCGTAGTTTGTTGTCGCACGACGCGCCGCGTGTCCCTGGACGCGGCCTAAGGCTAGGTCGGTGTTTTTTTTTTTCAAAATATTCTTTAAAAAATCACAAATAATTTAAACATTTTAACATACATTCTAAGAATATTTAACCTACAATACACTTCTGGTGCGTAATGTGCATAATACACAGTAAAAAAATCTAGGTCGATCTACGAATAATAATCCCTAGAAGCGTAAATAATCCCGAAAAATCATTCCACGCGATATGTACCGGGGCGGGCGGGGCTTAAAATATGAACCGCGCGGCGCGACAGTTCGCTGTGACACTCGAGTCGTGCGGTTGCGTCGCAAAATGTTTCTTTTGAGAATATTGCTGTGTTTTTGCGATAATTGATTCATCAAAAATGCCGTCATGTGCCTTGAAGTTGCGCAGAAGCCATACAGACATGAAAAACACAGGACTCGCCTTTCATAAACATTTTAATAATCCATACTTGACATCTGTGGAAAGTGTTATGCAAAATGTACCTAAGCCACGCGTTGTACCTCACCGCGCTCGTTGCGGTGACTGCCCCCACCCGACGGCGAAGCGTGACCTTGTCGCGACCAATCGCATGCACATTTGTCTATGTGTGTGTTTAAGTGTTGCGTTGTTATTACTGTTAGTTTGTTTGCGTAAATGGAATCAGAATCGAAGCGGTGAATGTAGGAGCATTACAATTCTAGGGAATTTATTATTCGTAGAGGTCGATGCATAATACTAACAGGTATACTAGGTGTAAAGGTACCGCCGACATCTACTCAAGGGACTGAGTCAGCCCGTCAATACCAACAACTTTTCTAAAAGGACCAGTGCTAAGATCTTTAAATAAGCTTTTAACTTTTCCATACAAATTATCCGGTCGGCTAAACACGATTGTATAACAAGTAATTGTTAAAAACGATTGTATATCATGATTGTAAAATATTGCACCAAATAAATTATATTTCTTTCTTTCTTAATTATTTAAAAATTATTTTTAAAAGCAAGCTTTTATCTAAAACAATGAACTAAAAAGTTTAAAGTGCTCAACACGAATCAATTAAACCCGAAGTCGGCGGGGTTATGTTGTATTATCTATCACAGAGATGCTGTGGCCACCTTTCTTCGGCTTCATCATGAGATCAGGTCATGAATACCATAATATTTAATTGTCACAAGTGGGTCAAACAATAAATATTAGTATATTCATAAAGATTTATCTTATTGTACACATAATAAAAGTTATAGCTCAAATTAAACTAAACTACTTATAAGTGAACAAAATAGTAAACTAAACAAAGAAAACAAAACAGAAGAAGAAATAATAATAAAAATATTAAATATAAGGCTAATCAAAGAGCCCCCCTCGGAGCGTACCGGGCTCAAAAGTACGCATATAGGTAGCCGCTGAATGGCCAGGGCAATGTGTTGCGTCAGGTATGCTCCGGAGCGGGGATCGCCTCGGTTGTCGAGCAGGCGTCGCCCTAAATGTGCGATAAATTTTTCGGTCTCCTTACACCAGGGCCCGCCAGTTTCAACAGCGAATGGATAGAATTGGTATTGATTTAGTTCTTTAATTTTCCGGAATCCAGTGCTGCCCCCATTTAAAATAAATCATTTCAAAGAAAACGGAGACATCATTTAAAATTTTGCTACTACCTACCAAGTCCTAGATAACCCTTCAAAGTATTGTATGAACTACTGTTTACAGTTTATAGTGAGAAAGTTAAGCTTTACTACGCACATTTGCGAAAATCGGCCACTTTTGACCGGGTGAATCTTAAGGCCGTACCTGAATTTTCCGGGGTCCAGTGCTGCCCCTATTTAAAATAAATAATTTCAAAGAAAACGGAGACATAATTTAAAATTTTGCTACTACCAATCCCTAGATAACTTTTCAAAGTATTTTATGAACTGCTGTTTACAGTTTTTAATGAAAACGTTTACAGTACAGTTTAAAGTGAGAACGTTAAGCTTTACCACGCACATTTGCGAAAACCGGCCACTTTTGGCAAATGTGCGTAGCAAAGCTTAACGTTTATTATAAACAGTAGTTCATAAAATACTTTGAAGGGTTATCTAGTACTTGGTAGTAGCAAAATTTAAAATGATGTCTCCGTTTTTTTGAAATGATTTATTTTAAATGGGGCAGCACTGGACCCCGGAAAATTCAGGTATGGCCTTAAGCAGCTGAGGCCGTGGTAGCCGTTAGCATCAACGTGTGGTCTAATTTAGATTGCAAGATTTGATTACAGATACAACGGGACAGGTACGAAGGAAACTAAATAAAAGCTTGTAAAAAGGACAAAAAGAGAGGCATTGGTGGGAAAAGTTGTTCAGATTGACGAACTCGAAAGTCAAAGTCAAAATTGTTTATTTATCTTCGAATATTATAGTTGCATCACTTGACAATTGTCAATTTTGTAATAGATTTCGTTTCGACTGAGCCACCTCTTCAAAAATGTATCGACTGTGCTATTACACCCAATACGTCACCATAAGATTGTAAACGAAAATATGTAATTTTTTTATTATTATTTAACACAATTCTTATACATAGCTTACAATATAACGCCTTAATTTCCAATAACTTAAAAACTTTACTCCAATTGGTATCCAAACTACTTATGACGATATGTTCACTATCTTACGGTGACCTAAGTGTATCATTCGAAAGTATCTTTTAGTAAGTGTCTTTCGATGATTTCTAATCGTTTGGTCCCTCTTTGTTCCGGCAGCCGCAGCGCAGCTGTTTTTTTTTTATTGCATTAATTCTACTTAACTTATCACAGTATAGCTATATGTGGACTGAATGAAATGCTGACTAATATATTATGTGTACATACAATTACAGAAAAACATTAATTTTATTCTCTTGATTACACTCATCTTTGCTCTCTTGGTAACACCAATATTTGCTTACCAAGAGATGGTACCAAGAAAGTAAATATGAACACATATTTGCTCTCTTGGTTACACTCATATTTGCTCTCATGGCTACACTCATATCTCTTGGTTACACCTATATCTATTTTGTATTATACATTATATCTATTAAAATACATGAATATTGGATAAACATTAATTACGAATTTTCTAACTGTAATACTGTAATACTTTGTTTACTTAATAGTTTATTAATAATTTTATACCCAATAATACCATCATCATCAGTATTCATTTATAATAATATTAAATCAATACGTAATACACAATTAGAACACATTATTAAATTACAGTGTAACTAAGTACTTATCTACTTGTATAAAAAATAACATACAAGTGATTTGGTGAATTGCATTATTTTTATTTAATAGAATCGAATTTGCTGCCACAAAATGTGAAAGGTCCTGCGATGACGTCACAAAATATCAATTAAGAAAATGTTTTATTTACATTTGAGATTATGTTTTTGACGATTTTATTTTTATATCTTTTTAAGTTGGTCTTAAATCTTAAACATGTATTTAGCTTAAAAGTAAACAGATATGTACGTCTACGCACATATCTATTTACTTTTAAGCTAAATACTTAGCATAATTTCGTATATAAAGTGTAACAAAATATACTTACTTATTGAATATTTTAAAAGAGTGAATTCAGTCCATGATACCAAAGAAGTTTCTTCAAGGAATATTTATTTATTTTACTTTATTACAAAAATGTAACAGATGGACTTAAGGCAAAGGCACAGGGCCTTTTCTACCAGTCAACCTGTCGGTGGTGCTGATAAAAGCAAATTTTTGACAATTAGCACATTCAAATTTGACTAAACTAAAATAAACTATAAATTTGATCATTATTAAACATGTATTTAAAACATATATTTATATATTATTTATCGAAGTATGAAATTTAGTTTTTTGCTTGTCATATAAACTAAAATTTGCAAAAAAATATTTTTCGTATTTCGATATACCTACCTAATTATATTCCTCGGTAAAAGTTATCCAGTGACATCTAAGAGTATAAAGACCTATCCTCAAAATAATTTCTGTATATTTTGTTACATACAATACATACTTACATTTAACGATTCTTTTAAGTAAACAAATAGATAATACGGATGTGGACTAAAAAAATATTTTTTGCTCATCAGGTAGATTATTAAAAAATAGTGTATACGTATTTTTTCTTTTTACTGATTAGCAAATAATGACAAAGATACAGCGTATTTAAATTCCGCATGACGTCACGATCAAATACTCCCCCCCACTCGAAAACTTCGATCTTTGTGAATTTCCACTAGTTTGATAAACCGAAAAATATGGGTCCATTATTTTTAGATAATCTAACTGACGGACTAAATAGAATACAATTTTTCGGACTCAGTCCACATCCCTATTAACAGATAGATAATATAATCTATGGTACCGCGCGTGGGCTAAAAAGCTAATTTTCGAAGTGTGCTTGCAAGTTCTGCTGCAACTTTCGGCGTTCTACTCGTATCGTTCTGGCCATCCAGAGGGCAAGGGTAATGCATAGTATCTGAAATAGTAAAAAGTATAATAAAAATATTCTTATTGCGTCTTTTTATCTGATTGCGCCAGAAGGAGGGTTATGTTTTTCAAGTGTATGTATGTATGTTTGTAAATTTATTTGGCACGCTCTGCAGCCTAAACGACTTGATGGATTAAGCTTTTAAGAGGTCGTGAGATTTGAGTTAAGTTTGAGAGTGACACTGGATAATAATTGGGAATATCAAAAATTATAAAAAAAACACGAAATGGCGGTTTTTTGGCGCCAAATATGTCTAATTTTTTTTTTATTCAAAGTCTGATAAGTGGGTTATCAAAAGAAAGGATTAAGTTTAAGGATTACAAATATGTATAAGTAACTTATATGTTTAAAAATGTTTAAATTAAATTTGGCATGAGAATTACTAAAAACATACGAGTAATCTCGCTCATGTTGTATCAGGCAGTCGGTTTTTTTTTTAATAATTACTTGTTTCCTAACGGGGTAGACAGAGCTTAGGACCTTAAGGCTCAATGGCCATGCGTGATGTTGGGCGTAAACATGGAATTTTTCTCCTATTACTTAAAAGTTTGAACTTAGGCGTTGTCCTAATACGAGACAATCGCGTGGTCCTAGCAAAAAAAATTGTCCAAGGCCGCGTGCGCGGCATGCAAATGAGCTGCTGCTCATTTGCTGCTGCTGAATGAGACTTTAGTACGGTGGAACTGAGTTTATTTAGCAAGTTTCCTATCCAAGAGTGATACTTCTGTACCTTGGTACTATTACGTATTCTGTGGTCTTGAGGAGCTTGACAGTCTAGCTAAACGGTAGGTATGCGTATTCCTGCCGGGCCACCGAACTTACTGACTGACTGTCATGAATAGTCATGCATGGTTTATTATGATTTATGATACTTTTAGTAACTCCGTCATCAATGTTGATAATGATTTGTAAACTAAATAAGGAAACTACGTTATTTGGTTTAGATATTTCCACAATGGTTGATGTGACATACATACAGTGCGTTATATCATTTAATGAATCATGTATTTGTTTATTCAAATGAAAATGTAAAATTTCAAATACAATTGTTGCTATTAACTATTCACACATTTTTATTGGCTACAAATGGTTTTTCTACAGCAATGTTCGCAAATTGCAGTACTTTGTAGCTTAAAATCATAATTCAAAATTCAGATACGGCCTTAATTAATTATTTTTACACGTACTGTATACAAATCTAATTGACTTGTAGAAGTTCCTGCAAAGGCCTATAATTACTGAATAAACATTTTAATTTTGAATTTTGCATTAGGCTTAAAATCATACTCATACCTACTACATAACGACAGGTTCCTGTCTAAAAGTTTGATAATTAAATAAATATAAATATATAGGGACAAATCACACTAATTAAGCTAGCCCCAGAGAATTTTTTTTTATACTTGTGTCATGGGATACTAACTCAAGGATACTATATTTTATGATAAATACATATACAGATAAACATCCAAGACCCAGGACAATTTGAAAAAGGCCATTTTCCAACTTGCCCTGGCTGGGGATTGAACCCAGAATTACCATTACATACACGCCATTTTGCAAAATTACCGATAGGAAGCGAACTGCATCCAGCATATTTTGTAGAAGCAGTTTCGTTAATGCCGATATCGTAGACGAAACTGCCTTGGCGTAATTGTACTTACTTCCAACAACGCGAAGATAACTCCCGTAGAAATAAGAATGTTGCCTTTGAATGCTTTCTTCTGACGCAGGGCTTCCTCGCAACCTCGGGTGTAGTAGGTCTTCTCAGAGAGACAGCTGGCATGCAACTGACGTCGTGCGCCGCCTTCTCGGAGGGGATAAGCACGTAAGCAACAGGAGGGGGGGATGTCCTGGTGTAGGATTCTGTAGTCTGTAGGTCCATCCACGCCACAGCATTGATTCTATGAAAGGAAATTATTAATCACAGCTTTTGTTCTCGATTGTGTTTTGGACATTATATAAACTATAGGTGGTATAAAAATCCTACAGTGAAAAGAAGTCGTATCAAAGTTATGGGCGGTAAACAACTCAGTTGAACAGTTAGATAGACATATCTATAATCACTATGCTCCGAATTATCCATAGCAGTTCTTGCAGAGCTGGACTCGTTGTTCATGCTGCCTCTCAAGCACTCAAGCGCTTGGAATAGCTTTTTTAAACCAAACTGGGAAGACGGGTTCCCAGCAAAGTAGGATATTAAAGGACCACTCCAAGTCTTCCCGTGGATGTGTAGAACAAGACTCAGGAAACACAAGTAATTAACAGGGGCGTCAATTCTGACTTGTATTACGCTTGACATGACAACCGATAATGTCTTCGGATCAAAATGGAGCTTTATAACTGCTACTTACAGCTTCATTTGGTTTACTAAATGCGAAAACATTACTGCGTTACGCGTTTCTGCTTATCGTGTCGCTCAAATTTTATTCTAGTTGTTTCTAATTGTGATATCATTGACACCCATAGAGAAAAAAAAACAGAAAGCGGGCCCTGGGGTCCAAAGCAGCACAATTTGGGATGCAACTAGTAACGTGCTAAGATAAAAGAACTAGTTTCTCAGACATTGCATGCTACGTACCTCAGACTGCAGATTATCCCAAAAAGCCTGGGAGCTCGAGAACTCGTCCTCCACCGTGGCGTTGTTGTAGAACTGGACCCTCAATTCGTTGCCGCCTCCCACCCAAGCGCTGACAACTGCGCCTCCCACGCCGACGACCACTTCCACGGACACCAGAAAGATGAAAAAACACGCGTGCTGTGGACAAGATTCTTAACATTTATAAGATTCCTCAGCAATACGTTTCTAATCCCAAAATATTATTAAAAGTTAATTTAACTGGCAAAACCAGTACCTATTTAAGCTTTCAATTTTAACAACGAAAGAAAAATATGTACAACGCAATGAAATACATGAAAACTGCAATTAAAACACTAAAGCAAGTACCTACTGAAAAGTCATAAAATACCAAAATACCGGAAAATAAATCATATTTTGTAACCAAAGTTTGAAATTGTTTTCTCGCAAGAAAATCTAATCAGTAACAGAGATGGTGACATAAAAGAGTCCAAGAGTAATGCTGTGACTAGAGATGGGCAATCCACCCGGGTGGTTTTAAACCCAGGTGGGTAAAAACCGGGTGTTTTGGGTTTATTGGGTAAACCTTATAAACACCCAAGATTTTGGGTTTTTATGATTTTTACTTAAATTCCAACAATTATGATTTTTCTCGACATGGCCAAATGCAATCTTACAATGTAGGCATACAGTTCTAGCTACCAGTTTCCATTTTTTTTCATTCTCATCAAATGTTTGCCTCTTGTACCACTCATCTTTACGTGCAATAAAGAATAAATAAATAAACATAGTAATGTTATTATGCAGACTTTAGAATAAAAACCTTTTTACTTGATATTAAGTTTATTAAAAAAGAGATGAAAATAAAATGTAAAACTACAGTCAATCACTGTCGGATTCAATATTATTACAAGCGATGAATTGGAAAGGTTCCATTTCGTCTGAACTATTATGTTCATTTACTTGATCAATGAAAGCTTCTAAGACATTTTCTTCATCAAACTGAATGTTCTCGTGTTCAACTTTATGTTTAAGGTTCCAGTTATAACAAATGAATGAAATTTTTTCAGTTCTTTCAGTTGTAAGTCGATTTCTTTTGTTATTATGTATGTGGCCTTGGATACTAAATGAACGCTCAGTAGCTGCCGAAGTACATGGAGCTGATAGAATACGAATCGCTACTTTGCTTAACTCAGTGGAACCACAAATACCTTTCCACCATACTATGGGCTCAATACTATCCAGTGAGCTCCATACAAATCCTCTGGCCCAAAAGTTTTCTTTAGAAGAAAAAGAAGTCTGCCAAGCCGTAGCCGTAGCCGATCTCCAAATATATTTGGCGATAGTGAGACCCAGTGTCTAGACGATTTACCCAGCGACGTCGCAACAAAGAAAAAAAATGAGGATAAAGAAAAAGAAACCTTACTGAAAGAAGAAACAAATTGTTCTAAATGTACAACAATTTATGGAGAAGAGGATAAAAGGAACGAGTATTTCGGACTGTTAGTGGCCCAAGAATTTAAATATATACGGCCATGTGTGCGAACGAGGTGTTATGAAGAAATTTTAAAATATCTAAGGCAAGCAAAAGGCCAACATGTTGGTCAACTGCAACATGAAAACACAGAAAATTAATTACATTTATTTCATCTCGGTTATTATTATAAAGATTTTTTAAATTTTCTAAAATATTTTTAGTTAACGTCTTATTTAACAATGTAGAATTGATCAATACAATTTATAAAAATAAATTTTAAAACTTGTTTTAATATTACTTACATATTTTCAAAAAAATAAGTAAAAACCCATTTTTTGGGTGTTTATGGGTGCTTATGGGTGTTTATTGGGTTTTTACCAAAGCACCGGGTTTAAACCCGGTGCTTTGCCCATCTGTAGCTGTGACTCATAGAGTAATACCAGAAAGTCAATGCTGAATGTGCCCCATGTTATACTTACCAGAGTAAGGGGGGGCAAATTCAGCATTTGTCCAAAAGTTAGATACCCAGAAGTGGGACACATAATTTGAAACTAAAGAGATCTTACCACGTAAAGAATCTTGACATGTTCTCTCAAAGCACCGATGCAGCCTAAAACAGCGGTGACGACGAGGCAGAGGCCGAGGGTCAGGAGGAATGACAGCACTCCTCTGGATAGTGCCGACTGCTGCTCCGGACGGGACTTCTTTTCCCTCATGTTCATTACGCAGATCGCCATCAGGACCAAGCCGAAGAGCTGTAAGATATAATAAATATGGCAACAGGTATTTTGGCAAATACTAACATATGATTTGAATATATGGATGATATTCTGGGACGTTAACAAATGCCATATGAACAAACTCTCTAAAAAAATATTTATCATTAGCAAAAAATCTTTCAGTCATCTTTTCCTGAAAAATTTTATCACTGTATCCAAAATCAAAACGTATATAAGTACGAGTAGTGTATCCGTAGTAGGTACAGTAACAGTAACAGTAGGTACTGGATACAGAAAAATAACATGACATGAAATGACTGACTATTAACAAGGTGATCGAGTTTAGAAAACAAAAACTATCGTTATAAATCTTATACGAGTAATTAACTAAAATTCTTTCAACAAAGTACCTAGTAAGTAGATACGAGTATCAGAGCAGACCTAACTATAATCGAAGGTACATACAGGATCGATATTTACAAGAAAGGCTAGCTACGGTACCATCATTAAGTAATATCATAATAATCGATCACTCTACTATTAAACAAAGCAATACTTACAATGCAAATGATATTAAAAAGCGTTAAGAAAAACTTCATGCAGCGTAGACTTCGTGGCTTCATTTCGGATATTTTTTTCTTTAGGGATACTTTTTGAAAACTGTTACTGTGACTGTAGACAGGACCGCCGGACGGGCCGTGGACATCGGAAGTGGAGGCTTCATGGCTTGTATATCGATCATTGCATTTGACGACCCCCGGTAGTTATTAGGATAGTGTACTGGGCGATATACGGGGCGGGTGATTTATTAACTGAATTATTATAAGTTACTAGTAAAACGAACTGCAGAAGTATTGTGATGCTTTAATTCACTATTTTATTTTACGCACTTAATAACATCTATCTCAAAAAAGATATGTCTTATTAACAATCGTTTTAATGGTGAATACTGCGGTCAATAATATGTTTTAACTAGCATGTCTTACTCTGAGATTTCATTCTATAAGTATTTTTAGTCTGTTACGGTTTACTGTTTTACAAAATATTTGACGGGTACTATGACATTTTTCTTCCCCTTCATCACATATACGTCTCAGTTTGAAGATTGGCCAAAAATGCTTTTGTCTATCTGTCTGTTCTCACCTACAGGTCGGATTTCTCAACCGATTATATACAGATCTGTGACTACATTCTACACAAGATATTGCAAAAGGCGTAAAGGGGAAAAAGGCGTTTAGTTTTTAGAAACCTGTTTCATGTTACTTGCCTTTCATATGTATCTTCATCATCATCATCAGTCCTAGCCATGGTCCCATTTTATTTGGGGTCGGCTCTCCATATCTCGCGCCAGTTTTCCCTATTATATTATAAATCATGCCATTGCCTTTCATATTATTTTTATAAAAAAATGGTTTCGATTTTTCGGTACTCTATTGTGATAGACGTGAAACGTAGTTGTGTTTTTCGCAGTTATGTATGACACCCAGTAGTAGGGTGATACAGATACATTATCACGTCTTTATCCCTGACGGGGTAGACAGAGACCAGTGTAAGACCCAAATGCCACTTTTAGCGTGATGGTAGGGTGATAAGGTGTGTCCTATCTCTATGTTAGGGTTAGGAGAAGCTCGTTGACTGCCGTCGTCGATCTTACAGACTGGTAAACACAAGTGGCAAAAAATATGTAATGCTCCTCCGTGCTTCGTAAGGCAAACTATATATAAACTGTTGGTCCCATCTCTCATCATTAGACGGCAGTCGTTAAAAAAATGTTGGGATAGGTTATGGTTCCGTACAGATATCGCTACCCGCTCCGCTGATCACTATATCGCAATATTTGGAACGTGGGAACGCATGTGTCCAGTTACCCACACGCCAGGGCCGTCTTGCTTGAAGCTTCTCTTTGTTGTGAACTACTATAAACCCCCTCCCCACATAATACCGCCCTTAATTACTGCAAAAAGGGTTTTTTTTCAGCGAACACTATTTCTTTTGTCTGTTTCAGCATAACCTTTCTGTCCTAAATTAGTTTTTATTTTATATGCAGTAGGGTTCTATTTTGTTTCTGCATATGGTACCACTAAATGTTCTCCAATTCCAGTTGGGTCAATATTTACAAGCAAATATTATGCTTACGGTAGCAACCTTTAATTAAGGCCATACTGGAATTTTCCGGGGTCAAGTGCTGTCCCCATTTGAAATAAATTATTTGAAAGGAGACGGAGATATCATTTAAATTTTTGTGTCTACATGTCTACATGTTCTCACTTTAAACTATAAACAGTAGTTCATAAAATAGTTTAAAGGGTTTTCTAGGGCATGGTAGAGACAACATTTTCATTTTTCATATCTCAGTTTTCTTTCAAATAATTTAGTTCAAATTGGGGCAGCACTGGACCCATGAAAATTCAAGTATGGCCTTAAATGAAGCCATGAAGGGACCATAAAGCCAGGGAAATATTATAGTCTTATAGTTTATTTTGTACTTGTCTATTGATAATTAACAATATCTACTCTAATATTGAATCAGTGTTTTATTTCCAATTACATAGTTTGATAACCTCTCATATCAAGTGCTCAATTTTTAGTTTTAGTTCAAGAATCAATTTCAAATGATGGCGCCACTGGGGCGCTTTTTTTGTTTTTACTCAGATTGAAGATATCATAATTGTTTCTCTAAACCCAAATGAAAATGGAGCAAAATAAGTAGTTAATAGAACGTGGGATGGAATGTGTAAAGGAGAATATGGGTAGGAAGGGAGTGAGGGACAAATTTACTGAAGATAGAGCAAAATAGATAAAACTGACATGCTGTGCCGACCCCACATAAAGAGTGGGATAAGGATAAGGCAAAAGAAGAAGGTGCACAATTGAGGCCTAAATAACTATGCACGATGACCTAGCTTCTAGGAAGCTGCAGTAAAATTAGCTGTGTATATGATTTGACGTCAATGATGAAATGTGTAACTCGGACAATTATCAAATGATGAAAATATCCAAAAATAAATTAATAATTTTGTCTTTGTTTTTGACTTTGGTGTACCTGCTAATAAACAATGAAAGTCACGTATCCAAAACTATTTGAGGATAAAAATAAAACGCAAAGGTTATGAAGTAGTGAGTGATCCATTTATTTCAGTGCCTGATAAATAAATCAATATCGGACAGTACTCTTGTAGACTTGCACGCTGTTTTTCAAGTTGTTGGCGGTCCACATTGCTAGCAGTATGCTTAACGACTGGAAACAAATGATATTTATGAGAATCAATCTTGCTCATCATTATCCGAGCGTATTCCCGGTTGCATCCTTAGCGGTAACGCTTCAGAGCCCGGGATACGCTACCTAGCCTAGGTGATTTGATTTTTTTTGGTTTTTACACAGAGCGATTGCCGTCTGACCTCCGCAACCCAAAGGGTAGACCAGAACCAATCCTAGGATAGATTTAAACAAATGATGATGGCGTTCAGGACCCACAGTTTTACGTGCCTTCCAAAACACGGAATTATCTTTCTTTTCGGATAATCAGGTGATTCAAGCGTGTAACATTTCTCAGGCTTGCTATTGCCATTTAAAAATTGTTTCTGTCTTTTAATTTTGGTAGAGGCGCCTAACCTGCCGTAGAGGTGAAATGAATATGAGGCAGAATTCATATTTACTTCATAATTCCTAAGGGAGTAGGTTGAAGGGGGCATAAAGTCAAAGTAAAAAAAAAATTTAATGTAGGATAAATATGTCACTTATTGAAGGTCATTATTTTTAATTATTTTTAGTGCAAAAGCTACCGATACTAGTTATATAATATAATACAAGTAACTCCACAAATATATTGAAGGGACAGCATTTTGCTTGAACTCGTATAATATTGTTAAAATTAGAATTCATTATCATTCTTGTAAGTATATATACTTAATAATTTTACTTTGATATTTTTTTACTATGTTTTATATTTAAAGGGTTCCAAAAGCAGTAAAAAAAGTTTAAATATTTAATTTGGATTTTAACGATTGCCCAAGAATGTATGGTTTATATTTAGTTGTTTTTAGGGTTCCGTACCCAAAGGGTGCAAACGGGACCCTATTACTGAGACTCCGCTGTCTGTCCGTCTGTCCGTCTGTCCGGCTGTCACAGGGCTCTATGTATTGAACCCTAATAGCTAGACACTTGAAATTTTCACCGATTATGTATTACTGTGAATACTAAAATAAAAAAAAGTTAAAAATTAAAGGAGGTCGTCATACAAAAAACGTGTTTTTTCAGCGTTTTTAACTAGATCTTCATAATAGCATTAACTAGATACTTGAAATTTTTACTGATTATGTGTTACTATGGCCGCTATAACAACAAATACTAAAAATAAGAGAAAATTAATAATTAAAGAAACGTGTTTCTTCAGCGCTTTTAAACATTGTACGGAACCCTTCATGTACAAAGCCGTAAGCTTTGTTATAATACCATTGATAATAATTAAAAATTCCCTGCCCTTTCTAAGCCTGCCGTTGTTAGGAACAACGGAATCGATTGCAATTAATATTGCATGCCCCGCTGTGTGGTCCCTTCGTGAACTGAGGACTTACTCGTACGTCGTGCTACATAGGACAGACGATCACATCACTTATTCGCTTTGTGATAATTGAAGTAGTACTTAGAAAATGTATTCTGGGTCTTTTATTTTGAAGAATTACTACCCCTTTCGTGATTTTAATAATTATAGATAGTTAAATGCTGTTTACCAACAAAGACACACAATACAATCAAACAGAATAACTCAAAAAACAGCAAAATTAACACAAACATATCTGTTAGTATCTAGGACATGGTAGTAGCAAAATTTTAAATAATGTCTTCGTTTTCTTTAAAATGATATATTTTAAATGGGGGCAGCACTGGACCCCGGAAATTTTGGTACGGCCTTAAGTCCACCTTTTGTACCTTTGTGTTCCATAAATAAATACAACGTGTTAATGAACTTACGCAAAACCTCTCAGATGGTACCTCAACCCATGAAACTGAACAACTTTTGTTCCACAACATTCCCAAAATGCCAAAAATAAAATTCGAATTTTCATAATAATTGACTCGATCAGCTGATTAGTTTGTATGAAAATTCAAATATCTTTTTTTGATTTCGTCAAAGTTGTAGAACAAAAGTTGTTTAGTTTCATGGGCTGAGGTACCATCTGAGAGGTTTTGCGTAAGTTCATTTTAACACGTTGTATTTATTAATGGAACACAAAGGTACAAAAGGTGGACTTAAGGCCGTACCTAAATTTTCCGGGGTCCAGTGCTGCCCGCCCCCATTTAAAATAAATCATTTTAAAGAAAACGAAGACATTATTTAAAATTTTGCTACTACCAAGTCCTAGATAACCCTTCAAAGTATTTTATGAACTACTGTTTACAGTTTAAAGTGTGAACGATAAGCTTAACTACGCACATTTGTGAAAAACGGCCACTTTTGGCTAATGTGCGTAGTAAAGCTTAACGTTTTCATTAAAAACTGTAAACAGCAGTTCATAAAATACCTTGAAGGGTTATCTAGGACTTGGTAGTAGCAAAATTTTAAATTATGTCTCCGTTTTTTTTAAATGATTTATTGTAAATGGGGGCAGCACTGGATCCCGGAAAATTCAGGTACGGCCTTAACGCTAATGCATCCTCTACCAGTCAACCTTTAGGAAAAACAGAAAAATCAATTTTATTGCAATAGGCGTTACAAAAAGAACCTATACATACATATGTAAATACTGCAATACATACACATAACTAATATATAATACTATTTATACATATATATATATATATATATTAACATTTACACAAAATTGTATATGTCGTAGTGACACAAATGTACTTATGTAAGTATATTTACGTTCGTTCATGTACATAGGTATGTTAATTATAGTACTTAGGTATCTTGTCAATTCATTTATTTATTTAGTTTTGTATTGAACTCGCCAATTACCTCTTTCTTACCATTTTCTCCACTAGACCCAGAAGAAACTTTAGAAATAAGTACCTTGCACCTATGCTGTATTGTTTATAAATTTTCAAGTGTACTTAAAGCAATAATAATAATGTTTGTTTGTTAGGGTTCTCGAATGGAGACCATACTGGGAAGCGAAGCGTAGGACGCACCTACAAGGTGAGACGACCTGACCAAGGTCAAAGCGCTGGGTGCAGGGCGCTCTAGATAGGTTATTTTGCAAATCCTTCGGGGAGAGACTTATGTCCAGCAGAAGAGGTTATACGTATGAAATGATGATGATACAAACCTCAAACCAAAAGCTGAGCATGGCTGCCCCTAACAACCAGTCAGCGTCGGAGCGTATGATGAACAGGATCTCATCCTCGCACCCATCAGAAAAATAAGAGGCCGATCTATGAATCAGCAAAAAATACACACAACACAATCCTAGTTTAAATTTTTTTCTAACTTTATAAAGATTACAACGTTTGTCTGTGTTATTAGAGTCTTTCGTACTTGCACTAATGAGTGGCTATTAACTTAGTTGTAGGTATATGAATTGACGTCAACGATTATTAAAAAATCGATCTTACTTTTTACGACTTAGATCAAAGTAGCCAAAGATAAAAATAATTTGGCATTGTTTATCTATATATGTATTTATCATAAAATATAGTATTGTTGAGTTATTATCTCATAACACAAATTTAAAACTTACTTTGGGGCTAGCTTAATCAGTGTGATTTATCCCTATATATTTATTTATTTAATTATTATTTATTGATTTTGGTCTAGTAGGCTCTAATAGTAAAAATTAAAAGTCGTAATTTTGAATTAGAAAATGTGCGAAAATTAACTAAGTGGCAACTACAAAATAAGTGATTCCGTTGGAAAATACATTCATATACAAATAATTTTATAACTATTTTGCCCCAATAAGTTAATATTTCTCTTCCTTTCTTTTCTACGTTACTTTGTTTCGTTTGAAGTTTCTGTGTCTTACACACGTTAGTAATTATATTATCTTTGCTTCCACTATAAAACAAAGTAGAAAAGGCATAGTCCTATAGGGATGTGGACTGGATCCGAAAAATTGAATTTTATTTAGTCTGTCGGTTTATCAAAGCAGTGAAAACTCACAAAGATACAGCGCGTCGAAGTTTCAGAGTGGGAGCGATAGACGTCACCGCCAAGTGAAAATCGTACTAGATCGTGACGTTATGCGGAATTTAAATGCATTGTATCTTTTATTATCTACCTGATGAGCTAAAAATTTTGTTTTGTCCACATTCGTATTTATCCAGAGCGAGTCAATATACACGATCTTATCAAAAGTCAAACAAAAAATATTCTAATAAATAAAATTTTTGAATTGAGTTTGAAAAGTGGGAGATACCGGAAATATTATTCCCAATATTCCACAATACTCACTCGACACAAATGTGGTAGAGTTCTTGCTGGGCGTATGGAGTCGTAGCACGCTGAGCTCGGGGACAGCACGACAGGCTGATGGCTTGCTGGATAGCTCGGTAGTCTTCAGGTCCGTTCAGTCCACAGCACTCGTACTAAAAATATAACAACAGTTGCAAAAACGAGCGACATTCTACTTCGTAAATCTACATTTTTACTACTAGCTGTATACATCATCATCCGAGCGTATTCCTGATTGCATCCTCAGCGGTAACACTTCAGAGCCCGGGGTCCGCTACCTAACCTAGGTGATTTGACGAGATTCAATGATTTTTACACAGAGCGACTGCCGTCTGACCTCCGCAACCCAAAGGGTAGACAAGAAATAATCTTAGGGTAGGTTTTAAACAAACTCGCTTCCATGGCGTTCAGGATCCACAGCTTTAAGTGCCTTCCAAAGCACGGAATCATCTTTCTTTTCGGATAATCAGGTGATTCAAGCCCGCAATATCCTAACCAGATTGGAAACAACTTTATCACAAAGTATGCTTCCCAGTAGGATTTGAACTCACGACCTCCAGATCACAAGGCAAACGCCTTGACCACTGGACTACGGAGACAGTCTGCAGTTACTACTAACTATATATACGTCCGTATTTAAAAAGAAATAAATTCATTAGATATAACTACTTCCGTTTGCATATTGTCCCAAAGTTTATCATGCAACTCCCTCCCCTCGGCCGTCACATTCCGGAAAAAGTCTTCACGTAGCCACTCAGTAATCCTGAACTCCAGGCCATACCGCTGAAGAGCCACGAAGATGGCTATCATCAGCTCTAAAGCCACTATGACGAGGACGAACCCCACGTACTAAAATTAAAAAAATACTATCATTAGTTAGCGAGTGTATAGCGAGTAGAGCAGCTCTGCAGCTGCTCTACGACTCAGCGACTGCTCGCTGTTAAGTAATACGATATTTCTCCACAACTGCGCCAAAATCATTAATTTCTGTCACGGCGGTGGTTATTCTCAACTTAAGTCTACATTTCCGTCGAAGCTTGTTTACACATATTCTACTTGAAGGTAGGCATGAACCTACTGTGTACTCCAGTTGTTAAATCCATAAATGGATAGTGATGTCGTTAAATGGCATCATTATCCATTACATGATGTTATTAAATTACATAATTATCCCTTGAATGTTTCATGCACCTGATGGAAAATTTACTGTCACGGTGATGCCCTTGTGTGGCTCTGGCTCTGTAATAAAACGACGCAACCCCATCGAGTTTGGGCTTATTTCATTCGTCTTGATAAGTATTTTGGTCATAATAAAACCTTGTACAGTTTTTTTTTACTTGTTTTTTATTTTTTCTTTAACTTAACCTGTACTTAGTTGGTGAAATAAATAAGTTTTGTTTAATCTTACTAGATACAGCATTTTGACATTGTTCTTCAACACTGCAGCACAGCCAAAGATGGCCACGCTCACCAGCAGGACGCTCGCAGCAATCACAATTAGGTCTCCGGCGTAGGTCCCCGCAGCGTGCTCTTCCCCATACTGCTTTAGGATCTTGGTGTCTACCACGGCGAACCCAAAAACGCACACTGCCACGATCTAGGAGTACAATAGCATTCTTTTGCCATCAATCATCGAATAAAATAATATTAGGGTACTATGCTATGATTTTAAAAGCTGACTCGCGGTGGATTTGGTATTTTCTTTTTTGTTTTGTCACAAAGTTCCTAATTATTTTGCCTTTTTCGTCATAAAATAGAGGATGCTAAATATATTAAGTAAGTACTTACTTCAAATAAACTAAAGATAAAAAAATCTCCAGATTTAACTACCTAATTGAATTGAAATATCTAACTTTTTCGATTTACTTAGTTAAAGCTGACGATTCGTGATGATGATTTGTTTGAAAATAAGTATTTTAGGCATGTAAGCATTAAAAAATGTATAAACTTGCCCAGCAACACAAGTAAAGAAAGAGGTACATATCGAACATACCAATGTAAGTATGTATTTGTCATTGATTCTATTGGATTCCCTTGAACTTGTACTTGAGAAAATGACCGGTAAGATAGATACAGTTGGGTACAGTCACAGAATAAATACTTGGTACAGTGCTATTTTAAGTATCGAATCGTCCCTTTAAAATAATACATTGCATTAAATTCTTTTTTTATAATTTCCACATGTACTTATATATCTAAGTATGTATTGCATATATCAGGTATGTATTAAAAGGGTCTCCAAGACTGATCACCGCGCCAGTGACAGGAGCGCTGGCTGTTTTTCGCACAACGTATCAGTATTGCGAATCAACGCGGAAATGCGGCCAGCGTTCTTAGTACTATGCCACATGGACATTAAATTTATTAAAATTTGTAGTAGGTTGGACGTTATATAACAAGTACTCACAATACACAAAGCATTCAGCACCAATAGAATCCCCCTGGCGCATCCCGTGGTAAAGTCACTCCACCTGATAGCCATTTTTCAAACAGTACCATCAGTATAGCTGACATTGACAAACTACCAATATTATATTGCGTATGTCTATATGAGCGATAAACAATTCTCTGGGAATTAACATACGGACATGAATAAGTAAGGAAGTGTTCCGGATATCGATCTACTGAATTTTTAAATTCGCTACGTTGACCGTATGTCGTGCTTTTAAAAGAATATTTAATTACTTGCAAAGAAACTATGTGTGCCATGCTTAAGTTCTATAGTTTGTGTTGGAAACGGTTTTTAGAAGACTCGAATGGCAGAAAAAAGGTGTAAAAATAAATGTAAGGTACCTTAGGAACCTAAGGTTTGCTGATTATGTAATTTTTTTTCCGAAACCTCTGAAGAATTACAACCAATGATTGACAAATTTTGTACAGCATGTAAACCCAGCCTAGTTATGAACAAAAACAAGTGTAAGGCTCAACTCACACTAGCGCAGAGTCGGAGCGTCTAACTTTGACGTTGGACGTTGGACGTAAACTTTCCTCAAGCAACATATTTTACATCGAAATATGAAAAAAAACTTTTTGCTTTCCAAAGAAACTTGGATCAGAGCAGATACTGAAAAACTTTTTCCAAGAAACATACATCGAAATATGAAAAATATTTTTTGCTTTCCGTACTAACTCTGATCAGCGATCAACTTGTATGGGAGGTCAAAAATTATTTTTCATGTAACGATATATGTTTCTTGGGGAAAGTTGTTCAGTATCATGGACTGGAGTCAGCGTAAAAATAGTTTCAGTTTATTTCTTACCCTGTATAATTAAATAACCTACATCTGCCATTTACGTAGTTACCTACAGTACAATAAAACAAACCCACGAGCTTACATTTTTACCGTCTTAAATCGCAGACTGCAGCCGTGTGCTTCCCGGCAGAGTAGAATAGGACCACTCCAAATTTTCCCGTGGATGTCGTAGAAGGCGACTTAGGAAACACAAGCGAAATAAAGTTTATAAACGTCAATGAGACCTCTCCAACCTATCTGGCCAGCGTAGAGAGTGTAGTCCAAATCCTCTGACTGCTCTGGCTAATATGTGGTTCTGGTAGTACAGAGAGGGTCGTGCTCCTGCAGTAGAAACTAAAACAAGACCTAATGATGATGGAATCGCAATCTAACTTTACTAAGTTTAAATCATTATCAGGCCAAAACAAGAAGACCCGCAATATGTCACCTTCCATATTGTCACTGTTAACTGGGTGAATGTTGGTTTAAACCTAGTTGTAAAGTTTTATATTTGCGTTTTATATTAGGACGGTTAAGGTTCACTAAAAATATCTAGGTCATTATGCAAACCATGTATGACATAACCTTCGAATACTCTTATTAATTTCTATGCCTTCGCATTAAAATTAAAAAAATAAAAAAACAATAAAGAAACACAATCAATGTATTTGATATTTAACATATAATTATAAAAATATAAAATAAATAAAAGAGATGCACGATCATTAAGTATATTGTGTTTTCTTTCGTATTTACAGATAAATAAGTACATTACAAAAAGTTAACATAAGTTTTGGAACAATATAATAAACAATATATTGCGAAAATAACCAATTATAATAACGTGATTTAACTAAAAGGTAAGTAAATACCTCGGTATTTTTATCCTATATCATAATATCACGCTATAGGGAAGGATAATTAAATCTAAATGAACAAAAACAAACTTAGTTTTAGTACTTATTTCATTCCATTTTATTTTGTAAAACAATATCTTTAAAACATATTTTTAATCGTAACTTACAATTGCGACAAACAAATAAACTCCTTAGCTCAAATGAAAGCTCTATATTTAATTAGGTATAGACGTGTCTGTACAACTGGGTGTAAAAAAAAACCATACAGAAATAGATATTTAAATAACTAACTTACATCTATACAAACAAATATATATAATAATAAATTAACTATAATATATAATTAATTATATATAGCTAGATTACATCTAACAAAAAATGTACTGAAACTATTTTATGGCTAGAATTAGTCCATAATACTGAACCACTTTTTCTAAGGAACATACTTCGAAATATAAAAAAAAGAATATCCCATAGAAACTCGGATCAGCTGCGCTCCGAAATGCTCTAAGGTAGGTACTGCCTTAATGATAGCTGATCGGGCCACTTGTACTATAGGAAGGCATTTTTTTTCATTTTTTGATTTATGTTTCCAGAGAGAATTATTCAGTATTATGAACTGCATTCACTCTCAAAATAGTATCAGTAATATTTTGTTTGACCTGTATAACGAAAATTTAGACAACAACCGTAATTATAAGTGCTACCAATTTATACATAAAACATATTGGCTAAGTACATAATGGGCGCTGCTAGAAGTAAGAAGGTGGTGACTGATGATGAGCTGGCTCCGCCGCTACTCCAAGTGTAGGTGTAGTTGTAGACTGGTTCGCTAAACATAAATAAAGAAACCTTGTGAATATCTACGTGAAGAATACCTACTCGTCATCTTACTCGTTATTAAGACTCCTACACACGAGTGGCACGGACCATCGGCTTTTGCTGCGGCCGACTTTTGCGGCTTGCTCGGCGGCAGTACCGGTGGTGAGGCCGGCAGTAGTACTGGCGGTGAGGGCACCGGTGTTGTGTGTATAGGATCCTTTAAATGAGTGGCTTGTGTGACTTTAAAGTAGGATTACCAAAACAAAGAATACTCCTTAACCTATTTCGTTGTTTTTAAAGGATTAGAAATATGAAGTTAATATATCTCCGTTTAAAATAGCTATGCTAGAATACCTATATCCCGTACTGTTACCTATTGTTAAATTGATAGCTGTTGTTCTTCCTTCCAAAATAAAAAAAAATACTAGAATGAATCAATCTGACTTCTCATGTCTTTCTAGTGTTAAAAACTTTTTTAAGTTTAACTTTAATTTATTTATTGGTTATTTACGCTAGCCAGCCACCTGGAGGACCTTGGTTTGAATCCCAGTGCGGGCAAATGCTTGTAACTTGTAACCATAGACCTAGATTTTTTTACTGCGTAAAAAGACCGCAGAAGCCGAGTGCGACAAACAATATTGTTTTGTTGTAAGTTGTAATTACTCTTTTCCCCTTCGGACCACTTCATAGCCAGATTTTGTAGCTGGCTTCAATACGAGAAAAAGGTCCCATTTCGAAGACGGCTTCTTATTTCGAGTAAAAATAATCCCATTTCGAAGCCGGCTACGAAATGGGACTAAATTCCGGTAGGTCTGGGTGCATTGCGCAAGACTCGTGTGTGCGTCCATCGGACCTATTAATTCTACAATAAAATACAAAAAGCCATTGATTGTTGTGCATTTATTTATATTTATCTCGATTTTTACGCATAGAAATGCTGTTCCACACCTACACATTGCGGGACGTTACAGGAAAACGAAGACAGTTATGATGGTAGCACTCTACCTATATCTTCTCTCGGGAAGCTACCTAAATATTTGAAGCCTTCTTTTGGTCCACAATGTTTATGTATGCAGCACTTCCCAATGACGTTTGACATCAGGCAGACTACCAGGCAGATGTTCATCTCAGAAAAAAAAGCCGAAAAGTAGACCTTGATCTCAGAAGCACAACAGCTAGAGATGCAACCGGGGACACGCTTAGATCAGAGAGACCATGGTATTATAAGCTATGGGATTCTCTTCCCGTGACAGCTGGTCACATGATTAAAACAAGAACGTCATCAGTTGGGAGTGTTGCCATTATATGTGATGGAATTACCCGAGCAAAGTGCATTTTTTAACTTAAAAAACCATTCATAAACTAATAATGTATTAATTAATTAAAAAATGAACGGATGAATCACACTATGTGCGAAAAAGTTAAGTTAGTTAGTATTTTATTTTATAAATTGAGATAGTCCTTAAATTTGCTGAAAAGAACAATTAGTGGTAACACTTTTCGTGACATTTGTGACGTAGTCTTGAGCTATCGCGGGAAGAGAGTATCATATCTTATTATACCATGAGAGAGACAATGTCCGTATTGTATTACGTATTATTACAAACTTGCTAATTAAAATATTTTTTTCCTGTTGAATAAGGATGATGACTGGGTCAGAAAAGTATTATTCTAATTAGCGCGGTAGTTAGATTATCCAAGAATAATGTACCCATATTTTTCAGTTTATCAAAAAAGTTAAAATTCGTAAAGATACAGAGTATCTAAGTTCGTAAGGGGGGGCTTGTGACGTCACCGATGTGTAAAAATCGTAAGAAAGCGTGACGTCATGCGAAATTTAAATGCGCTGTATCTTCGTCATTTATTGTCTCAGAGAAAAGAAAAAATATGTGTACAATATTTTTAATAATCTTACCGATGGGCCAAAAATAATTTTTCAGTCATCATGCCTATTCTTCTTCTTATCGAGTCGAAATGGTTACACTGTAGCTTCAATTTCAAATCACCTGTGACCAGTATGTGGCTACGGCGATCCCTCTGTCGTTAGCTTTAATAAGGTCCTCTATGGTACATGACGTAGGGCAGCCCGGACATGACAACAGGTGGTCCATCGACTGAATGGCACCGCAGTCGCAAAGGTTTTTATCAGCGTGACGCCACCTAACTCGGTTTTCCCGACACCTCCCAACACCAGCCCGGAGTCTATTGAGAGACTTCCAGACTGACCAGGGGAGGTCTCTACCCGGTGGGAGTTTTTCAGCAGGAGGGATATTTGACTCGTAAGGTGGATACTTATTTATCCACCTCACAACTTTTGCATTAGAAGCCTCTATTGCTGGTATGCTTGGCTGCCTGAGAAAGCTGTTACGACTCTTGAGACGTGCTAGTGGCGGGGTCTGTCCGTAGAGTAGGTGCCTTTTGTCATTTACCTGCTTAGATTTTCCACTGCACTTGCCACATCACGTCTGACACTTGGCGGAGCAATGCCGGATAAGGTATACAGGTGGGACCGAAGTGTTGGCTTTAGAGTGCCTGTGATGATTCGGCATGAGTCGTTAAGAGCTATGTCTACCTCTTTTGCGTGTGCAGAGCGAGCCCAAACAGGGCTTGCATATTCGCCTGCCGAGTAGCACAAGGCCAGGCCACTCGTTCGCAGAACATGAGGTGATGCACCCCAACGGGTAGAAGTGAGACGGCGTAGAATATTGTTCCTGGAGCTGACTTTGGACTTCAGGTCATAGCAATTGTGTTTGTATGTTAGGGATCGGTCCAGAGTTACGCCCAGGTATTTAGGGGTGGGATTGTGTTTTATGGCTACGCCATCCCACCAAATTGTTAACTCCCTGCTATTAGCCTCCTGGTTGCATAGGCGGAAGACACTGGATTCAGTTTTCGTGGGGTTGGGCCGCAATGAATTGTTTTTGTAATAGATGGAAAGTTGTCCTAAGGCCTTCGATAGGTTGAGTTCTATGTCCTCAATGCTTTTTGACTGAGATGTTAGGGCCAAGTCATCGGCATAGATGTAGCGATTAGTACCAGGAGAGCTGGGCTGATCATTTGTATAGATGTTAAACAATGTAGGAGCCAGTACACTGCCCTGAGGGAGGCCGTTTTTTTGTGATCGCCATCTACTCTTTTGAGATTGTAAAAGGACATAGAACCGGCGATTTCTCAACATTTCACCAAGGATATTGACAAATAGTTGGTCACTTGTGATTTCAGCTACTTTTTCAAGTAGCAGTCTGACGTTCACAGTGTCATAGGCCGCACTGAGGTCTACAAATACGTATACGTATGTCAAATAAGGTTATCGGGCTTGCATTTAGCTGTGTCAGATGTAAAAACCCGTGTTTGGATGCTGAACTAATTATAATGACAACAGAATAAGGAAATAATACAATGTTAGGTAGGAACGTATGTACGTAGATTTGGATGAGGTAATACAGTTTGTTTTGGAAAATATAACGCGCCTTTAACATAAGTACAAGAAATGCTTTCGGTTAATTTTGACAGCAAGTACAGGGTTACTCCATGAAATAATACGATAATAGTCGTCCAATAGTGACGTCCTATATCGCATATGTCAAACCAAATTAGACTTTATCACTATGTATTAACGCTCAATGTTGCTTGACACTAAAATGCGGATACGCAGTAACTTACGTCTTGCGTACCGCTTTTGTTGGAGTAACCCTACAGTTTCCGACACTATATTTACGAGGAACGTCACTCGTAATCTCGTAATTATTTTGATCGTGATTATTTCAATCAATTAATCAATTTAAAGATAATTAATTAATTATATGATTAAAATATAAATCGATTAATGCTAACACTGCGTCATAATGGCTCTCATTTATTAACCGTTAATCACTTGGGGTCAGGGTTATAAAATAATACAATGCGCACCTAAAGTATCCAACAAGTATATTTTAAACCTAATGTCATGTTTACTGAGTATTTTAGCGTCCAATTTTTACTCCTTGATATCGTAGGGTAATCAAAATTTACCTCGTAAATAAGAACATATATCGAAATATGAAAAATAATTTTTAGGTTTCCATAAAAACTCAGATCAGCTGATCGGTCAACTTGTATGGGAGGCCAGAAATTATTTTTCATATTTCGATATATGTTCCTTGGGGAAAGTTGTTCAGTATCATGGGCTGAATACACTGTTAAAATAGTTTCAGTATATTTTGTTAGACCCTGTATACAGTTATTTTTCAAAGTTACAGTGGCTAAGATTATTAGAAGATTTTGCTCTTTATGAAAAAGTAGTACATTGTGCGCTTCCGCTACCAGTAAGTTCATGCAACCTATTGCAATTACTTAATATACCTTCATTCCTATCAATAGTTGACCCACAGTGGTTACAGCATCATCAGCTGTTGCCTTCGCGGCCTAGGTATCGCCTCTACTGATTATGACTCTATAAAATAATACCGGGTGAAGCTTACAAAGTAATTTAGATAAAAGAGCGTGATAGTAGCCAATACTTTTGTTTAACTTTGTAAACAGCCTAAAGACGACTGCTGTATTTTACTTATTACTATCTACCGTACGTTATCTGACACCATCTTGCTGCCACAAAGTATGAAGTATCATTTCAACTATTGTTCAATGCCTACACGATTCCGATGACGCCACAAGCGACTCTCCCGCCAGCATTGCCCGTGGTCCTAGAGTCCGGATGGTTGGTCCTGCCGAAGTCGTCCTCCCTCTCGTGAAGGACCACGCTCCTGCCGATGATGTTGTTGACGCCTTGCAGCGCCAGCTGGTTGTCTACGAAGTCAATGTTGCTGACGCTGGTGTCGTCAAAGACAATGTTGCCGAGGTCGCCGACGTGGCGCATTTCGTCGTGCGGGTGGCCGTGCGATTGCTGAAAATAAATTTTTGGGTTTGGGTAAATATCAGGCGAAGTTTTTGTACTGGCGTATTTAGGGTCCTTTCATTTATAGTTATAGTATTACGATACACAGTATAATGATATGATGGTAGAAACTTTCTTTTAAATGGAGCCTCGCAGTCTCTCTCGGTGTTCAGACAGCCTTAAGCCATGGAGTTTGCTATCTACGAGTAGATATAATAAGTTTTAAAATCACTAATAGTTGTGGTGAAATTGCAAAAATTAAGTATAAGGTGAAATTTAAAATTTAAACCGAACTGACAACAGAACTACGAGTATTGCTAATAGACGAAATATTTGGGGGGGGACCACCATCCCGGGTGCCTTACACCTGCATCCTGGCAAATTTACTTGCGACTAATGTTAACGCAGTCGCACTGGTTTTCTACTGGGCTGACAAAATATAAAGAAACAAAAAATATCCATCGACACGCAAAGAAGAAGGTAAAATTTTGAGTTTGTAACCAAAAATTTTTGATTCCACTTTACACATTAAATTGATCTAGTGGGAAGTTTGAGATCTGTATACAATTATTAGTCACAGTTGGTCAGAGTAGAAGGACATAATCACACTAGAGCTCTAACAGACGAGCGACAGTAGCTGTCGCGTGATGGTCGGCGACCGACAGGTGTCGCGGGAATACTGTCACTCATCTGTAACAGCCCTACTGCCCTAATAGTACTTACGTGGTTAGGGTTAAAATGTGGCCCAGCCGAGCCACATCCCCCGGTGATATCTCCCTTCTCATGCACGTGGAACCCGTAGGAACCGGCTGGCAACCCCCAAATGGTGCCCTGCACACGGACCTTTCCGTCATCCAGCTCCGTGAACGTGACGTTACCCTGGATATTATTCCCGCTAAGCTTAGCCACCGCGCGGGAAGGCGGGTCCTGGAATGATATCAGTATTTTCATGAAACTACGAAATTAGGTCGACATCGTTCATAGTTCATAGCAGACAAACGCAAGAAACTCGTCAAAACTAAAGGCACTTGTGAAAAATGACCTGTTACATAGAAAGAATCTGTCGTTATAGAATGGCAGTATTTTTTTTTATTGTGAGTATATAGGTAAATATATTTTTTCTATGCAAATTTTCTACTGCTCATTTATTTATATGTATTTTTACTAAAGGAAAACATTACCTGCCTTTTTAATAAATAAGTACAACACTAGATGTGAACATGTTACAGATTGTGCAAGAACGCGAAACAATATTAGAAGCTATTAAATTGAAGTCCATTGCTGTTCTTTTTCTACAGCCATTGGTATATTTTTTTAGGATTACAATTTTTCGTTACAAAATTACTAAAAATGCGTACCGACAACTCCCCTGCTAAAGCGGGCGAGCTGTCATTTTCTATCATTATCCGTCCGTACCAACACATAAGGATACAAGGTAACTTATGCTATCGTCTAGATAATAACATAGATATATTACCCGTACGTGATGAGCAGCGATCAGGGTCACCGCGGAAGCGACCAAGAAAATCGTCTGTTTAATCATCTTCGCTGGTTCTGAAACACAAGGAAACAACACTATTCATCGCAGGTTGTCGTAGGTAAGTTTTTCTACTATCGGTTCCATATATAAAAAAAATCTCTTTCTTGGAACCTGATTCCACATAAATAACATGTCCTTACTAGATGTTATGATATGTATTTTATACAGGTATGCCAGTATTGGGCCGGCCGCGGCCTGCGCCGCCATTTTGCATATAAGTAACACCCTACATATGCCGATGCAAAATTGTATGTTTGAATTTTTTTTTTAACTTTATTACAAAACATGTAATAGGCGAAATTAAAGGCCTTTTCTATCAGTCAACCTACTAGTGGTGCTGATAAAAGCAAATTTGTAATAACTTTATTTTATACATACATGATACATACACAATATGAAAAAGCAAAGTAATAACAATGGCGGCATCGTTTCCAGTCAACCTGCGATATATTGAGAGGATATTTGCAGTTTTTTAAATTCAACTTTTGCATAATCAGAAAAAGAACACAGTACAGTCCCAATTAATTTTTCAAAACGTTATATTGAGCCCTGTGATTGAGCCTAAAGAACAACACACGTTACACAAAGATGAAAGAAAATGTGATGACCTTGGTCAGGTCATCATGGTCATGAGGAAATGTTTGCATACTTATACGATGTTAAATATCAGAGACTGTCATTTTGTCAGACATAAACAGCTACTATACATATTACAACTTGTACCTACCTACTTATTTTTTTATTCATCGGAAGGAAATATATTTATTTAGGTTCTGCATAATTAGATTTAAACTTATGTACTTAAATAAAAGGAAACAATAAACTGAAATTATAACCAAAAAGTTGTATTGGTGAAGATATAGGCAAATGGCCTTGAAGTGTGAAATAAATTGTTAACTCGTAAATATGGTGATAATTTCCATATTGCTCTTCGTCATGCACTAGATAGCCCTTTAAATTATTTTATGTACTGCCGTTGACACTATTATTGGTGATCCATCTAGCTTTAAAACTTGCCGTGGCCACTTTTGGCGGAGGCAAGTTTTAAAGCTAGACGGATAACCAATAATAGTGTCAACGGCAGTTCATAAAATAATTTAAAGGGCTATCTAGTGCATGACGAAGAGCAATATGGAAATTATCTCCATATTTACGAGTTAACAATTTATTTCAAATGAGGGCGCCACTTCAAGGCCATTTGCCTTCACCTTAAACCTAAAAAATAGAACCTAAAAATAATACCTAAAAAAATAGAAACTTAATTAAATGCATTGAAATCCTTGAACGATGGTAGGTATTCAAAGTAAATCGCAGTAGATATAAACAAACAGTATAGGTACTTCGTAGACGTAAATATATAGGAGGAAACAATACGCCACTACGTAAAAACATGCCGTCACGAACACGAATATATGACTTTGCTACCGGCACACTACAACCAGTTCAGAATGTGTGTATTGCAAAGTGTTTAATGTGGGTCTCCAAAGGTGCTTGGCTTCTATATACAACGTGTTAATGAAATAACGCAAAACCTCTCACATGGTACCTTAGCCCATGAAACTGAACAACTTTTGTTACACAACTTTCACGAAACCCAAAAAAATTTTGAATTTTACAAACTGATCTGAATTATGAGGCTCGTTTAATTAAATTTAATGTACAGAACTTGGAGACACGTAGACAGTATTTAGATTTCATTTACATATATAAAATAGTTCATTCAATATTAGACGTGCCAAACTTGCTCGCTCAAATAAACTTTAATATTAGATATAGTGCACGCAGATCCAATCAAACAGGCCTTTTTGTTTTGCAAGTGTATCAGAATAATACGTCGTTTTACAACCCCCTGGTCAGGATGGCTCGTCAGTGCAACGAAATCGCCAAGGACAACCCAGCTTTCGATATCTTTGTACCTAAACTGGCTTTATATATGAAAATTGTCAAAGATATCCTTTATCAAAAACCGACAGTCTAAACACTAGTACTCTCGGTTTGTATAGTGCAAATAATATACTTAAGGTAATAATGTTTAAACTGTTTATATCGTAAATTTTATACACTTATTTTTTACCTAGTTTTAGTTTCAAAATTCAAAAATTCAAAATATCTTTATTATCATAGGATATTTATAATATATATTAGTAATAATCACTTTGTTTTGTTTTGCACAAATTTTGACGTCAAATCGTTAACTACAGCTAAGTTTACGCCTATACCACAGTACCTATTTATATAGTTTAATAATTACCACTTGTTTGTAACTCAAGTTAGTTCCTATGTAAACACACTTTTGTGGAATGCAACCTAGGCTATAAAATTTCTGATTTGTTTATCTTGTTTTTGAAATAGTTGTAATCTGTTGTGTGTGTCAATAAATAAATAAATAAATAAATAAAGATCTGATTATATTTTTGGCATTTTGGGAATGTTGTAGAACAAAAGTTGTTCAGTTTAATGGACTGAGTTACAACCTGAGAGGTTTTGCGTTATTTCATTAACTCGTTGTATAGATAGATATTTTGGCCAAAGGCTGAGCCTGGCCATTCAACGTGGGAATGCCGCCAGCCTCTTGGGTAACCTACCCTGCGAGCGCAGCGATTTGGGGTCAATTTTTAGGGTTCCGTACCTCAAAAGGAAAAAACGGAACCCTTATAGGATCACTTTGTTGTCCGTCTGTCCGTCCGTCCGTCCGTCTGTCAAGACCCTTTTTCTCAGGAACGCGTGGAGGTATGAAGCTGAAATTTATATCAATTACTCAGGTCTACTGTCCCTTGAAGCTGTGAAAAAATCAAACTTCTAAGCCAACGCAATCAAAAGATACAGCCGTTTATGCCGCAAATTTTCGACACTTGCAAGGGAATCAAAACCTACAGGGTGCTTCCCGTGAACTCAGAATCTTGAAATTTGGTACGAAGCAACGTCTTATAGCATAGATAAAGGAAAAATTACGAAAACCATAAATTTTTAGTTACATCACATAATATATTTTTTTTTAATAATTTTAAACTTACTACCCATTTCCTCATAAACGCGTAGAGGTATTAAATTGAAATTCATACCAAATACTAAACCTTGCAGGTTTGTACGGAACCCTCGGTGCGCGAGTCCGACTCGCACTTGGCCGGTTTTTTTATATTATTTAATGTTATATACTTATTTATATCTAATTTGGTTGTACGAGTATATATACATATGTAGTTATAGTCGGTTTAATTTTAGTTTAATAATGTTATTTTTACTAAATTATGCATCAAAATAATTCCTAGATAGATAGATAATATGTTTATTAGATCATCTTTCTTTTTTTTAAGGTTATGGCTCCATCGGTTAGCCAAAACAATGATTTTGCCATGTTTATTTGTTGCTATAGACACACACAAAAAAAAATTATATACTCGCAGCAAAATTAGTTGAATGTGTGTGCTGCAGCAAGACAGGTCAAAGTTCAGTGTGTGTAGGTGTCTAGTTCTAGATCTAATCTTACTTTTACTAAAGTGTCTTTAATACGCACATACGGGTGTTACGGTTGAGGTTGACACATACTTGGAGAGGTGAGTCAGTCAGTCCGTCTGTTTGGAGTTTTCCTATGGCACATTATACGCCGAAATCTCAAAATTTTATCTTTCTTATACAAAATGTTTAGCAATATTTGTATAAGAATGATGTTTTTCGAGATACCACCATTGGTGCAATAAGAAAAGTTGTTCATATTGATGGAGTGAGACTCCTTCAAGTACGAGTATATGTGACCACTCAAAGTAAGTTTAAACTTGTGTTATGGGATACTAACTCAGCGATACTATATTGTAAGTATAATAAAAACATAGGTATACCAATAAACACCCAAGACCCAGGACAATTTGAACGACTTGCCCTCGCTGGGATCGAACCCAGAACCTCCGAGTGACTAACCAATTCGCCACGGAGCGGGGGTCGTAAATCGTATACATAATATTTTTAACATATAGTGCTAATAGTTATAAGATAGTGGTTCACCTCAAGATAAGGTAATATGTTTGCCTACTTAATTGTATAAAAAATACTGCAATAACAACAACATTGAAAAATTCTTAAGAGCTTTTAGTTACATATTGTTATGCAATATAATAAAAGAATATATTTTAAACAACTAGTTTAAAAATTAAAAAATAAATTATGTCGAGATAAGGTACATTCTATATACATATAACATTGTAAATACTGTGTCTTTATCTTTGTGTACAAAATTACCCGTAAACAAATACATAACCCAATAAATAAATCGAAAACACGACTCACCTTCTATAGCTACTCGGAGCGAATGGTTCCTCACCGAACAACTTCAATGTTGCAACTGGTCCCAGTTAAAGATGATCTACGATCAATTTAAAACCATCCGTATTCTTCTGAAATATGACTCAAAATCTTTCATTCGAGGGCTAGGTGGACTGGATTAAGAAGACCGGTTAGCCTGATAGACTAATCAGAGTAATGACCGGGCTCAAATAGTTGCAAACAGTACACATACAGTCTTATATTGACGTATTTTTTCCATTAAAAGTAAAAAACGCATTACCAATGCAAAGTGTTCTTGACGATCATCCTTTTTTTTCTCGTTTTAATTAAGCTTTTAAGTGCCTGAGTAGTTTAATTAGTGTTTGTGAATTGTAACTCTGAATAGCAAGGTTACCTAAACACTTTTATACGAATTTTCCTTACTTTTGATACTTTGACGACCCCTGTGGCATAGTGGTCATCATGCCAGGCTGTCACACAGGTCACACCGAAGGTCCCGTGTTCGATCCCCGGTCAGGTAAAGATGGATAATGATCTTTTTCAGATTAACCTGGGTCTTGGATGTTTATCTATATGTATTTGTTACAAAATATATAGTATCGTTGAGTTAGTATCCCATAACACAAGTGTCGAACTTTGGGGTTGGCTCAATCTGTGTGATTTGTCCGTATATATTTATTTATTCATATTTATAGTTAAGTTTTCTAAAGTTTCAGACCCAGACATGGACCCTGGTTATAGTATACTGATGGGTTATTTTAATTTATTTATAATGATAATTAGTAATAAAAATTTAAATGACATAATACAAAAAAGCCGATCAAGTGCGAGTAGGACCCGTACTTACTTGAAGGGTTCCGTACCTCCGTACAATAAATAATAATAATAAATATATAGGGACAAATCACATGGATTGGGCTAGCCCCAAAGTAAGTTTAAACTTGTGTTATGGGATACTAACTCAACAAGATAAACACCCAAGACCCAGGACAATTTGAAAAAGATCTTACCATATTTTATGACGACGTTTTTTGCACTGTCAATGGTTCAGTCATCTGGCGGGATTCGAAATATATGGTATCAGAATCAGAATGCTTTCATATTTTTTTTTCTTTTTCTCCTTATTTTGGATCGACTATCTATGCAACCAATAACTTCTGTTAATTTATAAAAATAAGTTTTTGTATTCTTAGAGCAGGAGTGCTGCCCTTCTCCCGCCCGGATTCCCATTTTGTAGCGATGGGTGGGCTTAGTAAGTACCTTTTATTTTATACGCAATGTTTGGTCCGTTGTTTTTAAGTTTTTTTTTGTGTTTTGATATGAATTGAACTTGAAACTGTAAAGCGCGTGACCAACTAGAGCTCCAAATAGCCTTATCAAGCCTAACTCTACATTTCGTAATCATCATTCATCATGTCATTGATAGATCATGCGTGGCCAATCTCCATGACGTTACGAGTAACCACACATTCAATTGAAGTTTTTAGTTTGTTAGCAGTAGAGCCTACAATTGCTTAATAAACACTTGTTGAACTTGACACCGATCTGTTTTCAATGAGTTCCAGTACTTCCCACCATTGAGTGGAACAGTGAGATCTGTTATATTGTTAGTTCTAAGAAGGGAAAATGTGCGTAGTTTCCAACCAACGTTAGTTTTACTACTGTTTTCTGATTTCTAGCTTTGATGGAAACAGCTGTGGGTATATAATAGTGCCTTGCGGAGTGCTTGCATGGCGTCATTAGCGCTTAAGCGCTGAAATATCAAGTATTCTGGTCGGTCGCAGTTCAGACCTGGATTTTTTAATAAGAATCATCATTATCATCATCCAGCGTATTCCCGAATGCATCCTCAACTCAGAGGTAACCGCTACAGAGCTCGGGGTCCGCTACCTAACCTAGGTGTTTTGACGAGGTTAGGTACTGGTTTTTACACAGAGCGACTGCCGTCTGACCTCCGCAATCCAAAAAGTAGACCCGAACCAATGCTAGGATAGTTTAAAACTAACGCTAGATCGCGTTCGGGACCCACAGCTTTTGCGTGCCTTCCAAAGCACAGAATCGTCTTTCTTTTCGGATAATCAGGTGAATAAAGCCTGAAATATCCTACTTGACTGGAAACAACTTTTCACAAAGTATGATTTCCAGTGGGATTTGACCCACGACCTGCGGATCACAAGACAAACGCCTTGACCACTGGACCACGGAGGCCAATCAAAGGATTTTTAAATAAGAATAATGCACCATATACTAATTTTTTTTACTTTAGATATATAAGACTCTACCTTTTAGTTTGCTTGTTGTATTTAGTTGCATTCAAGTATAGTTAGCAATGTAACAGTAGCCATAATGAATTGAATATATATTCTGGCTAGAGAGTGGGCCAGAGTTTATCCAGGCCTCTCTAAAGCCATCAACGGGCACCAGACTCTCAAATCTCTTATAATAACTAGAGTAGCCGTAGAATGCTTCTATACAACGTGGAAGGGACATACCCGTAATAAATCAAACCACGGGCTATACTAGATCACTAAAGTATAATGAAATTAAAATAACAGTCAAGAAACAAAAAAAAAAATTATTTTCCCATACAAATCGCCCGGGCGGCTGCAGAAATGCGCAATATTTTTTTGGCTATTATGTTAATTTCATTATATTATAATGATTTGGTATAGACCGTGGTTCAATTTATTACGGGTATGTCCCTTCCACATTGTATAAAGTACAACCTGTACGTAATAAGTAGTTCTAGTATTTGTTGTAACGTAATGTAAACAATGAGAGCCAAATAAAAGCATTTATTATAATTTTATTGTTACTTGGATTTTTGACCAAATAAAATCTCTTACTTACTCCTCCGTGCTTCAGATAGCACCATTGGTCTATGCTGCCATCATTAGATGGCCGGTCATACCAAATATCAAAAGCCTTTTTCGTTTAATACTAGACCCAGAGAAATATTTAATTTTGAACATCGACACGCCAGTTAGAAGAATAGAGCTTAATAAATCTAACACAATAATTGGTCACTTACACACATACGAAATCAAACTGTGATTTGCGAAACATTCGTGTAATTTACTCTAACCGATGCTGGTTAGTTGTTTGTAATCTCACTAGATTTGTATTATTTACTTATTTAATAAACTACAATAGGCTTAATGCTGAAACATTCTCTCAAAATAAAGTATTACATGTTAATACACGGATTAAAAAAATTTTTTTTTTTTTTTACAAGCCTATGTTTTGTGTCCCATAACTGGGCAAAGGCCTAAAAAAATATATAGAAGATTTTTACGGCAATTTATTATCACAAACAAAACAATACATAATTAGACACATCATAGCATTCTGCATTTTTATAAAACTTTTTGTGACGTTTCTCGCGAATCTTAAGAAAAAAACCGGCTAAGTGAGTGTGCGTGTCGTGTGTAAAGGGTTCCATAGTTGCCCCTTACAACATGGGAAAGTAAGAACTTCATTTAAATTCTTTTTATATTTTGTACGAAATTTTCCATTGTAGTAGGTTAGGCGACTAGAACAGCTAACTACGACTAAGTAGTCGTAGTTTAGACACAACCCTTATAAAAACTTCGTCTTGCGTCTTTACATTCCAAAAAACAAACAAACATTCCAACGATTCCTCACATACAAAAAAAAAACCATGTCCATTAAAATATAAAATACACCCATGCAAAATGACAACGTTCTAGTACTAACAGTTTCTAAGCTCTGCGAACATAAATACAGACATATCGACACGAAGCACACAGTTTATTAATATATAAGGGTCCCTTGTCTGGACTACGGAACCCTTAAAATGCCATTGATACCATTACCTTGTGACGATGGTAAGATCACGACACGGCTAACAAGTACACCTGGTTCATTACGAGACCGCTCTGGCCTTAATCTTTAGAGGCTGGTTAGCGGCAATTAGTTAAATTTCACGCTCTCGACTCTACCTATTTAAATAAGACCTAGAGCAGTGAACAAAAATAGCCGTTCCTAACTTGCTAAACTTAATCATAATTATATAGTCTTACGAGATACAAATTAACTATTTCCCATGACGAACAAGCGGGTCACCTGATGGTAAGTGATCACCACTGTCCATGGACAACTGCAACACCAGGGGTGTAACAAGAGCGTTACCGGCCTTTCAGGAAGATATAGACTCGTTTTTTGAAGGTTTCAATGTCGTATCGGTTCGGGAACACCGCTGCAGGATTGTATAATCCACTGTTTGACAAAACCTCCAGCCGGTTTGGCATTACAGTTCGGTTTTGTTAAACATCTGAATATTTTGCAGTTGTCAATATGTTACGTTTAACAACAGCTAACCACTAACCACGTATATACAGACTGCAAAATAGGTTATTTGCAGGCATTGCATATTTATGTTATTATCAAACAGAGTAATCGTAAACAGTCCGTCATATAAAACAGTTTATCCAAGAAAAAAAATCAGAACCAAAAAAAGTATTTTGGCATAGAAACTCGATTAGTTGATTAATTATTATTCCTTACTTTTAAGAACGATTTTGCCTTTCTGTACATCTTGTATCAACATAAAAAGAATATTTCCTTTGAAATATTCTCAATTCGAAAAATAAAAATAAACTCACCGTCAAACAGCCACAACAAAGCCACAAGCACACGTAGAAAACTCGTAAAAAGACGAATGTAACTGCGATAGTGCAGCAGATCACGCATTCACGACCGGTTCAGTAAGGTGCTGCGAGACTTGTTGACTGTTTGTGCGTTTGTTGAGAAACGCACCTCGGGCGGTGGTTAGCAATGGAGTCATAAGTCTATAGACTCTACATTGCCCTGCGGCTTTCTTTACAAACATTTAAGCAAATTAGAGATTGAGGAATCAAAATATATAAAATATACCTATAAGCTCTGGGAGCTGTAGAACTCGCAAATCTGATTTTGCACCCTTGACCCCTTGAAGTTTATCAGAAAAAAAAGTTGCATCTGAAGGGTAAAAAAAAAGTCATTTGACATTTAAAAATGTCGACATGGCTAAAGTGTGATAATTTTTACGTTTTCAACACCATTTGATCCGCCATTTTTGAAAAATTCCAAAAACGAATCGACGAATGAATTCTAAATAACGAACCTTCTCACAAAATTCACAAGAATCGATTGAGTTGTGAAATGCGACCTGTAGGTGGGAACAGCCAGAAATCTGGTCATCCAAACATCCGGAATTTCGACACATGAAATATTTTTTGCCAAAGCTGAAACTTAGACGCTTCGCTCGCTTGGTCAATTAATTTAGTTATAACATTTTTCCTAACATATGATTTAGGGATTTTCAAGGCAAGAGTGAATAGGCATTTTTTGAGTCTGCGTGTTACACCTTAGACCTCATCTTAGCTTCCCATCAGGCTAGATAGAGGTCAAACGCACTCAAATCTCTAATAAATAAAAAAACATACTCACTAGTCGTACCTCGTTTCCAATTTGAAACAAATCATTTTTGCAAAACACGACTGCACTGTTATTTCCAAAAATGTATGCCTGATGCCTGAGTGTGGCCTGAGTATGTCGCTTGGGTTGATGTACGGATTTTGACGATATCTCATATATCCAAATCTGTTCAGGTATTTCCAGGTTATGCCGAAAAAAACACATATATACCTGCATAAACCCTTAAAACATTACACTCTTTCTTTGAGGCAGTCGCGTAAAAAATTATGAATTTTTCCGTAATGACTTTACATAAAAATTTTTACAACCTGCAATTTTTTATTATCAATTTTAGAACGATTACAGACACCTGTGTATGAGGATTCCTGATATACATAGACAGATACTTCCATGATGGTCAAGGAGAAAAGAAAAAACGTAGAATTTACCAGCTGCTTCTTTTCTGCGGAGATCGTAAAGGCCGATCGAGAGAATGAGCCAGAATCTGAATCATGTAAATAGGCGATGCGGCTAGCAAACCTCCACTCTTTTAATTCATTTTTTCATGTTCAAGCCCACCATCATGCTTACTGTGGCTTTTGGGTCTTACAGCTCAAGAACAACGATATTGATCATATCTTTAGATTCCCATATCTTCAGAACAGAATCTACCGCTCTAGACCTTAACGGGGCCTTAGCACAAACAACGATACACGGTAGGTACTTACATGTTAAAATCCGTTGCATACTACATATAAACTATCTAGACTAATTCGAGAAAGAGGAAATATATTGTTTGAGGGCTTGTGTGTTTGTATGAATGGATAAACTCAAAAACTACTGATCTGATTAAAAAATTCTTTCACCTATAGAAAGCTACATTATCAGCGAGTAACATAGGCTGTATTTTGTCTTTCAAAACTTAGGCAACGCCGCGGGAAATAGCTAGTATTTCATGTTCTGTAAATAAATTCAAGCATTTTCCCGCGCAAACGTATTGAGGATGAAAATAAAATACTTTTATGTAGTGTACTTTTCTTTTGGGATATGTGTACCGACCTATTTTTTGATTTTTGCCTTTTCCTTTTCACTCATTTATCCAAACAGTATTTATTAAAACAATTAACTATAAAAAGTATTTATTAAAGTACAAAATCATTTTAATTCAAGTATCCGATAATGCCGCACGCCACAGCGGGCCCCGAAGTGCCAGTTAAGGCGCTGTCCTCTGTGCTGGCTCTACCGTAGTCATCTTCCCCCTTGGAAATGGCCAGGGACCTGCCGACGACGGAGCGGGGGCCGGCCAGTGAGATGAGGTGGTCCACGATCTTTACGTTGACAGTGGCACCCTCCTCCGCTTTGATATTGCCGAGGTCACCAACGTGGCGAATTGGATCGCGGGGGCCGCCGTGACGTCCCTAAACAAATATAAAGATCCAAGCTAAAAACATATAAATAGATATTGAGTCATTATCATCATGTCTTTTTTAGGGTACCGTACCCAAAGGGTAACATACTAGAAGGAAAGATAAAAGGTAGAAGAGGTCCAGAACGACCAAGAAAGAGCTATGTAGACCAACTGAAAGAAAAAGCAGGGGTCATGTCGTGTCAAGCACTAAAAAGTAAGGCAGAGAACCGAGAAGTTTGGCGCATACTCCACTGTCAAGAGCCACTAAGCTCTTAAATAAGAAAAAGACCCAAAGGGTGCAAACAGGGCCCTATTACTGAGACTCCGCTGTCTGTCCGTCTGTCCGTCTGTCCGTCTGTCCGTCTGTCCGTCTGTCCGTCTGTCCGTCTGTCCGTCTGTCCGTCTGTCCGTCTGTCCGTCTGTCCGTCTGTCCGTCTGTCCGTCTGTCCGTCTGTCCGTCTGTCCGTCTGTCCGTCTGTCCGTCTGTCCGTCTGTCCGTCTGTCCGTCTGTCCGTCTGTCCGTCTGTCCGTCTGTCCGTCTGTCCGTCTGTCCGTCTGTCCGTCTGTCCGTCTGTCCGTCTGTCCGTCTGTCCGTCTGTCCGTCTGTCCGTCTATCCGTCCGTCTGTCTGTCCGTCGGTCACAGGGTTCTATCTCTTGAACCGTAATAGGTAGACACTTGAAATTTTCACCGATTATGTATTACTGTGGTCGCTATAACAACAAATACTAAAAATAAAAAATTGTTAAAAAAAAGGCGGTTGTCATACAAGAAACGTGTATTTTCAGCGTATTTAACTCGATCTTTATAATGGAATTAATTAGACACTTGAAATTTATGTATTACAATTAAAAACAGACAATGATGTATTACTATGACCACTATAACAACAAATACTAAAAATAAGAAAAAGTTAAAAATTAAAGGGGGTCGTCATACAAGAAACGTTTTTCTTCAGCGTTTTAAAACATTGTACGGTGGTACGGAACCCTACATGTACGAGTCCGTCTCGCACTTGCCCGTTTATTTTTAGTTTCTACTGCAGGAGGACGACCGTCTCTGTACTACCAGAGCTAAACATTAGCCAGAGCAGTCAGAGGATTTGGCCTACACTACACTCTCCACGCTGGCCAGACGGGTTGGAGAGGTCTCATTGATGTTTATTAGCTTTGTTTGCTTGTGTTTCATAAGTCGCTTCTACGACATCTACGGGAAGACTTAGAGTGGTCCTATTCTACTTTGTGGGGAACCACCGGCACAGATATTGAGTAATTAAAGTTTATTGAGTGAGAAAAAACACTAATTGAAGCTATCTATAAAAACTAAGTATACTAATACTTAAAAAAAACTAAGTCTAAATTACTGATTTGAAAATCTAAAAGTTTTGACCATGCGGCATGGTGCTAATAACGCTGGGCACATTTCCTTTCTAAATAGCAATGCCAATTCGTTGAGCAAAGAAGCAGCCAGCACTCTTGTCACCAGCGGCGGCCATCAGGCGCGGTGTTATCTCATTAAGTTTTTAGGTTACCTAGAAAATTCATCGATGTTATTGGTAACATGTAAGTAAATGTGAGAATAAATATAATTAAATTTAGTTTTAATTAGAATAATTTACTTTTAATTAGGTAATTCATTTTAGTAAAAAAAAAACATCTCTACTTACATCAATATTAAGTACATTTTTATTTGTAGTTTTATAACGGGCTAGCTTAGTCAGTGAAATTTGTCCTTATCTATTGGAGACGCCTACTGTTATATTTAATGCAATGCTTGCTCCACGCAGTTTAACAAATCTTTACATTAGTTTTAATTTATTTTTTATTTACTTATTTCACCATAATCTAACGATTATGATATAAAAGGTAAAACCTAATGCAATGTCACCATTTCACCTTAGGCACATAGCAGAAAAGGTAGTAAATTAGGGTGCAAGATTAATTACAAAATATTTAAAGAAAGAAGACTATTTTATAAAAATAATGACATAAATGATACATATGCATAAATACATATACATAAAATAAACATATTTAAATTATTGATCTAATATGTGATCGAAGGAATAACATAGATAGTGAATACATGTACTCACATAATAAGCAATGAAGTGAGGTCCGATATCCTTGCAGTTGTCTTTCACAGCGCCACTCTGGTGGACATGAACCCCATGTAGTCCTGGCTCCAGACCGGTGAGGTTCCCCTCGATGGTGACAGGTCCATTGGGCACGATCTGCGTGAAGATCAGCTCGCCCCCCACTCCAGAGTCCTCGTCAGGTTGGAGGTTCACGACGGCTTGCAGACCGGGGGCTGATCTTGGTGCCTGTAATAATATATTTGTCTTTAATAAGTTTATGGGTAGATGTGCAATATAAATTAAAAAAAATATAATTAATTCGTATTTCGTCGCATAAACCTAGATAAGTACATAAAAGTTAGATGTTTTTTTATGAATTAGAAATTTTTAGATTTTGTAATTTTAGCACTATTTAAGGTTTTATGTTAGTCAAATAGTTTAAGTGCATTTTCTTTACTAATTTAAACGGATTTAGACATACTTTAATTTTGACTACCTACAAAATTTCTAACAAAACATTCGTCCCAAATTTAAGTTATCGTCTAATATAAAACGAAACATCTGAAATTCAAGATCCTCCATCCGCACAAAATAATAGAATTCATAGAAACATAAAAAAAAACATCGTGTCAGTATTATTCATATTTCCTCTGTGATATTAGTATAATGACATAATGTTTTTAACCGAACCGTTGTTAACCGAATCGTGATTAGATGGCCTAGACTGCAGACCTCTAAACACTGCATGTCATCATTGTAGTCACAAACATGAAATGTAATTGTGTAGGTACCTCCCTATCTACTAGTATTTATTGACTTGACGGCATGAACAAGGACACATCTGCAGAAGTAACCTTTGTCGTCGTAAAGCATTATGTGCCTATTGTATTGTAAATAAAGGTTGACAATATCTTTGATTACATAATTTATAAAACTAAAGAGTCGTCGACTGACTTGGTTGGCCACGAAATGGGGATTTTAAAGTATCGAATAAAGAAAATGAGAATGAGAGAAACATGGAACTGGGTAAGGAAAACAAAGAATATATTTATTTAACTTTATTACAAAAAAATGTAACAGGCAGCTTAAGGCCCGCGGCTTTTTCCACCAGAAAAGGCCGTTTTCTTTTTTTTCTTATATTTTTTCAGTTTCTTAGAGATATGGTGCTTGATCGAATATTACGAGGAGTTGACATATATATTGAAACGTCAAATAGGAAAAAAGTCAGGGAGATGAATCCTATCCTAACTTCCTAACTAATATTATAAATGCGAAAGTGAGTTTGTATATTTGTTTGTTTGTTGGTTTGTTTGTTGGTTTGTTTGTTACCTCTTCACGCTTTATTTACTGAACCAATCTTCTTAAAATTTCGCATACACATAGTTAGAAATCCTGAGAAGGACATAGGGTACCTCTCATCCCGGAAAAATGTACTGTTCTCGTAAGAACTGGGATACGCGAGCGAAGCCGCGGGTAAAAGCTAGTCCTGAATAGTTGAAGTTGGAATCTATAAATATAGGTATATTTGTAAATAAATAATTAAGTAAAGGCAACCATTACAAACAAAACTAAGCTGATGAGACTGAAATTATTCAACATCCCAAAAATCACCCAAAGTTTTTACATCACTTTTTTATCGCTTATACCCGGTCTACATCTGATAAACATCTAAACAGTTATTTTGCAGATTAGTATCCGTTTAAAAAAACTGTTTGCCATTCAAGCCCATGATTACACAACAAGGAAACAGCACTTATGCATGACATAATTGGTGCTATCAAGCAAAAAACTAACGAAAAACATAACATGGATATTGGGTTTGGTAAGTGTGATCTGCTAATTAGTTTTGCCAGGCGTGAAATCGTGTTAAGTATGGCCGGAGTTCTAAGAAGTTCAATGATACTTAACGATTACGTCGAATAATTTCGATTAGATCACCATTGACTTGCGTGTTGGTGTTGGAAACTGTCTAGAAAAACAACTAAGAAGGGGGTTGCTCTACATATAATAAAAATTCGGTTTTTTTTCTAAGTCAAAGTCAAAATTATTTTTTGCACAGATGACACATAATGTGGTATGTTTCAACAGTTTGCCATTTCAGGCATGTAATAGTGATATATCAATGTAATGACACACTTATACATAATACTCTACTTCGAGATCCAATCGGAAATTGGGATACTCGTTGAAAGGTATACTATACCTCAGAATAGAGACTAATACTCACGTACAGAAGTCTCACTCAACAAAGAAATTCTAAGAAATATCTACTCTATGTGGTTAGCGATATGGTTTAATTTAGATCACGTCAGAACTCAGCGCCTTTTCGTTTACATACCTAGACATCCATTGCAGGCCAATTTCATTCTTATTACTCTGGACATACGATTCGTATAACTGAATTTACCACCCGGAGGGGCCGCTGCGCGCATAGTAATAATGTAGGTACATTTTCGATACCTAAACGGGATGTGACACAGGCCTATTAGTAGTACGATTGCAGATTTTTTTATATTTTTATACGCCCACAATCCCACATAGTCTATGGGACTAGCTCATTGAAGTGGCAGTGGGCAGGCACATACCGCGATGAACCTATGGATTCTGATGTAAAAATGGTTCTCGAATGGCGACCACGCATATGGTTGCAAGTAAAACCACAGGTAAAACGCTGGATACAGGCCGCGTTTAATCAGTAATTTTGAAAAAGTTTTAGAGAGATTTATGTCCAGCCGTGGACTTCCTGCGGCTGAAACGATGATAATGAATATCAATAGCTTTTATTTATGAATATAATAGTTTATTCATGTTTTCGTGTAGCAGAGCAGTTTGATGCAAAATAAATTTTCCGCACATGTAAAAAATAGTCTTCTTATGCATCAACTACTTACGCGACAAACATAACACTTAATTGCAACTTGCAAGGTAATAATCAATTATATAGTGTTAAAGAGTATAATAACACAGCTACCTACCATCATAGACAATTATGGGGATCCTTGACATCCGTCTCCAATCACAGGCACGCAAGCCTCGTGCCATAAAACTATGGAACAGCTATATTACATCAACTTGTGTGTGTCTTTTTGTACGTTCGTAAATACTTATATTAGGAACCTAGATTCGAAATTCGGTGTGACTAGCGCAAACGTCCGGTTTTTAATTTCAAACTAAGCTTGAGTTTTATTTCCGATCGGAATAAATAACAACGTGTGCGCCTTATTCAACATTTTATATGTAAGCAGAGCTTCAGTTTTTCCGGATCTGAATAATTCCTAATAAGAAAACCTAATAAAAAAAACCGTACGTATGCGGCAGACATTAGCTTAGCAGCCTGCCATTCGGCTGCAGACCACAGATGACACAACTTTAATAAATATAAGAATCTAGGTACAGGTTCAACATCATCATGATTTTTTTCACGGCAAAGCGACTGTTAGACATACTCCTCTCTAAAGTTTCCAAAAGTTACCAGCTTTACATAAGAATTATACATGGTGAAGCCTTTTTAGAATGGGTAGTAGGTACTTACCGTGGGTCAAAAATAAACAGAGGGGCCGTTTTTCCATACAAACGTAGTCCCCTGTTTTCTCCCTGGATAATGCCGGTACATTTATATTTGAATATTAGTTGCCGCTATTAGCATGTCCCTATGTTTTTCTTTTTTTCATAAATTATTTATTAAAAGAGATATGAACGTTCAAAAACCTAAAAAAATGGCCAGATTTTCCACTGTGCTCAAACATCCAGAAAACAAATTTGACTAGATAATATAAAAAAATTACAACATAGGCACACCGCTCAAGTCTTTGTTAATTCGTAATTAAAAAAGTACTTATATTGGTTAAGTTTTGGAAAAGAAATCAGGGGACTACGAATCGTTGATTTTCTGTTCCTTTAATAGGTATTTTCAGTCCAAGGTGCAGTATGCCTCTATCGCACTTGCTTGGATGTAGTTCGGGCACAGCGCGACAGCAATAGGTTTTACAAATACCTATTTTTCATTTCTCTAGCCCTTGAGGTTTCCTCTTAACTGCCACTCCAAATAATGTGACTTTTCATTGATCATATCAATTTTAACGTGATTTTAGATTTATTAACTGATATTAAAAGCGCTATTTGACTCAAAAAACTAAGACTAGTAAGAGTATTTCATACAAATCCCATACAAAATGTTTGTTTTGACGTTTAGAAAAAAGTATCTGATTTGACTTGTAGTGAATTGCCAAATTCTATATTAGTTGGTTAGGAAGATCATTATTTATTCTGTGGATGGATGGTATTTTTGTGTGATATTTACGGTGAATACCTCTATACACAAGTAGACACGATCTTGGAATAATATTAAGAAAACATACGACATGCGCAACGCAAATTTACAAAATCTCAGTGAAGATATTATTAGTGACTGGTAGGTAAAATCCTTGTAGTTAGGCTCACGGCGAGTCATGTCATGCATGAATCCTAAATAACTAGTTTCTTTCGGCGTATTTTCCCAGCAGTAGTCATTCCGAAACGCTAGTAGTTTGTAGCTTTCGTACTTAAAATAATTAAAAAAATAATGACCTTGATATATATATATATATAAATATAAGTGATATTTTTATCCCAGATTTATCCTACAAATAAAACATTGAATTTAACTTTGACTAAATTCTAAAACTGACTTCGGTCATACAACAACCTGAGATGTCGATTTTTAGCTAGGTATATCGTGATTTCTGAAAGATAAAACAGATGGACATAAGGATATATTGGGAGGTACCTACATGTTTGCATGTCTTCGTGTCTCGCTTCAAGCAGGACTAGTAGGTAGGTCACGCACTCCGTGCGTTACGCACCATTGAATGGAATACTGCGATCATTTAAAACATTTTATTAATTATTGTTGTGAACGCGACTAACTAGGAAGACGTTATAACAATTAAAATGCCTACTATGTACAAGTTATCTCACCGGATAAGTAAACAAAATATAGTAAATACGAAACAGATATTCAAGTAATCATGAAACAAATAAACTGCACAGGTCAGGCACAGTTTACTTACGCAGAATATTATGAAGATAATTACAAAGCTTCTAACTTTTTAATTAATGAGAGACTCGTACGTTAATAGGTAACTATTTTGCAATGAAGAATCTTAATAGAGTAGATCTTAAGAATAATAAAGAACGAGCCATAAAAGTTCCTTAGCTTAGCTATCCTATAACACGTAAAAGAAATAAGTAGACAAGTAATAACTTACTCTATAATAGCACAGAATAGAGACTAATACTCACGTACAGAAGTCTCACTCAACAAAGAAATTCAAAGAAATATCTACTCCATGTGGTTAGCGATATGGTTTAATATAGATCACGTCAGAACTCAGCACCTAGACATCCATTGCAGGCCAATTTCATTCTTATTACTCTGGACTTACTACTCTGGGTGGTAAATTCAGTTATACGAATCGTATGATTCGTATAACTGAATTTACCACCCCGAGGGGCCGGCAGCGCGCATTGTAATAATGTAGGTACAATTTCGATACCTAAACGGGGAGTGACACAGGCCTGATAATAGTCAACAGCTACAAACTAAACATATCATGTACAGACATAACACGCGACAACTACACTAAGTACCTATAGTCTGTAGATCTTCGTAGACTTTCGTAGCACTAGTGGCATTACTTTCCAGTATTGAAACTTTGAAACTAATTAACACGACTGCTCCTCAATTTCTAAATCAAAATTATAGCCTATATGTCACTGGAGATAATCTATATGTCACTGGAGATTCCAATGATACCTCATAGACGCAAATCTGTTCAGGCATTTCGCGAAGTTATGGCGGAATAAAGAAACTCACATACAAACATGAACCCTGAAAACATTACACAATTTTTGTTGTGTAAAAAGTTATTTTATTGCTAATCATAATAATCCGGATATTCTAATAGACTTCAAATGAATTCTTAAGCAACCCATGCAGTCTTTCTGTCAAAACTTAGCTGCAATCGGGTTAACTCTACAATTTTACGCGTTGGTAAAGATAAAAGGCATTGAAGTATCTACTCACCACAGCTAGGTCGATTTGTTTTTCAGCACGGTTTCCTGCGATAGGGTACACTGGTCTATTGAGGTCCTGAAAATTTCAAAGCAAGTATATTAAATAAAATATTGCAGCAAGACTTATTGCTGCAAGTTCTTCCAAAAGAGCAACGGTCAGCAATGTGCGTGGAATAGGCTACAGACCTACAGTAACCAATAGGCTTTATGCCCCTTAGATAGATAATTAAAAAAAGCGGCCAAGTGCGAGTCGGACTCGCCCATGAAGGGTTCCGTAGCAGCAAGTAACATTTTACGATTTATGACGTATTAAAAAAACTACTTACTAGAACTCTCATCCTGATTATATTTATTTGTATTTATATTTATGTATTTATCTATTGTATTTTATGCATGTTAGTATATATGTATAGTTATTATATGTTTAAAAGTATATTTGTGTATAATTATACCTATGTGTTTTTGATAATATATATTTTATTTATATTAAGTTTGCTTAATTTTGTGAATTTTATTACGCCAGCCACACATATTTTCTGCTTGGTCTAATGGTTGACCGGGAGAGAAATCCATATGGCATTAGGTCCGCCACTTGTAGTTTTATTTTATTGTGCAATAAAGATTAAATAAATAAATAAATAAATCTCGTTCAAACCATTTTCGGTGGAAGTATGCATGGTAATGTACATCATATATTTTTTTAGTTTTATCATTCTCTTATTTTAGAAGTCACGGTGGGGACACATTTTACCACTTTGGAAGTGTTAATATCATTTTTGAAGACCTATCCAAAGATACCCCACACGTATGGGTCTGATGAAAAAAAAATTGAGTTTCAGTTCTAAGTATGGGGAACCCCCAAAATTTATTGTATTTTTTTCTATTTTTGTGTGAAAATCTTAATGCGGTTCACAGAATACATATACTTACCCAGTTTCAACAGTACCTATATTCGTAGTTCTTATAGTTTCGGAAAAAGTAGCTGTGACATACGGACGGACAGATGGACAGACATGACGAATCCATAAGGGTTCAGTTTTTTGCCATTTGGCTACGGAACCCTAAAAAATATCGTACATATGCGTATTTTTTCTAACTAGCAAATAATCACGAAGATACAGCGCATTTTAATTACGCATGGCTCCCCAGAACTCCGATGCTTTGTATGTTTGTAAATTACTAATTAAGTAAACCGAAAAATGTGGGTCTATTAATACTCTAATCTAAAATCTAAAATAACGGACTAGAACATGGAATAGGTCCCTAATACTTTTCTGACTCAATCCAGTTCACGTTCTTATTACCATCAGATGGGTCTATGTCAGTTTGCCGATTTGTTAGATACAATAAAAAGTGGCTGTGGTTCCGTTTTTTGCCATTTGGCTACGGAACCCTAAAAAGTAGGCTTCTACATACAGGCGCGATCTGAAATAGGGTCATAACGCTCCAAAACCGTGATACGAGTACCATAACAACAGTAATATATAACAAACAGTGATATAGTATCACACCACCACGATAAAAATATCGTACAAACAAGAGATTTATTCATTTAACTTTATTACAAATAGGATATATTATTACAAGATTTTAAAGTTTATAGACCGGAAATAAGTAGTTAAAAAAAGTAACGAGCAATGCACGCTAAAACAGGCGAAGCGATGCACAGTTCAATAAACCTGCCAAAAAATATATGTATCTACAACGAGACTATTTTAATAAACTACCATGGATTTTAGAAGTTTTAGTTTGAGCTTTCATCTAACACTAGCTTTTACTCCCGACTTCGCTCATAATCATCCCTCGGGAACCTTACCCCGGGATTTAATGTTACTCTCCGCAGTGCCGGTTTTAGCTCTACCAGCGCCCTGGGCGAGATCCCCCCCCCCCCTCCTCCCCCAACCTGCAATTCAGACTTAGGCTTCAATCTTAGGATTTATTTCTACCGACGGGGGGAGGGGTGCAAGTACGATATAGGATTCTTCAAATTTGCCGCCCCATTGTAAACGAAGGGAGGGGGGAGGGGGGGTGCATACAAATAAGAGTCTAGGAGTTGCCGCCATTAACCAGCCGCTATTTATATATTTATTATTACCTGTGACCCCCCCTTGCCCAAAAACGCCCCCTGTCGCCCCTTTATATCTGGCGCTCTGGGCGGTCGCCCAACCGCGCCCTACCCTAACGCCGCTACTGACTCTCCGATACCTCAATTCCCGGCATAGTACGAGTATGATAGGAATAAATCACATCGATCCATTGTGTCGTTTTGATGTGACGAACAAATTTAGGTATTATTTAAGTACTATTTTTATTATGTATTACTTCCATGCTGGTCTGGAAGAAAAGAAAAAACTTAGAATGTACCAGCTGCTTCACTTCCCGGGCAAGTTAATAAAAGCCGATTGAGAGAAAGGGCGAAAATGAGAATTATGTTAATAGGCGATGCGGCTAGCAAGCCCTCACTATTTTCATTCCTGTTTCCACCTTTTCGCCCACCATCACGGTAAAAGTGGCATTAGAATCTTGCGGCCCTGAAGACAGTAAATGATAGTGCGTGTGTGTGTGTACTGTCCCATACTCTATGAATTTCACACGCAGTCAGTACGAACTGCACATGCGCTTTTTAATTTCATAGGTAGGTATACGCTTTCTTCATTTTATTACGCACAAATTTATTTCTACAATATAACTAGAACAACTTATTATCAACTTTGTTGTTATAAATACGTGTACACTACTTACCTACAATATTTAGCATTTTCGGTTGCTAAATTGCAGTGTTACTCACACTGCAATTTGGTATTAAGTTTTAGTGATTTATTTTGATAAACATCAATTGAACTAACTTGCTACCTAACAAATAAGCTGGAGGCTACATTTTCCTTTTCATAGAAAGTAATTAAATCCTTGTATGTACGAGTAACTCTATTAATATCCTTAAAATCCTTAAAATATGCAAATTTATTTATACTCACATATAGATAAGGTTCCATAAAAACTTCGTACACATTGCTCTGGTAATCTTCAATGGCCGGCAACGTTTTTATAATGAGGTTCCTCCCGTACCCTGGGACTCCTTGTAGAGTTTTGCCATTCAATGCAGCCACTAGCCATAACAACTGGCCGAAAAACACGTGCAATCGTAGATTCATTGTGAAAAATAAAAACACGAAAATTCAAAAATGGTATTCGATGAACTGCGTGTTATGTTCGCAAGTGGTTATGAACCAATGAATTTAAATCAACAGATTCGAGTGTGCGACTGATTTTAGTCAGGGCGTCTGGTCTTCACGCTGGGTTGTCATCACCTGAGATCTGAGATGGTCCCGTAGTCAAGGCTCCGTAATTGAGAAGCGTGACGTAAATGATAACTTAGACACGGCATTGTTTAAGTTATTGAGTGGAAGTTAAGTTAATCCGTAATGTAGGAAACACGATCCCTACGACGGTGTTTTGATGGCCTTCGGACAAATTATGAATGTTTTGTAATTAATCGTTGTCTTATGCAATTTATAGTGCCACTTAATAACTAGATGCAGGTACTTGTTCAAGGAAGTTAACGAAACGCCCTCGTCACTGCTTTGTGTTTATGTAGGTAGACTTATTTAGGATAATAACTACACTTACATTGGCGATAGACTGGGCCATGGTTAAGCCCAATATTAAATATTAAAATCAGAAGTGGGATGAAAAATTAACAAAATAATAGAAAAGGCGACGGAAGTGGTGAGTCGGGTAGGCTATTAAATTCAAAATAACTTAATTATCATAGCATATTTATAATAACCAGTTTGTTTTGTTTTGCACAAATGTTGTTGTCAAATCGTTACTTACAGCCACCTTACAGCTAAATTTAGTGCCGCTCCCTAGGCGCTAGTGCAGAAGAAGCGGCAACAAACTGCAGTACTGCACTGCATCATTTTCTCCAAGGATGTCAACTTACAACTTAAAATTAGATATGAGGACTGAGAATACATTGTTTTTGTATTACTTAAATATAATAAAGTATATTATATAAAAGATCAATAATATTAGAAAAACTTCAATAAGCTAACACAGGACCTCAGAATAAAGCTAAGCACAGGACATTGACTTATATATAAGCTAAAATTCCGATAATAAGGCACATTACTAACCAATGGCTTTTTTCTTTGTTACTATTGATTAATGTACATATTGTATCGTACTTTATTATTTTCTTTTTTGTGTGTTTTTTTCATCTCGTGCTAAAGTTTTCAGCAAAAAGTTTTTCAACATGCAAATAAAAAATATTTCCCACGATTAATGCGTCTATGGTAAACACGCCACGAAAAACTGGTCTCAAATAAAAATAGATTGATGATTAAAAAAATTTTTGACGTCCGCCGTCAAGTGACTGTCAAAATCTCGCCCTCCATGGAGTAACCCTGGAATGAATCGTGATTTTGTGTTCAACCACCAGCAGGATAGGCCTAGTACTTGGTCGAGGGCCGGGAGCACCCTCAATCGATGGCTTTGGGGAGCCTTATGCTGCGGGGTGCCCGGGATCCCTTGCTACTTCTGCAATTGTTGCGAGAGGCTGGATGACGCGGCTGCCGAAAGAGACCGGTCTAGAATCAATCGTGAGTTAGCTGATGGTGATTGTTCAGAATTATGCTATTTGGTAGTGTTGTTCTTTTAGAAATTTTGATTGAAAATCTTTAGTAACTACTTGATGCTTCTACTCTATCAACAGAGCAATTGTAAATACTTAGGTAGAGCTCACCTAGGTAAGTTATTTTAAAAGTGAACTAAGCTGTGGATCTACCAGTTTAAGAAAGGGTTACACACTGGTCAACTGGTGAAAAGGTCGTAGAAAGGGCGCGAAAAAATGCAGCCTATTCCCAGCACACCCTTGATGGAGATAATCATCTGCTACATCTGTTTTTCTGGAAAAATTTGGTTTTACTCGCCGTACTTGGCAGCTAGAGATATTTCTTTCGTACCATCTTTGACTGTCTCCTAAAGACTCTTCCCGTGGTGGGTTGTCTTTAGGAGACAGTTCTCTTCTATATGTTACTTACACAGGGTACTTACTGCTTATAAATGTTATGGACTTAAGTAATAAATTAAGGCTTTATTCATAATTCCCGGGCATTATGAATAATGACAATTTAACCCTTTAAGGCCGTACCTAAATTTTCCGGGGTCCAGTGCTGCCCCCATTTAAAATAAATCATTTCAAAGAAAACGGAGACATTTAAAATTTTGCAACTATCAAGTCCTAGATAAGCCTTCAAAGTATTTTATGAACTACTGTTTACAGTTTAAAGTGAGAACGTTAAGCTTTACTATGCACATTTGCGAAAAACGGCCACTTTTGGCAAATGTGCGTAGTAAAGCTTAACGTTTAAAATACTTTGAAGGGCTATCTAGGACTTGATAGTTGCAAAATTTTAAATGATGTCTCCGTTTTCTTTGAAATGATTTATTTTAAATGGGGGCAGCACTGGACCCCGGAAAATTCAGGTACGGCCTTAACCGCGAACCTTGGATTAATCCGACAAACATGTTTATGCCCATTTCCCGAGCGTCATACCTATATGCTATAAAATAAAGTCTCGGGGTGATAGGGAGGGCCTGAACTTCCTTATTTATCACATTGCCTAGACATTAATGATTATTTAATTTAATAAAACTAACTTGAGATAACTCCATAATTAATAATTTAAAACTGTTTGACTCACGTACTAGGTACCTATAGTCGGAAAAGGCCAGACCAGGTTTCGATAGATTAAGATCACTATTTTTCAACCTTTAAAAAATTACTTGTGAATTTTTTGCGACCCCCTTTACTACCCTCCTCTAATTCTAACCTATGTTTTATTGTTGTAGGTACCTGTTGTAGATACTTAAGTAAGTACCTATAACAGACATTGTTACATCGATTTCAATACGTCCGGTCCGGGTATAACCGCCAAGCCTATCTCATAAAGGTACGCAGGCCAAGTCGAAACGGTACCTACCTAATTTTAGAAATCCTTGGACAAGACCTATATAGTTACTTATATAATTCTTTACTCACTTAAATTGTATGCAACCCATGATGCAACCTAATTACTAAAGAGGAACTACAACTTTGAATACCTACCTACTTACTTCTTTTTCAGAATCAACAGCGACAGCAGAACGCGTGTCGCGGCCACATCGCCCCCACGCGCCGTGCGGGAGGAAATCCACCCCGGAAATGTTATCAGCCGTCAGATGTGCCTTGTCTCAGCTCCAGGGCGAGCCAGCACCCCCCTTGCCAGTCCCCATCTCGTCGGTGGAGAAGAAACACGCGCCAGAACCTGGTTGAGCTGATTCGAAATGACTTTATAGTTTTTACGAATACTTTACAATTAATAGTTCAAGTTTCTGATGGATATCCCTATTTCAGTATTTCTTTATTTTATAAATAACATTAATTAAGAAGCTTGTACGATCGCCTTGTGCAAGCATGTCGTTTTTGGCCAATGCCAGGCACTAGATTGTTTGATTTATTTCCAGTCGTGATTATAGTAACGGTTGCCTTAACCATGCCTTAACCTTACAAAACAAGTATAAGCTGTATCGGCCACCTGCTGGAAATTTCTCTAAGATGGATTTTCCATATCTTTGTTGTTCTATATGAATTCCTAGGCTCCATATTTTGTGGGTTATATTTTGTTGCCCGTTTATTTAATGCTTCTTTTTCTCAAATGTATTAGCGCCCAAGGTAAACGACCGTTATCTAGCGATAACAGCCACATACTATTCTTTACGTGTCTTCAAAGGTACCTACGCAGAAGCTCAAGATGAAGCGAGCCACCAACAGTTGCCTAGTTCGAACTCAGCAGTACTTAACACGCATAACGAATGATAAAACAATTAGAAATCCTCCTTACAAGATTAAATGGATTTTATTTGAATTAAAGTTGAAAATTCACCTAGAAAGTACCTAAAATAAAATTGTTTAGATATTGGTCTTGCACCTGGAATTTCTAAGTAGTCGTGAAAACTTGCTGCTCGTGATAAAGGAGCATTAACCTCTTAGTGTGGTTTTGCCGACTGCCGACGAAAAAGCTTGTGAGACGAATCGTATTAAGGTGAATATAGAAGCAAATGGCCTTGAAGTGTTAAATAAATTATTAACTTGTAAATATAGTGATAATTTCCATATTGCTAATGGTCAGGCACTAGATAGCACTTTTAATTATTTTATGAACTGCCGTTGAAATTATTGGTGATCCGTCTAGCTTTAAAACTTGCCGTGGCCACTTTTGGCGGAGGCAAGTTTTAAAGCTAGACGGACTAATGTAAATACTTTCAACGGTGGTTCATAAAATAATTCAAAGGGCTATCTAGTGCCTGACGATTAGAAATATGGAAATCATCTCCATATTTACGAATTTTTTTCGAATGAGGGCGCCACTTCAAGGCCGTTTGCTTCAATATTCACCTTAATTTGCAGTCGGCATTTGACTTGAAGACTTTTGAATTTGAGAAAAATTTACGCAAAATGATACCTAAGCATTCATCTGTGAACAATCTTAATGGGGATGGATGCAGGATACGTATATCTGAAGACAAAAAGCTTATATAGTTGCCGACAGCATCGAATAATAGACTAGGTATGTCACACCTTTTCCCAAAAACTTATCTTACTATTCTCTTAATCTGTTATCGTTACCGGTAAAGACTTGTATCAATTATTTATATTGCGGCTGGCTGAGTGTCCCGCAATGTGTCAAGTAGATTTTAACACAAAATAGTTCGTTTCTGATTTATTATCACCAAAACGAATTTACTTAGAAAGTATTTTTTTCTAATTTTAATAAATACACATCTTTAAAAACATACTAACAAAAGACATCAACGAGAGCAATCTAATTTAAAGACAAATCGATGAAATGAAATGTATTATTTATTCAGAAAACGTATTTTTTTTACTAAATACCCCGCTTTTGACATCTACTCGGCTTTATTTGATTTTTACGTAATGGTTTCATTTTACCAAGTAAAGTTCATAAGGTAGAGGATTCAACAATGTAGAAGCAGGGTTAAGCCATTGTATATTGTTAAATGGTAATCATTGTACAGTGTTGCGTTTTACATTTATTGATTTATATTTTGTAGATTTTATGTTTAATAAATACTTATTCTTAATACTAGCGGATGTATTTTCCTTTGTACATTCTCCTTGGCAAACTGGGTAACACACTAAATGGTGTTATAGAGAGCAATAAATGTTTGATTTGATTTAAATAGTTCGCCACTCCAGGATAATAGTAAAAATTCGCCTTTTTCATCTTGGTTGGACATCGAATCCAGAACGGATTCGATGTCCAATATGAAAAAGTCCTTTCTCGACTCATATTGGGTCTCATAATAAATCATTATCACCATCCGGAGTCTTCATAGTAAAAAATGCTAGCTATATGACAAAGGCGTAATGCGTTTAGTCCGTCTGTCACAAACCGGTGCGATAGATAGCTGAAACTTTATCTACGCGCAAGGAAAAAGTAATGAAACGATTCTAATGACTGGAAAATGTATAAGATGTGGTGGTCCTAGAAAAATATTTTCATAGTACCTACAGACGGTTGATCAGATACCTGTGCCACCGCGCGCGTCACGCACTACGTGAGGTGGCACAGGTATCTTTACTTTCCTCTGTACTTCTTCAGTGAAAACGCCACCAAATAAAGCTTAAAAGCTCGTTACGTTAGTAGTTACACGTAGAGTTTGTGACAGACGGATTGAACCCGTCGCCTGGCCTCCGTTTAACGCAGTTTCAAGCTTAATAATTATAGATCCATGTCATGTACTTCACTTATTACAAAGTAATAGGTGTTCCCGCTAAGTATAGACAAATTTAATAGGCCTCTCTGAATGAATGCCGTTTATTTACCACGAGCCCGAGCTACTCTCATCCACGTTCAACCCGCGAACTTTCTCATAATAAACGTGTCCGTAAACCCAGCAGGACCCTGCGCATGATTGGATGGAGAGCTAAGTATTTGCATTCATAGCATTTTGTTCCTTTCGAATAGTTTTTTTTTTTGTTGGACAAATGACACTGATTGAGCTAGCCCCAAAGTAAGTTTTAAACTTGTGTTATGGAATACTAACTCAACGATACTATATTTTTATAATAAATACATATATAGATAAACACCCAAGACCCAAGACAATTTGAAAAAGGCCATTTTCCAACTTGCCCTGGCTGGGGATCGAACCCAGAACCTCCAGATTGGGGGACTAGCGTAATAGATTGTTGCATCGAGCAGAAAGTAAGTTATTATTGCACTGAGTGCTTATTTGAAGCCCAAGCGCCAGCGAGAGCTCTAAAAAGCACGAGAGCAATGTAAATTACATAATCTGCTTATCTTTCAACTACTGCAAGAGTAGCTTATTTACCTACCTAAGTAAAATTATTAGGTAAGCAATTGCATAAATCACTTCACACTCACACTCTGTATAATTCCATGCGGCCGTCAGGTTGGCCAACTGAACGCATTTGAGGAGCTCGGTAGCCCGGTGGGTGTACACATTGCTAGCGGTCTCAAAAGTTAAGCAACCCCGGGCGTGCTCCGTACTTAGATGGGTGACAAGTGGTAAAAAAAAAACTCGAGCTCCTCCGAGCTTCAGAAGGCACGTAAAGCCGTTGGTCCCAGCTGTCATTATTGTATGGCAGTCGTCAAGCTATGTCAGATGCCTTTAGGCAGCTTGAAAAATCTGACACCAGTGTTTGCCACTTACACACACGAAAAAAAAACTGAACGCATCGTAAATCTAGGCTAGTTTTATGATAGATGAGCTTGACTTTTAGCGGTATGCAAAACAATTTTACCAGGATAGCATAAGTCTGCAGGAGTTGACTTCTGCAGACTTAGGTATGCTATCCTGGTACTTTTCCTTCATCCTTTTCACCTAGTTCTTAGAGTAAGCGACAGAGACAATATCACTTTTCTCTTTCACTCTGTCTCTAAAAAAAGAAAACTAAACAGTGCAGTAAAGGATTTCCATACATTTTTTCTGCTCTAGAGCAGCACTGCTTTGTGCTGCATATGTAGTGCAGTTATGATAGAATTGCAGCGTAGTTGAAAGAAAAAATATTGTACCTCAGGTAGTACTTATCTCAGAGAAAACTTGAAATCTTTCCCAGCAGAACCCTCCTCAGTTTGCAGGTCTTCAGACCAGTGGTATACTTTACAGTATAGCGGTGTATACAAACCTCAGAATCATCTTAGTTTTTTTGTGTAAATATGAATAAGGATATGCGCCGACAAATTTTTCGATTATGCCAGCAGGACCCTTTTTAGTTTTGGGTCTTTCAGTACAAGTCATCATAATTTTAGTAGCAGTCTAAATGTACTCTTCAAATCAACCAGGAAAATTACCAGGAAAATTTGAGAAAGGTCATTATTTCGTTTGACGTGTGTGTGTCTGTCTGTGGCATCGTAGCTCTTAAACGAAAAGACCGATAGCGGTTTTTTAATCGAAAGCCTTGTCTGTCGAGATGGTTCATAGCTATGTTTGATGAAAATCGGTTTAGCCGTTCAAAAAAGGTGAAGGCTTGAAATCACGGTTTTTAAATTTGGATAAATTTGTTGAAGACAAATAAAAAAGTATATAGATATTTTCAGTTCCCAAAATATTTATTATTCGTAATATAAAACTGTTAACAAAAACAAATGCAAAACGTTCAAAACAAAATAGGAGCACCAATATTGTGATAGTAAATAACAACGTACCTATAGCAAAAGTTATACTTAATTGTGATGATCTGTACTTAACCTAAATTGTGCCTATACCGAAAATAAATACAGCTTTCCAATGAGTCGGACGGCCAGTGAAATGCGTCTTAGGCCAGAATACACTCAGCAATTGACTAAATTGGAAGATATTCTACCTGCAGTACGAATAGATTGTGCGTTTAGTTAGCCACCCTGCACGTTCCACTCATTAAAAATATGCCATCGACTGGTTTATAATAATAGTAACATGATTTTTGATTTCAGTCATTGTCGTAGCATTTTGTGCCTATACTCCAAAATCCTACATATCGTTAAGCTAAATTGAAACGTAGTTCATTCACGTACAGTTAAATTTAGCTTGAGAAAGGTACATAGTTTTTCTGGGTAAAGCAGATTGCTTAGTCTATTACTGAAGGCCGATGGAGGCGATGAGGCTCTCGACCTTCGCGATGTAAGCCTTCATGGCGACCTCCTTGGAAGTGCCGTTCTTGGCCAACCACGCGTCGAACTTTGCCTTGCCCTTGAAATCCAGCATGCCGGGTCTGGCTGTAAAGAAACAAAGAAAATAATATCAGAAACGTTTGTTTTGTTTCACTCTAACAGCGAGAGAAGTCTGACAGCTAGCCGAAAATAGGGGTACATGGAAAATACTCCACCGACAAGAACCTAGTTCTGAAAGAACTTTGTCCAGCCTTGTGGCTAAAATGACTATGAAGCTAAAAAATGTATATTATAGTTCTAAAATTAGAAAAAAAAGACATGACTTGCTAGAGTAACAGAAAAGGATAGCAGCACAGAAAAGTGCTGTTTCATCAGTCCTTGTCGAGTATTCTCGCCTTTTTCGCCTTTCTCCCCGTTCTCGCCTTGTCGAGGGGCGAGAGCGGGCGAACACACACTGCACGGCGCACGCGGCCGCACAAGAAAGGGAGAGGGGTGCGGGGACGGGGAACGGGGACGCATATGGCGCGTACCTTAGGAGATTCCGTTCTGTATACACTTACTGTCTACTGTGGTTCCGTGCTGACAGATGTGTCCCAACCCTAACTTGTAATATTCGGTGCAGTTGACTCTAGGTCCTTAATATGAAAATTACTTTTTACTTTAAACGAGCAATTCTTGTACATACATACTATAACATCTTTATCCCTAACGGGACAGACAGAGCTTTTGGGACTTGCTGCTTAGAGCCAGCAGACAGAGTCTAGGGCTGCAAGACCCAAAGGCCACTTTTAACGTGATGGTGAGTGAGAAGGTGGAAAACGGAACTAAAATAGTAATGGGTTGCTAGCCGCATCGCCTATTGCATGATTCGTAGTTTTGCCCTTTTCTTCTACATATTGCACGCCTCATAAGCGAAGCGCATGAGGTAGTGCTCTACTCTCGCCTTACAAAAATCAAGTGATTTTTTTAACTAAATGTGTCTCTATTTATTTTCTATCGCACTTGACATTGACATTTTTAAAAGACATTTTGCCTTTTAAATAAATAAAAACAATGTTTAATAAAATCATTTTGTGGACGTCCGTGTGTCTGTATGTATGGAAACTGGCGTGGTCACGATAACTCCCAAAAAACTTATCTGATCAAGTCCATTTTTTTTTATACGCTTCAGTATTATCCAAAACTAGGTCCTTTCGAAGATCACGGTCTAATTCAATGTAGTTTAATCGTAATTATTATTATAAAAATACAATTGAATAAAAGAATTAAAAATAATTTTGTTGAAAGAGTTAATAATTATGTATGATGAGTACGAATGTGGAACTGGCAAGTAAGAAAAGAAGTAAAAAGAAATTTGAATAAAGAATGTTGTGATTTTGTTTGTTTTATTTCTTAATTTGATGGTTAATTCCATAAGTATATTCTTTCTTAAAATAAAAATAAAAAAAATTGAAAAGGCGGTTGACCCTGTAAGCTATCCCTACAACTTCCCGCTATCTACACTCGAAGCGTGTCAAAGTAAGCTCAGAAGTGCAGCGTTGAGCTCTGCGAGCTCAACACGTCGAAATCGATGATTTTTGAGCTCTTCTCTAAGTTATTCTAAAAATCGCTTGTTTTTTCATTTTTTCGAGTTTTTTCGTTCACCATATTTCTCGAACGAATCAACCGAATTTGATTTCCAAAACGGCATTCGACGTGATTTTTTGAGGTTTAGTTATTCTCAAAAAACATCATTTTTGAAAAAATTTTCTTGTTTTTGCTGTTTTTTTGAGATTTCTCAAAATCTACCGGTCCGAATCGGTTTAAATTCACAGGTAATCTGAGTTGTATAGAACTCTTTGGAAAGTTGTTTGGTTCCGATCGGTTTAGTTGTTCAAGAGTTATAAGCGGGTCACATACACACCCACACACACATACGGATAGGGTGCATGACACTTGCTCGTGAGTGGTCAGGGAAGATTCCTGAGACATTTAAACGTCGAGATCTGATGAAAACTCGACTTTTCAAAAACGGGGTGAAACTAATAACGTCCCGAATTTTGAAAATTTTCAATTTTCTCAGCGGGGAGTTAAAAATAAAAGTTAAAAATAATCTCCAGTCGTGCGTTAAAGCCGACACATACTTTTCTTCGTTTTAAGTTAGCAATAAAACAATTAAAATCAATTTAATTGTGAAAAATGAGATTATGAGCCGTGCACTTTTGGATTTTCCAAACTATATTTATTTAAAACTAGCTTTTGCCCGCGGCTTCGCTCGCGTATCCCACGGGAACATTACTTTTTCCGGGATAAAAGGTACCCTATGTCCTTCACAGTACTCCTAACTATGTGTATGCGAATTTTCAAGAAGATTGGTTCAGTAGATAAAGCGTGAAGAGGCAACAAACAAATATACAAACTCACTTTCGCATTTATAATATTAGTTGGGATAATAATTAGGATAATATTTAGGAAACGGGTCCAACGGTTTCATTGAAAGGTATGTCGGGGTTTCGGGGGTGAAAAACTAGCTAGGTTTCTTTTTATAAAACCTCTTTATACCCGTGTTTTTCACTCAGGTACTGTTAATATGAAATGAAACATTCTTGTGGATGTAATGCCGATGGCGTTTAATGATATTATAATAAGGCAAAAGGCTGGGTCGCCATACAAACAACAAACAACGTCCCAAATATAAAAAGATATAATTTTGGAACTATGTTGTTATTCATCGACTCGTAGAAAATCTGTTTAGCCATTAAAAACTAATTACTTATGATATCTGATTATTACAGAAAGATATGACCACACAGAAATCAATTCGTGTCGTTTCAATTTCTACTAAGTTTGTAATCCATATCATAATCACAGTGAACCCAACTTACAGGGGCGTATCTACCGCCGTATCCGTCGTACCAAAGATACGTGGCCCAGGGCTACAGGGGCCCCAAATGGGGAAGCAAAATTTCGTAAAATGTTGTCCACAATGTAACTCATCATACATGGATTCTTTTACATGAACAATATGTTCTTTCTACGAACATTTATTTTAAGAAGTAACCTATAAAATATTTACTAAACGCGTCCGTTTTTATTTATATACTAAAAAAGACTTTAAATCTTTAACATTAAGGTTCTGGCTTCGTCGCATTAACAAGCCGCCGCTCCCCCCCCCCCCCCCCCTTAACAAATTTTACAGGGCCCGTTTAGCTCAAGCTACGCCACTGCCAACTAATCAAAATACACGATTCTCTATCTAATCGCGTATGATGGTAAATACAAAACGTAAGTGGAAAAATTTATCGAAAGGAAACCCATATCTGGGTTTATTGACAATGATATATTGAAAAATCGTTTTAAAATGGCCATTTATCTAATTCGTGATCTATTTTATTAATCATAACAATTTAGTCCCGATTTCTAAATATCTGATATACCTACCTAGCTGCTTACTTACGTAATTAAAACGATATCATCATCATCATCAGGTCTTTTTTAGTCTCCACTGCAGGAGCACGACCCTCTCTGTACTGCTAGAGCCATATATTAGCCAGAGCAGTCAGAGGATTTGGCCTACACTCTCCACGCTGGCCAGACGGGTTGGAGAGGTCTCATTGATTTGCTTTGTTTAGCTTGTGTTTCCTAAGTCGCCTTCTACGACATCCACAGGAAGACTTAGAGTTGTCCTATTCTACTCTTCCGGGATAGACACTACGGCTTAAATTAAAACGATATAGTTATTTATTACTTTTTGAAATACGAAAGCTAGTGTTCTTCGATTTGCGCGGGAAGGGAAGCAGAATTACTTTCTGTTTGCCACCTTGCTAATCAAAAAACAATAACAGTTGTTTTGACATAAAATCTCTTGGTACACATCCAAGATCAAAGAACTCGAATCATAACTGGGTTATTTTAAATGGAGTAAAAATTGAAATGTTATCGGTGAAATGTAGTGCACTGGTAACTTTTCAAACGGTTGGCTTCATTTAGGAATGCACTTAGGAAACCAGTTGTTTATGATATTTTGTGCGGATTACATTTTGATGTTTGTTTATTTTTAGCTTTCTCGCCATTGGAGTGTGTTAGTGGCTAACACTGGCTGGTGTCAGCTTTCGCTCTTGTTTTACGATGTGTACCAAAAAGTTTCGGCATTTTATTTATATGATGTCGCACTAAGTAGGTACAAGGTGTTTTTTACTATGCATACAGAAAACTATCGATATTTCCCTTGAAACATTGCGCCTCACCTGCCATCTTGACTATATTTCTGCGTGTCGATAACAACAATAAGATTGCCTGGAAGAGTTTGCTGTGCGATATTGCCGCCTTTTGTATAAATGTGTCTATGGAGACATACACACTAATGTAATGTATATGTGTCTGTTTTTAATTGTGAACTGCAAAATAATAGTACCATTTTATACAACCGTTGCATAAGAGAGGTCAAAAAAGGCAAGTAGCGTGACGACATTATGACACAAGTACTGTAATGAGGAATAGAGTAGTATAGACTTTTCCGAAGTCATATTATCTCTGTTCGTATATTAGTGTTCGTGGCCACGTAAAAGAAAAAATGAATAAAACTATTTTTCGACCACTGCTTATGCGACACCGGTGAGCAATGTCATTCACCTCGAAATCACATCGCTCTAGGCCACCGAGCCATGACAGATAATCTCGCGATTACCTCGAGCTGTTTTTGCATTCAAGTAAAAATATTTCCAAGACGATTATATCAAGAATTTATGACCAAATTAAAAATGTAAGTTCCTTTCAGCGTTTCATCATACTCTATTAATAAGATGGAATATATAATCGATACATCAATGATTACAATATCAACGTGACGCAGTCGCGATAGACAAATCGATTGACGTAGTGATTGGAATAATGATCATAGTTACACCAGTTACAGACCTGTACCTACTAGACTACATAAGAGGATACTGTATTAGGGTCAACTACAAATGAACTCTTCCGGTTCCGCATAGTCAACAACTTGTCACTCGCTGACTGACAAATCTCAGTACCCAGTACATGTACTCTATCCTATCATTCTCCAAAGATAATTTATGCATGTTAAAGTTCGTCCAAAGATAAGTAAAGAAAAGAATTCCGTGCAAAGTAAAGAAAAAGAACCATTTAAACGATGTGACTATGGTTCTACGGGCTGACGTCAAACTTTTTTAATTATTTTGCCTCAAACAGTAAAGTATTTTAACAAATACTCACTGGCAGGGTCGGCGTCACCAACGGAGGCCTGTTTGAAGTTTGCGTAGAGCTCCAGAAGGTCATCATTGCTGGGTAGAATCTTCAGGTTAACAAATACTAACTGGCAGGGTCGGCGTCAACAACGGTGGCCTGTTTGAAGCTCGCGTGCAGCTTCAGAAGGTCGTCATTGCTAGGTAGAGCCTTCAGGTTAACAGATACTTACTGGCAGGGTCGGCGTCGCCAACGGTGGCCTGTTTGAATTTCGCGTAGAGCTCCAGGTCATTCATTGCTGGGCAGAGCCCTCAGGAGAACAGATACTCACTGGCAGGGTCGGCGTCACCAACGGGGGCCTGTTTTAAGTTCGCGTAGAGCTCCAGAAGGTCATCATTGCTGGGCAGAGCCCTCAGGTTAGCAGATACTCACTGGCAGGGTCGGCGTCACTAACGGAGGCCTGTTTGAAGTTTGCGTATAGCTCCAAAAGGTCATCATTGATGGACAGAGCCTTCAGGTTAACAGATACTTACTGGCAGGGTCAGCGTCACCAACGGTGGCCTGTTTGAAGTTCGCGTAGAGCTCAAGAAGGTCATCATTGCTGGGCAGAGCCTTCAGGTTTTTGACGTTTTCAGCGGCTTTGTCAAATTGCTGAAAATAAGAAAAAAGAATAAATTAATAAAACAATCACCTACACCCCAATCATCACACTGAAAGTGGCCTTTAGAACGTTTTCACACGCGCCGCTGCGTGCTTGGATTTTATTTTGAAGCACGTGTGTAAACACTCTTAGGTCTTATAGCCCTGGGCCCTCATCGCTGTCGATTATTATGTAGCTACAGCTAAGAACACATCCCGATTTAATCACTTTAAAAAAACTATCAAAGTCGGTTCCTACACTTGGGAGCTACAATATCAAAGATAGATACGTCAAACTTGGGATGTTAGAATTTTTATCCTTAGGATGTCGAAACGCTTGACTTTGCGGTCGCACATACAAAAAACGGTTGTTTTACCATTAGCGTTAAAAGCAAATCAAAATGAGTTGTAAGAAACACTGAGTAAATATAACATCTATACGCAAAACTACATTTAAGTATTTTTATGTAAATAAGTTATTCCGAGAGCCTTCAGACTTCCTCTTTATTTATTAACAGATTACGTTTGCGGGGATCCGCTAAATTAAGTGACCTAGGTATTGAATGGTTTAAACAAAACATATCTGTATGTTCAGTGAAATCGGGGTTAAGTCAAAAATCATAGTTTTGAGATAATCGAGTTTAAAGTTTCAAAAAATTCCCACTCATTTTCTATGAAAGTTTTATAATTTTTGGTTTCTATTATTGATTTTTTCAATAAACTACTGAAACAAATATAACGTTTTCTTTTTTAATATAAAAAATTTAAAAACATAGAGTTATGTCGTTTGACACAAAAAAAACAACATTTTATTTGTGCCAATTAATATAAGTCATATTATAACATTTTACACATTCTGCTTTGCTTTAGTGCTAAATGATATACATTTACTATTTTCATAGACAAATGAGATCTCTAATAATACAGCGAAAAGTCACAAAATTAAACATGTTAATTTCGATGACAGCATTTAAAATATGCTAGTTTTATTTTGATAATGTCGAAAAAAAAAAGTTTATTACTATACACAAATCTGAGTACCCGTCCTTTCCGTCCGTTCTTTTTAAGTGTTATGATTCTGTTTATATCAATTTACACTAACAAAATTAAAAAAATAGTTTAGTTCAACTAGTTTTAAATGCAATTGTATTGAAAAACACAAAAAAAGTTGTGGGAACTTGAAAAAACCGATACGTACATCACTTTACACGAATCCTAACTTTGGCATTTTAAGCCCTACGGCTATGAAAATAAGATAGAAAAAAAGCATTTTTTTTTCCGATTCAGAATAATTATGTAAGAATATTAAAACCGATATTACTCGAGTTAACTCAGTTTTCACTGAACGTACAGATATGATGTAGGGTAAAGAATTTGACATAACGAAGTAGGTAGTACATACTTAACACTTAGAATCTATAAACTAAAGAAGTTGGTTCAAAATTCAACCAACTTCCTTATACGTATATCTCGCGGATACTGATGATCGCCAGGTTTGCTATATATGGTTATATGGCTTAATATATATATGGCCTATATATCGTACTAGTTTTAAGACGAACTCTTTTACTCTTCAAACCATACGGCTTTGGAATTAAAACGGCTTAAAACTGTAAACAATTAGAAGAATTCATATTTTTTTACTATTTTTCACATGTATGAAGGTAGTTAATTAGATCTACAGGCTGACTTTTTATCCACCAGCCAAATTTATGGAGCAAGTTCAGTCCATGATACAGAACTACTTTCCATAAAAACATTGAAAATTAAACTTAATGTCACTTTATCCACCAGCTAAATTTATGGAGCATGTCCAGTCCATGTTACAGAACTACTTTCCATAAAAACAATTAACGAAAAACTAAAATAAAAATTCACCTTCCCGTACAAATCAGCTTAGCCAAACGGATTTTGTATGGAAGGACGAAATTTTTTATCGATTTTTAATAACTTTTTTTATAGAAAGTAGTTCAGTATCATAGACTGAACTTGCTCCAAAAATTTGGGTGGTGTTTAAAAGCTCACCCTGTGGGAAGACATTGAAGTAAAGATATAATGTATATTAATGTATAGGTATGTTATGTATTTAAATTTATTTTTAAGTATTTAATAGCATTGAATACATCTAAGTATGTAGATCTTTTATCTAAAATTTTGCCGTTGACTTTGATGTCTGTTTAAATTTCCTAAACGTTAACAGGGACTTTTTTTTATTGAAGCTTTTTGGCTTAATAAAGTTTTAAATATATAATCGACTGCCTCCGTAGTCCAGTGGTCAAGGCATTCGCCTTGTGATCCGGAGGTCGTGGGTTCAAATCCCACTGGGAAACATACTATGTGAAAAGTTGTTTCCAGTCTGGTTAGGATATTACAGGCTTGAATCACCTGATTATCGGAAAGATGATTCCGTGCTTCGGAAGGTACGTAAAGCTGTTGGTCCCGAACGCCATCTAGCGTTTGTACCTATCCTATATTTGGTTCTGTCTACGTTTCGGTTGCGGAGGTCAGACGGCAGTCGCTCTGTGTAAAATCTAGTAACCGTCAAATCACCTAGGTTAGGTAGCGGACCCCGGGCTCTGAAGCGTCACCGCTGAGGATGCAACCGGATGATGATGATGAAAGTTTTTAATAAATAAATGTCTGATGCTTTCATAAATCTATAAACCTACAGTGATTGAACATTCTATATATTTGGGATAAGTATTTGGGACAATAAGGGTCAATGAAACAGACCTGTGCTACTGTAGTGTATCGGTTCTGATCTGAATAAGATTTTATACACAGTGACATTGACGACTACACAATGACGTTATCAGGATGTGGGTCAATTAGGTAGGTAGGTATAGGTAGGTATGTACTTTCCCTATTCTCGAACATTTCAGTTGACATTTCAAGCAAGTTTGGAAATCAAGTAAGTTAAAAATACTTTTAAACTATCGCGTTGCATTATTATTAAATTAATGCATACGGGAATTAACGCGAAACGGGACCACGTTCGGTGAAACCCGAACGTAACGTCAGCAAAATAAATAAAAAAAGGTACGTTTCGCGTTAATTCCCGTATGCATTAATTTAATAATCAAGTAAGTTCTCGTAACATAACATTGCAAGTACTTAAGACATAACTATTTATTAATCTGTGCAAACTTTTTTTTTATTTTTTTATTAGATGTTTGAGTGCGTTTGACCCTTTGAGTTTGACCTCTATCTAGCCTGATGGGAAGCTAAGATGAGATCTAAGGTGTAACACGCAGACTCAAAAAATGCCTATTCACTCTTGCTTTGAAAATCCCTAAATCATATGTATGGGGAAACATCGATGCAGGGAGGGAATTCCACACCTTAGTGGTTCGCACAATGAAGGAGGAGGCGAATCGAGAGGTACGATGAGGAGGAATATCGACCACAAATGGGTGGAATCCCTGTCCACGTCGTGTTGTCCGCTGGTGGAATGGTGCAGGGGGAATTAAATTATGTAATTGCTGCGCACACTCCCCGAAGTGCAGCCTGTAGTATACACACACTTTAACTTTTTTTTATTGCAAGTCCAGCCAGATACTAAGTAAAGAAAAGCCTAAGCAAGTAGGCACAATGCAGTGACTCCCACAAGTAAACAAGTGTATAGATCTGCCTCATTAAGTATTTCTTCGTTTTTTTTACTAAACTACATTACCCCACAAGATCTCCGCTATCTACTTCCATTTCTTTGTTTTATGACATTTATACTTTCTTTTTATTTTCTTAACAAGTGTTAGGTCATCATCATCATCATTGGCCATGTGTTTTCCTGAATAGAATAGGACCACTCCATTTTCCGCGTTCCTAAGAAAAAGGGTCTATTACTATAAGGGTTCCGTTTTTTCCTTTTGAGGTACGAAACCCTATAAAACTTTTGAAAGGTTCAACCGATTTTCATCAAATAGCGAAGAACCATCTCGACAGACAAGGCTTTCGACTAAAAAACCGCATCGAAATAGGTCTATTCGTTTATGAGCATAGATCGGAACCTTGGATGCTATTACTATCAAAAGTATGGATATGACCGACATTCTCGGGAATTCTCAAGAATCGGAATTGGTACCTTCTATAACAACGTTTTTCTCTGAATGATATTTTACGCAATAAAAAAATGTATATTGTCAGAAAATGGTATTTTAATTGTACGAAAAATATGTTTCAATTAGATTTTTTTTTTCAATTAGGTAATCAAGACTTGTTGAATGTAAATAGCTCCGAAAAATTTCGCTAAAAATATTTGTTTATTGTTAAAAGTAAGTATCCATTGATATATTTTCATTTAGAAAATAAAATCGGTTTCATATCTGGAGCGTTTTCATTCTTTTCTGTTGCACTTTTTAAGATGACCCTATATTTATATTATAAAGCTCTACTGTGTAAATCCAAACACTGAATTAATAAATAAACGGATTTTTAAAATAAACACTATTTCACACATTTTTAATAATATTAAATATTTTTCCCGAGAATTCCCGGGATTATCGTCATATCCATATCAATGATATCGTCCCAAATAGCAACCACGTTCCGAGCATTGTTTATGAGCTACGATGCCATAGACAGACAGACACATAGACACACATACACGTCAAACTTATATACCTATGTATATTATATTATTTAAGCTTTGAAATAAACAAATATATAACACCCCTCTTTTTTGTCAGGGGTTTCAAATACCTACTTAAATACTAAAATACTGGCGTAGTCTGTCTGTAACACTTTATGCAGAAAAACCTTGCGTGATTTTCGTGGTTCGGTACTCACTTATGATTGAGTGAAATATGCAAATATTTAATAAAAAAAATAGGCAGATAATTTGTTACATCACTATTGTCACACAGTTGCTAGGTAGTTACACAGTTAATAGACTAAGTTGGGTTTACGTTTGGAGCATGGTTAACATTACTGGAGCGAGGAATGCACACATCGCAAGTATTCGTAATTATCTGTACCATAATCTTCGTGATTACCCTACTTGGCATATGTGAAAGCTGCTTTTAGTATTTTATAGTCAGAAAACGGTACTAGAGAATATATACTTATTTGTGAATGGAAATTCAATTATATCGCGTCTCAAATAGAGTGTATAATCGCTTAAATCCGGATATGTAATTTGTTTGCGATAGCAGCGTTTGTGTGTTTTTATATGCGGTTTTACGCCGTAGAGGTCTTAAATTTAGTGATTTGCAAAAAAAACATGGTCAAGTGGGTACAAAGTCCACATATTTGGCCTTCAACTTCCAACGTCTATGTAACCCTGCGCCAAATGACGCTGCGGTGAATCATTTTTTCCCACAGATCTGTGTGCTTTTTCCATTAAGGTGAAGATATAGGCAAATGGCCTTGAAGTGTGAAATAAATTGTTAACTCGTAAATATGGTGATAATTTCCACATTGCTCTTCGTCATGCACTAGATAGCACTTTAAATTATTTTATGAACTGCCGTTGAAACTATTATTGGAGATCTGTCTAGCTTTAAAACTTGCCGTGTCCACTTTTGGCGGAGGCAAGTTTTAAAGCTAGACGGACTAATGTAAATACTTTCATAAAATAATTTAAAGGGCTATCTAGTGCGTGACGAAGAGCAATATGGAAATTATCTCCATATTTACGAGTTAACAATTTATTTCAAATGAGGGCGCCACTTCAAGGCCATTTGCCTATACCTTCACCTTAAGAGGATGATGCAATATTTCAATTAGGTAGCTATCTACGTATAATCAAATACACAGTGTAAATACTCAGTTCATCATAAGTGAGATATTTTTGGAGTAAGCGATGACGAAACATGACCTTATAATATCTAGTAAAATTTCTATAGCCTGTAAGAATTATATGTATAAGTTCCTGGTTAGGATAAAATTAATAAATATCCCAGACCATAGACACTATAATATTTTGTCTATACACTAAACCACAGACCATGGACACTAAACCATCAGAACTTTACATAACTGGAGCGTTATGTAACGTAAGCGATACTAAAAACACTTACAAAGCGGGGGAATGGATATAAGGCTGATCCAGGCGATTCGGGTACCTATTTACCCCGATTTTAATCTTATTCCCAATAAACGCGAGAGGAACTTATGGTTAAAGAACTTTGCCCTAAAACTATTTCAATCATTGATTCATAGTTTTATATACATATATGAATACTCCAGTTCACACATATGTAAACCACATTTATAAATAAATGTGTGTATTGTATGTACACAGTTAATAAAGCTAAACCTTTAATGAAATGAAATGATATATTTTTTTATAAAGACACTCAAAGATAGTTTTAAAAAAAATACAAATTAGGAAATTAGGTACACTAATAGTTAATATGGGCCCATGAGAAAACTAGACCGATCCCGCTGAAGTGGTATGAAGGTAAGTAAAACCTTGCCTTGGATTCTATACCTAGGAAGTATACAATTTTCAAAATACCTACTAGAATCAAATTAAGTTGATAATACCACCACATTTAACATTGTATTATGATGATAAAACCCTAATTAAGATCCTATGATTGCTTAATTGCCATTCCTTAATACAGTGGCAAGATTAGATATTTAATTAATTAATATCCTGATAAATTAGTCTCATTACAAAATAATAAACCATAATTTCTAATGACATAATTTGCTTCCTTAGAATGTACCAGCTGCTTCTCTTCCCGCGCATTGTAAGAGCCGATCGAGAGAATGGGTGAAAATGCTAGTCATGTTAATAGGCGATGCGGCTAGCAACCCATCACCATTTTGATTTCTTTCCATCTTCTTGCCCACTATAATGCTAAAAGTGGCCTTTTGATCCTGTGTCTCTAGGCTCTGCCTGCCCCGTTAGGGATAAAGACGTGACAATGTATGTATCTGTATCCATCTGTATAATTTGCTTTGTTCTATCTGTATAATTTGCTCTGTTCTAATTTGATTGTAGGTGAGATTACTTAAGTACTAAGATGTTTCATAGAATTTTGTAGCCTTGCTTCATGCATTATTATCTTAGCACTTTTTATTTATTTTATTGCACTTATAACATTAATGTACGATAGGTATAATCTTAACGCTAAGCGGTGTCTTCCAGAAAATACCTTGGGGATGTTTATGAGAAGGCGATAAATGAGGTTAAAACGTATACAAAAAAGCTTTTCCAGCTGCATCCTAAACTGTGCTACTTCGAAGCCCTGCACTTTCTGGATTTAATATTATAGGCATGGCAATAGTCACCCAAGCACGCTGAAGACCATGAAAAAAAAAGACAAAACCAAAAAACAATTAAGTGCACTTTAGTTTATGACCAGCCTCCTGCCTGAATGTCAACCTATCTAATAAGAATGCCTAAGTAGGTACCTACAAAATGTATGAACAATTTTCATAACAACTCAATTGAAAACCATTACATATTTTTTTCACATAATACCTAACAAGAATAAATGCGCCAAGTCAATTGTTTAATTTTTTTTTTATTTAGATGCAGGTTACATTTTATTTCTAATATTGAATCAAAATTGGGAACAAGCTAAGAAAGACTAACTTACATGATGTGAGGCTATTGATATTTTTATTTCTTGATTGTATTTATATTTAGTTTCATAATGGCCATTCAGTGAACAATCAGAATCACATTGTATTGAAGGTGAAACACTAAGACAGAAGACAGAAACACTCAATTATCATAATTAATTATTACTTCCACAATTTTGAAGAGGGCAATTATACCCATTGTATTATTTGACCTTATTATAACTGTGGTAGGATAACTTAATATTGATTATGACAAAGCCTTCTGCTTTATCATAAAAATAAATCTTACCTCCTGGAGAGACATGATGGAAGATCACAGCACACTAGATGACCTAAAACGACAGAAAAAACAGATTTACAAATGCCGCCAGTAGGTTTATCTTGCAGAAAAGTACGGTATTTACGTCACAAGTTCATTCATTATCACATTCACCTTCCAGATTATGAATTTTAAATACTTTATTTATGTATCTATATGTATTAAAAATTATGAAATGCATACAGTTTTTATTTTTTTTATTTTTATTTTATAAGAATATTATTACTATAAAGTAAAGTGAAATAAATTCACAGACACATTAAACTTACGGGAAGAAATGAACACAACCAAGCAGCACGGCCACTGATCAGAACTAACCTCACTGCAATGCAACTCAACTCAACAGACCGGACCGGAGGAATGAGTCAAGTGCGACGCCGCGAGCAATAATTATTATCGTACGATTCTTCGCTGCGGCTACGTGGAGTGATAATGAATTAGCTTGGTATCTGATGATTAATATTCATAAAATTGATTTACAAAATAACATCTGCATTTTGTACAGCAAACTTGATTTGTCAAGTCAAAGTAAGTTGTCAAAGTGACAATTGAAAAAAGAAAGTCAAAACCGACGCGTTCTTTCATGCTGAAAACTGAAAGCGGCGCATTCAAACAGATCAAACTTCAATTTTCCTTCTTTCAATTCAATCCTCTGACTGCACTGGCTAATATATGGCTCTGGTAGTACAGAGAGGGTCGTGCTCCTGAAGTGGAGACTAAAAAAGACCTGGATGATGATGATGGAGCTTCAATTATCATGCTCCTATTAATTCTTTCTATTCAGAGAGGAAGTTTTAAACATCAATGAGACCTATCCACTCCAACCCGTCTGGCCAGCTTTGGTGGAGAGTAAAGGACAAATTCTTTGACTGCCCTGGCTAATAGGTATAAGGCTCTGGTACATCGAAACAGTAGCTCTGGTAGTACTGAGAGGGTCGTGCTCCTGCAATAGAGACTAAAAAAGACCTTATGAAGCTGATTATGATGCAAAGAATATATTTTTACTTTCCTAATAGGCATTATATTAGGTATTTATCTGAGTACTTAAACTAAGTAGGTAGACCTACTTAATAAAATTATATCACAGGATTCACAGGTGTCCGTTGCCATTCATAACTTACGTTTACTTACATTACATTACATCAAATATGGAAGCTAGCAACGCTGGTACGTAGGAACCTACGTCACGTACGTTACGTACGTACGTATGGTAATCTTCCCCATGCTCATATATAGTATACTTAATTACATAGAAATTAGCAGCAATCGAAGTGTAAAATCTAGTGTTAGTGTGGTCCGCATGTAACAATGTGACCACAGAAAAGTGTGACTGTAACTTTATACGTAGGCACAGAAAACATAAACGTAGGTAAGGAATGAGCTTTTTAGGGTTCCGTACCCGAATGGTGCAAACGGGACCCTATTACTGAAACTCCGCTGTCTGTCCGTCTGTCACAGGGCTCTATCTCTTGAAACGTAATAGCTAGACACTTAAATTTTCACCTATTATGTATTACTATGGCCGCTATAACAACAAATACTAAAAATAAGAAAAAGTTAAAAACTAAAGGGGGTCGTCATACAAGAAACGTGTTTCTTCAGCGTTTTAAAACATTGTACGGTGGTACGGAACCCTTCATGTACGAGTCCGACTCACACTTGCCCGTTTATTTCGTTCTTCATGTGTGAAAGTGGCCAACACTGGTGTCTAGTGTTAAATTTTTCAAGCTGCAGGCATCTTCATAGCTTGACGACTGCCACACAAAAATAGCAGCTGAGAACAAGCTCGAGATATTGAAGTCACTTGATGCCCCCCAGAACAACAACAGTTGTTGTTCTGTGGGGGCCCCCATCAAGTGAACTTATATCTTGTTCGTCAGAATATTACCTGGTGCGTAGTGCCTGTAGTCTTTCTTTGTAACTTTCACGAAACTAAAAAAAAATTGAAATTTCATACAAACTGATCAGCTGATCGAGTCAATTCGTATGAAAATCCGAATTTTTTTTTGGATTTCCTGAAAGTTGTTGAACAAAAGTTGTTCAGTTTTATGGGCTGGGTTAGCATCTGAGAGGTTTTGCGTTCTTTCATTAACACGATGTAGCGGCAAACCGGATACGTGGACACGAGGCCTAATAGGCCAAGAGGACTAATTAGCAACAACTGCATTCCTAAGGGTTGTCGACGTTGAAGTCAGACTGGCAGACGATCCTAAAACCACAGCCGAATTTCCAACCACAGTTCAGGTGCCTTGGAAAGTAATTTCTCTTGACATCTCTTGCCTGCTTGCCTGACTGACTTCATATTATTCTCGTAAGTTTTTGTATCTGCTTAATTACTTCTTACCAAAATTTAATAATAGGTAAGTAGCTACGTAGGTACCTATACCTATGTGTCGCACAAACAGACTGCAAGTACATACTCGTAAATCTCGATGGCAAGGTCAGACAAAACATGTGCAGGTAAAACTCTTTACTATCTGCCTCAATGTTGTAAAATTGTCTCTCACTCCGCAGTCACAGGCCGGAATCTCCTAAGGTACGCGCAATATGCGTCCCCGTTCCCTGTCCCCGCGCCTCTCCCCCGTTTTCGCCTCGATGACTCACGTTGACCGTCAAGAACCGGGGGAGAGGTGCGGGTGCGGGGAACGGGGACGCATATGGCGCGTACCTTAGGAGATTCCGTTCTGTTTACTCTTACTGTATTCTGTGTCGCAGTTTAGGTACGTTTATTATTCTGAGGGTACGTTAGTATTAATATTTATTCTGTAGTAAAAGTAAGGAAATACGAAAAATATTTAAATTACCTGCAAACAATGGGTATTCGAATTTAAGGGCCCAGTCCTTAATTTTAATGATTTTGACTGCTTTTTCGGAGCTGATTGGAGCCAAACTATCTTAGTAACAATATGTTAAGATATGTTAAATTGAAGTTTATTTAAGTATTAAAAAAGTGAATGAGACAATTTATTGATTTTCATTGTAATAGTTTGTTTAATTCCAAATAACCTGAGACGTGTTTCGATTTTTTGCGGTGCGCGACGTTCATGTCATTGTTGTTTACACGGAATTTAAAACATGAAGTTGTGTATAAATTCCAGAGAAATAAAGACAAAGGAAAATGCTAAAAAGTGAATGAGAAGATTTTAATATTTTTTCTTTTTAATTCATTCAAAAACTTAGTTAAAAAGGTTAAACTTTGAAGAAAATGTAAGCGAATACGTTATCGGATTTCTTGCGCATACGATTGAGTTAAAAAATAAAAAATACACATATATGAAGATTGATTCATGCTTAAACACGTACAATAAATAAATAAAAATAATTTGTCTTTTGTAAAAAGATAGAAAAATTTAAAGTTCTCCGAAATTCTCAAATAAATATGGGGACGAAAACGCTGATAAGGCAGACCGCTCACTGCGCTTCTAAATTCGTCTAAATTCGTCTCCAGGGTGCATGTACAATACAGCGCAATGCGTACCTATGTGTAGATAGAAAATATAGATTCGGGTGTTTCATCAAAAATTACCACGGTCGAGGACTGCAGTCTTAAGGAAGGAGGTGGGTACGTACTACGGGTACACAGTTCAAGGTGTTTTCAAATATTAACTTGAATGAAAGACACCTTTGATTATTTAGACTTACATAAAATTTTTAGCATATTATTGGTTGTATGCTTGTATGTATGACCTTAAATATAATTTTTAACATAGGTATTATTGGTTGTAATTTGTCCTATGTAAGTATAAAAGTTATTTTGTTGCTTACATAACTATACTACCTATTTTGTTATACAATATATCATAGGCATACGGAGGGGGGGGGGATCTGGGGGTTATCCTCCTCCCCCCCCCCAACTCCCCGTATTTCAGAAAAGACTTAATGGATTAGCCTTTAGTAAATTTGCTAAACAGCAAACAGCGTTAAATATAAGTGGGCCATGTAATTGTAATAAATATAAGTAAAATCTGAGTGCTTTTTTTTTGTTCAGGGTAAGGGTAAATAAAGTACGCAGCGCTTTGTGTCCAAAACTGAAATATGGCCATGCGCAAGTCGGACTCACACGAAAGGAATCCCGTAGGTACCAATATGAAGATTTATCGTTTTTTGTGTGGCGAAATGATAGGTAGGTACCCTGATCAAGGAAGGGCTAAAGCCAAAGCTGTAACTAGGGGCCAGTCTGTTGTACATTGCTTATGAGCCCCACCGGACGATCTCTAGAATCTAAAATAACACGCTATCGTTATCAAATAATTTTAATAAAATATCTTAACATAATGCATAAATTGATACTTAAATAAATATAAATAGTTTATTCTAAGCGTATTTCGACTGCAGCTGCTTGGCTAGGTCGATGTACTGCTGCTTGGCAGCGTCCGAGGAGATGCCCTTGCGGCCGGTCCATGCCTTGAACTTGGCGTTCTCCACCATACCGCTGGGCTCGGCTGGAAAGAGCAACGAATATAAATATACAGAGTCCAACTAAATATACTGAAATTATTGTAAGGGTGAATTCAGTCCATGATACTGAACAATTCCCCACGGAACATATACCTACTTAACGAATTAGGTATGAAAAACAATTGTGACGTTCCACGGGTAAAGTTACCTTATGGATGGTGGCGCTTAGGACGTTTAGAAAAACAATTCGTACAATTAACTTAGCTTGAAAAAACACAATGTCGTAAGTGCCACCGTCCATAAGGTACCTTTACTCGTGGAACGTCACAATTTTTGTCCTTCTATATACAGTATACCGATTAGCTGATCCGAGTCTGTGGTACGAGCGTGGTACATACGAGTATCACACAGATTGAAACTAGCTCCAAAGCAAGTTTTTAAACTTGTGTCATTGTGTCATGGAATACTAAACAATAGATCAGGGAATTCAGGGATCGCCAAATGGCGGACCGCCGCCGGGGGGGCGCCGACCCATTTTGTGCGGACCGCGAGAACACAGCAACTTCCACTTTCTTTTTCGGAGGGGAACTTCATTAAGAATAAATTTCGATCTCGACTTACTGATGAACAAGTCAATAACTTGCACCAATTTTACTCCAAACTTCGGACAGATAGTCGGCAACAAAAAAATTTTTTTTTTCTTTAATACCTATGTAAATAAATACTTTTGTTATTTCCGTAATTAAATTTGTTTAATAAATATTTTATTTCTAAAAAATGTACGGACCTAATTGGTGAACCCTGCTGTAGTGTAGATGATATAGATAAACACAAAGATACCTAAGTATAGATAAACACCCAATACTCAGGACAATTCGAAACAAGTTTATTTTCCAGACAAATTAAAAAACTCCCAGTTACAAGCGTTCACCCATAATAATTTCGAACGGCTGAACCGCTTTTCATAAAACATAGCTAAGAACCATCTCGAAAGAAAAGGCTTTACAAAAAAACCGCATCGAAATCGGTCTATTCGTTTAGAAGCTAAGATGCCACAGACAGACACACAGATTCACAGACACGTCAAATTTATAACACCCCTCTTTTTCGTCGGGGATTAAAAAGCCATTTTACAACTTGCCCTGCCCGGGGATCGAACCTAAAACCTCCGAATGGCGGACTAGCGTGGTTATATGCCTACCAATAGGCCACGGAGATCGTCAATTTTCAAAAATACAATTTACATACCAATGTTGACGTCACCGATTGTGGCCTGCTTGTACAGGGAGTAAAGGGCGAGGTTCTCGCTGTCCGCGGGCTTGGACTTCCAGTTCCTCACGGAGTCGGAGACCTGCTTGAATTCCTGAAACAAAACATTCACAGCGTTATAATACTGCTAACCGTTATCCCGGGGGTTTACTTATATTTTCTTGACAATCCTGCGGGAACCTCACATTTTCTGGGATAAAGATTTATCCTACCTATAAACATGTGTTAGGTACCTACTCGTAATTCAGACAAATGGATTATATAAGTTCTTACGTGATTAAGTACCTAACAAACATCTCAACTCTACCCAGAACATCAACCACCTTTTCAATCTTCCGCCATAGCCTAACCACAGAAGACAGTAAGTATTACATAGCCTAACTAAGGTAAGTACATACTTTTAAGTATTTTCAATGGTGTATTTTTTTTTAAGAATTGCCTTTATAACGATGTGACCCAATATGGGATATGCCCTGGCCTCACTCAATGTAGACTGCGAACCCAAGTAACAGTAACAACCCAAACTTTTGTCCGCGGCTAACTTTTGTGGCGAGCAACTATATACCTACTTAACCCTGTATTTAGAGCTTATTTCATGGCACAAGAACGGGGAGGGAGAGGTGCGGGGACGCCAAATTGCGGAAGATGCTGCGAGTGTATCTTCTGTATGTAATACTCTTACTGTCTTCTGTGGTCTAGGGTAAAGGTAAAGGACTGATAGCGCCATCAAGTGGCTCTCTACTGAGCCGATAAAATATAAAGTGACAAAAAAATACCATCGAGCAAACAAGAAGAATCTAGATTGTGACTGTGATCAGTTTTTTTACTGCATGGGTGAGGGATGTGCGTTACGTTACACATGCATGATACTAGGCCGATTTACCTTGACCCTTGATCTTGAATAAACTGATAACATAATATCTAATGTATTTTGTTGCTCTTATCAAGATAACCGTAATTTATAGAATTAGGTTTACTCCTATTTCTTTCAGTTATCTTTTCTTGATCTTCTGATATAATATTACTTTATAGTCGCCGATGTTAATCTTTCGAATATAAATAATCTGATAATCCCATTGAAAAATCAGCTATCGAATCTGCTAACTTCGTAACACAGACAACTCCTCTTCGAAGGACCAAAAGTTAGGTACTTATGCACGTTCCCTGTATCTGGTTCGGAAGTACTAAGTAACGGTACACCATTCTGATAGGCTTGCGGAGACCTGCAAAATGTTTGCGCATTAAATTGCTGGTGACACGTTATAAAATACCGTTTGGAGAAGTTTTATCTGTAGGTTTGTATCATTAAAATTTGGCCAGTAGGCCGATGCAAGTCGACAATGAGTTTACTTAGAAAGTTACAATTAAGTACCTACCTATATACCTACCTGCTATAAAATGAATGAAAACCCTAAAACAATTTAAGGTTCAATGGTTGAGTTTGAAACCTTTTTTTAGAGGGGGGTTTATTTTCTAGCTAGCTATAGATATTTAGACATAGGTATTATATTATAACGGTTTGATATCGTATTGTGGGCTTACCTGGTCAAGAGACATATTTGTTGAGTTTGATTGAGATCTGAAACAAATAAAATAAAAAAATTAGTACCTATAAAGCCAATAATATGGTCCTGCCTTCCCTGTATACTACTGGATGTCTACAGGCATCTTAAAAATCTTAAAATTGTTGAGTATTGTCAGCATAGGCATGCATGAAGCATGTCAAAATGCAAGTACCTACCTACATAAATTCAATCGATCGTATGGAATAAATATGCGAGTGTCCGTGTCTGGTCCATATAGAAAAATGTACGGTTTGGTCGCTGCGGCATTCCGTGGGGTCGACGACCGAAATGGCAGCAAAACTGGCGCTAAAGTTATTACCCAATTCTTTAAACAGCATCTAGATACCAAGGGCAAGATGTCTCCTTAAGACAGAGGAAAGAATAATATTTTAAGCAAAATATTTACCGTTTCTTTAAAGTCATAGATACTAAGTACCTAGTTTGGAATACCAGTACGACTATGAGGTTGTGGTTCTTATAGTCAAATTAGAATTTAACACCACATGGGTTCACGCAGTTCCGCCAATATTTCATAAAAGTTAATCGACCTAATTAGAGGACGTTCGTAGATAAGTAGGTACCTACAATTGACAATTGAAAATGTGGATGACAAAAGAGCAGCCTTAAGGACTAAGCATAAATATCTGGTGCTATAACCAGAGGAGAACCTAAAGGTGATGACCACTTCTGTTGCCAGTTTCCGTAAAAATATTAAAGAATTAATCTTATCGCGGCAAGTTGATGGTACTGCCATTAATCCCTTCTAAATTATTCCTCACGTAGTACATAGTATAATTTCATTTATTCATAATTTAATTTTAGTTTTCAAGTTCATAGATAAATTTGAAAACAGCAATTCCTTTAATTTGTGTTTATGGCTATTTTAATTACTAGTTCCGGTAAAATTCTGTGCAAGTACTGTATTTTGTAAGAGAGTATTGTCGAAGTTATTATTATATTTGATTTATCAACTTATTGTTCTTAAACCATCTAACCTCTATTTTTGAGGTTCCTACACCACAGCACGAAGCTGAGCTGGCCACCTTTTCGGCATTCATTAGGTAGGTATAGTCTAGTTATGTAAGTTATATTCTGTAAATTGCTTGCCGAATAAAGTTTTTCTTTCTTTCACTTACTCACAGAAAAAACAAATAAACAAATCAAAGTATATTGACGTCAGACAGGACGATTTTGCCTGTAGTTTTACTTATATGACCGACCTCATATAAGTAAAACGACAGGCAAAATCGTCTGAATGGATTTTCTTATTCTTGGAAAAAAAGCGCTGATGCACCGGCCCCGGGCATTGACACGGCAAAGTAACAGGCGCGGATCTACTGAAGTGGCCACGATGGGCATACCCACAACCCTTACGGACTTGTAACGTCACACTTTCACGGTCTACCTATTGAATTTGAGAGGGAAGGGGGCGGGAGCGTAGGAGTCTGGAGTCTATAAATAGGCACTAGGTGCGAAAGTAGGTAAGTAAAACAAAGGTTTGTAAGATCATAAGCAAGTTGTAAACAGCAAACATAATAAATAATGTTTACTTTTGTTTGGTTTCTTTTGTTGATGAGAATTGATAACGAATTTTAAAGACAAGGCTCAGTGGTAGATAGTGTCATCATAACAATATACCTACCTACCTAACATATTTTCAATGGTTAGGTACCTACTTACCTATACAATCTCAAAAAGAAATTATACCTATTTATATTAGTGCTACTAGTCCCTAAAACAACGAACATGGAAAAAAATTAAATAAATAAATATAACAAACAGAAATAAAAGATACAAATTTTCAACCATGCAAAGACAATAAACAAATATTGGAACAACTAACAAAACAGAATTTCTAGTCAAGTCCACTCACCGGGGTCCTGCTGAACAAAGTTGCTCACGATCCAAATAGACACTGAACAATTTTCACGCTCGTCTCTTGTTAAATCCCGACCGCCCGCGAAGCTCTGCAGGCTTTCAGCTAGGGCTGTCAAATTGGCTTAACTTGCTTTTAAACTTAAGCTGATCCGTTCCATCCATCCATCAATGCATAGGTAACATATCAATTTGTCACAACGAATCCCACTTATCAATAATAATAACAACAAGTACATCAGCTACGTACTTGCTTTTATTTCGATCCATTTTGACATCAATTTATAAATAACTTGAAAATTTCGACATTCCCATATAAATCACCCGGGCGGCTGCACACTTTTGTATGGAAATGCCAATTTTTTTTTGTTTTTTGGCTGTTATTTTAATTTCATTATAAGTACTATAATGATCTAGTATAGACCGTGGTTAGATTTATTACGGGTATGTCCCTTCCACGTTGTATAATTTTCAGTCATTTATAATAACTTCTTTGAGAAGCTAAGTAGAAGAAAGGATACAATCAATCTTTGTCGACTTTTTATATATTATGTAGGTACATACGCAACAAACGCAATGGCGTATAACGTTTACTTAAACTCATGATAGGTAACCGTTAAGCGTAAGCACAGGCCGGAATCTCCTAAGGTAGGCGCAATATGCGTCCCCGTTCTCCGCACCCGCACCTCTCCCCCGGTTCTTGACGGCCAACGTGAGTCATCGAGGCGAAAATGGGGGAGAGGTGCGGGGACGGTTCTGTTTACTCTTACTGTACTCTGTGGCGTAAGTATTGCGTTTGTTGCGTAACTAGATATCCCGGTTATTTTTTTTAGATTAGATTAGAGATTAGAAGTTTTTATTAATAATAATTTTACCATACATACTTAAAGTTTGATAATATGTTTGGTGTGATTTGTCTATATAAGTACTTACTACTACCTAATTGAGTTTCATTTCGTAATATATCAGCATACTCAACAAAAAAAAAAAGAAAAATAAAGACGGAACTCCGAAACCGTTTTTATTGTGTTTAATAAAAAAATATGAATCTGAAATCCAAAAGTGCTAGCCCTAAGAAGTCAATAAAAATAAACACTATCATTTATATACTTTCAATAAAGTTAGTCCCTTATCGGGGCTAATCTAAAACCCACTGACGCGATAACTCTAAGTTATCAGTCTGCTGAAAATCATGAAAAGGATTTTAAGTTAGAAAACCTCAAAAAAAGACAAGTACCAATACAAGTGCAAATATACCTTAAGAAAAACTCAATAGGTACATACCTACCTATATTGACTGCCGTAGTCTAGTAGAAAGTAACTGTTCTGCTCGTAACTAAATGCGTGCTAGCTACTTCGAAGCACGTCGTAATCCGCTTTCCCGCTTTTCTTCTTTAAGGATAAGTAGAGAAGTAGAATCCGAAATCAATACACGATTTGGCTGTAATTTTACAACCGGCAGCCTGCCTGACGTCAGCCCCACTTGGGAATGCATTGGTATTTTGTATTAAAGTTTTTCACCCGACCGCACGATATTGGAAGAGATCTCTATAAGGGATTAGTCCACCGTTTTAGCTTACTTTTCTGTTTTTGTATCTGTGTTCCCTCTTGTTTGCAATAAAGCTTTATAAACAAACTAACGTCAGCTCTCTGTTGAATGCAGTTGTACTCGTATTGTAGCACGAGATGTTTGTGCTTCGTCCTTTTAGTCGTCTGTTATTAAATTCATAACAAGAGATGGAGTGGTAAGACGACCTCCGTGGCGTAATGGTTAACACGCTAGACCGCTGATCCTTATGTTCTGGGTTCGATCCCCAGCCAGGGCAAGTTGGAAAATGGCCTTTTTCAAATTGTCCTGGGTCTTGGGTGTTTATATATATATGTATTTATCATAAAATATAGTATCGTTGAGTTAGTATCCCATAAAACAAGCTAAAAAAAATTACTTTGGGGCTAGCTTAATCAGTGTGATTTGTCCCTATATATTTATTTATTTATTAAAAAAAAAAAGTGGTGGTTGTAACACCCGTACGTACCGTACGAGTATGTTGCAGTTCACTCGGCAATACTCGGTGGTAAGTCATTGTTGATAAGAGCGACCGATGAGTCGATGTGACTGTAGTCACAAGAGTGGTAGAGCTGTAGGCCACGGAGGTATGATGAGAAGTGGATGAGCACGAATTCAAGACTGTTTATGAGAGTAGGTATATATTATAGTTGAGTAGGTATAGTTGACAGAAGTATGTAGATACCAACTAAAGTGGTTTTAGGGGATATAATTTTTCGGTTGGAACTGAATATTTACAGCGGAAAGTTTTTATTTTTTCCCATAAAAATGTAGGTTTTTGATGAGATATCAAAGATACGCGATAGTGCCACGTGCTAAAATTCCTATTTGTATGAGTCACGAATAACTACCTGCGTCCTATCACTCATACTCTGATACAGTCATTCTTGACGTCTGGGACATCAACTGAGTGAGAGTCATGGTGACCTTTAGGTAATGAAGGATCCCGAAATGTAACTGTGCCCAACTCCACTCCTCTTGAAACTCCACGCTTAGGTACGAGTAATATACCGATTGACACTAGTTTTGTAGGCTTTGCTGTTGCGGATAAATCTAGTAGGTTGGTGTAATGATACCTACAAGCAAAGAGGAAAAAAACATATTTAAGTGATATCGAAGAACTTTTGAAGTCATACGTAGGTATAGGTACCTATATCTAGTTGAGAACAAAACTTATTACAAAAAAACCGGGCAAGCGCGAGTCGAACTCTTACATGAAGGGTTCCGTACCCCCGTTAAAACACGTTTCTTGTACGACGACCCCCTTTAATCTTTAACTTAATTTAATGTTTAGTATTTGTTGTTAGAACGGCCATAATCGGTGAAAATTTTAAGTATCCAGTTAATGCCATTATAAAGATCGAGTTAAAAACGCTAAAAAACACGTTTCTTGTATGACATCTAAGGACGACCCCTTTTAATTTTTAATTTATCTTATTTTTAGTATTTGTTGCTATAGTGGCCACAGTAATACATAAATCGGTAAAAAAATTCAAGTGTCTAGCTATAACAGTTTAAGAGATAGAGCCCTAGGCTGTGATAGACGGACAGACAGCGGAGTCTCAGTAATACTAGGGTCCCGTTGGCACCCTTTGGGTACGGAACCCTAAAAAGAAAATGCCACCAACATCATGATATGCAAAAGAAAATGTAATTCATGAATTTTCCGTGGTCCAGTGCTACCCCCATTTGAAATAAATCATTTTAAAGGAAACGCAGATATCATTTAAATTTTTGTCTTTGTGAAGCCCTAGATAACCCTTCAAACTATTTTATGAACTACTGTTTAAAGTTAAGGCCGTACCTGAATTTTCCGGGGTCCAGTGCTGCCCCCATTTAAAATAAATCATTTCAAAGAAAATGGAGATATCATCTGAGACGGCTCCTGTCCATTTGTGAGTCTTATGCGGTGGCTAACGGGCTCAGGTATAACGTTGAAAAGTCTCAACTTATGATTTTCAAAGCCGGAACGTTGACATACGGTGATATACCCAACATAAGCTTGTGCGGCAGTCCGCTTTGTAGGGTTGATAAGTTTAAGTACCTGGGTCACTGGGTCACCGAGGACTTGAAAGACAATGTCGACATTGATAGGGAACGCAGGTCGCTGGCTGCCCGGGGCAACATGCTGGCTCGCAGATTTTCACGTTGCACAGTACCGGTTAAAATAACGCTTTTCAAAGCGTACTGCCAGTCTTTTTACACGTGCAGTCTATGGGCCAGTTATACGGCTCGGGCATACAGCGACTTGCGAGTCCAATACAACAACGCTTTCAGGGCGCTGTTAGGGATGTCGTGGCGGTGTAGTGCGTCTAGAATGTTTGCGGAAGCGCACACTGATGGTTTCTAAGCCATTATGAGGAAGAGATGTGCTTCCATAATGACGCGCCTACGCTGCAGCTCTAACAGCCTCTTGAAGGTGTTTATAGATAGATAGGACACTCCGATGTGGGGCAGATGGATACATCTCCATAAGCCTTGTTACTAACAATAGTTTTTAAGTAATCAATGTTACTAACCCGATATGGACATGGTCTGAATTAAATTTTATTATTATTATTATTATATTATTATTATTTAAAATTTTGCTACTACCAAGCCCTAGATAACTTTTTATAGTATTTTATGAACTAACGTTAAGCTTTACTACGCACATTTGCGAAAAACGGCCACTTTTGGCAAATGTGCGTAGTAAAACTTAACGTTTTCATTATAAACTGTAAACAGTAGTTCATAAAATACTTTGAAGGGCTATCTAGGACTTGATAGTTGCAAAATTTTAAATGATGTCTCCGTTTTCTTTGAAATGATTTATTTTAAATGGGGGCAGCACTGGACCCCGGAAAATTTAGGTACGGCCTTAAAGTAAGAACGTTAAGCTTTTCTACGCATTTTTGCGGAAAACAGCCACTTTTGGCAAATATTCGCGACAATTTCTTGTTCCTAACTTTCCTTTCAATATTTGGTGTAGGTAGGTACTTACACGGTCTAATCTCTTATTATAGTTTATCGAATTTCGAAAATGGTATTTACAGCTCATATTTTTTTATCGGATAAGAGTTCCAATACCGAACTATGGCTTTAGGCACTTTCTTATCAGGAGACCGAAAAATAGGTCAAGCCGTTGCGAATTGTTACATTTCATCGAATTTGCGGAATTTTCCCGCCAAGCCCACCGTAAAATGTATATAGTACAGCAAAATAACTCCTGAATGAGTTTATTTTTTTTAAATAAGTAACTACTTAGTAGCTTTAATTAGGCAAATACTTTGAAAGAGAACTAAGTTGGTTTTGACGCGACTGAAGCCGCTGCCGCGGCTCGCCTTGGATTACATATAATAAACGGGCAAGTGCGAGTCGGACTCGTACATGAAGGGTTCCATACCACCGTACAATGTTTTAAAACGCTGAAGAAACACGTTTCTCGTATAACCCCCTTTAATTTTTAACTTTTTTTTATTTTTAGTATTTGTTGTTAAAGCGGCCACAGTAATACATAATCGGTGAAAATTTCAGGTGTCTAGCTATTACGGTTCAAGAGATAGAGCCCTGTGGCAGATGGACAGACGGACAGACAGCGGAGTCTCAGTAATAGGGTCCCGTTTGCACCCTTCGGGTACGGAATCCTAAAAATTGCCAACCCACACCACTTAGGTACCCTCGGAGATATCTAAGCCTTGGTTAGACATTATCTCTAAAACTAAAGCAAAAAAGAAAAAAAAACTTGCTCTTCGCTCGCTTGATGGTCACTGCAGAAACCACGGAATGCAGAAGAAAAAATAAACCTATACTTCCCAACTGAGATACCTAATATACAGGCTGTTTTTATCCACCTACAAAATTTTTGGAGCAAGTTCAGTCCATGAGACTGTACTACGTACTACTTTCTATAAAATTTTTTCGTCCTCCCATACAAATCGGCGTTCAGCTAAGCGGATTTTATATGGGAGGACGTAAAAATTTTATCGATTTTTAATAACTTTTTTTATAGAAAGTAGTTCACTATCATGGACTACCTAAACTTGCTCCAAAAAACTTTGCAGGTGGATAAAAACTCAGCCTGTATAATTATTGGGGTAGCCATGATGGTTTACTCAACATCATCATCCGAGCGTATTTCCTGGTTGCATCCTCAGCGATAACGCTTCAGAGCCCGGTCCGCTACCTGACCTAGGTGATTTGACGCGGTTACTGGTTGTCAAGCCAAGTTGGTTTACTGTTTATGGTATCTGAGGCCCTCGTGAAGTTTTGGCAAATTGTATAAAATAATAAGTGTGAGGTGTGTGAAGCGTGTAATTCTGTACTTCCTTTAGTTTGGCTCACCACTCCCGGTTGTAAAATTGTCAAGATACCTACCTATCACTTCGATAAAGCCCTTACACCTGACAAGCACGTTACAATAACATGTTTACTAAACAAACAGTACCAATACCAACGCGGTGCTTATATCATCACTGAAAATATTTTCAAACACCTTGCCTACATCGATAACAATTATTAAACATTTAATGGCGGGTAAGTATGGATAGTTGTTTTTGAACCAATGAGAAGGTCCACGTGTCTCCAGCGCTACCGATTCTTTGTACTTGTGATCTAATTTCAAATCCAGTCCCACGGGAGCTTCACTTCTGGGATAAAAAGACATAAGACATACCTACTAAATTTCATTGGCTTGAAAATGGAAAAAACATCCTTACAAACTTTCCTAAATATAATATTTGTAAAGAATAGACATTATGCCCAACAGTGATCAAGTGATCGAGTGATCAAATGATCGAATGATCGAGTGATCAATTGATCGAGTGATCAAAGCTGACAGTAATGATGAGTAGGTAGGTTGTACTTACGAGTGTCATAAGGGTCGCACAAATGTCCTAACATAGCTCACCTCAATTTTCTTATTGCACATAAAGATTATGCGTTAATAAAGAAAGAAAGAAAATCTTTATTCGGCAAGCAACTTACAGAATATTACCTAATTACATTCTAGACTATACCTACCTACCTAATGAATGCCGAAAAGGCGGCCAGCTCAGCTTCGTGCTGTGGTAAGAACCTCAGCGCTGATTTTCAGCTGGTACCAAAAATAGAGGTTAGATGGCTTAAATTACTAAACTTGTTTGTAGGTAAACAGCCGATTAAAGTACAAAGTGACTAATATATCCGCGACGTTACGTGGCCCTGTGACATTATCTGTGTTGTAAATGTGCGAAATCTTTATAACAGCACTAAATTTAATGTGTGTCTAGGTATTACTAAAATCTTTTTAGTAATTAATGCATAGATATTTTCACTCTACCTTTCCTCTCCCACTGTTGTCGTAAGAGGCGACTAAGGGAGACAGATAAAATACCTACAAAATGACTAATACATGGGCGACGTTACGTGGCCCTATGACGTTATCTGAGTTGTAAATGTGCGTAATCTTTAAAATAGCACTTAAAAAGTCTTGTTCGTAGGAAAGACAAGATGTCAGCACATTACATAGATATTTTCACTCTCCCTTTCCTCTCCCTCTGGTGTCGTAAAAGGCGACTCAGGAAGACAAAGATATCAATTAACATTAAAACAGACAGCAGCATCCAAGGAGTAATTTTTTTTGACGACCTCCGTGGCGTTTACCAACCATTACGGTTAACACGCTAATCCGGAGGTTCTGGGTTCGATCCTCAGCCAGGGCAAGTTGGAAAATGGTCTTTTTCAAATTTTCCTGGGTCTTGGGTGTTTATCTATATATTTATTTATCATAAAATATAGTATCGTCACTGGTAGGACTCTCCATTGATTCAGAGTAACATATATACCTACTACTACTACAAACGAAACAATTTATCTGTACACACGTCGATGTGTGAGTTTTATACTTAGGGTCGCACCGCAGAATTAATTTAATACTTACCTACTAACGAGTTCGACATATTTACGATTATATTTTTCCATACCTGAAGATTTGCGAACACTATGACGTAAAAAATATTCTGTTTTATATGTATCAAATGTTACAGAAAAGTCGGAAACAGCTACATAATATCACTTCACAAATATTTTTCATTATGTCCATTGTCCATTTCACCATTAGTTCACTTTACTGATTATTATTGAGTCATTTATAATGTAACGCACTAATTCACTATTGTAATATAGTAATTTGCATATTCGGCGCAAAACTATACGGTAATTATATGAATAAATTCAATAAAAATAAACAAATGTTTATCACATTTTCACGCACAGCATGTCAAGTTGTCATTGTCAACAATGGCATTTATACTATAACCCGCGGAAATCTATTTGGCATTAGCGTGTATGTGATTACCTGTGAGCGAGGAGCCAATGTAACATTACCGGATTGCTAATACCCCTCTCGCTCTTGTGTATCTCCCGCCAATGCGAGAGAGCGAGAAGGGTATATATATCAAAATGGTTGCTGGGTAATAACGTGAAATTATATTGTTGCTTTTCTTACCTGTTTTCATCATTTGGAAATGTATGAAATATACGTTCTTTAGAGTATTGGGTGGATAAACAATTATTATACGCGCACCTTCTCACCATGATGGTTACTATTGGTTGACAGTTCTCAAGACAACACACGTCGCATATTGCGTGCGGCTAGTAATTAAACCCTGGTTTGGAGCCGTCAAAGCTCACAAAGTGCGGGGGAGAGGTGCGGGGACGCCAATTCGCGGGAGACGCTGTGAGAGACCATTCTGTTTGACTCTTATGTATTCTGTGGTATCGTTGAGTTAGTATCCCGTAACACAAGTTTAAAACTTACTTTGGGGCTAGCTTAATCAGTGTGATTTGTCCTTATATATTTATTTATTTATAATACATTTTTATGCAGCGTCCTCTACGCAACGACCTTTTAGAAGATATTTCAAAAAGACGTTTTTTTTTTTTTATTAGAAATTTGAGTGCGTTTGATCTCTATCTAGCCTGATGGGAAGCTAAGATGAGGTCTAAGGTGTATCACGCAGACTCAAAAAATGCCTGTTCACTCTTGCCTTGAAAATCCCTAAATTATATGTATGGGGAAACATCGACGCAGGGAGGGAATTCCACACCTAGAGGACGCTGCAAAGTCGTTGCGTAGAGGACGCTGCTATCTGGTTTCTGTTATCTATGTCTCCCTTAGCCGCCTCTTACGATCTACTAAGATCTCCGTCTGCGCAGCTTGGTGAGTAAGGGCATTTGCCTAAATGGGAGGATTAGCCATTGCTGGAATAAAGTTGAAGACTGATAGGTATGTATAGTTCGGTAAAGAAAATATTTTTTTCGTAAAAACTTTTATTGTGAGGCCTTAGACAAATATAATAAGCCCAAAATCGATGGGTCGTTTTATTAGAGGGTTCCTATCCTATAGCCAACTTCCGGCCCCATCATAAGATCAGCTTCTTGTTATAAATAATATTCTAACATTAGCATACAAAATTTCATCTCAATCGGAAACCAATGTGTAACTTGCAAGTTTTGACCCAAAACCAAATAAACAACAACAAAAAGAAGCAAAATAAAAGCTTGTAAAAGGGAGGGGAAGTGGTAAGAAAATAATCAAGCTAAGACCCCTCGCCCACGACGACTTTAACGAGCGTTTCGTAAACGCGCGACAGCATCGCTACTAACGCGCGTGTCGCGTATCGGACGACATTCGGGGAGAAACCGGAAGGAGGGTGGGGCGTGACAGAAGCGCGACAGTATCGCGTTTGCATCGCGACTGAATCGTGTTTACGTGAGCGAGGGTACACAGCTTGCGACCGCATCGCAACTGTATTGCTGCGAACGCGCGACAGAACCGCTACAAAAAGTCGCTGTGGGCGAAGGGCCTAGAACTCCTGACCCAGTCATTAATCATAGCTACACGAAGAACGAACAAATACAAAAAATTACTTAGCCAAAATCAGTTCGTACATGACAAGACTTGAGAGCTATACGCTGCCACAGACCAATATACAGATAAACACTTTAAAGTATTCATATCCATTTAAATGGCGGAAACAAAGCTGAAATCCTAAATCTATTGTTAAAGTTTAGATAGGTAACAATCAAATACTTAGGTAGGTACCCTTCAAATAATCCACCTTCATCTTTGCCCGTTTCTTAAAATTATTAGCACTTATTACCTGACAACAAGGTTCAATGTCATCAGACTCGTAGAGGTGAATCCAATATCAAGGATATCACCTGATATTAGAGATTTTGAATGTTAAATCTTATTCAGAGCTCAGCGAGGATAAATTGCGGTTTTGTGATAAGAAAAAGTCCGGTTGTTATCATAAGACTCGGTAATCTTTTGACAGAAATCGCATAAATAAATATATAATTAGATATATGTTTAAGTATATGATCTCATATGATATCAATATTCAATTGTTTTTCTAACGTAACCTTCAATTTGACTGTGATATATTATAGTCATAGATTTTAGATAATAGAATATTCTATCTAACTTCCATTACAATTAGGTAAGTATAAATATATGTTTTGGCGGGAACGCCACATAACATTAACTTCTGAAAAGGGCATGTACCTACGTGTTGGATCTGTGTACGCACGCAAGCACAAAATACCAGGGTTAAAGACCCGCGATGACAAAAGGAGATGAAAAAAGGTTTTAGCTTACAATAAAAAAAGGGTGATTAAAGTACAACCATGACCGGGATGCTATTTTTCAACGAGGGTCAGCGAAACAAAAAACGTGTAGTTTTCCAACTCGTATCGTATTTTTGAAACCGTCGTGTCAGCGATAAGTAATAACATTACATACATTGTATTATTTTACGCAACAAATATCATAAATTTGTCAATGGCTTTCTAAACATTTCAACACAAATAAAAAAGCAGCGTGTAACGGAACGGATTCTCCATGAAGTTTCTTTCATGTTACTTTGCCATTTGTACGCTACAAATGTCAAAATTACGAGTAGTCAAGTCTCGGGGTCAAATCCACTCGCGTAAATCTTTCGCATACGATCAATTCAAAAATGCGCCCGTTTGGAAACACTCGCGCAAATCATTAATTGTGTGACCCCACTTCAAAAATGTCACTCCATCGAGCGTGAGTTACAATCCCATAGTGGGGTTCTGAAGCTGTGGCAGCTGAACACAGCTAACTATATTTTTTGGTCCCAAAGACCAACGACGACCGTGAAAATGAAATAAATCGTTATAAGGGACTCACCTAATTTATTTATTTAAAACAATAAAATACAATATAATACATGCGTATACAACCAGTGGTGATGCAAGATCAAAGTTTTATGTGGGCGCGACAGTTCTGCTAGACCATCTGGCTAGTAAAAAAAAATCGCCTTCTAAAAAAAGCGTCCTAAAAAAAGGTTATCCGCTACACATGCGAGGCCCTGCAAACCGCGAGGCCGTGGGCGGTGGCTCACACTCTGTGCCCACACTGCCCACGCCTTACGCCGCCTCTGTACACAACGCTTTCATAATATCATTAGAGATTAACCTAATCTTATAACTTTATTTTATGTGTTTTACAACAATATGACAATTGTTCAAGCAACAAATTCGCTTTCGAAGTCGTCTCCCCCTTGCATCTTGTCGTACGGCAGCATCATAGGATCGGTCGGCGGCATTTGCACCGTGGCCGCCAGCACTGGCGACGAGCGACCCGCCTTTAGTAGTAATACCTACAATAATATTAAAAACAAGTTTATTTGCTAGGCAAATAGAAAAAAAACCGACTGTCAAGAACGCCATCTAGTGATGTGAATCGGAACTATTGATACGACTTCATACGGACATCAAGTCGCGCTACATGCGCGCTACGGATAGCGCCATCTAAATATTTGCTAGAGAAAGCCCTGATTTTCAAGCGTTTATCCTCAATAACTGTTAAACAGCTGGACCGACTTTCATCAAACATAGCTAAGATAAGAACCACCGCAAGGGAACTTGCTATCAGGTAAAAAACCCGCATCGAAATTAGTCCATCCGTTCGAGCGCTACGATGCCACAGACAGACAGACCGACATTAGCGTTAAACTTATAACACCCCTCTTTTTTGTCGGGGGTTAAAAATAAGACATACAGGGTGATTTTAAACCTCCTACCTATATTCAAGGAAAGTATTTTTTATATTTAATCTTTACTGTCCATCAAATACAAATTCTACAGAACAGGAAGCAAACTTATACGAAATAAAAAATACATATTCTCTCACGTACTTATGTACCTTGTTTCATAATAAAAACCAATGATATCAGCTGACAAATTAATACAAACATCACCCATTTGAATGTCACCGCCCGCTACCGGGCGATAGGCGGGCGGCGGCCGCCGAACAGGGAAGGCAACGGCCGCAAGTTTAATTCAATTCAAAATATCTTTATTATCATAGGATATTTATAATATCTCTTAATAATAGTCACTTTGTTTTGTTTTGCACAAATGTTGACGTCAAATCGTTACTTAAAGCTAAGTTTACGCCGCTTCCTAGGCGCAAGTGCAGAAGAAGCGGCAACAAACTGCACTGCACGTTTTCTCCAAAGACGTCAACTAACAAACTAAAAACTTAAAATTAGTTATATAGATGGACAGAGATTACATTGTTTATTATGTCATAATTAAATTGAATTATAAGAATTACGAAATTTAAAATAATGTCAATTTGTAAATTTAGTATGTACCAATGTACCTAAATTATGACATGTCTAAGTATACAAACCTTTAAGAGGGACCCGCGCCAAGCTCAAGCCAGACCTTTTTGTCTTTAAGATAGTCATCGGTCCTATAATAAGCCTTCTCACAAAGTACTTTCTTTACATAAGCTTTGAATTTTCTGTCTGGCATATCAAGGACCGATTCTGACAATTTATTATAAAAAAGTATACACTTCCCCATAAAAGACTTACTGACTGTATTCAGCCTGTAATACGGGCCATTCTTATTACGTAAATTTCTATCTGTAAAATCACTTACTTTATTGAACATGGAAATATTTTTCCTTACATACAAGTATAAGTATATACAAGTATAATAAAGTTAGTCATTTATTAGAAATTTAGTTCTTTTTTTGTGTTCTATTAGTTATTCTGATACTAACATAGTTACCAATATTAGCTAGGCGGTGCGAAACCAACCTGGATGAGGACGAGGTTTAAAAGTTATTACAAAATATTAAAGCACAAAAGACAGTAAGAGCAACATACAGAACGGAATCTCCTAAGGTACGCGCAATATGCGTCCCCGTTCCCCGTCCCCGCACCTCTCCCCCGTTCTCGCGTTGTCGAGGGTGTAAAGCAAACGCACACGCATTGACGTGTGCACGGATGTATAGTTTTGTTTGTAATAGTTGTAGGCATAAATGATACCCCGCTTCTATGAAGTGCCATACCTGTGATAGTGAGAGGGGCGGGGACGGGAACGGGGAGACGCATATTGCGCGTACCTTAAAAGATTCCGTTGTGTATGTTACTCTTACTGTCTTCTGTGACTAAAGGTAAAATGTAAGTACCTTGAGCAAAGACGTCTCGCCTCCCTGGCCGGTGACAGCCCTGAACAGCAACTCGGGGTTGAGATCATCCCCAAACACCTCCTCCACTTTGGTGGGGAACTTCAGCTTCCCGCCCGGGGATATTAGTGGTACCTGACAATAAAATAAATATTATTAACTAGTAGTTCGCCGCGAACTTAGACCTCGCGATTTTTTATTAATATTTCAAAAACTACTGAACCGATTTTGATGCTCAACGAACTTGAAAATTCTACTGATATTTCCTACATGCCTACCAAATTTCATTAAGGTGAAGATATAAGCAAATGGCCTTGAAGTGTGAAATAAGTTGTTACTCGTAAATATGGTGATAGTTTCCATATTGCTCTTCGTAATGCACTAGATAGCCCTTTAAATTATTTTATGAACTTCCGTTGTAACTATTATTGGTGATCCATCTAGCTTTAAAACTTGCCGTGGTCACTTTTGGCAAGTTTTAAAGCTAGACGGACTAATGTAAATACTTTCAACGGTGGTTAATAAAATAATTTAAAGGGCTATCTAGTGCATGAAGAAGAACAATATGGAAATTATCTCCATATTTACCGTTTAAGTTAACAATTTATTTCAAAAGAGGGCGCGTTTTGTATTCACCTTAAAATCGGACCATCGGTTCGGCAGTTATCGCGGAACAAACATACATACATACAAACAATGTGTTTTCGCCCCAACTTGAATTATAGACCAGGCTCGCTTCGCTCGCCCGGTCAGTTAATTATACAATCAACCAATAGATGCAACCGGAAACGCGTAAGTTGAAGACTGATATGATTGTTTACATTCACTATCACGTCTTTATCCGTAATGGGCAGACAGAGCATGTTGGGTCTTGCGGCTCCAAGCAGAGAGAGCCCAGGGCCGCAAGACCCAAAGGCCACTTTTAGCAAGATGATGCGCGGGAAAATGGAAAAGAAATCAAAATAGTGATGGATTGCTAGCCGCATCTCCTATTAACATGATTAGCAATTTCACCCATTGGAAGATCAGATTTTACGATCTGCGCTGGAAGAGAGGCAGCTGGTACATTCTAAGATTTTTTTTCCTTTCAGACCAGCGCGGAAGGTTAAGGGTTAGGAGTACTTTAAACGAAAATCTAAAGATAGGCTCTAAAGAACTCGTATCCAGTAGGGCTGTTCCAAAAGCCGTACGCAAAACGTACGTAACTGCGTTTCCGCGTTTCAGTGCCAAGCAACATTGAGTGTTAATACATGATGATAAAGTCTAATTTGGTTTGACATATAAATTAGACGTCCATATCGGACGACTATCGTATTATTTTATGGAGTAACCCCCCAGGGCCGTAAAATAATTCTTTAAATCATACCTTTATGTAAGGATGAGACACTTTGTAGCTGGTGGTGTGCACATGGAACAAGATGGACAGGCCGATAACCGCGTTGTCGGAGGAGGTATTCTCGATGATCAATGCCACACGAAATACGGGGCCTAGGCCTTCTACCTGCGAAAAAGACGATTGGTACAGAAGTAGTGTAATATATTACGAATATTTAACTGTATCAGGCTTTTTTATTTTTGACGTGACAACGTCTAATAACTCGATACTACGGGCTGCATGCACGAAAAAGATGACGTCATTGTCCCGTTACGCTCGTTGTCGCGTTCCGCAAGCGAGAGCGCGGCACGAACGAGAGAGAGGCATGATCGGCTCGAACGATCGGCTCAGTTCGGAATGTTTGACGTTGTTACGTCAAACTACCGTCCTTAAACCGACTTTACAGACATCCAATTTTTTTTTTTATATTTATTTGTATCTTTAATGGTAATAATGAAATTTTTAACAAAAAAAACAACCGACTTCAATTTTTTTTAGGAGTTTCTTCCATATCTCCAAAGTTCTTCATCATATCTCCACCAAATTAAAATGGGACCAACTTGGTAGTAAAGGCTTTCAATTAAAAAAAGAATCATCAAAATCGGTTCACAATTGGCGAAGATATCGCGTAACAAACATACATAAAAATAAAAATAAACATACAGTCGAATCGATAACCTCCTCCTTTTTTGAAGTCGGTTAAAAATAGATTAGGTCGTATAAGTGGTAGATCTTACCTCTGCTGTGAGTTTGACAGGCTCCATGGCCCCGACGGCGATGCTGTTGTCGCATTTGACGTGCGCTTCCAAAAGGGTCTTCGCCGCTAGCAATCGAAGCCTATTCAGCTCGTGTTGAAACGTCTCGTGCATTGCTACAAATTATAGCGAAGAAATATACATACGATAATTCAATTTTTAACAAAAAATAAACCGACTTATTTTTTTTAGGACTTTCTTCCATATCTCCAAAGTTCTTCATCATAACTTCACTAAATTAAAATGGGACCAACTTGGTAATAAAGGCTTTCAAATAAAAAAAGAATCATCAAAATCGGTTCACAATTTGCGAAGATATCGCGTAACAAACATACATAAAAAAAATAAACAAAAAAAAACATACAGTGGAATTGATAACCTCCTCCTTTTTTGAAGTCGGTTAAAAACACTGCAGACCCGTAACTTAAGACAATGTATTTATGAATTTGTACGATATGAAATTCTTCAACAAGGGCGTAAAAAGATTTGTTTAGGGACGGCATGTGTGGCACTGGTGGTAAGGCGGTCATAAGCTTAACCTCGTGAGTCGTATCCCTGTTTGTCGACTTACATTTTTACCGACTTTAAAAAAAAGAGGTCATAATTCCACTGTATTTCTTTTTTATGTTACCGGATATCTTCGCCAATTGTGATCCTATTTTGATGATTATTCTTCTATTTGAAAGCCTTTACTACTATACATCGTGTTAATTAAATAACGCAAAACCTCTCAGATGGTACCTCAGCTTCCAACAACTTTCACGAAACCAAAAAACAAAATTATTGGATTTTCATACAAATTGACTCGATCAGCTGATCAGTTTGCATGAAAATTCAAATATTTTTTTTAGTTTCGTGAAGGTGTTGAACAAAAGTTGTTCAGTTTCATGGGCTGAGGTATCATCTGAGAGGTTTTGCGTTATTTAACTAACACCATGTATAGTTGGTCAGATAATAATTAGGTGAAGATATGACGAAGAACTTTGAAGATATGAAGCCGGTTGGCTGTTTTTTATTTTTGTTTTGGAAAAATCATCGTTCTAATTATATTTAAAAAATTGCAATACAATGCTAATGTTTAACCGTCTTATTATAAAATCCAGACTAACTTCGTTACTAGGTTTAAACCATTATCGGCCCAAATCAAGTTAACATCTAGTAATATCACACTATCTCACCTGTCAATGTCAACTTAATTTGGGTGGATAACGGTTTAAACCTAGTAACAAAGTTAGTCCTGTTTTTTATAATAAGACGGTAAATGTCTAATACCCCAACTCTCACGACTATTGCGTGATTGCTGAACCAAGCAACTGACGAAATTCACCAGGAATGGCGTAGGAAGTGTTAGATCCAAATTCCACTAATGTCGATATTTTTCTTAGAAGTTGTCTGTGTCTGTCTAAATCTCTCTGTATCTACGAACAATAATTCTTTACAATCGTTACTAATCCCAAAAAATCATTTCACGCGATATGTAGCGCGGCGAGCGGGACTTAAAATATGAACAGCGCGTCGCGACAGTTCGCCATGACACTCGAGTCGTGCGGTTGCGACGCAAGAACTTTCCTTTAAGAATATTGCTGTGTTTTTGCGATAATCGATTCATTAAAAATGCCGTTATGTGCCGTAAAGTGGTGTAGAAGCCATACAGACATGAAATAAATATTTTGTTAGTGAAATAAATCGTTGAGTTAGTATCCCATAACACAAGTTTAAAACTTACTTTGGGGCTAGCTTAATCAGTGTAATTTATCTGTATATTTATATATTTATTTATATATAAATATTTATTTATATATGTTTTCATTACTCGGAAATCTATGAAATATACGTTCTTTATTGTATTCGGTGGATAAACAATTATTATATGCGCATCTTCTCACCATGATGGTTACTATTGATTGACAGTTCTTAAGACACGTCGCGAATTGCGTGCGGGTAGCAACTTACCCTGATTTAGAGCGCAATAAGGGGCACATAGAACGGGGGAGAGGTGCGGGGACGCCAAATTGCGGGAGACGCTGTGAGATTCCATTCTGTTTATACTCGTAATGTATTCTGGGCTATTCGTACACTTGATAAGAAGACTAAGAAGACTCACCCACAGCATTCTCCCTCTCTCTAACACTCTGCTCTATAAACAGCTTGCTCTTCTTGGGTATAAGCCAGGGTTTTGCCGCAACCTGTGTGGTCTCCACACCGGCCGCATGCCCATTAAAGTCTGCAGTACGTTTAAGAATCTTCAGCATGAGATTCCCACCTAAAATTATGGTCAATCAGTACATTTATACAATACGATTACTCCTACAGTGTGAGATACGTGATGATGTGTCCTAAATTACCATTTAGCGTCACAGAATACGTTAATAGTACCAAGGTACAGAAGTATCGCTCTTGGATAGGAAACTTGTTAAATGAAACCCAATTACAGCGTACTAAAGTCCTATTTAGTATGCACGACCTTGGACTATTAGCCTACGTCTGCGAAGCAACCGTCCGTTTACCTTTATCTCTAGTGGGGTCGATTTAAATTTCAATCTTATTTTTGAGAAAAAGCCGCGTTTGAGCGGCGCACTATGTTCACCATGTGCTGTGCTTCATACCTAAACTGCGGAGTGCGCCTGGCCCATTAACACCCTTCTGCAGCTGGCAACATTGCAACGCAGCTGGCAACTCTATCGTGGTAATGAGTGGCGGGGCGATGTTGCGCACGCACGCCCTGTCTCCGATCTTTTTAGTTCAATGCTCGCCATGTATGGTTGTATTAATTTACTATAATAAAAATATTCGCAGGTTTTCAGACTTACTTCCTGTCACGATGATGAGCACGTGCTCCTCCTGCCCCAGCTGACCAAACTTCATTACTGACACCACATCTATAACAAATATTACCTTTTTTTAAGTTTCTAGAGTTAACTTTTGTTAAATAGAAATATAGGAACACTTAAAAATAATCTTTTTACACGAAAGTAAAGTACACTCGATGTAGGAACTTGAATTTTAGTTCATCTAGCATTCAAGTTCCTAGGCTACAACGTGTGTACTTCAAACTTAGCTGTTAGTTTAGTCACTCTAGAGTGACTATGACATGATAATTACATTCAAGACATAATACTATGGAATTGCTTCAGAAACACTCACCTCTTACAAACAGTGTGTCCCGTTTTGCCTTCCCGTCGTATAACAGCACATGTCCAGACGACAGCGCCACTCCTGTCAGCGTGACCCCCAAGTGCAGGACTGGCACTAGGGTCATTGCGACCGGACGGTGCTCTAGGGTCAATGACCACTGCTTTTTGCCCTAGAATTTATTTATTTATTAAAACTTTACTGAACACAAAGGTACAAAAGGTGAAATTAACGATAATGCATTCTCTACCAGTCAAACTTTAGGAAAAACAGAAAATTGACACTGACATCGATAACTTCAAAAAGGAATGGCAACAAGCTGCTTTAGATTTAGATAGAGATCAGTGGAAGAAGGAAGGGAAGGCCTTTGCCCAGCAGTGAGATACATTATCGGGCTAACTAAAAAAGAAGTATCTAAGTACGTCTATGGTACATTCGATTCTATTTTCTATCGTTACCAGGTAAGGGGAAGGCCTTTGCTCAGCTCTTTGCTTTTGCCATCCTCTGACTGCTCTGGCTTAATATATGGCTCTGGTATGTACAGAGAGGGTCGTGCTCCTGCAGTGGAGACTTAAAAAGACCTGATGATGATGATGAGACACATAACCTACAGGCAAGAAAAAAAATGGGTACCAGAGACAATAACGAAAGACAACAGAGAGAGTCTTGTTTCTTATACATTCGGTTGCGAGGTTCGTTTTCCGGCCTGTTTTTACCAAAGTTATGATATAGGTACATATCAATGGAGGATGCTAAAGACCGTGGCACGTTTACAAGAAAAAGCCGGAACCATTAAAACCGCCTGCCTGACCTTCGACCCTGTCGACCTTACTTAGTGCAAATACGGTTGTTACAGGAAATGCTTGAGCTTAGTCCTCTTACGAATAACGGTATTCTAAGTCAGAAACCACAGGGCTCAGTTATTGCTATTATTTTTTTATAGGAGCAAAAAGTAACATCGATAAACTCATTGTTAAGCAGAAAGGTATCTTTTTATTCTATGCCGGTCGGGAAGAAAAGAAAAATCTTAGAATGTACCAGCTGCTTCTCTTCCACTCTTCGTAAATAGGAAAAAGTGAGAATCCTGTTTATAGGCGATGCGGCTAACAACCCATCACTATTGCACGCCTCATAAGCGAAGCGCATGAGGTAGTGCTCTACTCTCGCCTTACAAAAATCAAGTGATTTTTTTAACTAAATGTGTCTCTATTTATTTTCTATCGCACTTGTACAATAATATTTACACATAAATGTCAAGGAAAAACACTAGTTTCAACACTTATGACATTTTTAAGACATTTTGCCTTTTAAATAAATAAAAACAATGTTTAATAAAATCATTTTGTGGACGTCCGTGTGTCGGTATGTATGGAAACTGGCGTGGTCACGATAACTCCCGAAAAACTTATCTGATCAAGTCCATTTTTTTTTTATACGCTTCAGTATTATCCAAAACTAAGTCCTTTCGAAGATCACGGTCTAATTCAATGAAGTTTAATCGTAATTATTATTATAAAAATACAGGTGACATATTAAAAATAATTTTGGATGTGAGGTTTGTTGAAAGAGTTAAAACCTATGTATGATGAGTACGAATGTGTAACTGGCAAGTAAGAAAAGAAGTAAAAAGAAATTTGAATAAAGAATGTTGTGATTTTGTTTGTTTTATTAAATATGAAAGACAAATAAATGTAAAAGAAGCGATAAGTTAGTTAAGGTTAAGAGGTAAGCAAATGGCCTTGAAGTGTGAAATAAATTGTTAACTCGTAAATATGGTGATAATTTCCATATTGCTCTTCGTCATGCACTAGATATCCTTTTAAATTATTTTATGAACTGCTGTTGAAACTATTATTGGTGATCCGTATAGCTTTAAAACTTGCCGTGGCCACTTTTGGCGGAGGCAAGTTTTAAAGCTAGACGGACTAATGTAAATACTTTCAACGGTGGTTCATAAAATAATTTAAAGGGCTATCTAGTGCATGACGAAGAGCAATATGGAAATGTGTATATATATATATATCACCATATTTACAAGTTAACAATTTATTTCACACTTCAAGGCAATTTGCTTATCCCTTCACCTTAATATTTTATTTAATTTGCATTCACTAATTGAGAATTAAAAGAACAATCAGTGGTAACACTTTTCTTGTTATTCGTGACGTAGTCTTGTGTCTTTTTCTTGTTTTTGCTTAGTTTTTTTGAGATTTCTCAAAATCTACCGGTCCGAATCGGTTTAAATTCACAGGAAATCTGAGTTGTATAGAACTCTTTGGAAAGCTACTTGTTTGGTTCCGATCGGTTTAGTTGTTCAAGAGTTATAAGCGGGTCACATACACACACATACGGATAGGGTGCATGACACTTGCTCGTGAGTGGTCAGGGAAGATTCCTGAGACCTTTAAACGTCGAGATCTGATGAAAACTCGACTTTTCAAAAAGGGGGTGAAACTAATAACGTCCCGAATTTTGAAAATTTTTAATTTTCTCAGCGGGAAGTTAAAAATAATCTCCAGTCGTGCGTTAAAGCCGACACATACTTTACTTCGTTTTAAGTTAGCAATAAAACAATCAAAATCAATTTAATTGTGAAAAATGAGATTATGAGGCGTGCACTTTTGGATTTTCCAAACTATTTTGATTTCTTTTTTCACCTTATCGCCCACCATCACGCTTAAAGTGGCCTTTGGATCTTGCAGCCCTGGGCTCTATCTGCTTAGAGCCGTTAGACCCAAAATGCTCTGTCTGCCCCATTAGGGATAAAGACGAGATATTGTATGTGGCTGCCTCCGTGGTCCAGTGGTCAAGGCGTTTGCCTTGTGATCCGGAGGTTGTGGGTTCAAATCCCACTGGGAAGCATACTTTGTGAAAAGTTGTTTCCAGTTTGGTTAGGATATTGCAGGCTCGAATCACCTGATTATCCGAAAAGAAAGATGATTCCGTGCTTCTGAAGACACGTAAAGTCCCGAACGCCATCTAACGTCTGTACCTATCCTAGGATTGGTTCTGGTCTACCCTTTGGGTTGCGGATGTCAGACGACAATCGCTCTGTGTAAAAAACCAGTAACCTCGTCAATTCACCTAGGTAAGGTAGCGGACTCCGGGCTCTGAAGCGTAACCGCTGACGATGCAACCGGGAATACGCTTGGATGATGATGACGAGATATTGTATGTATGTATATAGGTACCTTTTTACTATAGCAGGCCATGGTATTATCAGCACACACGACCATGACGCTGTTGTCTGCCGTCATCACTTCGATCGCGATGATGTGATCCTCTGTAGTGAACAGCAGCCTACCTTCGGGCCACTCTCTCTTCAGGACGCACACGCATTTCTCTCTGGAACAGAAAGTTTAATTTGGTTATTTTTTATTTATTTTATTTATTTATTACATTTTAGGAAGACTTACAGGTATAAATACAAATTACATACAAATCATAGGAAATAGAAAGCCATTAAGGAGTGGCTAGCCAATAGCTGGCTGGCTAATAGCTATGGCTTGTTAATAGTTTCAGTCTCCAGAAGGAGAAGTAAAGTAGAAACAATAAGGTCAATTAAGGAAATAGTAAGAAGCAAGAACACAGTTGCCAGTGATATACAAAATTAACAAGTATAAATAAATAGAAGAAAGAAAGACTAAATACCTACATACATAACTAAAATATATACCGCAAACATAGTTACAACTTAATACATATATATAGTAGAAAACTTTATATATAAAAACAAAAGAAATAAGAAGCTTGCTTTGCTTCTTTGCATCTTTTTTAGTGTCCACTGCGGAGCATAACCCTCTCTGTACTACCAGAGCCTTATTATTAGCCAGAGCAGTCAGAGGATTTGGCCTAAACTCTTAACGCTGGCCAGACGGGTTGGAGAGGTATCATGATGTTTATAAGCTTTGTTTAGCTTGTGTTTCCTAAGTCGCCTCCTATGACATCCACGGGAAGACTTGGAGTGGTCCTATTCTACTCAGCCGGGAACCACACGGCTCTCTCTGGAACAGAACAGCGGTTTTAGTACCGGTTGTGTGTCTGTAAGGCACTAGTGTAATTCTTAACTAACTAGACAAGAGTGCATTCAATCTAAGGAGCTAGAATGCCCGATGGGAGTCATTCTTAGCGCTTCTGCCAGTTAAGTGACACTGAGCACGGTGCGCAATTGGATTGGTGACCGCAAGTAGAATAAAACGTCTCGAGCTTCGGAAGGTACGTTAAGCGTTGGTCCCGGCTGGCATCAAGCTATGTCAGATGCAAATGGGCACCTTGAAAAATCTGACAACAGTGTTGGCCATTTAATCATCATTCGAGCGTATTCCCAGTTGCATCCTCAGCGGTGACGCTTCAAAGCCCGGGGTCCGTTACCTCTCCTAGGTGATTTGACGAGGTTACTGGTTTTTAAACAGAGCGACTGCCGTCTGCCCTCCGCAACCCAAAGGGTAGACCAGAAGTCTACCCTTTGGGTTGCGGAGGTCAATCCTAGGATAGGTTTAAAGAAAACGGTAGATGGCGTTCGGGACCCACAGCTTTACGTGCATTTCGAAGCACGGAATCATCTTGTCGGATAATCAGGTGATTCAAGCCTGCAATATCCTAACCATACTGGAAACAACTTTTCACAAAGTATGCTTCCCAGTGGGATATGAACCCACGACCTCCGGATCACAAGGCAAACGCCTTGACCACTGGACCACAGAGGCAGTCGCCAGTGTTGGCCGTTTATACACACGAAAAACAAACAAGAGAGCAATCAAAATAAGTGCAAAAATAGTGCAGTTAGAGCAGTGGCGTAGCGTGCCTTGGCACCCGTATAAAAAATTGTTTGGGGGCCCTTATTAACGCAAACATTTAGATTTCTCAGAAAAGAAAAGAAAATGTTTGCATAAAATTAAAAAATATATTTATTCATCATAATTATCTACTGTAACTTTTTCCAAAATTTTTACAAAAAATTTAAATTAAATTAAATATACACTATCCTTGCCATTTATTCGGCAAACTGATTTATTATTAATTTTTGCTTACGCACGTCAGGGGCCCTGTATAATTGATACGGCAGATACGGCGGTAGCTACGCCCCTGAGTTAGAGTAAAAGCTGTCAAACTTATGATCAGAGTGCTCAAGCTTGTATAAAACTACATATATCTTGGTCACACCTTGTCGCAATCGTAATTCTGTAGTCCACACTGTACAATCCTGTAGCCACCAGTTGATATGGTGTCTTCTTGACTGTGCAAACTTTTGCCTGCAATAACACTTCGTAATTTTTATAGCAATATTATTTACCTTCTTGTTCTTGTGTGTTGCTTCTCTTCCCGCGCAGATCATAAAAGCCGATCGAGGGAATGGGTGAGAATCTGAATCATGTTAATAGGCGATGCGGCTAGCAACCCATTAGTATTTAGATTTCCTTTTTCCACCTTCTTGCCCACCATCACGCTTAAACTGGCCTTCTTACGGCCCTAAGCTATGTCTAACCCATTAGGGACAAAGACATGATAATGTATATAGGTATGTATTGTTACCTGATGTATTGCACTTGTGTATTGATGTATTACACTAATAAATAATAAATAATAAATAATAATAAATAAATACATAAATAAATATATATACTAATTTAGTTAATGAGAAAAGGAACTTATTGAAAACAATCGATATCAAAAGAGAAAATATGTTATGTCATCTCATACGTCACGATCAATTTATTAAAGTCATAATAGAAGGAAAAATAGAAGCAAGAAGAGGAAAGGGAAGACCAAGAAGAGCTTTTATATATCAAGTAAAGGAGAAAGTTGACGCCGTTTCGTATAGGGAGGTCAAAAGGATGGCTCAAGAGAAGCAGACATGGAAACTACTCCACCGACAAGAACGTAGTTCTTAAATTATAGATAGATAGTACTTGCACTTGGGTTATTACAATACTCCTGAAATACTGATAAAACTTCCGTCCTATGCGAGACAGACGGAGCCAAAAGTCTTTGCAACCCAATCCAAAACACAAAACACACACAAAAGAATTTATCGATGTGATCACAAGATGTGTTAAATGTCTACTAGGGACGCAATATCTATTCTTATTTGTTCCATATCCCAGACAAAAATACTCTATCATCATCATAAGGTCTTTTTTTGTCTCCACTGCAGGAGCACGACCCTTTCTGTACTCCCTGAGCCATATATTAGCCAGAGCAGTCAGAGGATTTGGTCTACACTCTCCACGCTGGCGAGACGGGTTGGAGAGGTCTCACTGATGTTTATAAGCTTTGTTTAGCTTTTGTTTTCTAAGTCACCTTCTACGACATCCACGTCTTGAAATGGAAGACTTGAAGTGGTCCTATTGGCTGATCCCTGGCTAACAAAAATACTCTAAGAACCAAATTTACCTGTGATATAATAGTGAATGTCTGAGGCTCAATCAAAATGACCTCCCCATCTTCCGTCCCAAGCACCAGGCACGCAACTGAACGTCTCTCAACTGAATGCATCCTCAGAGTCGTTATACACGCTATTTCTGGAACCTTCGACGCCGGCATCTCTGACAGCTGCTCCAAGTACTCCAGTTGCTGTTCTGAGGTCATTGCCAAGAAGTCCCGTGACTGGGCTGTGAGAATCTTAGCTGGTATGGCCTTTAAGTTCTCTGTGAGGCTGCTTTTTGTGTCAGGATTTTGATTTGAGGGGTCTGTTAACTGCAATGGTAAAATTGATTGTTTGGTATAACTTTATTGTACCAAAAACATTTAGTATAAAAGGACAACATAATACGAAAGAGCAAATATATAAAGACCGACTTATCCGATGTAGGGATCTCTTCCAGTCAGCCTGGGATAGATTGAGAGGATATTTACAGTTAAAAGGTAGGAGATACGTACAAATTTGACCATAAGATTATACTTAGAAATTACATACAAAATTAATAGGTGGGATATAATTTTGCGAAGTTGCAAATCACAAGTTATTTTTCCACATGTTTTTTCGTAGAATTAGGCTATCTTAGCCTAATTCTACTGGCCTAAGACAGCTAAATACAGGAAGGTATATTTTAAGATCCTCTTATGATTTCTCGGACAATCTATTATTATAGACTGTCCAAGACCAAGAAAATGTAATGAATGACTGACAGATTCTAAATAAAAATATGTGACAAAAAAATGTATCACGAATGGGATTGAACCAACATCCTCTCATGTAATGTATACTTAATTAGCAGTTTATTATAAAAACTGATAATGATAAATAATAGGACTTTTTTCAGCTAACAAATGCTAGTAGAAGAAGGTAAAGGTATTTTATAAGGTGAGATAACTCCATAAATCATTAATTTAAACCTGGTGACTCATGTAATATAGTCGGAAAAGTCACTGCTGAGCAGAAGGGTCGCCGTTTCTGACACTCGTCCCAGGTTTCGATCGATTTAGATAATTATTTTCAATGATCTTTTAAATCAATCGAAACCTAGATGGCATTGTTCAACTGTATTATGTGAGTCAACTGGTTTAAATTAATTAATTGAGGTAAAAGTAGGTCACTTCTTGTGGTTCTGTTATTATTGGTTACCTAAGGCGGTTATCCCACTGCACCGCGCACCGTCGCGCTTGGTTTCTACATACTGACGCTCCCGCGCGGTGACGCGTTTTCAGTGGGTGGGAGTAGGCATGTTTTCTATACAAACTGAGCTACTTGCATACAATGTAAAAATCTGCCGCGCCGCGCTCCCCGACGGTGCGCGGTGCAGTGGGATCACCACCTAAGTCTAAAAAATTAAACTATTAGGATTTACAAAAATTTCAATTAAAAATTTGTTGTACCTGTTTCCAAACTTCCATCTCACAAGTACCAAGATCAAAAGAGGGCAAATAATATTTATAGAATATCTTCATGTGGCGATACATGTACACACACGAGCTAAAAGCAACAGCTATGATCGGCAGGGCATGGGGCGTGGAATCACTCGCATAGAACCCCACTACTCCGAGAGGCAAGTCAGGTAGCATCAGATCAGCAATCTGCATTGTGCCTTTGAAAATCTAAAAGCAAAAACTACAGTAAAGTATTTGTGGTACAAATTACTATACAAATACAAATTTACTGTATTGTACCGTAATAAACACATACAAAATATTACTGTGATATTACCTGTAGATTTAAAAAAATAATTTTGCTGTTTGTACTTGGTTGGCCTTTCAGAATGGTAAAATAAAATAAAAAAGTTTGCTTGATTTTGGTGCCCCTGCTGAATTTCCCTGATCATATTCAGGTAAATTTAGGGGCAAATTATGGTGGCATTTTGGCGCCGTTCCTCACCATCTAGAGCGACTCTTTAATCGCTCTACCCTAGAGTCAGTGCTAGCGTTTTGGTAAAATGCAGTAATACCTTCAGTTTAGGACCTTCTTCTCCTTTCCCCAAATCGCCAACAAGGAGTTTAACTTCATTATCGATGTTTAAATCTACGAGTGCCACATTGGATGGCAACGTATTATGTTCTATCTCATCAGTTCCGACTTCCACATCTAGCCAACGCGTCAAACTCATCTTGAATTCTTGATGTTGGTAAAGCCACTTTCACTAACTTTTAAATAAAAATTGTTACATGGTTTAACTTCTTTAGGACATACTATCTAATTTATCTCAAGAAAATAATTAATATGTTTGTTACATGGACGGACGTACCATGTCTGTTGTGTAGGTAGTTTTTGACTGTTTTGTTTGGTTGCCATGGCAACTTGACTTTGACAGTCACAGCAGTGTTACGTTTTTATATTTTTTAATGTTGGCTACTTCTTTGCAAGGGATTCTATTTTTCATCGTGGGAGTCAAGGAAACACAAAAAGTGTAGTTTTCCTTGTTAGGCCAGCTCACAGTGTTTCGACTGCCGTCCGACCGCCCCGACGCATTGCATCGTATTTGTTGCAGATATTCACAGCAACAAGTCAGAAACACTTGGTAGCAAAAATAGAAGGCTCTCCGTTTCCCCAGAGGCTAACCCATCGAACCCTCACAAAATAACTGATAGAAGACCACAGGAAAAACGAAACAACAAACCAAAAACTATCCCCTCTTCACTGCAAAGATCGCATTTCAGAGGGAGTTCTTAAGCCTAGTATGCTAAACTATTTAGTAATAAAGAATACGAACAGCCCATCAACCCAGCAAGACAACCACGATCAAAATGAAGCATAGCAATCAGCGCCTCCTCCTCCTCTCGTAAATGAAACAAGCACTAATAATACAAAAAGAAAAAACAAACTACGTCTCTTAATACGGCCGGTCACCGCAGGGGTCACAGACCAAAACCCTCCACTCCACCCTATACACATATGTACATACAACGCTCGGTCATTACTATCACATGAAAGACTTATAGAGTTCAAGCACACCATTTCAACTATTAAATACAAGATGTGATGTAGGTGAACATCACATCTTCACAGTCGAAGAAATCATCATGTTCTCTTCGTACTTCATGTTGTTGAACATTTGTAGAAGCATCAATTTTCCTGTTTATTATAGGTGTTTCCCACCTGTCATCTGACGATATTACATCTTTTAATCCATCAGTCTTTTCTACATGCGCTCCAATTTGATTTTCAAAGAAAAAATTGGTTGCCTGTAAAGTCGGTATACGGGCGAAAGTTTTACGTGACAACGACTTCACTCCACTTCACTCCAAACTTGACTTCCACTCGGGCATGGTTAGCCCGCCTAAGAGCGAGAGAGACAGACATAAAAAGTGAAAGGCACGCGTGCCTCTCACTCGCTCTCATTGTGAGCGCATAACGTGAGCGGAGCGTAACGCAGTTTCTTGAAGTGTCACCCGGCTAACCAATTTATAAGACGTTGTCACGTCAAAAACTTCATCTCTTGCTTTGTATATGCTATGCGTTACTGGATCTATCAGTCTATATCCTTTTGATGTTTCGCAGTAGCCAACAAACAGCAGTTCTTTTGTCTTTGAATCAAATTTTTTGCGCTTTGGTTTTGGAACATGCAGCACGCTCATGGATCTAATCCTGGGGGGTTACAAAATTAAATGGAGCGTCAAACTATGAGAAGGTTGTATATACCTTCTCATAGTTTTCAACCTTCAACCTTCTAAGAGTTTCCTCTTATAACCTCAGATACCTATATGTAAGGTATCTGAGGTTATAAGAGGAAACTCTTTTGTGATTCAATGATAATATCCAAGAAAATAATAATATATCTAAATAAAATCTTTGGGTCTATGTAACTGCTGTGAATATCTGCAACAGTATTTTTATTTTTGTAACCATCATGTCATGTCGGACCATTGGCAAATTTATGATATTTTTACGTAGAAAAATATAACTTATCACTGACATTGTCAGCAGAAAATAATACTAATATTATAAAGAGAATTTATTTGATTGTTTGTTTGTTTGCATTGAATAAGCTCTGAAACTACTAATCCGATTTGAAAAATTCTTTCAATGTTAGGAAGCTACACTATCCCCGACCCCTATTCCTCTTTCGTGAACTCTTCAAATACGGTTATGTACGAAAGATTTATTTAAAATGGCACCCGTTTGAAAACTCGCCAGTTTTACTTTAGTTTAATACCTGTTAATAATAAAACAAATCTCGCGCAACCGCAAATCATTATTTTGTGTGTGTGAATTGTGTGACTCCCGATTTCAAAAATAGCATTCCAAATAAGAATGTTTCATATCATTATTGGCATAGATAGTCTAAATAGAGCTTTGTACACAGTAATCATTGCTAAATTTAAAGAAAAAAAAGAGCATCTGACAAGTCACTGACTGATTGACGTTGACAGATGTCAATATTTCATTGACGTTATCAGACGAATAGTTGTTTTTGTATTTAATTCAATTGTTAGTGCTCGCTCAGAGTGAAGAAAAACTTTATTAAAACTTTCTTTTAGTTCTTTTTACGTGCATAACATAGTGATATCTTAATCCTGTGTATTTTCTACATTTAACATGATTTTGGGTAAGTGTTCCAAGTCTTGTCAGCTTTCAGTGAAGTCTTTAGACCGGTGCACCGTAAGTACTCATTAAAATTACTTCTTTGTTTCATCACTTTTCTTCATTCCGCATTTTCTAGACTATTTTACTGTATGGTACCAAGAAGTCAGGGGGAATGTTGAGTTGACTTGTTAGTCTAGTAGAAAAAAGCAAAGAATGTGCCAGCATGGTGCCAGCTTTGCTAGGCCTACTGATTCTTTAACCGACAATGTATTTTCAAAGTGAATAAACAACTAAATATTCTGTAAATATTTCAAGCAACTACCTGTTGCCTTTATTAATATCTAGCAAAAAACAGCAAAAAAATCACGTATGGGAGCCCTGCAATATTTATTTTATTCTGTTTTTAGTATTTGTTGTTATAGCGGCAACAGAAATACATTATCTGTGAAAATTACAACTGTGTAGCTATCACGGTTCATGAGATACAGCCTGATGACAGACAGACAGAATGGTCGGACGGACGGTTGAACGGACAGCCAGCCGGATACAACAAATCAAAAAGTTGCAAGAGGTAGTGTACTTAGTGCATTTTTCAGGATTTCATACTCAAAGTGTAAATATGGGACCCTATTACTAAGACTTCGCTGTCCAGCTGTCTGTTCGCTGATTTATCTGTCCGCCTGTCTGTCTGTCACCAGGCTGTATCTCATGAACCATGATAGCTAGATAAAGTATTTGTTGTTATAACAACAAATACTAAAAATAAAATAAATAATAAAGGGGGGCTCGGTTTTTGAGATTTTGCGTGATGTATGGGAACCGTATGCGCCCCTTTAAATATTTATTTTATTGTAATTAAATTTTTGAAGTGAAAATTTCAACTGTCTAGTTATCCGGTTTATGAGATACAGCCTGGTGACAGACAGATGGACAGACGGACGGACAGTAATAGGGTTCCGTTTTTACCCTTTGGGTATAGAACCCTGAAAAAAGTTGTCATTTAAATAAAAAATAATTATATTGTCTTATGGGCTTGACTCTGCTCTGTATACTGAATACATCTTATTTTCCAATCTAGTGTTAGTTGTGGTAGAGCCACGCTACCGGCAAAACTCATTTTTGCTAGTAGCATGAACAGGCCAGCTCGTCCGGGGAAGTACCACACTCTTACCGAAAATCAACGTCTGAGTAGTGGCTTCACCATTACTATGCTTCGTTTGGTGAGTGGTAGAGCCTGATGATGGGCAAGAAGAACGAATTAGTATACCATCCAACTGCGACATATACATCATACATGTACCTATGTAAAATTCGTCATAAATTACTAGGGAAATTGATCATCAGAAATTCCATCTTCTACATGAGTCAATATGAGTACCTTGCAAACGAACCTAGTTCTGCAAGTTGGCTTTTATTTTATTTGCAAAAGTTCGCAGCGTATGTGGTGCGCCGCGCCTGTGACTCAACAACCGGTTTCACTATTTTGTCGAATGTCAACGTGTGTTGGTTTGCCTAAATTACATGGACTTAGTAGCTATGTACTTAGTAAGAGAAATGGCGCTAAAGGCGTAGGCGCGAATCGAGCTCAAAGGTGCAAGCGATTTATTGCATCAAAGAATGTAAAATGCCGCTGGTCATAGAAGGGTTCACTAGCTAGTAGCACTTTATCTTGAGCTCTTTCGTGCTTCGGATTGCACGAATCTTATGAGAAATAAATACTTAAAACTTAAGATGAAGCTAGTCACCTTTAGGCACCTTGCAAAATCTGACACCAGTTTTGGCCTCTGGCACAGGCACATTTCTGAACGTCAGTTTTATTCTGATTATTATTTAGTTGTAAACTAGTTGCTTAGCTACTATACTCGTGTAATATGTGCATATTTCGCCAGCCGGACATATTGATAGTCAATGAATATTTTGAATGTTGATCTTATACGATACCTATCATTAAAGATGCCATTAAATATTTATTTAATTACATCAGTCATAGCATAGATAAATAAGACGCTTGGAAAAAACAAATAACTAGGTACCTATACAAATAATCGGTTACATATACTTTTGCGTGTACGTACATAACATCCCTCACGCTTGTATATTTGAGACCGGGTTCATACAGGAGCGGCACTTTGTCGACAGGTGGCGACGGCTGCATTCAACCTGCCTTCGACGTCGATAAAGTGCCGTTCGCCTGTGTAAGCCCTAAGATGGAAAACGGGAATTAGAACAAAAACAGTGACAGTTCGCGGAGCTGATAGGGCTAAGAGTCAAAACCCCTAAAATCATGCTCAGTAAAATGGTGGAGCCTAAGATGGAAAACGATGGATGGGAATTAGAACAGAAACAGTGACAGTTTGCTAGCAACACATTGTAATAACAAAGTAGGTAGGTATCTCCTAATGGCTCTGTATTGCTAATGCTAACTAGTCCTATGAATTCTATGCCATATGAAGGCGAGACAATGGGAAAGCGGCCTCTATCATATCTATTGGGTAAGAGCGACCTTGCACGCGTTTGTTTTCGATGTGGATCCGTGTTAATAAGATGTAAAGGGTCGGAACGAAGGATTGACATGATAATATGACATCTCGATAACGCAACCGAGTGCGTAATCCGCCGAAGACCACATTTTGCATGAGTTTCCGCTTTGCAGGGGTTTCGCGAATTTTGTTTAGTTAATGAATTAGCGTGGAGTTTGTATGTCTTCTTTTACGACGGCGCCTAATTTTGCACCTTTTAGAAATGCAAATGCCTTGTTGCCACCGATTCTAGGTTTTATTTGTGTTTTAAATTTTTTATATTCTTTTATCTTTTACTGATTTGATCATCAGTGACCGTGGCTATACAAAGTGGAAGGGACATACCCGTAATAAATCGAACCACGGACTATACTAGATTACTATAATATAATGAAATTAAAATAACAGCCAAAGAACATAAACAAATTTTGGCATTTCCATACAAATCTGCCGGGCGGCTGCACACTTGTATGGATATGCCAAAAATTTTTTTTGTTGTGTAGATGTGGCATAGTTCTGGGCCAATAATTAAATTCAATAAAATTTAAACAATACATAATTTCCATTGAAACGATAAAAAAAGAAGAATTGGGAATTTGCCCTTTGCAAAGTAATTAAAGCTTGATGCTGCTGATCGATGCAAGGAAAGTAAATATCGCCAGTCCCACCTGTCTGTGGCACTTGCACTGTATTGACAAGTGGAAGTGGATGAACTTAAGCACAGCCTTGTACAGTCTGGTACAGAACATTACCCCTTACACACCTTTATGGCACTTTATGCAGCGCTAATAGAGATCAAATCGCAATGTATTTGGGCAGCTTGATGTGCCGTTAAATACCTCACCGGTATCTACCTATCTTGCCTTCGTCACGGCGCAGGCGCATTCTTGTGAATTCGCGACGGTCACTCAACCAATAGCGATAAGCTGTTGACTTTGGATAAATGGAGTGTTTTCCCAACCGTCTTATTTTCTAAAGTGTTCGATGTTTGAAAATCTCGACGGTTTTCAACGAGATCTATGTACTTACGTACTAGAGAAGACGCCACATACAACAGTTGTGTTCTGTTCATCATATGCTATCACTGTTAACCTTACATTAGTCACTCGCTAGCAATACGCGCATAAAACACTCCACAATTCATTAAAGAAAACACTGTCAACTTAGTCAAAAATGCCTTGGTGTGTGTTGAGATACTGCACTAGTAATTCAAAGAACAAAGCAAAATATGAAGGAATAACTTTCCATCGGTAAGTAACTAGATTTCATTGATTGAAAATTAAATACGGATTGCAAAATTTCGGCTGCCATAATGAATGTAAGGACGCTTGTGCATTGCTCCGAATCCGAATCATATTCAAATCAAATCCGAATCTGACTCAAATTGGCCTTCCTAGTGATTGTATGGATGCTTGTGCACTTAGTCGTAAACGGTTCAAATCCGATTCGTATTCAAACCAAGAATTCTCACTTGGGGTCGTTTTTATTTCGTTTTTATATCAAAACCGACTCGAATTGGCCGCCGTAGAAATTGTACGTACGGCTGTGCACCCACTCGAATTCGATTCATATTCGAATTTCGGGTGAGGTACGGGGAGGGAAGCACACGTTGCACGCCCCGCCCACTGTCCCGTCTCGCCCGATAGTGTTGCCGAAAATATAGAAATCAATGTATAATATCGACAGTGTTATTGATAATGTTTCTGCTATTGCTATAACAATCGATACTATTTATAGTTCTTCTTTGCTGGTCTGGGAGAAAAGAAAAAACATAGAATGTACCAGCTGCTTCTCTTCCCGTGGAGATCGTAAAAGCCGATTGAGGGAATGGGCGAGAATCTGAATCATATGAATAGGCGATGCGGTTAGCAACCCATCACTATTATGATTTCCCTTTTCCACCTTCATGCCCACCATTACGCTAAAAGTGGCCTGGGCTTTACCGCCCTTGGCTCTGTCTACCCCGTTAGGGATAAAGACGTGATAGTGTATCTGTGTACTATTGATAGTTTGATATTATAGATAGTTAATTACCTTTATTTAAGTAGGTAATATTGGTTAGGGGGCGTCCATAAATTACGTGAGGTGTTTTTTTTTTAATTTTCTGTCCCGCCCTCCCCCCAGGTGAGATGTCGTGAGATTTTATTCAACCCCCTCCCCCATACCCCAATCTTACGTGAGATTTTTTAAAATGTGAGTTTCTTACGTAAACGCGTTGGATTGTTATTGTAAAAAGAAAAAAAAAAATGCTTCGTGCTTTTATTTACGACTAGTTAAGACTAGTAATCAATATTACTGAGAGTTTAGTTATAAGTGTAATAAAAATTTAACAATAGACAGGCGGGCTACGCTGTACCGTAAATTCAGATTAAATTCAGCTATTTGGTATAAAACAAATATGGTGGTTTGACCAGTCAGTAGATATGAAATTATTTTCTTTCGAACGAATTAGTTAATGATCTTAATCGTATTACGATTACGCTTAAGAATGTACAATCTGGATTAAATGGACCAAAATAGTATATTTTTTTTTGTTTCAATCAGAAAAAAATTTACGTGATATTTGCCGAGCCCCCCCCCCCCTCTCTCCAACGTAAGAATAGATGAGATTTGACTCGACCCCCTTCCCCCTTAAACATCTCACGTAATTTATAGACGCCCCCTTACGAACACCGGACGTTGTCACTAGAGATGGGCATATACCCGGGTATGTAAACCCACGCTTGGATATATACCCGATATGCACCGGGTATATACCCGTATCTACCCGTTTGGTGGGTAGATTGAAATATTTATTAATTAACGGGCAAGTGCGAGTCGGACTCGTACATGAAGGGTTCCGTACCACCGTACAATGTTTTAAAACGCTGAAGAAACACGTTTCTTCTATGACGACCCCCTTTACTAGGAAGCGGCGTAAACTTAGCTGTAAGTAACTATTTGACGTCAACATTTGTGCAAAACAAAACAAAGTGACTATTATTAAGAGATATTATAAATATCCTATGATAATAAAGATATTTTGAATTTAGAATTTTTAACTTTATTTTATTTTTAGTATTTGTTGTTATAGCGGCCACAGTAATACATAATCAGTGAAAATTTTAAGTGTCTAGCTATTACGGTTCAAGAGATAGAGCCCTGTGACAGACGGACAGACAGCGGAGTCACAGTAATAGGGTCCCGTTTGCACCCTTTGGGTACGGAACCCAAATAAATTAGTGCGAGTCCTCTAATTATCTGTAATTAATATATCTCAAATAGCCATAACTAAATTAGCCATATTAAATATACAGATATAATCTCATTTGATGTCTATTTGCATATTTTAAAATATAACTAGGTTAAAAATATATTTGCCAGTAAAAAATGTAAACAATTCGTATGTTCCCATACAACGGGTAGATTGGGGTAAATACCCGACATACTAATTTGTGGGAAATGTTATAAAAAGTTGATGGGGGATTGAAAAACTCGTCAATACGAATATCTTTTGTTCCGGGACGAACCTCGAAATCAGTAGTTATGGCCTTCAAATAAGCAGTCAAAAATAATTCTCTCTATGTTTTGCATGAGGGGTGTCCATATGTTGACATCACGTTTGATGTCTGATTGCCTAGTTTAACATATAATTAGGTCTACCAACATTTTCCAGCAAGAAATGTAAACTGAGACGTGTCAATTCGTATGTTTCCATACAACGGTTGGGGTAAATAAATAATAAGTATAATAATAGTGCCAGCAACTGACGGCGGTTAAATGCAGGCAGGACACATAGTGAATGCGGCCTCTCTAATCAAAGTCTGGCGGTGCACATAATAAATCGGTGGCCTCGAAATTCACGAATTCGATTCGGATTCGGCTGCAGTGCACAGACGCTACTCAAGAATTTTCCGTCCGAATTTTTCTCGTTTTGGATTTGATTTGAATATGATTCGGATTCGGAGCAATGCACAAGCGTCCTAATGAGTGAATGATCTGTCAACCGATGGAATGATTCGTCATAGACTAACAAAACAGAAGTGAAATGTAGACATCATAAATATGCCTACATTTCACTTTCTTCATGGAAGCATCGAAAAACTATTTGTTTGCTACTTAGTTACTAATGTTTGTAAAACGTTTAAAAATGTTAAAGTTTTATAATTTTTATCTACATATGCTATAAATGCTTTACAAAAGTTTCCTAAAATCCTATAAATCCTTTATAAAATTAAGTCATATCTCGTAACGTCTCACTAGGACCTCCGATCCGAGGGCTCAAAAATGTTGTATGTGGGGGCTGTACCCCTACAAGTGCCCCGCGCAACTTGAAACTGCTATCAGATTTTGGATCCAAGATGGCCGCTTACACATTTTTGATGTTTTATTCCTATAATTCTGTTTCCTCGTATCTGCTACGCGGCTAAATCGATTTTGATAAATTATTATATAACTATAAGCCGATTACAAAACTTCATATATGTAATCTAAATAAACATATGTAATTTAGACCCAATACCTACGTATATGAATATATAATACATTAAATACAGAGATAGCTAACAAAGAAAAAAAAAAGGTATACAAGTACAAGAAATCACTTTCTTCTAGTGCAAAACTTATGTTAAGAAATTAAGTAAGAAATTATTCTTACTAAACTTACTTTTTAATTATTACTTACTTTCATTCTTACTTAATTATAGTTAAACTGCACATATCTGTTTCTTTGGTAACCTTTTATTAAAAAGGTTACCAAAGAAACAGATATGTGCAGTTTAACTTTTACCTTTATAAACATGATAGTCGTGAGTCTACAATCTAAAAATTTATACAACCATCCATATACACATCCGTATATCCAGACATACTTATCAACATCCGCATTTATTAAAATATATGTAGGATTTAATTTGAACCACGTACTTGTAGGTATGTAAAAATATATTGACCTTTCTGTACTACTCTCGTGTTTAGTCTATATTACCAAAAAGTACATGGCCGTGTTTGAAGATGCAGAGTCTATATATTCATGTCAATGACGGTGTTACATTTACCCTTAGATCTTTATCTATCAAGAAAAAATAAATACACTACAACTACAACTAGGAAATGCGCAGAAGACAGACCTGCGATTACTAACTAATCACTCGAACCTTCCAAAAAAGACCAAGGCGCATAATTGCATAATTAAATTAATTAATGGCTTTGCCAAAGATTCTTTGCCAACTTACGCTAGAGGCTAGCTAGAGCCTCCATCTGTGTTCTGTTGCTAGAGCAGGTCAAATGTACTGGAAGGTCAGTTTTCTTTCGCTAGTAAGATAACTGTAAACGTGTTAATTACTCGGTAAATAACAAACAATTTACTTAACTGAGTCACCCGCAAACCGTTATTTATTACGGTTTCTTGAGGTTGAGAAGCGGAAATTGAAAATTCTTCCGGCGGTTTTTCTAGAATCTAGAACTAATATAAGAGTACCTCAAACGAATTGACCTTTACTTAGGCATTTTAAAAGAGGCGTACTAAAGTTTCTTGTTAATTTGTGTCTTTTGTCCTATATCGCATCATTAACTTCCAAGAAGACTAGTTAAATTTTTTAACGACGTCCGTGGCGTAATGGTAACACGCTAGACCGCTAATCCGGAGGTTCTGGGTTCGATCCCCAGCCAGGGCAAGTTGGAAAATGGCCATTTTTAAATTATCCTGGGTCTTGGGTGTTTATTTATATATGTATTTATCATAAAATATAGTATCGTTGAGTAGTATCCCATAACACAATTTAAAATAAAAACTTACTTTGGGGCTAGCTTAATCAGTGTGATTTGTCCCTATATATTTATTTATTTATTTTAAATTTTTGTTTGTTACTTTTGAGCAGCTTCTAAGCCCACTGAGAAAAGCCACACGTAGGTGCAATTTGATAAATGAACCTAGACAATGCTACAGAAGACAGTAAGAGTATTATATACAGAACGGAATCTCCTAAGGTACGCGCAATATGTGTCCCCGCACCTCTCCCCCGTTCTTGTGCCGCTGTGCACACGTCAGTGGGTGTGTGTTCGCCTGCTCTCGCCCCTCGACAAGGCGAGAACGGGGGAGAGGTGAGGGGACGGGGAACGGGGACGCATATTGCGCGGGACCTTAGTAGATTCCGTTCTGTATGTAATACTCTTACTGTCTTCTGTGACAATGCAACAAACTAACAAGCTCGAAAAACCTTAGCTTCTTTTCCCGTGATGTAAAATTGTATCATCATCAGGTCTTTTTAAGTCTCCACTGCAGGAGCACGACCCTCTCTGTACTACCAGAGCAGCCAAAGGATTTGGCCTACACTCTTCACGCTGGCCAGACGTTTTGGAGAGATCTCACTGATGTTTATAAGCTTTGTTTAGCTTGTATTTCCTAAGTAGCTTTCTACGACATCCACGGGAAGACTTGGAGGAGTCCTATTTTACTCTGCCGGGAACCACACGGCTTGTAAAATTGTATACAACAATGTTTTGATCTATCTAGACCGGAACTTGTGGGAGGATTTTGATATTTTTTTGTTATCCAGTGATATCCACTTTACTGACTGAACATCCGTTCCCATTTCTAATTGCAGCATGATTTGCGATCAGCGAGTTACGATGTACATTTATGGTATTCTAATACCATTTCTGAAGATCTTTATTTTTTTTCGAATGCTTAAGAGTGTGTCAAAACTCTGCAGGTAGATATATATTTGCCAGTGTATTGTATATTTACGCTATGTACGTATATGTTACGGTTGGAAACCAACGGAAGGACATTATACACGCCAATTTCTTTGTCTAAAGTTTTTGCTATAAGAACGATGACCTTTATTAAGTAAACTGCTAAGTTTTCCAACAAAGCGGTACATAACCATTTTACAAACCATTATGTTTCCTTCTATAACTGATTTTCCACACCGCGCATAATTTTCCTAGCACATGTTTATTTCAAAGCATTTAGTTCTATACAAGGCTTTTCTTGGAAGTTTTCAAAGATGAAAGCGTATTTCTATTGCTCTTTTGTCTGTTTCATTGGGTTTTCCTATGTTTTAATTTACCGGTAGTAAGTTTTATAGGTTTTGTATGGTTGTTGTATAACCAACATTACCACAAGTGGAAATTATTAGAAAATATTTGTATTTAGAAGCTGTGTGTTTGATTTCAAATTTCACCTCAATTGGTATGAGTAGATAACGATCGCAGGGACAGATTAAGATGGCGCAGACAGAAGGAGGCTTATGCCCAGCAGTGGGTCCCTGAAAGCTGACGATGATGATGATGATGATGGTATGAGTCTCAAATTTTGTACTGATCGCAGTTTAATGAAACTATAGTGGGACAAAAATAATCATAGTAATAAAATATATATAGAATATATTAGATACGAATAGAACTAAGACCGCCATCCAACTTCAAAGATAATATTTCATCATCTAAAACGCTGAGATTTACTGCCATCTTTATGAAGTATCGCAACATTTCTCTACATTACGCCATTCTTTAGTATATCCAACTAGTTTAGTTCACCGGCCATGCGCCAGGGTTTGCCTTGGCCTGATGTGTTGCCCAACCTGATGCTGATGCACTATCGATGCTCCTCCGTCCGTATCCTTACAACTATAATTATGATTTTATCTTCCATGCCAAAGTGATTTAATTATCAGAGGAAATCAAGGGAACCTACCTTTGATGTTTTTCTTTATGACGGAAGACAGACATTTCTGAATTTTGGTTCCTTTGGACCAAAATTTGTATATATGTTACCGGAAATGTATGAAATCAAGGAATCGTATACAAATCCTAGGAAATGTTTACAATTCCGATGCTATTTAGGAAATGTATAAAATATTGTTTAAAAAACTTTTTAATGCATAGATATCCTAGGAAATGTGTTCATTTCCTCGGAATTGTATGTAATTCCAATATCGTATAAATGCTTTCTGCAATAAAACACGTTGTTAAAATGAGAATAATGATTTTTATTATTGCTATAGGTTTGCCCTAACCTAGTAAAATGGATAGAACTTTTCTAGCACTCGCCGGCCGCTGCCGCGGCACGCTCACTTTGCTCGCTCGGCTCGTGCGTGTGTTGGTCGCAGTTCTAACCTAACCTAACCTATAGGTTTGTGCTAACCTAGTAAAATGAATAGAACATTCCTAGCACTCGCCGGCCGCTACCGCTGTCCCCACGTACGCGCACTGACAGTTTAAGCGGCAGTCTTACATTTCCAATTGCCATTTAGGAAATACATGGATTTCCTAGGTAATGTGTATAATATAATTTATTTCACACATTTCCGTGCGATTTTAGGAATTACATACATTTGCTAGGAATTGTATACAATGACGGATAACATACATTTCCGTTAACACATACACGAGTTTGTCTGTCTTATTCCTACAAATTTTATAAATGCGAAAGTTTGTAAGTTTGGATGTTTGTTTCTCAGTACACAGGCTGGGTAGGGACCTATACTGACCTGGTTTTTTTCGGGATATCTTCCCAGCAGGTCGTTCAGAGACGCTAGTAGTTTGTAGTTTTTAAACTAAAAATAATTTAAAAACCTTCTATAAGTGATATATTTATCCTACTAAAAATGATTGAGTTTGAAAATGACGCTACTGACACAGAATACAGTAAGAGTAAACAGAAGGGACTCTTCTAAGGTACGCGCAATATACGTCCCCGTTCCCCGCACCCGCACCTCTCCCCCGGTTCTTGACGGCCAACGTGAGAAATCGAGGCGAAAACGGGGGAGAGGTGCGGGGACGGGGAACGGGGACGCCTGTGCTACTGATTAGATGAAATCCGAATGTGGTTCCCGTAGGATTGTCAAAAACGAACTGGCAATCACCAAAGCAGTGTTTCAGTGGGTTGTCTTTCCTTGTTATCTAGATAGACTGCCGACGATGCCTGCCGCCCTGCATTTGCCATCTGTGTTTGTTTTGATGAGCAATGCTTCATAAATGTACAGACATATTGTGAATACATAATTATTTTACTACAACTGTTAGGATGATTAACCTACAAAGAAAATAGCTTTTTGTCTGAAATGTGACGTGTAGTTGAGTGTTCTTCTGTATGATTAAAAAAATAATCTACGTTATTTAAATATTTAAATTGATTAGATGTTTCTTTCATATTTGATGATTTGATAAGGGCCTGTACATTTTTATCATAGACTTTAATTGCCTGAAATAAATTGAATTGAATTGATGATCTCAATGCAATAAGCTTGATTATTAAGCTTAGAACTTATTTGAAATATAATAGAATCACCAAATTATTATACAGGTAGGTATATTTGCAGATGTGTGTGTAGATATGTAAATATAGATTAATATCTTTATTTCTTACATGTACTTAATGCATTGTTTGTCTGATAAAATACTCTCATATATCCTATCATTATTATTTATTGTGCACTTTTTATTACATTATCGCATTGCCAATGAAGATACGATAAAAATATCCTGTTAGCGTGGATATTGAGATAAAAACTTTCAATAATATTTTAATTATATAATAATTTAAGAAAAAAAATCTTGTAAAGGGAAAACGACCTTGAAACAAGTATATACTAAATTACAGAACAGAGTAGATAGGTACTCCATACTCGTAATATTAGTACCTACACGGATATTCGTATCCGCTGGCCTAGATATACGGCTTCCAGCTTGGTGTCCGCGAATTTATCCGTGGGTTTGATGACTGTTATTGCCAGTATGTGGGCCGTCTGTTTGGTTATTTTACCTATTCTAATTAAAATTTACCTATTCACGCTCAGTCTTAGAATTCTTTAAAATTACTTGAGATTCTATAATATTTGAAGGAGCCTAGACACGTTAAGGGCATACTTGAATTTTCCGGGGTCCAGTGCTGCCCCCATCTATACTAATATTATAAAGCGGAAGAGTTTGTTTGTTTGTTTGTTTGTTTAAACGCGCTAATCTCAGGAACTAATGGTCCGATTTGAAAAATTCTTTTTTTGTTGGGTAGTCCATTTATAGAGGAAGGCTTTAGGCTATATAACATTACGTTCCGGCAACCACGCGAACGAAGTCGCGGGCACAGCTAGTTTTAAATAAATGAGAACGTTTAGCTTTTCTACGCACATTTGCCAAAAGTGACCGTTTTTCGCAAATGTGCGTAGTAAAGCTTAACGTTCTCACTTTAAACTGTAAACAGTAGTTCATAAAATACTTTAAAGGGTTATCTAGGACTTGGTAGTAGCAAAATTTTAAATGATGTCTCCGTTTTATTTGCAATGATTTATTTAAAATGGGGGCAGCACTGGACCCCGGAAAATTTAGGTACTGCCTTAATCGCGCTTTCGCATGTACACTTCGACTCCGTGCTTCAACTGCTGAAAAACGCACCGAGTTTTGCAGAAGAGATAACACATACGGTGCCGTTTCTCAGTAGTCAACGTGTGCAATTAAGGGCGTGGTAGCTAATTGGATTTATGACCACAAGTGGCAATAAATATTTAGAGTTAATCCGTGCTACGAAAGGCATGTTAAGCCATTGGTCCCGGCTGTCATAAATGAGAGTCTTCAAGGTATGTCAGATGCTTTTAGGCAGTATGATAAAATCTAACACCTAAGTACTTGGAAACATACACGAAAGATAAAACTTACTGTTATAAAATTACTTGTGGATGAAAATCTTTATTAAATGTTTTTTTAGGGTTCCGTACCTCAAAAGGAAAAAACGGAACCCTTATAGGATCACTTTGTTGTCCGTCTGTCCGTCCGTCCGTCCGTCTGTCAAGACCCTTTTTCTCAGGAACGCGTGGAGGTATGAAGCTGAAATTTATATCAATTACTCAGGTCTACTGTCCCTTGAAGCTGTGAAAAAATCAAACTTCTAAGCCAACGCAATCAAAAGATACAGCCGTTTATGCCGCAAATTTTCGACACTTGCAAGGGAATCAAAACCTACAGGGTGCTTCCCGTGAACTCAGAATCTTGAAATTTGGTACGAAGCAACGTCTTATAGCATAGATAAAGGAAAAATTACGAAAACCATAAATTTTTAGTTACATCACATAATATATTTTTTTTTAATAATTTTAAACTTACTACCCATTTCCTCATAAACGCGTAGAGGTATGAAATTGAAATTCATACCAAATACTAAACCTTGCAGGTTTGTACGGAACCCTCGGTGCGCGAGTCCGACTCGCACTTGGCCGGTTTTTTTTATATTAGACATACTTATTTTACTATGTTTATAATTTTAAATATCTATTTAGTAATTAGCAAGATCCGTTGTATAATTAATTCATTGACCCGCTTATCATAAGCAAACAGCTGTGAATATTGAATATCTATGATAGTGATATGATTGACGCAAAATGTCGTCCATGTTTTATTCATTTTGCGCGGCAAGGCAAAATATGTAATATGGATGTTAATTAATAGAAATTATCATGTTTCCGACGCATAAATTAATTTTTATCAGCGAGATACTATGCCTACTTCCATGCTGGTCTGGGAGAAAAGAAAAACCTAGAATGTACCAGCTGCTTCTTATCGTAGAAGCCGATTGAGGGAATGGGCGAAAATGCATATCATATCAATAGGCGATGCGGCTACAACCCATCACTATTTTGATTCATTTTCCATCTTCCCCGCCCACAGAACAATTTCCGCCCATCCTCACGCTTAATAAAAAATGTATTACTATCATAAGCTAAGTACTAACACAACACTATGGATCCGTGTCATCTGAATTAAACGTTTTTTGTTTATTTATTTACGAATTTTGGCTGTACATTAATTGTAAGGTTTCAACTTACCAATCCAATGCTACAGGTCGAAAGCTGAGTAGATATTTCTTTAAAATTAAAACTTGCGAAATCACAGTCTGAAGAATACTGTAAAAGACAGGAGAGGTTGGACGACTTTAATGCACTACATATTAAAGATGTTTGTCTTTTTCAATGTGTTCTTTTTAGGGTTCCGTAGTCCACAAGGAACCCTTATAGTTTCGTCATGTCCATCCGTCCGTCCGTCCGTCTGTCTGTCCGTCCGGGCTCGTACTCCGCCGTTGCACCGATTGTCACGAAAATTGATGGAGAGATACATATTGAAGTTCCAAAAGTTGGTTTTTAAAATTATGAAAAAATGTTTTTTTTTTCAGCCTTCCATACAACGAAAAGTAAATAATTAAAAAAATTAAATTGGACTAACCCCAACGTGTGGGGTATTGTTGAAAAGGTCTTTTAAAATGCAACAAAAACTGCTTTGAAACTATGTAGATCAAACCCCCCCCAGTCTTGAGATAATCTAATACAAAGTTAAAATTTGAGGTTCCCCCACCGTAACTTTTGAAATATTACTAAAATAATTCTGGAAAAAATGTGGTATATACCTCAAAGTATGTACTTTTAATTAAAACTATAGCTGTCTCGGTATCATAGATAGTTATTTTTTAAATGTCTTAAATCGTAAAATGTTACTTGCTGCTACGGAACCCTTCATGGGCGAGTCCGAATCGCACTTGGCCGGTTTTTTATGTATTATGTGAGTGTTCACTCTTAAATTGTACCTACCTAAACTAAACCTAATATGAGTTTGGGATATGTCTGACATCTTTTGGATGTCTAAAATTCTAAATTTAAGTCTATTGACTGGGTACTACATAAAGATTTTAGTGCATATTTTATTACTAATCTTTCACATTTTGTACATAAAATCTGATATTCTAGGAGAAAACAAAATATATAAAAATAGTTCTTTTAATCAGTTAAGCACATACAATAAAACATTGCCAACCCTTTAACAAACAGTCACGATGCCTCCTAATCGTGCCCTTAATCTAAGGCCTGCGAATCTCGCAATATCAAGGGTAAAGCTATTTGTCATACACCAACCTTCTCTGAAGACAAAAATAACATTAAGAATCCTGTTACGAGCATGTTGTTAAAACTTACGCATCTCAACGCACGATACATTTCTTTAACTGTGAGAAAACAAACAGTCTTGTTTAACACAGAATCTTTCTTATTGGAAGCTACGCATTAGTTAAGTTTACCTGTATTGATAAGTACAATATAAAACCTATTGTATTTACCCTATTGTCTGAATGAATGAATATTAGAGTCATGTAGATTTTAGTAAAGCTATATATTTTTGGAACTTAGAGTTTATTCCAGCATCGACGTTAATAGTATAGTAATTTAAACGCAAACAAGTTTTGTAGGTGTAAGAGATAAAATTAGGAGATAATACTTGGCGTACGAATGTTCCAGGAGTCTCATTAATTCAATTAACATGATAATTAAATTAAATGATAGTAACCAAGACTCGTAATGCATTAAAACTGGCTAACATCATTTCTCACAATTTCACACAAACATATACATCACTTTTAAGACAGATCGAGATTAACTAATTAAAATTCGTCCAACCTCGCAACTCATCAAATTATATCAAAACTGTCAGGTAATTAAGCTAAGACATATTGCGCAATAATAATTCTGTTTTTATTACCACTATTACCGCTAGAAGCACTGGGCATGATGCTCTAAAGTGATATCATTGCAGTACTCTCTCTCTAATTTGCATACTGAACTACTATTTATGATCGGCCATCACGTAATATCGGTCGATTGCCCATTGGTTTCTCGATTTATGCGTATCCAAATGATTTTATCTTATCGATGTTATGTAATGGTGCATCCCTATAATTTGTTTCTGCAGAACAACGAAATGAGATGTAGAACTTTGATAATTCCTTACGTTAGTTAATAACATCAGTCCTTAGTATCATAAAAGTACAAACATGCATTGAAAATCCATATGGTATGGTCTGTCTTTTTCTAAATATTCAGATGGATTCATTGAGATGAAACTTTTCAGCTTCTTTGTGCTTCTGTAAGACATTTGACCTTAACTGTCATTTTGCCTATTAAATTATAAGTTACAAATTGTGTTAGCAATTTGTCGTCATGCTCATAAACCAGATAGAACATTTCATATTTGTAGAGCCATGTATCTTTCTTTTCTCACAAAGATCCTTGCTTTTTCTTCTGATATCTGCGTCTACCAATCTATGAGACCGTTATTATAGTTATATATTGTCTAATGTTATCGTTTGCTTAAATTATAATATTTGTCCATTCAATTACGTATACACTATTCACAACTCTTCATGATTCATCAACAATACATTAGTATTCAATTTGCAGCTTCAATCTATCAGTTCAACATTTATTTCCTCCCTGAGCTGTTTTTGTCCAACTCAAGTTGTAAGTAGTGTTTACTTGCATTCTTATCTATGCCTCTCTCGCATCCTGCAATGCAGTTTTTGCATCAAAGAGAGCTAATGCATAGCTGCAAGCGACCAGCGGAGCAATGGAGCGGCAAATTGGACGCGCCCACCGGATGTCTGCAAGATGCACTCATCTACGAATTCTTTTGCGTATGCGCATCGTGACTGAAGTGATGAGAGGCATTCTTGTCGTCGGTCTATCATTTATCAAATCTTACTTTATTTATTCCACGACACGAGTTATTTTGTATCAATTCGACTAATTTGTGTCAATTCGACAGGGTGATATTTATATTACAAATTAGGTGATAGAACATGATGGTACTCGTGTTGGCAGCTTTACTATTTTGTAATTGGTTGTAATTTTGCATACATTGTAGAATTTGTAACAGTGGTATCTAATCTCTATTCTTCAATTTGTGACTTCCGTTATTTCTCGTATGTGTAACTGCCAACACTAGTGTCTCATTTTTTAAGCTGGAGCCTAGGGTGGGCTTTCCCACTTTTTCTTCTTCAAATATAATAACAAATAAAAACTTGGAATCACTGGTAGTGTGGTGTAATTACAGTCAGCTTCGCATAACTAAGCGTAATAAGTATAACACACGTAACAATAACAACTGCACATCTGCAAAGCGGAGCTGCGCTGAACAGCAACGGTCAACGACCGCCTTCAATTTAGCATATCGCCACAGTATCGCAGAACAAACTATTTGTATGTTCTATCCTGGTTCTACCGACTGCGTGACTTTGTCTTTAAATTTCGAAGAGCCTATACGCGAAATGGCCTGCAATGAAAGAACTAGTACATTGTCTGATATCATATAATTCAGCTCCTGAAATCTTAAAAAAAGACAGTGGCACTACGGGATTGCCGACAGAAGTGAAAACTTGAGAGATGTCGGTTACGGTACCAGTGTCGCGGGTTCAATGGTTTCTTCCCATATTAAAAAAATGCCCAACACGCCTAAAGGAGTTTTCACTTCAAAAAATCCCCCGGGAAAGATTTTAATAGAGCAAGCACCCATTTAAAAATAAGTACTGTAATAAAGGAACGAATACAGATTAAAAAATATAATAATACGAATGTACGTTTTCTTTAAAATATCGGAATATTCAGGTAAATCAGTTTCTTAATTAGACAACAGGGATCTTGGAAATACTTAGGCCATTCTACGAATAGTAATGTTATTTCAAACACCGTTCCAGCTTTTAGCGAGAAAGTATTTGATTGGCATTAGCGTTATATTTGTTTCGGAGAGTTTCGTTGCCGTAATGAGGTTTTTTACGACTCACGTACATTGCTTCTTTGTCTGCTAATTATTTTTAGCGTTATGCAAATTAGAGAGCTTTCGAGGAAGTTTGAGGAAAGAAGAAAATCTGATAATAACCTAAAAGCATAAAAGTTACCTGTGGTTAGTTATACTGTTATTAGTGTATGGTATCTACATCTTAAAGGTTATTATTGTACTATAAACTAAATGTAATGTAGGGCAGGAATAGAATACTGTTATTTTTAATGGAAAAAAGATAAAAACCATTTTGCCTCGGCTGGAAGTAAAATAAGTCCAACAGTTTGGCAGTTTAGTATTAATATGAGGAATTTCTTTTTAATCGTTGTGTTAAGTAGAGCTCTGGCGTTATGCCTCGATACGAGAATTGATTTCTAAAATAAGGTTTTATTTACTTTTCATCGGTACATTAGTTTTCTGGCGCTTTACCAGTTAATCTAACCCAGATAAACGCTTTTTACTTGCATCTGACGGTAATCCATTGTACGTCAATATGCATTAAATTCGTCTCTAACGGATAACGGAACCGGGTTCAAAAAAAATCAGCTCAATGATTTGGCAAGTAATGCCGAGTAATCAATTTATCTAAGCGAGACGCTGGTAATAAAGTCAGAGGTAGAGTTTTCTACTAATAAATTCGTCAATATAAATCAATAGAATACGTCAACTCATAAAGAAAAACATGAATTAATTTATGAGTAAATTCTTTGCGGTAGTTCATTCATGCAAGCTTTTGCACCTAAAAGCACATACAATGTTGCCTATAAGAAGATACTTGCTCTTCTTTATTTACGAGTCGTAACTTACGACTCGAAGCTTTGTACCTTTTTATCGATACATATTTTTTAAAACCACTTGATTTATTTAAGTAATATAAAAGCGGCTTTAAAAATTATCTTAAAGGAAAAGACTCACGTCTCTGTGTCCTTCTAAAAAAAGTCACGCGAAATTTAAACAAAGATTTTCCTATATGCCTCACGTTTTGCCAACGGTCCACATTCGGGGGGCCAGTACGTCGCAGTGCGTATATGGTCGCAAACATTATGTTAGCGGCTGAGCACGTCGTCGTATTATAAGGTTAAGCACCCGAAGGTTTGTTGACTCTAACTAAGAGTTGGTCGACTAAATATAGACATTACAGAAAAGTTGTTTGATATTTATAAGTTGTTACGTGAGTGGAAACCGGAAAACCTTTATGAAATTAGACTCTGATAGAGTCGGATAACTAAGTTAGTCTTGATAAAAAGCTATTGAGAATTACCAAAATATCATCATCATCACTTCAGCCGCAGCACATTAATCTCATTATAGTAAATAATTTCTGGTACTTACAATAAAGTTACTACAAACAAACAATCAAATCCTAAAAAATACATGCTTTATTAAAAGTAAAAGTTCATTGTACAAAAAAAGTTTATCAAAGGAAATGTTTGTTATTACTCTGTTTGAGTCCTTGAATGGTTTATCAGCATTATTATTTTACATCTATTGCAAATACTTATGCAATAATTAAAACTAATGTGATATAATATTTACAAATTCGATTCTTTGTTGCGTTTTGATTTGCTCACTTTTTATGCTCATTTGTTTGAGAACTGTTAAGTCAACAATATTAAAGAAGGCCTTGTTTTTATCGATCTTTTTTATTATGTAAAAACTTTGAAAGTTTTATTGAATCTATATGTTATTAGAGGTATGTAAGTTTATTCAAGAGCTGAGACGTGTTTAACTGCCATGGGCCCTTCTAATTGATGCACCCGTAAATATTCACGTGGGCATGCATCGATTTCTCTGTTAGGTAATAAATTAATCTGTAATGCGACCATCATTCGGTGTTTATATTTAATGTCGCCTAAATGTGTCACTTGGGACACAGAATGGCCGAATAAAGTATGCGCGGGACATCGTCTGTTACGAGCGAGCGTTGCAAAACAAACGCTGCATTAGCTTTCGAGAGCCGCGCAAGGACATTTCCATTCCGACGTGCGAATCCCAATTCCGAACTGCGCCCGCGACGTGATCCAACTTTATTTGAATTAGGCACCAGTATTAATTATCACCTTTCCAATATCGGGTCTCTCAAGGTGGTAACGGAGCCGGCCACTTTCGTTTTTTCTCGACGTCATTGACAGCGGAGTGGTAAAAGGCAAAGAGTCGTACAAGGGTGGCGTGCAGTGAAAGCAGCTAGTGTAATGATTGCATAATTATTATTTGCTCCTTAAACCTGTTCGCAGATCTGCCGGACTCGCGAAATCCTCGTGTTTGTTACTGCTTATCAGCATTCAAATACCGTTTGCACACACAATGAAGTCACGAAAAATCCGCATTACCTTGCGGTTGAACAAGCATTACCTCATTACTGAAGACCGCCAAATCTATCCCAATTTAATGCATGATTTACATACTATCAAATATTTTTAAATGTTGCTTGGATGGTATATTTTTCCGATAAATTTTCTCCTCGATAGATAGAAGCTCGCTGCATATTAACGAATTATGTATATTTATATTGGTGGCTGCTCGTGCCAACCAGTACCACGGCGTGAACCGATGAAAATAAAAAACAACCAGCTGCCGGCGCAGGTTCCCGTTATTGGCTGATTCATGTCTTAATGCAAAGAATACCTTTACGTGAAATAATATTTCGGAAAGCTTATTAAGATATCTCAGAACTCCAAATCGTAAAAAATAATATAAAGATCGTGAAAAAAAATTTATTAAAAAGATGGACGCGAGATTAGCATTCCGTACAGTATCGAAGTGTTATTGATCTAGTAGTTCAAAAGAGCACAACCTATAACCAAGTGGTCCTTGGTTCCGTTTAGGCGCATAATGTCAAAAGCGCAAAATGGTAACCGCTCGCAAAATGGTAAAACAGCAAAATGGTAAAGGAGCAAAATGGTAAAGGAGCAATGACTGCCTCCGTGGTCCAGTGGTCAAGGCGAGATAATTCCGTGCTTCGGAAGGCACGTAAAGCTGTTGGTCCCGAACGCCATCTAGCGTTTGTACCTATCCTAGGATTGGTTCTGGTCTACCCTTTGGGTTGCGGAGGTCAGACGGCAGTCGCTCTGTGTAAAAACCAGTAACCTCGTCAAATCACCTAGGTAAGGTAGCGGACCCCGGGCTCTGATGCGTAACCGCTGACGATGCAACCGGGAATACGCTCGGATGATGATGATGATGGTAATAGCGCAAAATGACAAAGCAGCAAAATGGTAAAAGCGCACAATGGTAAAAGAGCAAAATGGTAAGACCGCAGAATGGTAAAGATTTCAGTGCTATAGGTATATGAGCTGCCAGGCCTATATTAACATCATATTGGTGAATTGTGAACAGCTTTTCATATTTTTTTATTTTTCAAAATCATATAAGTAATCAACATTCATAATAACAACAAAATTAAATAATATTTCCGAATGGTCATTACTAATATTATAAATGCGAAAGTGTGTATGTATGTATGTTTCGTTTTTACGCCAAAGCGGCTGAACTAATCTTGATTAAATTTAACATAGTTATATTGGACCATTGATTAAATTTAACATAGTTATATCATTTAACATAATTTAAAGCAAGCGAAGTCGCGGGCAAAAGCTAGTTATTAATAAAGGTCTTGAATTATCTTTGTATAAAAAGCAATTAAACTACAAGAAAAAAATAAAAAAATACTGTCAAAATAAAATAATCAACACTCATGGTAAAGCCTACCTACATAAAAATATTTCTTTTTACAAGTGGAAATTAAATTGTATAATGATATAAAAAATACTATAAAAAGGTCAAATAAATTGTTCATTTTATAATTTATGCAATGATAGGTTTGTATTTAATTATAATATTAATTTATTCATAACAATTAATTATTTTCGTAATTCTTTTATCCTCAATCGCGATAAAGCGATTAGTGAAAACGATTTGTCACGATGACGGATCAAAATTTTGAGATTTTGACTAATCAAAAAGCTTGCTTAACACTCCTTTGCGGCGAATATAGATATAACAAACACTTGAGTAACAAAACTGGAACAACTTTATGGAGGTGCAGTAAAAGGGACATATGTAGTGCGTCAGTCACTATGGACGAATCGAACAGGAAAATACTGAGAGAATCTGTCCACACGTGCCTAGCAGATCCTTTTGGATAACGAAGTGCATAGAGAGAAACAGATTTTGAAGGAAGCAGTGTATAAAGATCTCGGACCCATTCAAAAAATTGTAGAAAAGAGAAATTACGAAAGTATGGAAAACAAAGGTAAAGGGGACTTAAGAATTTCTTATAGTTTCGTTAAATACAGTTTACGCCGTGGTCGCAAAAAGTATTTGCGGACTGATGTATTAACTCACAAGGATTCGGGAACTATAACTATATTTGAAGCTTTAGCTAGCATTTTTTTAATACACCAAGATGAAGAAATACTTCTTTTTACAACTAATCTAGCGAAAAAAGTAACGAAAAGACCCGGAAAGTATTACGCAGATGGTACATTTCGAACGACTCCTAAACCATATTATAAATTATTTACCATAAATTTGGATATTGGTTCTAGTGAATCCCGCACACGAATTGTACCAGTTGCATATGCTCTTCTGAAAAATAAAACCGAGGCATTATATGAACGATTGTTCACCATCTTGAAACAGAAATTGAAATGGCAGATGAAATCATTTAAATCAGATTATGAGATCGGCATTCTCAATGCTGTATCAATGCTGTATTTCCTTCAGCAAAACTTACTGGTTGCTACCATCATTACAATGATGCAAAATAGAGAAAATCAAAGAAATTGAAATTAAACAAAACAAAAGAAGGTAGGAATATAACAAGAATGTGCGCCATAATACCTCTTGTTCCCGCAAACCGTATCCACGAGACATGGCAGTACATACTAGACACTGCACCAGACTCGTTTGAAATGAGACGCTTTCGATCTTACTTTGAGAAAACTTGGTATCCTTATCTACCTGCAAGTACGTTAAGTTGTGCTGAAGAGCGGCATAGGACTACCAACGCTCTTGAGGGATGGCACCATCGCCTTAATTGCAATATACCAAAGAAACCTAATTAGTATCTGTTTATTTTTGAATTGAGGAAAGAGGCGAAGTTCTGGGATGTACGAATACAAGATTCTATATTTGAATAAGAGAAAGCTTTCTGATATTAAATTTGATAAGAATTACCGACGATACTTGAAAAAATTGAAGCAAAAGAAAATCACAATTGCAAAGTTTCTTAAAAATGTTATATTTTTGGGACTTATTACACAAAATAAAAAAAGAGAAACAACCAAATAAATATCGATATACATTTACGTACATTTAATTTTCGTGCTTCAATTATCTACTTGATTTTTATTTAAATTGTTATATATTTTTCATTTAAAAACATTTACTAGAAGTAGATGTCATTATGAATGTGAAAAAATATTGTTATTACTTTTTGATGATTTAAATGAGTGTTGATTATTTTATTTTGACAATCATGTTTGCGTTTATTTTTTTCTTGCAGTTTAAATGCTTCTAATACAAAGATAATTCGAGACAATTCACCTTTAATAATAACTAGCTGTGCCCGCGACTTCGTTCGCGTGGTTGTCGGAACGTAATGTTATATAGCCTAAAGCCTTCCTCTATAAATGGACTACCCAACAAAAAAATAATTTTTCAAATCGGACCATTTGATGTTCCTGCGATTAGCGCGTTTAAACAAACAAACAAACAAACAAACAAACTCTTCCGCTTTATAATATTATAGTATAGATACTTTTCATATTTTGATAATTATTGTACTAATAACATAATGACCATTCGGAAATATTATTTTATTTTGTTGTTATTATGAATGTTGATTACTTATATGATTTTGAAAAATAAAAAAATATGAAAAGCTGATCACGTTTTATTTGTATTTTATTACTTTATAGGGAGTCACAATTCACCAATATGATGTTAATATAGGCCTGGCAGCTCATATACTATAGCACTAAAATCTTTACCATTCTGCGCTCTTACCATTTTGATCCTTTACTATTTTGCTCTTTTACCATTTTGCGAGCGGTTACCATTTTGCGCTTTTGACATTATACGCCTAAACGTCCGGTCATGTAAAACATTGTGAGGAAAGCAGCATTCAAGTTCACTAATGTGTAAAAACTATTGTTGTCGCTAGGTGACAGTCATTGAGCTACGTAAAATATCTTTAGGCAGCTCAAATCGAAAGTCCAAACACCAGAGTAAGCTATTCAAAACACTTGATGAAGAAAGAAAGCTCCAAACGCAATATTGCACCTGAATGCACCCAAGATTATGTCGGTATGCAAGATTTGTCACATTTTTTTCCTGCTACAAGTAACTCATAAACGTATTCTAAGACAGACAGATCTACATTTTTAGTCCTTAGGACAAAGTGTGATGAAATACATTCAAAAATCCGCTACATGATTCGTCAAATTGATCACAAAAATGTATCAGCAACATGCTTCGTCAAAATTTTCAGTTACTAATCCGTAACATGCTTCGTCAAATTTATTAATTTGACAGACCAACCCGTATCGTACCCGGCTGAAATGTTTCTTTTTTTATGTCATAGGACGGCAAACGGACTAGTGGGTCACCAGAATGTAAGTGATCACCGCTGCCCATGGACAACTGCAACACCAGGGGTGTAACAAGAGCGATACCGGCCTTTCAGGGCCCTCCCCAGAGGGGGGGGGGAGGGAGGGGGCTCCGACTCTCTTACTCACTATTCTAATATTCTATGATATTGGCGGCATTGTCGCGCTATATAGCAATGGAAATAATGGAAATTCTTTGAGCTTGATACGATAAGGAGCATCTATTATTTACCCGCTTTGATATTCTATGTAAAGATAGATTATTTCCCTTTTCATTTGTAAGGTCTCAGGGTTCGAAGACTAACGAACAAAACAATTACGAAGACATCTGCCATCCTCTGAATATTTTAACATGGCATTACCACTGCATATTACTATTTACGACGGCTCCTAATTTATGCAGAGCAGCATTTAGCATGCTAATTATGTCCTGTGGTTTCTCTGCGACCTTTGTATGTATTTTGACATCATCATGACGAGATCATTCACAACTATAACATAAAAAAACCTATTTAAACAAACTTTTAGATAGGTTTTTTTTATCTTTTGTCAACTCAGGATGAATTTTGACACATAATACTCTTATATCGACGAAATCGATCATTGACAAAATGTTTGGCTTTTACTGATAATAGCTTATAGACTATATAAATTTATTTCTAAAAAAGTCAATACATAATAGGTCACATAACAAATTAATAAAATAAAAATTACAAATAAAAAAGAGACTCCAACGCCTCGCCGCGAGGCAGGGTACCCAAAAGGCTGGCAGGATTACCCCTCTGCACCGCGATAGAAATCCTTTGTGCAAAGTAGCTGCCCGCCCTCGGATCGCCCGTAACATCGCGTAGACGCGTTGAAATCTCAGTCACAAATATAGACTTGTAACTTGTAAATTATAGACTTGTAACTTGTATCAACATCATGTGATAGGTGTTAGTAAGATTTAAGACACCTTATAAAATGTCATACGTACACATTGGCACGTATTATATTGAGCTCTTTTTTGTGACAGAAGCGTGCTGACTATTTCCTAAGAAAGCTTGCTGGCCATTACACTATTCGTTTATGTTATCGTTCAAGTATTACCTAAGCTGAATTTGAGCCATTTTTAACCCCGTCGTCCCGTTTGTCAGCATAAGTAAGCAAATCTCTTTCTCTCCCCTCCTTTGCTTACGTGCTATTTGATATATTTTTTTATAAAATCAACTTCAGTTTTTTATTATTTTACTGTCTGTTTAATTTTAAGTCAAAATTAAGTAAAAGTAACTAAAAATATTGTTTGTCATGGAAGTCTAGACTCCCCCACCCCCTGTGTCATTAAAATCATCAAAAATAAGGAAATCAATCACCCCCCACCGCCTTTGGTGCTTACGTAATACTTGAACGGTCCCTTATACAATATACATTACAGTATGTTTGCTTCAGTTGATAAAGCGCTAGAGCTTTATCAACTGCTTGTCAGCTTTAACAACTGAATCATTTAAATATTTGCAACATTTATGAAAATGAACAAAATTTTAGTAAACATCTATATCACCATTATAAACAAAATTGTTTTCAAAGACGATCGTGTACATCGGAACATAAAAAATAACGAGATTTTAAACGCTTGCTAAGCACCAAATATAATTGCAGACCAAACCGCATCGTTAATTGCTGAAATTACTATATATATTACCGCGACTATAACTCACGAGTTGTATACAAGTATTATGAACGTTTAGTTAATGGCACCTTAAATTTATCGTGCAACATAAAGTTGTCCATGATAAGACGTGTAGGTACGTTGTTTTTAAAAACCGTCTCGATTAGAGAGAAATCGGTTTGTGTACTTAGTTGAATTTCTAAGTGAAATTTGAAGAATACTTTGAAATCATATTTTAATGTGCCTTGTATAGCTGGTTCTTTACTTTTAGGACTGGGGCCATCCATAAATTACGTCAGTTACAGTCAAGGGGGAAGGATGGGGTCAATAAAGTGTAACATTGTGTGACAAGGCTCTATTTAGGCTTCGCTAGCTTGTTAAATATATTTTAAATTTAATAAAACTAATTTCCGAGTTGCTGCTTTAATTTAATAATTGTCTAGCAGCGGTAACATTGTAAAGGCTTCGTCAAAAATTCAGGGTCAAACAAAATATACTGAAACTATTTTAAGGGTCAATTTAGTCCGGGATGTGAACAACTTTCCCTAAGGAACATGTGTCGAAATATGAAAAATAATTTTTGGCTTTTCACTTTTCTGTAACCGGACTGGAACAATTTACTTAACCAGGCCCCGGCCCACCTGCGGCTGTAGAGCCTTAGATGATGATGATGATGATGATGATATTTTGTTAGACGTTATATATGTAAATATCCTGAAAATATGTGACGTAGGGGTCTTCTAATTATAACCAACTATGACTAGGATCGGAAGTCAAAAAAGCATAAAATTCGTGTGACGTAATTTATGGATATTTAATTTATTACCGCTTAGTTTTTGTTTATCATCTAGTCGTTCGTTCTTATATTTTTTATCAATGTAAGCCAGCCGCAGCGCAGACATATTTTTTTTTTATTTCACTATAATATGTTCCGTGCGTCTGGTATTACACCAACCGAGCCTCCTCACAAAGCACGGTTGGTGAACTCGTCGCTCGCTTGTCGTTGACCTTGACTTTTACCGTCACCGTCTTTTCTCATACTCATGTTATGTGATTGGTGACCACAGAGATTTAAAATATCTGTCAAACTGTATCAGATCCCTATAGGCTTAGGCGGCCTGTAAAATCTGACACCATTGTTCGCCACCTATACACACACATGATAAACAAGCAAAGCTGCCCCCGTAGTACTGCACCGCCGATAGCGTTTATCGAGCGAAATCATCTATCACTATCTCGCTCTACGTTTTGATAACGAGCGGGATAAAACTAGTCCGTCGCGCGATATAAACTTTATCCGGGCTTATCTATCAAAGGTGCCATGCTACCGCTATTTTATTGAGAATGTTGGTATTATCAGTCATATTTATCTATTATAGCGGGTGTATAGCATCCAATAATGTAATTCAGTCACAATCTTTAGCATTATCTCTTTTAAAAATGCTATACATAAAGGTTCTAATATAAAATGGTCTTATCACAACAATTGTCAATCTCTATAATCAAACAAAAATATCGCAATTTTACTTCCTTGCACTATAGCAGATCAGTTCAAACAATATTTATTTTCTGTCTTTCTGAAATCAGTATTTCTAGTTCTAAAAAGGTGTACCTATGTCTTAGCGCTTTCATTAATTAACATTACATGTATGCTCATATGTTATGCAAACATACCGATGACATATTACTGTGATAATATTTATGATGCCATCTGAAGATCCGTTTATATATCAGAAAATATTTCTAAGATTACTTTCATTTGCTCTCGAATCAATCAATTATTTTGATATTTAAAATAAACAAGACTAGTGTATATTTTCCAACTTGACTCATGCATATTCTCGAATAAAACGCTTTAACAGATATCCACGCAAGCCTATTAAAAAATTATATTCTTGAGTAATAATAAAAGCTATTTATGACTTCTGATCTAAGATTTCATTGAATACATCTGTGACTTTCTTTACGTCTTCAATTCACTGTTCTAAATCGTAAATAGTTAAATTAACTTCCACGAGCGACACACGAATTACAAATTATGTCATTGCTATTTACTTGAGGTTATCTTCCACATCGCTCCACTCTCGGCACGATAAATCCCATCCCAAGCTGTTACGCCGGGTTGCATAACTGTTACAGCCGGGTCTTTCATTGTTTTACCCGGTATTAACTAAAATGAGATAACATTATATTTGTCACGACTCTGGGAATCTTCTTCACAACTTTCCATCTCGCTTGTAATGTTTCCTATTCACCTGTCAGTTATATTTATGAAGTGGCACATCATTGAATATATTATTGCTTTGCTTGTTTGAATTTGTCTTATTAGCTCGATTTGTTCTGTTCTCACCAACGGCGGTGACGGACCGTGAGAGGTGTTATTATTTTCATAAACATTTTTGGTATTAGTAATGTCATTTGTCTCTATCAGTTTATTCTATTGGGTATTGTTAGCATTGACAATGTGAACTGTAGCTAAATCATAGAAGCAATACCGTAAATAATCAGTTATTGTTAGTAAACAAACTGTACGACCCGTACAAATAATTTCATTTCAAAGGCATCTTTATTTGCGTTATGGATCGCAGTATTGATATAATATATACTTACCTAGAAACAGGCACAATAAAACACCAACAACAGGTACTATTGAGGAAAAAAAACCAATTTACCAAGCTAATAAGAATAAACTAAAATAGGCCACAGCCATAAGACCGGAAATTAAAATTTTACATATTAATAATTTTGTTATAAAAAAAGTGTTATTCAAGAGACTAAAAAATACAAAAAGGCTTTATACATACATATAGAATATAACACGTCAAGCTTAAAACTGACTTACTTCAAATTCCACTAAACAGAACACGAACCGGCGAAGACATTCGAGTTACATAATAACAAAGATTAATAAGACGTCTGATAGGCTGATATGTGTGTAAAGTATGTCTACAAATTCTCGCAGGCATTCCCCGTCTTCTCTACCTTCACACGTTGCACCATCTGTCCATCACTGTTTGTCTGAAGATAAAGGTCTTGACACAACATACTCAATCAACTGTACAGTGTCCATCTTGATTCTTGATCTATACTATTAAAACATTTTGAATCTATATACATATAAAAATGAATGTTTGTCTGTGTGTCCTTTATAAAATCGTAAACGGCTTGACCGATTTCGATAATTTTTTTTGTTTTTTTCGTTATAGGTTAGGGATGGTTTACGAAAAAAAATTTGGCGTAGTACCTAACGCGCGCACAGCTAGTATTAAATAAAATCGTGACACCTTTTTTACGAATGTAGTTTAAAAAGTCAGTCTGGTAACAAATAAATTAACCTGTCTTTGCCTTTCTTTGTGCGCTAAGCGCTAAAAGATCCCTTTATTTTTAGTTTTAGTCATTTTTATTAGCATGTAAGACTCGTCTTGATGTCATTACAAGTACTTTTGTCTTAAATGATATCTAGCTAGGGTCTGATGATAAAGCTCACAATAAAAGCTTGTAAATAGACTAGACTGACTTACATTATAACGTCTAACAAAATATACTGAAACTATTTTAAGGCTAGATTTAGTCTATGATACTGAACAACTTTCTCTCTCTCAATCAACTCTCCAAGAAACATATATCGAAATATGAATTTTATTTTTTCTTTCCATCCAAATTCGGATCAGCTGATCAGTCAACTTTTATTTGTCAAAAAAGGTCGTTTTCGCATTTTGTGTAGACAGGCCCTATCTTGGCATCACCATTCGTCTGGTGAGTAATTGTCTATTTGTCGAGTACTTTCTCTCTTCGGATCCGTCCATTAATCAACGGCACCGGAGTCTTCATAGTCGTATCTTTAACCTATGACTTGGTAGGTTTAGGGAGTGCTGACAACGATCGGAGATTGTTCTTTGAATTGATTGTCGAAACCATGTAAAGATAAATTGCATTGATATGATAACCCATCATGCAATTTCTATGTATATTATTTCTCAGTTTCGAGATTGCCCAAAAAATGCTTTTGTCCGTCTGCCTGTTCTCGCCTACAGGTCGCATTTTTCAACCGATTTTGACGAAAATTGGCACACAAGTTCCTCGATTGAGTTGACTTCAGGAAAATAGAGGGAAATGGGTGAAAGTTTGTTGGTAGCTCATCTCATGATGAGGCCAACGTTCTGGTTGCATCCGGCAGCCGTGGCCCGCCCAGTTCCACTTAAGCTTTGCGGTTTTGATCGAAGATCCCTGTTTTGGAACGAATCTTGAATGTAATATGAACAATGTTTAAAACAAAAGACTAGAGTATAGTATAAACTAACGAAAATGTCATAGTAACCATGTCTAAAATCGAAGATATGTAAATATCTTGGAACCAGTTTCGACCTAAACTCTTGGTATGCACCGAGGAATCTTGCTGATAAAACTAGATTCCACATGAGTATTAAATATTTTATTAATTTACTAAAAATGCTGGAAATTTTGGCCACTTGGTGATCAACTGATCACACATCAAATAAGTACTAATAGTTGTATTACAAGTTAATTGAATGTGGGATTGTTAACTTCTCGATTTCGTGAAAGTTTTTAAACAAAAGTTGTTCAGTTTCATGAGCTGAGGTACCATCTGAGAGGTTTTGCGTTCTTTGATTAACACGATGTATAGTTATATAATACAAATTTAAACGTGATTTATTATATGTACTCGTATTATATTATAATCCAACTCTACACCATAAAATATAGCTTGACTGGAATTGATAAAAGAATCACAAAATTAATAATATACGCAATCAAGGAAGCAAACAAACCCCGAACGGAACCACAATGATGCACAAATCGTTTGTAATAAAAATAGTAAACAAGATTCGCTATACTTAGTAAAAAACTCAGGTAAAAAGGTACAAATTCGGCAGCAAAGCGCAATGACCTTGCCTCGTGCTAATGCAGAATGAAAATTTTAAATTCTTTCATTTACCTTTAAAGGAAGACGGGGGCAGAACTCTATGCAAATCGATAGTCCATAAGCTCGAGGCGAGTATCGGTTACGAAATCGTCTCGGCTCCGTCATCTGAGCCTTCGGACGAAGCCTGTCAGTACGGTCTGGTCTTGTCAGTCAGTTCCCCGCTGTTGGCGCGCTCGCGCACCTGCGCGCGTTACCTGTCTCCGAACCTAACGATCTGTGAAGTGTCTTAGTGCTAATTTGTTGTGACCTGGAACTATCATCTCTTTATCACTAAAGGGATTTGTATTGGATTAGTTCCGTTCAGTGCGTTGTGATCTTTATCTGCCTTCTCGTGGTGAGTTCGAAATAACGATTGTTATAGACCGTTGGCTGATTAATGTTTATAGTTTTCATCGTTAATGTGCTCTATGTCTTTAGCTAATCTTCGTATAGTGAAGCCGTCAAACTGGATTTTATCTTGATGACATTTTTTATGAACGAAAGATACTATACATTTTAGTTATTGCGTGTACCTCTTTATACGAGTTAAATTGAAACTAAGGCAGTTGCAACTTTGTTTACCAATTTGGTAAGAATCAGATAATAAATACGTCTCTAAGTGGCCAACCCATTGTCTGTCTGCCACATTGAGCAACACGCGTTTAATCTTAAGGGATAGGCACATTTTTATACAGTTATAGAAAATTTGTTTAGCAATGGAATTAAGTGAAATAAAATTCTTTCTGTGCAAGGGCCATGAACTTATTTCCCGCTTCTAGTACATAAGCATGCAAGATTGTGCATTAAATTATACTTAGATTACCTACTAGCGACTTACTAGATAACTTTCTAAGTTTATCAAGTACAAATAGGCAGAATACGCGCTGGGAGACATTTTATAATAAGTACCTATAGATTGATAAACTAATGATTCCACGTAATAATGACGACACTTCTATAATCCAGGTACTCGTGTAACATATTCTAAAAGTATTTAAAAGAATGTTGTAGCTGTGTTATTTACTCAAGTGTCTCTTTTCAGGTCTGCTGTGGTATTGCTTGACATATCACTAGTATGGTGAGTTCTACTTAGTAATATATTAATTGTATTCAAATGTACCCGAAACCTAAAAAGATTGGAAATGCCTGGTTGTAAGGTTCTGCAAGCCCTAACGCAATACCGGTCGCTCGATACTGGGCCCAGACCAGACATATTTAATTTTTTTAAACATTGACACGCTAAGAAGAATTTTTTGAACATCGACACGCTAAGAAGAAGAAGGTTCTTCTATTAAATTTTTTTATACACTTTTTTACCTAGAATATTTGGGTACTATTTAAAAAAAAAAAAAACAGTTTTCTAATCAGTCAAACCTTAAGAAATTTAATAAAATATGACGTCTATTATGCTACTCGTATAATCCGCTGGTTTCCAACAAATCAAATCAGATACTTTTTTCTAAACGTCAAAACAAATGTTTTCTATGAGATTTGTATGAAATATCGGACTGTGACGTCATAGATTTTTGGAGTCAAATAGCGTTTTTATTTACATTTAAAATCACGTTCAAAATGGATGTGATCAATGACAAGTGACATTATTTTGTGACGTTTTATTCCCTTAACAGTACTTAATAATTTATTTTTGTCCCAGGAAACTACCCAATTAAGAAAAGATTACAAAACTGTCTTGTTGATAAACTTACTTCACGGTCTGTAAGATCATAAATATCATAATCTTAGAAGAATATCTATGATATCTCCCTTGATAAGTATGTTTAATCTTAATTAACCAACCAAATGTATTCTATGTTAGTGCACGGTACGTGATTATTCCCAAAGCATAGTATCAGTTTTCAGTACTCTATCAAAGTATCAATTATCATCGATAACGCATATTTTGTGTCGCAACGTCTCGTTGCCGGATTTCGTAATTTGTTCTAGGTGTTCTTAGGGTTTAATAGTATTCAGTCAAATCTTAATTAATAGCGATAATAAGGCCATAACATTTTCAAATTCATCTTCACCGCTAATTCCTAAACCTATAATGTGACCTTTGCTTATTCTATCAATGGTATTTCTTTCAGGATTACATTCTAAGACTTGATTGTCATTGCTATATAATATATGTCTGCCTTATTTAGACTTCTTCTGGTTTGCTACGATATGTGTGATAAAATCATATACCCGAGTCTTTGTGACTCGAGAATCGGATTTTGACACTAAGTATAAAAAAGCTCTGCAGGATTTTACCTCCGGAGCTTATTTATACTTTTGTTGACTCCATTAAAGATCTCCTCAACTTTTCTTTGTTTAATTTTATTGAGCAAGAACTTCATTCTTTCAAACATATGTATAAACTGTAGGTATGTATGTTAAATGATTAGGCGTGGCGTTTAGTTTACTGTTTCACAGTTTGAAACGAAGGTTACTGCTACTGATAAGACTGCTGGCTCTACAACATCAGAAGTCAGATTTCAAGGAAACAAGTGAAATATTTTTTCATTACACATGTAATACTAACCTGTATCGAAAAATTTATTGAATTCTGACATATATAAAATCTATATAATGTAACAAGTTACGTAGGTACCTATACAACTTATGAAATTAAAATTTTAGGTAATGTTTCACTATACAATTCGTTTTAATAATGCAATATGATTTTGGAAATGTGTAAGCGTATGTAACGTTATGCAACTTAATATAATGATAACAAGGAACAGTTTAATTTATTTTTGGTAACAAAGGTGTAATAATTTACTCCACTTATTTATTTATTTAAAAAACTTTATTGTACATCAGCGATAGTTACACATAATAAAATACAAAGGTAATTTTACTTATAAAACGAGCTGAAGTAATGAATATCTTTATTATCAAAATATACTATTCTACTTCTACATACTTTGAAGAAGGCAATGGCAAACCACTCCAATATATCTGCCAAAAATCGTTATTGTCTGCCTTTCTTTCTATACAATGACACCGACAAGAGCTTAGCTCTTGAATGTAGAAGAAGATAATACAAGGTAAAAATCCTTTATTTTATCAGAACTTATTGACATGGTATTTGAGTGTAATAACAATTCCAACAAGTTTTAATAGTATAATAAACAGTTGATTGTTCTGTGATCGTGATAGTGACAATACAATGTTATCAACACGACGACGTATTCCGCGAACCGCGACGGCACTGCAACTCATTTATAGAGCTGCACTTGCAGCCACGATCAAAGAATTCGTGATTACTGCATTATTTACGTTCGGGTAAAGGCAGTGTGTACAATTACGTACATTTTACATCCAAATAAAAGTAGAAGCAAAAATAATTTTCATATAGATGATTTTTAGTAAACAAGGAACCCTTATAGTTTTGCCATGTATGTCTGTCCTCGGTTTTACTCAGAGACTATTAGTACTAGAGAACTGTACTCGAAAAAGGTAAATTTCATACAAATTCAATTGAAAATTACTTATGTAAAACAAGTACTAGAATAGAAAAGATTTTTTCTAATTTCCTTAATTAAATAGGATTTTATAACTCTTTCTTTAGTTACCATCGTTATTTATGGGTTCGTTTTTAGACGACATGTGAACTCTAAATCGGCAGTCGCAACTACGAAACCCTACACTGCGCGCGGCCCGACACATACTTGGCCGATAGAAATATAATTTAAATTTTTCAAAAGACACTTCAGTCATAATCGTCATCAATTCAGCCACTTGACTTCCGCTATTGGGCAGAACATAAGCCAAGAAATGACATACAGCCAGCATCTGGTGATTTCCATCCAGTTTGATCGGGTCCTCGTACCACTTGTAAGTGTATGTTTAAGGCTTCGCTTACCAGTGACTTTTTTTGGATTTTCTTATTTCTGATTCGATCTCGTAGGGAACCAGTGTTTAACTCTAAACAAGCGTCAATATGCTGACAACGCGCCAAATGCAAACCGTACATGTGCACGTCTATTTATCTGTCATGACATGACCACTACCCGTGTCGATTTGCAAATACAGCGTGCAGTTTTAACAAATTAGCATTTGCCTTGGAGAAATGATTTGTCAACATGAATTTTCGCATGCTGTTTCTTTAGAAGCAAACATTTGATTGGAAAGTTCGTTTAAATCGTAGTCACTATCCACATCATTGTCTGTTTTAGGTTTTGTTTGTTTTATATGGTGTTTCACTAATTGTAGTAAGAATCAATAAAGGTAGGTTAGGTATATACTTACAAACATAGGTAGTATAAATATTTACAACGGTTAAATTACAAGAGGATAATTCAAACTTAGAAGTTGGACTATAGAATCATCATCATCATCATTTCAGCCGCATCAAGTCCACTGCTGGACATAGGCCTCTCCCAAGGATTTCCAAAATGACCGATCTAGAGTGGCCCGCGTCCAGCGCTTTCCAGCGACCTTACTATAGAATAAGTATAACTAATTTAAATAGCGTCACCCGACATGTTTACAATAATACATGTATGCTAACATGTAAAAAAGTATATTTTCCTTAAATTGCGTGTACCCTTCATATTCAATAAAATGATTGTATCTATATTATATGTAATGGTTAGTACTCGTATTGAGGTGAAACGCCAAAACAATGGCTAACATTTGGCACAAGTAGAAGCGAGACAAGGTGTGTTTTCCTGCGATTCGTTGGAAGATGTGGAGAATTCGCTCGGCATGCGAGTCACGAGCGAGAAACCGCAGTTGCTTGAACTTGGACATTCCCCCTGAATACCTGAATGCCAACCTGCCTTGTATGATCACTGCCGTCCTATGCGGCGCGGGCGCATACTGCAAGCGATGCATTGTCGATGCTTTTCTGTTTTTTGCACAAGTAGTTTAGTTAATACTTACTGCACAAGTAGTTTAATTTGTAGGTACTTACTCCTTTTTACATACATCAACTGTAAACTATAAAACTAGAAAATAGCTTTGCAGAGCTTTCACGCGGTTTATATCTTCTTCGATATGTTTCCATTGACAAGATGAAAAAAACTATTGAATTGAAAAATACTCGACTAAAGCCATTGCACAATTTTAGGAAATAAGCTACATGCGTTTCTGAAACGCCCACTGCTTGACAAAAGTCTTATGAAACATCTTCCTCATTCCATATATTAGCTGCACGAAAGACCGAGTGTAGACAATTAGTGCAACGCAATGTTAATGTTTTTAAAAATCAATCTAGGATGTATGAACAAGACTTGAAGCGAGACACGATTAAAAACCAACCTCCCTTCTTAAAACAAACTATGACGGCCTTACCCTGACTTGTCCGCACTGTGCGCGCACATTCACCTCAAACATAGAACAGGGTATATCAGTCAAACCTTGAATGATTTTATGCATGTATATGCATTATACAAAGACAGTCACCTAGCTGAAAACCATCATGGAAATATTATATTCCATATGAAGTTTGAAATAGTGGCATAGCACAAAAAGGCAAAAGACCCATGAAAATAAACTTAGTGTGACAATCATAACAACGCGTCAGATTGTTTGTTCAAATGTTGGGTTCATTTTGTGGAAATGTAGCTTTAATAAACCGTAACACATTTTTTCACAATACTGTTTCTCTATGTTTTTTTTCCTAGTACCTATATTAGAGACTGGAGAAACCATACTTTTACGACCGTGCGATATTAGCTCATATAGAAATGTCTGAAATGTTTGAAATCTTCCGCAAGTATGTATACGGCTATAGAATATTTCATATTACAGGTTTGTCTACGTTGATAGCATGTAGTTGCTATATGTCGATATGTACAAATAAATATTGTGTTAATTTGGGTAATTGGTCTTCTTTAATAATCTAGATACATATAATACTCGTATATGCACTCAGATCTTTGAATTAATGAGAAATGCTTCACTTTCCGCTAGGTAATGCCGCTCTAAATGTTCATATACAACGTGTTAATGAACTAACACAAAACCTCTCAGATGGTACCTCAGCCCATGAAACTGAACAACTTTTGTTCTACATCTTTCAAGAAACAAAAAAAAAAAATTGAATTTTCATACAAACTGATCGAGTCAATTTGTATGAAAATCCGAATTTTATTTTTGGCATTTTTGGAATGTTGTAGAACAAAAGTTGTTCAGTTTCATGGGGTGAGGTACCATCTGAGATAATTACCACGTTGTATTGGTAAACTGGTAAATAATGTGACATACGGGACAAACGCTGAAAGCGCGAAACAAAAATCACGTTTAGATTTTAGCGCCTTCCCGGGTGCATCATTAGCTTTGCTGTACTGCTTTAGAGCTCACAGTACCTATGCTTTCCGAAACAAAAATTAGCTGTTTCACTCGTCTTGTCGAGGTAGTAATGTTACTTTTTAAGTGACTTAAAAGAAGGAGGAGAAAACTTCTCCGTTTTATAACCGATTTAGAAAATTCTTTTTTTATTTAAAAGGGTGTACACACACAAGTTGGTCCCATTGTCACTGTTGGTAAAGATCTGATAATGAAACCCTCGAGAAATCGAGAGAATTCCTGAAATATTCTGATGAAAGATTTTGATGTTTTTATCAATAAATCAAGCATTTGCATTCAGAAAGTTAGTTTTGGTGAAATGGAACTGGTGAAGAAGACCAGAAATCACAGCCAATTTTTTTTGTTTAAAATTATTATTAGGTGTTTAATTATTCAGTAAGTGTCACATGATTTACCAGTCAGCCTATACTAGGTTTTTAGTTACGAGTATAATATGAATAACCATTATACGATGCGTCAGTATCATATATACCTCTCAAATTACAACAGTCTGCAACATAGGGCACAGGGCAACCATTAAAGGGCGTGGCGACTACTGCAGACTGGTGGAAAGTAAACTGCACTCAGTCAATGAACCTCGTTTGAAAACAAAGCCATAAATTGATTGGTTACTTAGTTTGTACCAAGGAAATATCAAATGTATCTTTAATAGTTAACACAAGACTGATTAAAAAATATATAACACAAGCTTTTTAAGTCGTAGGACCGAAATTTTTGAGCAGTCACCTGTCACCTTTACACAAATCAAAATAGGTAGGTTCATCGTAAGGTACATAAGGTACATTATTGCTCTTTGGGTTCATGCGTTTATTCAAGATGTAGTAGACAGACACCATTACATTCCTCTTCTTTTCTTCAAAATATACCTAAGAAACAGTAGAATGATGTAACTTACGAAACTAAAAAAAATATATTTGAATTTTCATACAAACTGATCAGCTGATCGAGTCAACTTGTATGAAAATCCGAAAATTTTCGTGAAAGTTGTTGAATAAAAGTTGTTCAGTTTCATGGGCTGAGGTACCATCTGAGAGGTTTTGCGTTCTTTCATTAACACGATGTATATATTTTTTTATTTTACCACCGTCTCGCCCACCATCACGCTAAAAGTGGCCTTTGAATCTTGCGGCCCTGGGCTCTATGCTTAGAGCCGCAAGTCCCAAAATGCTCTGTCTGCCCCGTTAGGGATAAAGACGTGATAGTATGTTTAGCATTCAGTGTGCAGTGTTAGAGTATTTATTTCCTTATTTAGTTTCAGTTTTTTTTATTTATTTATTTGGTTCGCTAACTGGCTGAACAACACACAAATCTAAGCATATACAAATTAGAGCATATAAGTTGCCAACCTACTTGGAGCGAACACATTCAGTTTCAGTAGACATTCAAAGTGTTGTGCTTGTGCAACATTTTAATGTCTAATTGTAAAAGTTTATGGCATGTGGGCATCCGGCCTAAGACTGTTCTCGTGAATCTTGTGATGCAGTCGCGCACCAAATAAGATGGTTGCAGCAACCGGATTGGTTAGCCTCGTCCTGTCGATGCCGTAATCTCTAAGTAAGAGGAAACTGAATCCGTCTAGGAATGTGTTCTTTGTACGTACAGTACCGCATAATTTATTTTTTTATTAGCTTTTATTGTATATTCAATTTGTGCTTTTATTGTTTGTTCGTTTGCGTTTCTTCTTTATTGTCCTAGTGCATCGTCTTATTATAATACCTTTCTTTCATTTTGCTCTGCAATGCTTTAAAATAAAATCAGTATCTTCTCCATATTTCAACAAATGGCGACACGGCGAGTTGGTCTAAGATCTTCCCTGCTCTTATCATAATCATACCAATTTATAAAATCTAGTTTTTCACAATCAAAGCCTAATCAAAACAAGAGGGCTGGTTAGGCTCAATTAATCGTAGTAAACAAGTCTTTAGCTTGTCTGTTTTTCACGAATTAATCTAAATATGACACGAAAACGTAATCTCATAATTCATGAAACGTGTGTGGCTGCTTACAAAGTGATTCAATATTAAATAGACCGAGACTTGTTTGAATTAGGCAGTTGTTAAAGCCACATCATTAGGCATTGTAATTACAATCCCATATGTACTTAGGTAATACCGTTGTAATGAGTTTGTTACCGCACTGCATTAATTTCCGTTTCATGTTCAGTGAATTGACATCCGTCTTTTGATATTAAATCTTAGAAGGTCTTGCAAAAAAATCATCTGACATAGGTCTGTCTATAATTTGCAATGTTTGATTAGATATTTATGTTACTATTATTTGCAAGTATCAAAATCATTCAGGCACATTTCTTTTTTCTTGTATCAGCTGCTTTTGATTATGTTACATTTTCTTATAATAAACTACTCATGCTGTTGTAATATTTTTCCACACAAATCACATTATAATGAAATTAGGATTGCGACCTCGTTATAACAGTATTGCAATGATCTCGTTAATTACAGCAAATATCAGGAATTCTTTGTTTATAGTCTAATTCTTTCTACCAGAGTGTATTGCGGATATTTTTATACTTACAAAATTGGACGTTTAGGGCCCGGTCCTTATTTTTAGTGATTTTGGCTGCTTTTTCGGAGCTGATTGGAGCCAAACTAACTTAGTAACAATATGTTAAGATATGTTAAATTGAAGTTTATTTAAGTATTAAAAAAGTTAATGAGACAATTTACTGATTTTCATTGTAATAGTTTGTTTAATTCTAAATAACCTGAGACGTGTTTCAATATTTTGCGGTGCGCGACGTTCATGTCACTGTTGTTTACACGGAATTTAAAACATGAAGTTGTGGATAAATTACAGAGAAATAAAGACAAAGGAAAATCCTAAAAAGTGAATGAAAAGATTTTAGTATTTTTTTAATTCATTCAAAAACTTAGTTAAAAAGGTTAAACTTTGAAGAAAATATTAGCGAATACGTCGTCGGATTCCTTGCGCATACGACAGAGTTAAAAAAATAAAAAATACACATATATGAAGATTGATTCATGCTTACACACGTACAATAAATAAATAAAAATAATTAGTCTTTTGTAAAAAGATAGAAAAATTTAAAGTTCTCGAAATTCTCAAATAAATATGGGGACGAAAACGCTGATAAGGCAGACCGCTCGCTGAGCTTCTGAATTCGTCTAAATTCGTCTCCAGGGTGCATGTACAATACAGCGCAATGCGTATGTGTAGATAGAAAATAAAGATTCGGGTGTTCAATCAAAAATTCCCACGGTCGAAAACTGCAGTCTTAATATTAGGAATGCGCGTATGAGTATCTGATTCTTTAGTAATACATACTTCAACTTTGAATATGTACATTCGAAATCGTCAACATTTTTCAATTCAACTATGACGCCCACGTGCATTCAATCTCCAATAAATTCATGCACGCCCGCCCATGCTCCTATTCCATACTCATTCTCATCAGCATCTCACTTTTTGTCGTCATTACTGTTTTTCGTCGCGGAAGTACGTTCACTTTCCTCCATTACGTGTGTTATGATTGATGGTAAAGCTCAGTTAGCATCTGTTACACTTGATTTATTGACCAAACGTAATCGCACTCTTTTCGTTGTTATCTAGACTTGGAAAGTGCTTCTCGGAACGCCTGATGAGCAGATTCAATTGAAAATCGTTTGGAAATCGATAATGCGTGTCGATTCCGTCCCCAGTTTGTATGGTCGCATCGCTTGTTCAGTTATGAACACTTTCCTCGCTCTAGTGGTGAAGTAAAGAAGTTGTGATTATCATAATTGTTGTATGATAATCTGTCTTTTTTGTGGTACGCATATAATCTCATTGGATTTACCGTCATAGTGAATATAACTGACAGAACACACCGTGTCGCATTTCTATTTTATGTATTTTCATGTAAAATTGAGAAATTTACGACAAGGCGCGCACAGCGCACAGAAGTGTGTTTAAAATTTACCTATATGTATAAAGATTCATCGGTCTCCTAGATTTCGTGAAATGTCTAGACATAATTATAAATGTCACAGGTGTTGACTGGATATTGTTTTTTATTACTTGTATTAGTATATTACGCTGTCACGACTCGACATCTAGAACAGAAGCTAGAAAAAAAATTAATCGCAGGATATTCGGTTCAAGTTTCGAGCCTTCTTAACGCATTGCTTGTGTTGTCCATGATACACTTAACATTAAAGATTTGACTAGCTTTAGAGCTTTATACCCCCAAATGTAATAGTAAATGTAAATGCTCTCCGCTCCGGTATCTGCATGCAAAAAAATGGTTGCTCTGCTTTGAGGTTAAGAACGGACAAACAGTCAAAAGCATAATATTAGTAAGGCTTTTACTACGATAAGCGACAAGCAGTTCGGTTACAGTGGTAAAGCCACAAGCATATGAAATTACGTAAATATCTTAATTGAATATAGTTTGTACAATCTATAGTTAATTACACATTCTTGCACTTGGTTTCAGATGAATGAGCCGACATATTGCGCAAATATGCAGAAGTAATTCAATTAACTTTTTAAATAGAAAATACTACAAACTAGTAAACCTTACATAAAGATATTTCATGTCGATGTAGTAGTGACTGACTAGACTGAGGTAGTTATAAGAACTGCTGCTCTTGCTATAAAAATGATAAAATAGAATATTTTAAATCTTAAAGGACTAGTAGAGTATACATGTAATGTTGGATATACAATGTATATCCAACATTTTACCGCACCCTTTGGCTTACTTATACGAATAAAAATGTAATTCTGTTAAATAATATTACACTAAGGCAAGTAGGAACAAATGCTGTCTTTCAAAACTATACAATTTTTCATTTGCATGAGCATGTACCTGACATAACATACGTGTACAACACTCAACACTTTTCATAACACCGGATTTCTTGTTGCATAATTTTATTTTAGACGAATATAAAAAGATGACTCGTTGTGTGAAAATATTAAAATTAATGAGTGTACGAAGTACCATACACGTAGTCCCATATATTAAAATAATATACATACATTATATTTATGAAAATAATACAGCTGAGGTGGTCCGAAAAATTGTACCATAAAATTCAGTTATTGATTTAATATTATATCACTGAACAATTTAATATTAGAGTACACATTTTTTTTTTGATCAAGTAGGCTAAATATATGTATAAGAAATATACATACAGTAACTCTAGTTTTATGTTTGGTAGAGTCATAGAATAATAAATAGTAAATTCATGTAGATTACTAATTATTTTTATTATATGTCGAATAGACGAAAATGAGAGTACAGTTAAAATATATAGTACACCTAAATATATAAAGTGCCAGCTATATGCAACACCATTAACATTTTGTAAATGGAAAATTCCATTGGAACAAATAACTAAGCACTGAAATTATTTTTTTATCAGATTGTAACTTATATATTTTCCCCTTTACAACATCATAACTAACTAAACAAAATCTTATTATAATAATGATATTGGTAATACTGTAGTTCCTCAAATACTGACGTAATATTCACACACACAAGGTCGCTGATATGTGTATTCTCTATGGACGCTCTCATCATAATGGTATCGTCTCGATCTCATTATCATTATGGTAATTTATGAAGTGTTTATTTAACCTCACAGTCAAAGGCCAAATAAGCCTCGAGCCCCAATCAGTGGCCCACTATTTAGAAAAGAAAAGATAAATATGTTTTTGATTAGGCTTTGACTTTTGATATCAATAAGTATTGGATTTTTTTCGTTCCGAAATATTCTTGTGTGGTTGACGAAGTAGGTAAGTAGTTTATCAGAGTTTCAATTGTAATAAATTACTTACTTGACTTATTTTCTTACGTCCCCTGGGTGGGGCAGAGGGCTGCTACAGTGCTTTTCCATCTCGTTCTGTCTTGAGCAACGCGCTTCACTTCGGGTAAGAATGAGAATAAGAGAGGACAGAATGTTTTATAAAAAATATAACAGTTTGATATGTGCCATAAAAGCAAATAAATAAAACGTAAATAAATAACCTATCTATTTATATTTAAAAGCTATGCTCTTGTCGGTGGAGTATGAATTCTCTTCCATTTGTTTCTCTTATGCGCCGCATCATCATCTACATACATATTGGTGCAGTTCTCTGTGATGTCTGTGATAGGTATTAATTTATTAGCACATACATATAAAATAAAGTAAAATATAACCAATGCCTGCATTGCATTGCACTGGCCAATGTTATCGAAATATTGTGGTCCGTTATTAAAAGTTATTTACGCTATCATCGATGACTTACCATATTACGTCAGTCAGAGAACGACGTCACAAAACGCAGATCCGCGTTTTCTACGTCACACCCGTACGACCTACAAAATTGCAACTTTGCAATGTCTGACCACATCTGACTCATTCAGAAATCTTAGACACGGTCAGCAAATATGGTAAAAGCTGGCACGGGAAATTGTACCCTAGTAAACTGACTTGAGATCCATTTTGCTAAATGCATTTTGTTTCATTGATGCAAAACCAGGAGAAATGAATGAATCATTGTTTGAAAAAAATAAAGCTTGTTTTACACGTGCGAGGTCAATCGAATCATATGGACTATCCTCATGTTGCAGTTTCAAGGTTTTCTTTGTGAATTTGTTATAGGAATCATTTGGTAGATGAAACGTACTGTACTGACTAATTACTTAACGTGAAATTTTACATTCCAAATTGCAGACAAGGATACCGTTTGTATGCAGATTTTAAAGAATCTGTTTCTGCCGAGAGAAAAGCTTCGACTTGTTGTGACCGGTTGAGGACACATGTTTACATAAGTAATAGAAAACGAATCAAAAGTATTTTCTTTGTCAATAAATAATAAATTTATTACACTTTTAAGCAAATGAGAATTGATACCCGCGGCACCGGACAAAGTCAATAAAGATTTTTGGAAAGAATTTTCTCTGTATGTAATGAAGAAGGTAAGAGCAAATCACACATATTAAGATAGTTCAGGTCCAGTAGTACATTGTTAACTTGTATTAACATATAAGAAAACATGCATTTCAACGATACTAGTTATTCAGACTGAAGTGTCGATGTATTATTGTATTTACCGCCCAGGTCCGATGTGATAACAATTTAAGGGTTAAGTTTGTTGGACAATATTCTGTTTTGATTAAACCACATCACCTGATCTGATAGAGTTTAAATAATGTAACATATTTTTAACCAACCAGTCTGGAATGTGACGAATGATTATTCTCATTAAAAATAGGTACTCAAAAAAAATAAGTTGAAGGTCCGTGGAATGAAATGAATATCCGCAGGCGCTGACATAAACCGACTCTGTTATTATGAAACATGTGCATTGTGAACATTAACCACCACTGTAACACAGTTGCACTCTACCAAAGGCTGGTAATTTTGTATAATTGATGCCTCATTATGTAAAATTTATGCCTGATGTGTATTTTGCTGAATTTATTTTAACTGTTGAAAGGCCGGCATGTGCATCAACAGAAGTAATAGTAGAGGTCCAGGTAAAGTTCTTGAACGCCAAAACTATACGTTCCTTAGTCGCATCTTACGACACCCGTGGAAGAGGAAAGGGGTTGCGAGAAAATGTATTCTACTCTGCTATACTTTTGTTGCATATGATTGTCACCTACATACGTAGGTAGTATAATTACACATTGTGTGTTATGTATGACAAAGCATACCACATGAGAAACTACACAATGAGTTTTATTTCGTAGCATGTAGGCATGACATAATTTGTCAAAATAATATTATTAAAAAAACCTAAATAGATCTTTTTATATTTATTCTCAATTTGAAAGTTATAATATAACAATGTCTTTATAAAATAAGTATAGTGAAAACTTTTATAACTTTGTCGAGTCATCGACCATGATAAAATAATTTTACTGTCAGATCTGATTTAACCCACCATTTTCTATGAAACAGTGATTTTTTAGTTGTTGTTCTTCTACTCTCCTTGCCATTTCCCTATACGGGGTTGGCCCCCCTAATACTTTCATGCCATTTTTGACGATTTCGCGCCATTTCTGGGCTTATGCCCAACGTCCTCAACTCATTGGAGATGGTTCGACTCCAGGCTTGCCCTCCTGTATGTCCATAACTTTTCGAGTTATGTGGTCTTCCTCCCGACGCATTACATGCCCATACCACCTCAAGCGATTTTCTCTGATTTTTCTGGATATGTCAGCAACTTTGAATGAGGCGAGAATGTACTCATTTTTTATTTTATCCAGGCGTGTTACACCACCAGACCAACGAAGCCTTTTCATTTGGGTAACATGCAGCTTCTGGGTGTCGTTTTTCCTCATAGGCCAACATTCTGAGCCATACAGCATTGCGGGTCTGACTGCCGACTTGTACACCCTACCCTTAGTTTTAACGGGCATGTTCGAATCGCATAGTACACCGCTTAGTTCTCTCCACTTCATCTATCCCGTCTTTATTCGGTTAGCGATGTCTTTTTGTGCACTTGCGTTTGTGTCCACCATCGAACCGAGGTATTTAAATTTGTGCACTCGGTTCAAGGCTGTCACGTTAATGCTTAATGTGCCATCTTGATCAACACCAGAGAAATTGCAGCATATGTACTCTGTTTTTTGTTTATTTACCCTCAACCCATTTTTCTCCATTCCGTCAGTTCACTTTGAAGCTCCGGTAGCGATTCTGCCATTAAAACTATGTCATCGGCGTATAAAAGTGTCCACGGAGCTGGCTTTTGAAGTTTTTCTGTGATGGTGAACAGAAGAGGGCTGAGAGTTGACCCCTGGTGGACACCTACATTTACTTCAAAATTTCTGCTTGTGCCAGCGGGACCGACAACTTGGGTTTTTACATCATCGTACATATCCTGGATCAGAAGTATATAATGCTCCGGTACATTATGAGCTCTAAGGGCCTGCCATATTAGCTGTCGTGGGACTCTGTCAAATGCCTTCTCTAGGTCTATGAAATGATTTTTTAGTTGTTGTATTTTATTAAACTTATTGTAGAATTAATATTGTTGATTAATTTGTGCAAAACGCAGCTCTAGTTTAATCCACTAAACTATAATTAACAAAACTTCTCAAAAAGCTTATAAATAGAACTCCTCTGACTATAATCATAAGACCTACTATCTTGACTCTTTCGTAATGTTTTATGTCGTAGAAATATGGGAACTATACGTCTCCCACACGTCGCATTGTCTGAATTATATAAAAACAAAAATACATAAGAAAATGTATGTAGGTTAAATTAGCTCGTTAAATTATAAGACAATAATTTATTTAAATACCAGAATTCATATTACCTACTTGTAATTAAAGAGGCCATCCAACCCGGAGGCATATCTTGAAAAAGACTTGTTTGGCAAGTAGTTTATCTTTACATACACATGTATCACTGTACATAAATGATCATCATTCTTAATATTAATTATGATCGTTGAAAGGGCATGTATAATTTTGTTTGTCAATTTATCATTGCGTAAATCAGATTACTAACCAAACAAATAAAAAAATTGCTTTGCAATGTCATGAAAGCTGGATTGTAGATGTGAAAGCTTATCAGAAAATATATACACAAATTACACGTTTTGACGGGCAAGATTTATTATGTATGCGAGTTTAGAACAGTTTTCGTAATTAAATCAAATACTTGAAATTGACAGCAATATTTATTTCAACTGATCACTTCTAACATAGATACGCTTCTACCATATAACTAAGAACAAGACGTGCTTCAATCAAACGAATAATTTAGAACTATTTCCGTTTACCTTTTTCATTACTAAGCGTTTGTTGGTTTAGACGTATAAATCGTTATCATCATCTATCTATCCCTTTTAATGTTTTTTTTTTTTTAATTTATGGCTTGACGCTACTGCGTATTTAGCCAGGAACAAGTTAATAAAACGTGGGAAATTCTTTTTTCCTAACAAGTTACAATCAAAGGTTGGTGTAGGCCTTTGATTGCTTTAAGCGAGCTTCTGGCGACAAATCTATACGAGTCCACTGGTTTTCATAGCCGATTGAGTGGTGGACGACGCCCGAAGACGCCCACACAGTCCGCGAAACAAATATCACTACAGCCGTACTATGACTGTCCACTTTAACAATTTCACATATTGTTCATGAGCATGAGCATTTATAACACCCAACAACACCAATTTCATATTATAAGGTCCACTAAAATCAATTTGCAAAATAATTTAAAGAAAACCCCAACCAAACACCTTGACTTCCCGCCAAAAACTCCCTTTTAATGTTACTACATACTCTCTTTCTTCATTTCTGATACCCATCTATTTTATAACAAGCATCGCTCAAGTAAGGTATAACTGTTCAGCTTCGACATTATCTTCCGCTTTCCTTAGACATTCCAATACATCGCCTACTTCAGTATATGATCACAACCCTTCACGTGTGAAACTGTTACCCATCTATTTCATAACCCAGGTCGTTGGCACCAAGCAGCAATTAACTGACATCAACTAAATCAGGAACAATGCTTCACCGGTTATAAACAATGGCATCGATCGCTTCCCAATCGAACAAAACATTACACATTGATGTTACGCAAAGTCTTCTTTTTGCTGGCCCTTCTCGGAGCTCACTTTAGCGAGTCTTCCGTGTGTAACTTCCTTTAATATTAAATCTTCAAATGGATCTGAATGGGTTTGATAGCTAGACAGTGTATGTACTTAATGTAATGAGAAAACTATGAGGATGGATCTTAGCGAGTTGATTCTGTCGAAGCCTAATTCATTGGGTGCCAAAAATTGGATTAATATTTTCCTTAGGCAAAACTCGGTATAAAAAGAGACAGAAGCCGTCAAATCAACGAGTATCAATTTAGATGATAAAACTTCTCATAGGCAATGGACGGTAGTTGTTAAAATAAAATGTAACAAATACTTATAAACAAATGTGTTATATCTTTTAACTTCATTAATTCCTTTTTCTCTTGTTTCAGAATCTTTATTGATGTCCAGCAAATCAAAAGCAGGTAAACAATTACAACGTCTACTTTCAATTAGTCTAATTACTGTTGTAAGGGAAAAGGAAAGTTTTTTGTTTGCGCATACGACTTGATGATTTTATGGTGAAAAGTGCACGTGATAACTTGGCCTTTGACATATTACAAAGTACGTAATATTAATTACATACACGCCTGTTTGTCTTGTTTACAATATTATAATTATTTAAAGTTAAGCTTATAATAAATCAAGTTAAACTAAAGTTTGTATAGGTACATAATTCTCATTAGAAAGGGACCGTCACTATTGTATAACCAACTAAGGTGTACAAGAATTAAAAAAATCCTAACCATTTCTTCCAGTAAATAGAGTTAATCCGGATTATGTAATTTGTCTTAGCCGCGTTTAATTATTGCATATAGCTACATCAAAATAACATTTGATTCCTCCTTCGTTAATTCTAAATACATGTCTATATTAGCGGGACCGGTTATTCGAGTTTCTGATTCTTGAGCATCGCCATTTTTGGCAAATGACCGTTTGTTTGCGAACAAAAACTCCTAAACCTGAACCTTGGCTTCTTCCTTATATGATTTTATTCCTTATTTAATTTAACTCATTCTATTTTTATCGCATGATATATTTATATATGTTTTGGTTAATATTTATTTTGTCTCAAGGTTTTTTATATGAAAGATGTAGAATTGTAGACTTTTGGTACGGTGCAAGACAGAGTTGTGGGGGTTTGTGTTTAGTACTTTTTAATCAGGCTGGTCACCTGATCAGCCCACCCGAATTTGCTATCTGGCACATTATCCGCGTAATATATTAATCAACATCCATCAATGTGATATATCAAATAGTTTGGAAAATCCAAAAGTGCACGCCTCATAATCTCATTTTTCACAATTAAATTGATTTTGATTGTTTTATTGCTAACTTAAAACGAAGAAAAGTATGTGTCGGCTTTAACGCACGACTGAAGATTATTTTTTACTTTTATTTTTAACTTCCCGCTGAGAAAATTGAAATTTTTTAAAATTCGGGACGTTATTAGTTTCACCCCGTTTTGAAAAGTCGAGTTTTCATCAGATCTCGTTGTTTAAAGGTCTCAGGAATCTTCCCTGACCACTCACGAGCAAGTGTCATGCACCCTATCCGTATGTGTGTGTGTGGGTGTGTTTGTGACCCGCTTATAACTCTTGAACAACTAAACCGATCGGAACCAAACAAGACAAGTAGCTTTCCAAAGAGTTCTATACAACTCAGATTTCCTGTGAATTTAAACCGATTCGGACCGGTAGATTTTGAGAAATCTCAAAAAAACTAAGCAAAAACAAGAAAAAGACACAAAACTACGTCACGAATGTCAAGAAAAGTGTTACCACTGATTGTTCTTTTCATTCTCAATTAGTTAATGCAAATTAAATAAAATATTAACTAACTTATCGCTTCTTTTACATTTATTCGTCTTTCATATTTAATAAAACAAACAAAATCACAACATTCTTTATTCAAATTTCTTTTTACTTCTTTTCTTACTTGCCAGTTACACATTCGTACTCATCATACATAGGTATTAACACTTTCAACAAACCTCACATCCAAAATTATTTTCAATATGTCACCTGTATTTTTATAATAATAATTACGATTAAACTACATTGAATTAGACCGTGATCTTCGAAAGGACTTAGTTTTGGATAATACTGAAGCGTATAAAAAAAAATGGACTTGATCAGATAAGTTTTTCGGGAGTTATCGTGACCACGCCAGTTTCCATACATACCGACACACGGACGTCCACAAAATGATTTTATTAAACATTGTTTTTATTTATTTAAATGGCAAAATGTCTTTTAAAAATGTCATAAGTGTTGAAACTAGTTTTTTTCCTTGACATTTATGTGTAAATGTATTGTACAAGTGCGATAGAAAATAAATAGAGACACATTTAGTTAAAAAAACACTTGATTTTTCGCGAGAGTAGAGCACTACCTCATGCGCTTCGCTTATGAGGCGTGCAATAAACTATTTTTCTTTCTTCTTTCTTTCTTTCAACACCAGGCGTTTTCGTAGACAGCGTTACATGTGAGCACAATAATAATTAATTTTTCAATTTTTCAACATATTTATAAATGAACAGACCTTATTTCTAAATATTATTTTATTATAAATGTATGTTACGACTGACCATGTAGATAGTTATAGATTACATATGATCTATTTGAAACCGGCGGCGTGCTTGCATTCTTTTATGACACATTTCGCCTATTAATCATGCTGCGTGCGCTGTGGCGTAGTATTGCAAATTGCAGTGTATGTAGCTTTTGTTGGTCCAAGTAAGTCGCTTTATTTTTAAAAGAAGACTCATTAATCAACTCTGTTTTATACTGTTTTAAGTAATATACGTCCTAAAGGGGTACGATGTTATGTCACATTTCTCACTCTCTCCGTGTCGCCTTTTTGTTAATGTCAATTGTGACCACTTTAATCTCACCGACGATGGCAGCGAATTTCTGCCAATTATGAAAATTGGCATGTTTTCTCCAAACATTACTTCAACACCGGTGGTTATGAACTCTTCATAAAGCTAATTTAATTAATTCCGGTAAATGTCAGATGTATACGGTGTGACTGCGGCAGGTTGAACTTCCACGTCGTCGTTCGGTTGTCGTTGCATGATTTCAAGGGAAAATTTCCCCTTTGCCTTTTTTTATACATACTTCACAAATCAATTAATCATAAATGTCCTTTTATGATTGAAAAATAAAGACAAAATAATGTTACGTAAATAGCTCAACAGCATTTTTCGAAATAAACGGAAATTCGTTAGTTAAATAAATAAGTTATACTTTTGGATTAAGTAATAAAATATTAATCTCCAATTAAGATAAGGGCAGATTGACACGATCCAATTTATTTTTTGTTAGTGTCACATCGCATGCATATTTATAACTAATATGCTAAAATAACGTTTTGCCATGTTGTGAAACTAAACTAGGACTCATACTTAATAAATTTCGTTTTGTTGAACTTTGTATTTATTTTATGGAACTTACCGCAATATTTATCTGTGCACTTACTTTCGTGTCCTATGTGCACAAGTACCTGCACTTTGGAAGACCTAGTCGTGGCCAACGATAGAGCTCTTGAGATTGCCCTTTACTGGAGCAATCTAATATATCCTATAGTAAAAGTTGATTACTACGTTTACTCCCTTTCGGGTTGAAACCACCTTTTTATTACACGTTATATGTATAGTATAAATAATAGTCTACATGGGCCGTATACTTATTTACAAAACTCTTCGTGAAATAATTTGAAGTAAGTACCTATATTATAATATATAATATCAATCTCACACAACAGCCACAGGCTAGTAAAAAAAATTTATATTTTCTGTCGTGTAAATAATTTAAGGGTACGTTTGTTACATAATTGAATTAATAAAACAGGTTGCTTCTCCTTTCCATGTACTTATGCAACCTTGTATTTACGACGATAGAAAAAATATTGGATAACTTTTTTTTTATACCAGCTTTTGAAAGTAGTTTCGGTGTTGAAGAAACTATTAAAGGCAAGCATTTGAAAGAGGACTTGCACCTATGTATTTACATAATCATTGATGATTCTCGATTCTTAAATACTAGAGACGAATGTTAAGGTGAAGATATAGGCAAATGGCCTTGAAGTGTGAAATAAGTTGTTAACTCGTAAATATGGTGATAATTTCCATATTGCTCTTCGTCATGCACTAGATAGCCCTTTAAATTATTTTATGAACTGCCGTTGAAACTATTATTGGTGATCCATCTAGCTTTAAAACTTGCCGTGGCCACTTTTGGCGGAGGTAAGTTTTAAAGCTAGACGGACTAATGTAAATACTTTCAACGGTGGTTCATAAAATAATTGAAAGGGCTATCTAGTGCATGACGAAGAACAATATGGAAATTATCTCCATATTTACGAGTTATCAATTTATTTCAAATGAGGGCGCCACTTCAAGGCCATTTGCCTATACCTTCACCTTAAATGTCTTCGTATATTGTTAGGTTGATGACTTCGTTAGAAGAAAAAACCTGTACCATGTTTTCAATAAAGTGTAGAAATACGTTTTTTTTTTTACTCCTTAAATTATGCTTAAAATACTGCTTCAGATATTTTTTAGACCTAATGCGTTAAAATTTTGGTATCAACCAACAATTCCAAAGTATCTCTGAAAGAAACCAAGGCTACTAGCTAATAAAATAGCTTAGTATATGTAGGCCAGTTAATGCCACTAACATTAGGCTATTGATTTCTATTCGTACTAATTTTGTTTCCATCGAACTGTGTCTGAGACTTACGTGAAATAATTTATGTCGACCTTCGGAGTTTCTCTTTCATGAGTTCTTGCTACCGGCGTTTGGTTTTATTTTATTGTTCATCTCGATTATCGTTAGAATTGTGCTTATTATAACATTTTTATAGTTATATATGCATAAATTATGGTTTATTTAATTAACGAGCCATGAATAAGTAGTATGTTTTCCTATACAATGCATAACCAAGGAGTCCAATGATGACGTTTCATTATCTTCATCCCATTTCGTAGTCGCTTGAAATGTGTTAATGTAGGTATATCTTTTAAATTTTATCGAAAACATTTATAAATTTTCGTTAGTGTTATTTTATATGTATATAACTTAGGTTTTAAAGCCTAAGGTTTAAAAATATCTCATCTATCTAGATGTTTATCTTAACTTCAACGAAATATTATATACCCTTTTTTTAAAAAAAAAACAGGCAGACCTTACTAGATATTATGTTTTCCACCATCAAAAACATGAATTTCTGAAAAATTAAAGTGCTCTACATCGTAAAGAATAATATTGTTATCAATCATACCCTAAGATCTCCGGAACAAGTAGTAAAGTCATACATGAGGATGACAACTGCACTCATGACGTCAAACAATTAAAAAAATATTATGTGCATGTGTAGTCGCATAATTGTGTTGTGTCTATTTATGTCTTTTAATTTTAGTGCCATTATAGCACAATGTCGTGACGGGTCGGGTGATTATCTGAATCGGTGGCAGTGTTTTAAAATTGCCACAGTATACAAGTAATTCCTAGTATACGTTGAAAATATATCCTTTGTATTTGTAAATTAGATTACAAAAATAGTTAATGTGGTGAGGTATACTCGCAATAAAAGCTTGTATAAAGATTTAAAATTTATATCGAGCGAGAAAAAACAGATTCCTAAGTTTTTCCAAGCAAATTAAAGCCCATTACGCACTTCGATAATTTTCACACGTTTTTGTAACAGCACTTAATGGCAACGGTGTGATCGCAAGATATTCGATATTGCACGCTTTTTATTTCATTATCTTTGTATTCGAATCACTTTTCAACTTTCTCCCACGGACAACACACTGTATTGTCGATATGCGTATTATTAAAAAAGATCATTACAGCAAATTATGGCAAATGTATGTAACAGTAAATTTAAAGAACGCTAAAAAGTTCGTTTGTATGTCGTAAAGTTTAGGTTATAAAAATTAATTTAAGTTTATCCCTGATAATTTATAAAAATCAATGCCTACTAACAATTTAAGGAGTGCAAACTTTTGTATGCAATTGGAAAGAAAAAAACAGTGCTTCTTTAAACGATAGCATGATACTGTAATACTAATTTGAGTTAAGGGAAATTTTAAATTAATTTAGTGGTATATATATTACTTATTCCAAGACTTGACCGAGCGAGCGCAGCGAGCGAGGGCTATAAGTCAAGTTGGGGCGAAAACACATAGTTTGTATGAATGTATGTTTGTTCCGCGATAACTGCCGAACCGATGGTCCGATTTTGATGAAATTTGGTAGGCATGTAGGAAATATCAATAGAATTTTCAAATTCGTCGGGCATCAAAATCGGTTCAGTAATTTTTGAAATACATACATACATACTATCACGCCTGTTTCCCACAGGGGTAGGCAGAGACTACGGACCTGAGTTTTTGAAATATTAATAAAAAATCGCGAGGTATTAGTTCGCGGCGAACTACTAGTTAATAAGTAGTAAATTAATAGGTAATTAATAGACTTAGGGCGTAACGATGTTCCCATAGAAATCTAGAACCAGACATCGCAAAATGAAAGCTACCATACGCGATGTCGTCCACCTTTGTGATAACTCGATAAGGTTATTGATACCTTTATAAGGTGAAACTGATATTGCCGGTGTTTTCACGGCTACAGCTAAAGTCGCTCCATTAATCTTTCCCTGTCATATCCAACTTTCAGTTCGAGTGGACCTTTCTTAGCAAACCACACAGTTTTGCTCCTAAACTATGATTAGCATTGAGACCGGGACTCATAATTGTCGGCTCTGGAGATAATGTTACGTATTTGTAATTCTCGGTTCGAGAAATGGACTAGTTAAAGAATTTTCTCTCATTATACGTGTAGATCGTTGGCGTGAGACTTTTAAATTTAGCCTCTGCAAAGAAAATTGTTTAACACTTTTTTTTTATGTAGCCGTCTTACTATTGAAGTTGAACAATTTAATCCTTATACAGTTGGGAGACCATCCTTTGAGTATAATTTAAGAAACACAAAATAGGAATGAGTTTTATTGTATTCTAATTTCTAAAATAAAATAGTGGGTTTTTCGAACATTCATTCACCAGACAAGCCGTTAAGCTATGGAACGCCCTACCCGTTGATATCCGCAAAGCCCCTAGTCGCCAAGCGTTTAGGAGTGCTGTGCGCGCTTATTATCTTCACAAATTGTCATAGAGTATTATAAATATTTATGTAGTTTATGTAGGGTGTATGAATTTATACAATATTTGTGTATTTTTATATGTAGGTCTATGAATGAATAAGAAAATATATATATGAATATATGTCTTAAGTAAATGTTTAATCATGGTGAAATAGTTAATTTGAATGTACTACCTAATCGTCCAAAATTTGCTTTTATCAGCACCACCTGTAGGTTGACTGGTAGAAAAGGGGCCTAGGCCTTAAGTCCGCCTGTTACATTTTTTTGTAATAAAGTTAAATTTATAAATAAATAAAAATAAAATTTTATTAAGATGATTAAAAGTTAAAAAAACATATTGATCTTAGTGATTGCACGATGACGATCGACTGTGTTCGCCACGCAAAGACATCCGTAGTGTTTCTTTTCGCTATTACATGACCTTTTTATGTAGTTTTTTCCAGAACAAAGCTCTTACCATTGAATTAATTCGTAGGCTCTTACAGGCGGTACAGTACAGGTTTCAGACCACTGGTTTTGAAGAGTCGAGACATGATCGTTTGCTAATATGACTGGTTTCAAAATATTTATCAAATTCCAAGCAAACCCACTGCCATATATTATTTTCTCTCTAATGAGTTTAGTCAGAAAGTTATATATGATTAAGATTTTTTTGAAAGCTACTAGGTATAAAAGCTCCTATCTCCATCCATCATCCATCTACCTGCTTGTTTTGAAAGGGAAGTGTGTCGAAACAGGCCGGTGCTGTTTGCAAATAGTTCTCTAGGTTTACTAACTGGCCCTAGGCCATCGACCCTCCACTTTCCCTAGCGGTCTAGCTACTGTCTTTGACTGCTTGCCAATCTTGGAGATATAACTAGATCTGGAAAAGTGATTGTACAATAACTTAGTTTTGATTGTACGTCGTCGTGATTGTACAATAACAATTAATCCCGTTGTCCCAGACAACGAACGAATGAAATAGAAACAAAATTCTTGGCCATACATACTCAATACTCAATACTCAATACTCAATATTTTATTGCAAACCATAAAATACATAAGATAACTACAATACAATTTAAGAATCATTTTATGGACCCTGTCGGGCACAGCAATTTGGTTAGAGAAGAGGAGGTCGCACTCATAAGGTAATTTGGATCGACTATTTTTTAAATTAGTTATTGGTACCTTTAAATTTGGTATATTAAACATTTTTGGACATTCGATTCATATATTAAAATTTGAAGTTATGCATTTACTCGTAGTACGTGTTGAATTATGATTTACCTTTATAACTTACATCAATTATTTCCAGTTTCATATTTACTCATTATGTTCTAAATTTATTTTAATTATGAAATAAAATCATTTATTTCATTAAAAATCATTTATTTCATTTAGAGTAAATTATTATATTTTATTAGTTAATTTATTTACATATTTAATTTCACTTTATTAATATTTAATTGATTTAATTTCAATAAGATCTATTTAATATTATTTTATTATTAAATTATTATAAAATAAACTGGTTATATATTTTTACTGCGCTGGTTATATTTAATTATAGTTTATCCCTTAGGAATTCTTTTATATCGTAATAGGCTTTGTTAATAAGAAATTGTTTTAATTTTTTGAAGAATATTTTGTCGTTTTTTTCTTCTGTTAGTTTTTTGGGCAATTTGTTGTAAATTTCTATAGACATGATTAAAGTACTCGAAGAGTTTAGTTCCAGGCGGGCCCTCGGCATTTGTAATCTGTTTGCATGACGTTTTGGGTATCTAGTTTTTAGGTCACCCCGTTTTGTGTAAAATTCTGGATACTTTCGAACAAATTTACTGATTTCAAATATGTACATACAAGGTATTGTGAGTATATTATATTTCTGAAAATATGGTACACAACTCTCATATTGTCGGATATTTGCTAGTACTCGAATTAATTTCTTTTGAATGGTGAGTAGAAGATGCGCGTCTGGACTGTTTCCCCAAAGGATAATACCGTAATTGAGCCAGGCATAGGCGTATGCATAATATGTCGTAATCGCTGTATCTAAGTCAGTTGTTTTTTTAACTTCGCGAAGTGCATACGTAAAACTTGACAATTTGGACTTAATCTTTTGTATGTGTGTTTTCCAATTAATGTTGCTGTCTATATCCAAACCGAGCAGTGTGAACTCATTTACTTGTTCAATTTTGGTTCCGTTAAATGCAAAGTGTATTTTTAGTGGCTTTTTTTGTTGGGGGTGGAAGCACATAATTTTGGTTTTTTTATAATTGATTTCTAAGCTGTGCTCGTTCATCCACTTTGAAATATTGGTAAGTACGGAATGTAATTTTTGATTTACTTGAGTTTCATTTTGGCAGGACGTAAGTAGTGAGATGTCGTCAGCAAATAAGACGCAGGATTCATTTATGGTTTTAGGGAGATCATTTACGTAGATTAAGAACAAAAGACACCCAACCACGCTTCCTTGGGGTATAGATGCGTTAACAACTTTACTTTCAGAACGAGTAGTTAGTATTTCCTTAGAGTAATGGTCGTAGTACTCGATTTCTACGAACTGTTGTCTATCTTTCAGGTATGATGCAAACCATTTTAGTGCCGTACCGCGAATTCCTATTCCGTATAATTTATTTAATAATATGTTATGCTGGACTTTATCGTATGCCTTCGTCATATCTAGTAGTATTCCTATTCCAAATTTTTTATTATCTAATAGTTTTATTATTTCCCTAAAATATTTGTACACGGCCAAAGTCGTAGAACGATTTTTTCGAAAACCATTTTGGCATTCATCGAATATTTTATATTTTTCACAAAATTTATAGACGCGATCACATATAATTTTTTCAAATATTTTTGAAGCTGTTGGTAGAAGGGATATGGGACGGTAATTATTAAGGTTTGTTTTTTCATTCTTTTTGTGAACCGGTTTTATTATAGTTTGTTTTAGTAAGGTTGGAAATACGCCCTCGCTATAAGATTGGTTTATCAAAATAGTAAGTGGGTATGTTAGTTCTTCTACGCATTCTTTAAATAAACATGGTGGTATTTCATCTATTCCGAAACTTTTTTTGTTTTTTAAATTCTTTATTGCTTTTTGTACCTCTCGAGTAGTTACTGGACTTAGGAATATACTGTTTTTGGTGGGATTTACCACTGGGTGACCGCAGGGGCGACTAATTCCCGGTGCGTGGTCGGGTTCCCCAATTGATGCAAAGAAATTGTTGAAAGAGTTAGCTACTTGTTTTGGGTCTGAACATATCGAATTATTTATTTTTATTTTAATATTTACTTTCTCTTTTGGTCTGGTTTTGTTTGTTCTTTCTTTTATTATGCTCCACATAGCTTTAGTCTTATTATTTGCTAATTTTATTATATTTTTATAATGCAACTTTTTAGAATATGTTATTGTTTTTTTTAAAATCTTTTCATATATTTTGTAGTGTTGCTTTAAAATTTGACTATTTGATTTTATTGTAAGTATTTTGAGTAATCTCTTATTTTGGCAAGATTTTTTTATTCCTTTTGTAAGCCAATATTTTTTAAACCTGGTTTTTAATTTTATTCTTCGTTTTGGTATATTATCGTTAAGTAATTTATTGAGTATATAATGGAATGCTTCATAGTTTTCATCAATATTTTTATATGGTTTTAGTACCCCGTTCCAGTCTATTTCGCCTAATTGTTGTCTGAATTTATACATAGTTTTCTTATTATATAACCGCTTTTCGGTGTACCAAGTAGTTTTATTGTCAATATTTAGTTGTGGTATTTTTAAATGTATATTTGTGGATGCATGGTCACAGAAACCTAGTTCTTTCACCTTGGTCTGGAGTATATAACTATTGTCAAAATTAGTATATATGTGATCTATACATCTTTTATATAGTTTTAGAGATTTGTTATTACGCTTTAGGACATTAACATTAAAGTCGCCACCGAAAACAATTTTATATTTAGAATATTTGTTTTTTATGAGGTTTAGTATTAACTTCAATCTATCATAAAACGCGACCTCGTCTAATCCGTTCCAGTACAGTAAGATTATAATTACATTTTCTTTTACGAGTTCCACTGCGCATATTTCCACCAGGTATTGAAGGGACAAGTTTGTGATGTCTCGCTTTTCTTTATATTCAATGTGGTCTTGCAGTAGTATACATACGCCTCCTCCTGCTTGGTTTTGCCTTATGAAAGATGCTGCCATTTTATATCCGTCAAAGTGTATAAGATCTTGCTTATTTTGGGTTATCCATGTTTCTGAGATGCATATTGCTTGATACGTTGAATTATTGTCTATGTAAGCTTCTAGTTGTTCTAGTTTATTGCATATGCTCTGCATGTTTTGATATAGTATTTTAAGTGGTTGATTGGTATTTTCGAAAGGAACGAAAGGAATTGTTGCTGTCGTTGTTCTCTGTTATTTGGTAGTTTTGTTTCTTAGGTCTTAATGTTTTTTCTTCTTTCGGAGTGTCAGATGTATTTTTCTGGTTGATAAGGATCGTGTCGATTTTTTGTTTTAGATTAATTTTTTCGCCATCTATATACAGTTCGTTATTCCGTATTACTGCGTACGATCCTCGTTGCCGGGCTAATAGCATTTCTTCTCGCATTTGCTTTCTTTCTTTTCTTTTATTGTGATCTAAGAAGTCTGAAATGGACAGACTGGTTCCTTGGAAGTTGTAATGGTTTTCCAAAAGGTACTTGGCCATTCGTTTACTTATTAATTCTATAACGAGTGGGCGGTTTCCATTTCCTTTGTATCTACCAATCCTATACGTGTCTTCAATGTAGCCAGTTAAGTCTACATGAAATAAATCGCAAAACAGTCTGTGTATCCGATCATGTAAGCTGTGTTCTGGTTCTTTGTAGTATTCGTCGAAGCCGTATAGTACAATTTTTTTACAATTGTTTTCAGGAGAGTATTCCCCAGTAGGTGTGGTTTTAGAATGTAATGTGCTTATTTCTTTTCTTAGATGTTTACTTTCTTTAGTCAGCTCTTCAATCTTTTGTTTTAGTTGTTCTATTTCGAATTTTCTTTTTTCATTTTCTTTTTTTGTATGGTCTGTGTCTTTTTTAAATTCATCTCTCAACTCGTTGATTGCTTGGTGTATTTCTGTTTGTATTGTATTCTTTATCTGGGATATAATATTTGTATTATTTTCTTGGAGTTTTTGAACGATGATCTCACTCAGGTTTTTCAGTGTTATTTCTATACAGGTGTTTTCTACTGTGTTGTCTAGGTTTTGTGGGGAAATGGTATCTCCGAGTATACTTGCGTCTTCTGAGGAAATAGTTTCATTCGTTTTTAAGGGTATATTTTTCCTTCTTTGTGTTATATTTGTAGGGGTCGCATATTGGGGTATTTGTTGTTCTGAACTTTGGTTGTTGGTTTGTTTGTTTGCCTCGCATACCAGTATATTATCGGTATTTCCTGTTTTTGGTGTTTTGCAGTGGCAAGCGGGGCACTTCCATGATTGTTTATGCGCCATACTCATCGTATTGTTAAAACGTTGGATAGACACATTTGCACATTCAAGGTCGTATAAGTTTTTGCAATAAGCGCAAGTAAGGTATTCTCTCTTTGGTAGTTTTTGTTTGCATCCCGCACACTGTGAAGACATAGTGTGATTTTGACAATGATAATCGTCGTGCAGAGAAATCTTAATACTCTACACATACGAACACAAAATAATACCCTAACCTGTAGAGAACACAAATAGTAAATATAATTGACGGCTGACAGACAAGTGATAATGCGTAGTCTAAATTAGTAAACTTCCGGTAAAAAGAAAACTTTGTGGTGAAACCTGCGAACTTGTGTATTTTGTTCACGAATGTGTGAAATTAAGAAGGCAATGGAAAACCACTTCTTTATTATCGCTGTCAAAATACGTCTGTACTTTTGTTTCTACACAAATACATACATCAACGAGCCTGAGTCTATCAGGCAGGAATATAACAAGATCATATCCATTGCATCTGCTTACCCCCATATAAAGAAGTAGTATGAATTTACGTATATGTATTCTGTAAATTGGATTATTGAAAAAGAAATTAAGTAGCTAGAAATTCCTACATAGAATATCGGATGTGCAACACACATGTGTTTTTAGCTAAATTCCGATTATTCTCCCTCTACAGACACAGACGATGTTCCCCGAATTTCAAACTATAATTAAATTTCGACACGTGCTTGTCTGTCTGATGTTAATGATATAAGTAGCTTCATTAGCTTGTTATGTATTTGAAAAAGGGCTTCGAATTTTCTCTAACTACCTAAACGTTAAATCTATTTAGCAATACTCAGACCAACGAGATCTATGTACCAGAGCTTAGAATACCGTTTAAAATCTAGTAACGTTAATTCTGTCAAACGGCGTTAACGTTATCAGCAAAGATAACGTTATGCTAGGTAACGGTATTTTCTCCACTATTTACCGTTAATCATATAACGTTACCAATGATATTAACGGTAAAAGGTATTGTTAACACTATTTCTTTTCGATATTTGACAGAATAAATTGATGATAGTTTGCCTAGTAGGCTACTAGTAGTAGTATTGTATACTACTAAGTATTGAAAAAAAGTATCGTTACTTGATAACGTTATAAACTATTATTGATACCCCACATAACGTTACCACTAAAATAACGTTATTTAACGTTACTTTTAGTGTGAATTTGGTATCGTTAACAAGCCCTGCTATGTACTCAAAATGTATGTCGATGACTTAGACTTTTTAGGGATCCGTAAAAAAAATGAAAAAAACTCAACCCTTATAGGATCACTCGTGCGTGTTGTCCGTCCGTCTGTCACAGCCAATTTGCTCCGAATCTACTGGACCGAATCAGGTGAAATTTGGTAGGATGGTGTAATCCTATGACCCAAACACATATGTGCAAAGTAAATAAATATTTTTTTTAAATTAGGGTAATTTTTAGGGGATAAATTAGGAAATTGAAAAAAAAAGTTTTGCAAACCTTACTGTGTCATATATCAAATGAAAGGGCTCGTTATGAGGATCTCAAATATAATTTTGTTATAATTATAAAATAAATAGTTGATCCCCCCCTGATCTCCGAAACTACTGAGCCTAACATTTTGAAAAATATACGAAATATAGTTCATTGCTTTTATATTACATGAAAACCTATAAGAATTCAATCAATTGTACGGAACCCTCCCCACGCTAGTTTAACTCGCACTTGGCCGGTGTATTTATACAACTGTCCGCTGACACTTGCAACAATAGAGTATAAGCGCATTCCAACCTTGATGAAACCTTGTATCTCCCTATTTGAAAACTTCATGCGGTCGTTCTCTTAGGAGCTACCAATTAAATTAATGCAATCCAATTGCCATAAAAAATTAGATTGTCAGTCATAAAATTTATTGGTCCCACCGATGCAACAGACAAATTAACGCCCTTTGCTTTACTTTCATTTCACACATGAAGTGCGACTATCGATTCCAAAGTTGCGTAATTTCTTTATTTCATTGATGCCGTTAGAGTGTGGACGAAGCCGAGCTTTATTTTTTATGACACTTACTTAATTTACCTCTATTTTATTACATGTGTTCTTTTTATTGCAGGATGCTATTTGTTAAATTGCCCGTCTTTCCTGAACACATGGAATACAAGTAAAAACTGAGCTTATTTTACTTATCAATTTATTCATAATAATCCGCTAGATGACAAAAAGTCAAATCAGACTCTTTTTTCTAAACGTCAAAACAAATATTGTCAATGGGATTTATATGAAAATCACAACCGTGACGATATAGTTTTTTGGAATCAAATAGCGCTTTTTCTGCATTAATAAATCTATAATCATGTTGAAAATGGATGTGATCACAGTGGAGTGACACTATTTTGTGTCGTTTTAATCTCCTAACAGTACCAAATTATTTATTTTTGATTCAGTCATCTTCCCAATTCTTGTTTATTTTAGTGCTCGACGTTATACCCTAAAAAATCCACTGTTTTGTAGTATCCCACTGCTGGGTAATACGTGCCTCTGCGATCTCCTGCTCCTGCCTTACCTACCACACCATTCTAATTATTGATTAGTACAAAACATAACCCACGTAAAAAGTTTAACAAGTCAATGCAATATTGCCGGGCCATTGTGTTGCGTTGCCAACTAGGTGCCACACTGCAACGATTGCAGAATTTACGGATCAAATCTATGTAAACGCACTTTAATTGCCACTGCATTTTGCAACTGCGTGCCTTTATATTGCTTTTTATGTGAATCTAGCAAATGAACGTATTGATTATGAAGTTTTTTGACAAGGGTAAATATGCACCCAAACTTAAATGGGTCGATAGGATATCGTAAAAACATCGACGTTCTATTATAATCAGTTAATATCTAATTAATTATCAGCTGAATTATTTTGTATGAGAACGTAAAATCTTTTACGGAGTCTTGTCACTCATAAATTGTGTTGTTTGGCTGAGGTTGTTCGGTTATTAATTCGTTGGTTGTTGAAGTTACATCACCAACACGTTATGTCTCAGCAAGTATGTAAGTAAAATCATAGTTCATTGTGGCCAATAAAAACATTTCCTCTATTCAATTAACATTTAGTTTATGATACACGCTTCATCATCGGATCTTTTTTAGTCTCCACTGCAGGAGTACGACCCTCTCTATCCACGCTGGCCAGACGGGTTGGAGAGGCTACATTGATGTATATAAGCTTTGTTTAGCTTGTGTTTTTTAGTCGCCTTCTACGACATCCACGGAAATACTTGTAGTGGATTCTACTTTGCCGGGAACCACACAGCACTATATAGGTATATATGTGATACACGCTTACGATATGAAATACTGACATCGAACAACAAGTAACTATGCCTACGGATATAAATTTCCCGATAGCATAATTTCAGTTTCACTAGAGGACATTGAACACTGGTGAAACGCCTTCTCATATGACAATAGTAATCGAGAGTGCTACACGTGATGGCTCAAGGAAGGAAACCTTATAAGCTTAGAATCCGGTTCATTTCCTCCACGGCTTCCTACTACCAGTACTTGTAATTAAATACTGCTCGGCCGATAACACAAGCCCTAGAATAGTAAATAATGCTTTCGTATAAACAGGCCTAGGTCAGATATCGTTACTTCGTATTCGTTTGTTAGTTCATGGCGAAGCGAAGATCTGTATATACTACTAGATAAAGAAATTCCTTCAATTTGTATGAAAATCTGACGTGCCAATACAATATTTAATAGGAAATTCGCTTACAAACTGAAGGAATCTTTTTATTACTTCCTCCATTGTTTTTCAACTTGTTTCTATGGCTCAAAACGGCAGATTTAGGTATTTTACAATAGAAAGCTCAAGTCCGATCTAATGAATTGACATACACGGACTAAAAGTGACGATCTTAAATGAAGTCAATTTGACGTCAGCTCGACACGCAAATTCATACAAAGGCTGTGTCTATCTTGATCCATGGTCTGTGGTTCATGGGATAGAAAGCACTTAATTTAAATGTTCCTTACAAATTGAACTTCCTTAAATTAGAAAAGCAAGTTCCGTGACACTGCAGGAAACTAAATTCCCAAAGGCTTATCTGACTTTGAATATTTTCCTGCATTTCTTGTATGCACATCAGGTGCAAGGACACCGGTATTGATTGACTTCTTCCTATTGCCGTTTTCCCTATCCCATCGCTAACTTTTGACACTTGTTTTATTCCTTTACGTATGTATAGGACCAGATGGAATCCCTTTTATTCTTGTCATAATTTGTGTTTACAGTTGCTTCCTGTGCTTTATAATTAAGGGGATACATGAATTTTTCGGGGTCCAGTGCTGCCATTTGAAATAAATTATTTAAAAGGAAACGGAATCATTAAAAATTTTGTCTTTGTGTAGCTCTAGATAACCCTTTAAACTATTTTATAAACTTCTGTTTACAGTAGTTAAGGACGAATGTTAAACTTTTCTTAGCATTTTTGCCAAAAGTGGCCGTTTTTTCCGCAAAAATGCTAAGAAAAGCTTAACTGTAAACATTAGTTCATAAAATCGTTTGAAGGGTTATCTAGGGCTTCACAAGGACGAAATTTTCAATGAATTATTATCTATTGAAATAATGTCAATTTTCATTCATTTATAAACGGCACAACTTCCTGTCCATTGTCAGAACTCGCATCCGATAGAAAACAACAATATCGATCACTACAAAATACCTAAACTGTAACGTAGTTTAATAATAACGGTATCATATGAATGGTCATTATTGACAAATAATCTCCAATGCCAAACATGACCTCCAGCTGTTGATTCTACAACTGCTACAAATAACCACATACCTGAAGCTATTGATGTCAAACTTCGGGGCCACCATTTCGTCAAGTCATGTGAAGTGAAACGCTCGTGGGCGGCTACAGAGGTCACCCGGCACAATATCAAAGCTAACGTAACATTGAATTATCTGTAAAAAGAACGAGTACGATGACCAACATGACCTAGCAACTCTCATTAGATGCACATACCTATCATACAAGCAGGCTCAGAAATGCGGTGGTCAGCCGTCAGACTGCATCGCTGTGGCTTGTGGAAGGAAGAAATATGTAATAGTTAAATCTTTGTGCCATATTAATTTTCCTTCTTAATTTCATCCATCCACTGTGGCCGGAAAATCACAAGAAAAATATATGTAGGATATTTGTGATGAATTAAAACAAATTTATACGGAAAAAGGAAGAACAAATAATAAAGTAGATATCACGAAAGATGATATGACATGTGGTAATAAAATGAGTAGCGTTACAGTAGGATGGATTACGATGGAATACTGTAGTATTCCATCGTAATCCATCCTACTGTAACGCTACTATATATAAAGCTGTTATTGTAATAACAGCTCAACTTTAAACTAATGTACACACTGACTAAAATTGACAAATCTATTTTAGTCGGTGTATTAATTAGTTATTTATTCTTTAGAGATTGAAAAACTTATCTGAACTATCTGATCTATATGATGATATTGAATAACGTTTTCTGATATATCTGTATTTTGAATTCAAAGACTAGTCATCTTCTCACTCTTGACATTGTAGATGTTATCACAATTATTTCACCTTTTGAATTATGACACGCCTTATAAATTAATTCATTGTGAAGTACTGTATGCTGCATGCCTAATTTGTAATACCTCTACCATTAAATATTAACCTTCGGATTTGCATGGATAAGATTATAACGGATGAAATCAATTTAAGAGATACCGATAAAGTCAGACCAGAATTCAATGATTTAAAGGAAAATACACATAATATAAGATATAAATAAACATGATATAAGAAAATACACATGATATAAGATGAGTTAAAGCTGATCAGGAAAACCAAGGAAACTATTTGATAGATAATGGAGAGAAAGACCAGGGCAAGGACCTGCAAGGTGGTTGTTAGCTGTAGAGAACGGAAGTCATTGATATTTTTAATTAGTCAAGATTCATTCAGCCGTCAAGATAATAACGTTTCTAATATATTTCTTGCAGAGCTAACATCACGCGATGACCACGCTAAGAAAACTGTAGAAAATTAACGAAACATGTAAGCGTGGACTAACAGACAAGGCCGCCTTTGAGCACACAAGATTTTTGGGCCCTTTTGGAAAGTAAAGAAAGCGAATTATACTAACGTTTTTCTACTAAGATCTTATATTTATTATGGGTACTTAATTAATTACAAATATAATATGTAATTAATGACATTAGTATGCTGGTTTTTTGTTACGAGATATACTGGCTTACTTACTCTGTTGAGCAAAATCATCTATTACATCCTCAAAGTAAATTTATTGAAGGATATCACTTTCTATGCAACAAATTGTTTGTTCTTGAGACAATACAAGTATTACTTGCATTGCCCTTTTGAACATATATCATGTATGTAAGATTTTGTGTAAAATAATAAAGAAATGGAAGCGTGAATCGTAAAAACCGAGCTCACGTCAGGTGAGCCTGTCTGTAATATAGTAAATATTATGTGAGGATAGTATGCACGACCTACATTCCTATGTAATTGAATGTATCGGACGAAGTTGCGACGGTGCGGACCGGTACCAACCAGCTTATACTTTTATATTTGTTGTTTGAAGGGCAAAACTTGTTCCTCATGATAATAAGAGTTGGGCACATGTGGTATGATCTAATTATAGAATGTTGTCAAATCAATATTTGGGAGATTTGTACGTTATTTCATAAAGCTTCACGTAGAGGCTTTGTAATATCTTGGATTTTATACCATCTTTATACCATTTTTACATATAAAATTAATATTTCTTTTTACTTACCTATTTTATTATCTTAATTTTTTTCTTATTCTTAAGTATTTGTGTATTCCCACCATATCCAATAAATAATTTAACAGCATTATGATTTTTTAATAAGAAAATGTATACATACTCAAAAATAAGTAAGCATAACGTTTATATACGGCATAAATTTCTTTTTCTAAAATTTGCTACTAGATTATAGTTTCGATAAACCTCCAACAATAGTAAATAACACTGATTGAAGATCAGGATTGAAGAACATTTTACAAATAAAATGTTTCTTTTTATATAATCTCCCTAATCTCTTATTCCGGTAACTGGTTCAGGTCAGTCAATAAAACACAAATAAGGTACTAAAATGCCCATCGACTGCTTCTGAAGAATTCACCCAGCACCGTCCGCTTCACCCAGTTTCCACTAGGTCACTGACAGAGCTAGTGCGGCAGTGGAACCGAGCGCACGTTCCTGCCCAAACAAGCTGTTAAAACAGTTGTTTCGTTGTTCCCATAGACCACCCGCTGAGTGCAGTTTTAAAGTCGCTAATAATAACGTTATTTATCATTTCTGTGACGTCAGTGCCCAGTGCAGTTCAGTGTTGTGTGCCTTTGGGATCTTCACGGACCAACGCATTGGAATTCATATTGTTTTCATCGAGTAAGCGTCTGCTGTGTAGGAATATCTGTAGGTACGAGTAAGTCGTTGACTACTTGTGAAAGTTTGTATTTTTATTGTTTAAATATTGTTAGACACATTTGATTGATTACATTCTGTTAATTAATCATTAACTTTTGATTACTTTACATTATCATGTTTCTATCAGCAGATTGGACTGCTGCAGCATTTTATATTTCTCTACATAAATCAATTTCAAAATAACGTCTGTGACATAATTATGACAGGTGATCAAAACCGCAGATAAAAAATAAAAATCAATCGTATATCGCCGTGATCGATTTACGACCACCAAAAGATTGCAATCGACAAACTTTATGCACCTTAGGCAAAATCTATTACCTAATCGAAAGTGTTTCGATTTGATTCATGTCGTGCAGTGTGTTATTTGTGGGTTTCTCAGTCCCCTGTAGTTCTGCAGTGAAAGTGCCCGTTATATCTACAATTGCATTTTAAATTGTTGTTTTGCTGTAGGGTCAAGCCAATTTGCGCACCATTACATTCGTAACACAACAAAACAGTAAATTTAAATGGTTTTGTTGGTTCTTGTACGATAGATAGAACTTCCGGTGGAAATAAATTGATATCGTCTATCCAATGTAATGGAATGGCAGCACGGTTAGCCAATCGATATTCATTTAAGGAAGGACCGCCCTTTCGGTCGTAAAAAATAATCGAAACATTGCGGGAAATAATTACTGTAAGCGTACTTAATCTATACTAATATTATAAAGCGGAAGAGTTTGTTTGTTTGTTTGTTTGTTTGTTTAAACGCGCTAATCTCAGGAACTAATGGTCCGATTTGAAAAATTCTTTTTTGTTGGGTAGTCCATTTATAGAGGAAGGCTTTAGGCTATATAACATTACGTTCCGACAACCACGCGAACGAAGTCGCGGGCACAGCTAGTCAATTATATTGTGCTAAACAAAAACAAACCATTTTTATGTTGTCTACTTTTAAAGAGTATAAATTGTTTATATAACACCTCTTCTAACTTGAATCAAAAAACTTTTCATTAATTCAATCAAAAAATCAATAATTAACAAAAAAATGTGTTGATGAAACACATGTGAATGTTAATGAATGTGAGCATTCACAACATCAACATTGTCGTTATCTATAAGATAAGATAAGTAATAATCAATGAGATCTTTTTCCTTGTTTATTTCTTAATTTTATAAATAGAGTTGTTATTAATTAAATATAATACAAAAAATGGAGAACTATACTTACACGATTATTTTTTTTACACGAATATTTTTCCAAATTTTAGTCATTCATTTTAGTCAAAAGTTTACAAAATTAACATTTTGCATTGCATTTTTGTATTTTTTCCACAATTTAAATAGGTACTGTGTATTTGCAATTTTTTAATTTAATCTTTACAAACAGCCTATTGTTCTTTACAATTTTTGTTTGATGGACAAAAAGAGGAAGATTTAAAAAAATGTCAGTAAGTATTACCGTTTTGGTGGTGTCATCATATTTCGCTAAGTAGATAAGTTCCCGCCCACACATGTCAAGTCTAATCTAGAGTGCATCAATCACAGCCGCCGGCGCACATAGAAGAGACGCTATTCCGCAATATTGATTTATCGAATTACCATTTCGCTCCGGAGTACCAATTGTCCAATTATGTGGTTGGGATTGCAACGATCGCTTTTTAGTCCCTTTTCACATGATCCGGCCGCCGGTTATCCAGCACTAAGGTTTTACCAAGAAGCTAACGTTTATTGCATGGGAACTAAGGACTGTTTTTTAGTTAGTCCCGCAGAATTATGCTTTGTGTCTTCCAAAATTACAAAGCACTTTAACTCATAATTGATTGGGAACGTTTTTATTTCGATCTTAGGCTTATTTTTCAATCAGCAAATCAGTTGGCAGATTTCAATTTTATCTGGAGTTCCTTCGTCTAATACATATTAAAACATATCTTCATACAATAGCGGATTTAATTCAAGATTTTACACCAAGGCTCACACTCATAATAAATATTAATAATCATTTGCTATCGCTGCCGGTTATCCGGTCCGGTTGCCGGAACATGCGAAGTAGAACGAATTTCAATGCTTCCATTCCATTAGGGTTATACTCACAGTCACGCGCTAAAGCCACCCAATACTCGTAGTTGTCGATGCGTGAGGTAACAAGTGCGATATTTCATTGTAGATTTGCTCTGCTTTTGTTTTTCACCATCGTTGCCCCGCAAAGATATTATAACCATGTTATGTGATTTATTTAATATCGTTCTGTCTCAATTTGGTCGGTTATTTGTGTCTGTGACTGTTAATATTTCTAGGGTTTTCTACATACTATCAATCCTATAAATTTTGTGGTATTTGTTAATCAATAATCGTATATGTACTTCATTCTAATATTAAAAGCTCCAACGCGTGATAAGAGAGGCCATACACCAGGATATTGGTTCAATAACATCAAGTTACGTTTGTAAATATTTCCTTGCTGAAGGATTTTAATAAACGCGACACGGGATTTCAATGAGTCAAACTATTTGTTATTCCGAAGTCTCCGCAGAAAAAGTGTTAACTCAAGATCGAAATATTTCAATCAGAACACATAGCAGGATGTCCTTGTAGAATGTACACTCTCACTAAATGCATTTTTTATTATTTAAAGTGTCTACCTTCACACGTACATAGCAGCATCAGGCCAGAATTAATGCATTTAGGTATCATAAAATGTTAATATAAGAAAAGACCAAGTAGAGAACTTTCCAACTTTATGTGACATCGACACCAATGAGTCGTTTACGATCGGTTTATTTGTCAATAATTTTGTAATAATAAACTGAAAAAACAAGTAAAAATTTTAAATCACATTTTATGTTTTTAATTATATCTTAGAAATCCAAATACTGTAAAATAATTCCTCTATCTTTTGTATTCTCTACGGCAGAGAATTGAGAATACAAAGGATAGGGGAATTCCTTCACAGTATTAAAAGGTAATTGGTAGAGACTCTACCACTTACCCTGCAAATTTGTCATTCTAAAAATCTAGTTAGTTATTCCATTGACACCGAAAATTCGATTGCAAGGATGCAGTATGCCCGCCTGCATTGTCTTGCTCAACAATGCTCATTGTCCGAGTCCTATTCTTTGCTTTACAATTCAAATACAACTGGCCCTTACTATCTCTTCCTATGAAGTCATTAGGCGTATACGATAAGGGGATTTTCTCAGATTTTTTACATTTATAACCTTTTGTTTGTGTTAAAAATCTTCGTCCTTTTACTTTTCTGTACTTACCCAATTCCCGCGTATTGCATTCTTGTTTATAATTAAATCATGATTTAAATCAACTTGTAGCATTTATTTATTTATTTATTTAACTTTATTACAAACGTAATAGGCGGACTTAAAGCCATAGGCTTTATCTACCAGTCAACCCACTGGTGATGCCGATAAAAGAAAATTTTAGAAGGAGGTGCAAGTTATGTAGATATTGTCACATTTACCTTATGAGGATAGCAGTAACAATATAATATATATATATATATATATACATATGAATAAATCTACATTCAAAATATACATGGTTATAATATATAATATAATAAACTATACGTATACTACATATTATATCATAATTTATCTTTCTTTGTTTACTATGTGTTAGTTTTTATCGTGTTATTTTGCTAATTGACTTAATGAATGTTATCTTATCTTGACTACTCATCAATCTTTTTTGCCTTCATCCATAATTTCTGTACTAGCAGTTTGATATTGACGTGGATCAATAGATGTGGTAATTTTATCATACATTTTGGATATTAAGATGAAATGTCTTTAGTTACTAGCTGCTACCCGCGGCGTTGCCCGCGTTTCGTAAGGACCTCTAATTTAGCTTTCCATAGGTGAAAGAATTTTTAATATCGAATCAGTAGTTTTTGAGTTTATCCATTACATGCAAACAAATACACAATCAAATCTTTTTTTTCTTTATAATATAAGTATAGATATACGATGGTGATAACTCAGAAACATGTGAATTTCAAGTCGTTAGATCCCCTTTGATTTACCTTTGAATTACGGTCTGTATTTTCAATCCAATGATTAATATTAAATATATAGGGACAAATAACATTGAGGTAGCCCCAAAGTAAGTTTAAGCTTGTGTGTGTTAAATAAATAAAAATAAATAAAATATATGTATAGGGACCAATCACACTCTAATGACTTACTTTGGGGCTACCTTAATAGGTAGCCCCAAAGTAAGTTTTAAACTTGTGTTATGGGATACCCAAGACCCAGGACAATTTGAAAAAGGCCATTTTCCAACTTGCCCTGGCTAGGGATCGAACCCAGAACCTCCAGATTAGCGGACTAGCGTGTTGATTATTACGCCACGGAGGTCGTCAAATCGACTCATCATACATGATGTGAGGCAGTTATGTTAACAAGTGGGCTTTCCACACATCCTCCCATTGTCTAACCTTCAATATACGTCTGACGACATATTATTGTGGCCGTTGCCATCATAGGACGCGCCTGTTAAAGTCTGCACCTTTTGAGGGGACAATGTTACCAGTCGCAATTACTACTTTAACTAATGATAGTAATGAAATAATATTATGATGTGCAATTCGTAGTGATGTTATCGTTTAGCAATTTACAACATGCGATAGGTTTGTTGATAAAGCAACCGACGCACATGGCTGTCAGGGGTTAAAACCCAAATAGAGAATTTTTGTTTGTTACACTTACTTCCTTTATTCCTCGTTATAAAAATGTACTTTGCTCTTATATTTATCAATCTCAGTGTAGAAGTGGAACCAAAAAGATGCTCACTTCAAAATATCATACATAATGTATGTATCTAGTTCTAGTTTCAGAGTTTGAAAATCCAAATTGCCTGTGACTAACGCACTTGCAATAATTGTATTGTTTTAATGCTGTTGACATTGATTTGATTTAATACATACTGACTATTACTACCATTATTAACTTACTTTGGGGCTAGCTTAATCAGTGTGATTTGTCCCTATATATTTATTTATTATTTATTTATTTATTATTATTATATTAAATCAAATACCTATAACTTCGCAATACCTTGCCAGGGTTCTGTACTTACCTTTTCACCTATCTGCCTTTATACTTAATACTATCTAAAAATAAAGATAAGAGTTAGGTAAATTCAATTAGAGATCGCGGCTTGTGGTAGTTGTTAGGTAATCTCAACACTATGTATATAGGCATTAGCGGCCCTTTGCACAACATGTCTGCGGTTGGCACCAATTGTTTCTGATATCTATGTTGGCATTACATTGTACGCTGATAGGCTTGACAAATAGGTTATTATAATGTTGGTATTGTTGTTGATAATCTACATTTTTGCAGTAATAAAAACTATGTAGAATTATTCTTTTGACTGTTATCATAGCAAAATGTTAATTAAATTGCCTACGTTCATTAAGTAGTACCTATTGTATGTTAACTAGTAACGTAACTAGAGGAAAATAAATATGTTATATAACATTTGAGCTAAATTCTGGACAGTCTTAAAAATGAATATTTTTTAGAAGATTTTCTAAAGCTAAAAATATTATTCATTCTAAAGAAATTATTTGTTAACCAAATAATGCTAGATCTCTCATAGCAGTCATAGCGTACCCAGGCTCCGAAAAAGCTCAGCTAGGTATGCAACCAAGAAGGACTAAAATGAAGCAGAAGAATGAGAAGATTTTCATAATATGAAATTGACAAAAACAGTTAATAGTGTAGTAACAAAACGAACCGTTCCTTAAAAGGCACGTTAAGGCGTTGGTCCCGGCTGACATCATTGTATGATACGTCAAGCTATGTCGGATGCCTTTCGGCAGCTTGAAAAATTACACCAGTGTTGGCCACTTACACGAACAAACAAAAATCATAACGAACGCGGAAGTTTCAAGTTCCACATCTCATAGATGCATGCATTTAATTGGCATCAATACTGTCACTTTCGTCCCATGGGTGAAAGCCGATAAAAATGAATTAGCATATTATAAAATTTTCCTATAAAACTTGTGAGGCCCTTACGAAACGATTTATGTATCGTTAGTTCTCCAAAAACGAACAAAAAATGTATTCCTTGTATGCAGGTTCAGTGTTGCATACAATTTTTAGAACTACTGGTTTAATTTGTTGATTGGCTAGTAAAAACATCTTAGAACTTACCTAAAGGTAGTGAACAAAATGACGGGTCTTTTATAAAACAAATCTTCTCGTCTTTTCTCGGTTACAATTATGTGCGAAGGGAAAAACGATAAAGTATTACTATGAGATCATATTGGAAGCAATATAAGATATGTCTTTCAATATGATCTTATAGTAAAACTTAGTCCACCAATCCGGAGGATCTGGGATAGATTCCCAGCCAGTGCTATTTGGAAAATGGCCTGTTTTAAATTGTCCTGGGTCTTGGGTGTTTATCTGTACATGTATTTATTATATAATATCGTTAAATTAGTATCCAGTAAAACAAGTTTAAAACTTATTTTGGGGCTAGCTCAATCAGTGTTATTTGTCCTTATCTATTTATTATTATATCTATTATTTATTTATATCCCACTATTACTATGTTATAAGGGTGGCAAATTAGGTAAGGTTACCATTCCCGGTAAATATAAATATATATAGGGACAAATCACACTGATTGAGCTAGCCCCAAAGTAAGTTTTAAACTTGTGTTATGGGATAATAACTCAACGATACTATATTTTATAATAAATACATATATAGATAAACACCCAAGACCCAGGACAATTTGGAAAAGGCCATTTTCCAGCTTGCCCTGGCTGGGGATTGAACCCAGAACCTCTAAATTGGCGGACTAGCGTGTTGACCATTACACCACGGAGGTCGTCTTTGTCTACTGCTTTTACACCGTTTCATTTATAAGTATGCCTTAGCTCACTTATGGAGTAATATAAGGTTTTTTAATATACCCTAACACAGTAAAACCAGAAGCCGGAATAAGTTAGGTAATAGTTTTATTACAAGCTTTGTGCTGTAAGAGCTTTTAATAGCACCGGGCTACGTGAGGCCACGTAATGGCTGGAAAGTCTATTAAAACTAATTATTACGACTAAGTAAAAACGGAGATTGCTGATTACTTTGTCTCTTATTCTATCAAGCGATGATTATTTCCTATTTTAGCTGCCTCGTTTGTTACGTGTGATGTAACAGCTGTGAATTAAATTAAATCGGCAGTCGCTTTTGATTGTCTAAAAATCCGCTGACTGATTGTTTAGTCAGGACTGGTTTCTAGATAGTTTTTAGAAGCAGCAGTTTCCCTATGACTTGTTGCTTTGGGTATCCGTCACTATCATCATTATAATTTAAAATGTCACTTTGTTTTTAGAGTTCCCATGTTCTATATCTTCCGCCAGTGTTTGACATCCTGGTACAGTTTCTCATTTATTTGTTTCACCCCTGATTGATTTTATTGAACTGGTTTCTGGGTAGGTATATGAGTTTTTAGAAACAGTAGTTTTCCCATGACTTGTGGCATGTGGGTATCCGTCACCATCATCATCATAATTGAAGAGTACCACTTTGGTTTGTAGACTTTCCATGTTTTATATCTTCCGCCAGTCTTTTGACATTTTGGCATTTGGTTTACTCACTTTTTCAGACTTTATCATTATTTGTTTCATATAGTGTGTCTGAGTTTTCCTAAACTTCTTCTTACTTCTATTATACCACATACATTAGTAGTGTCATTAATTTGTATGGGTTCCATTACGTATTTACATTAAAATAAACCGGCCAAGTGCGAGTTAAACTCGCGTGGAGAGGGTACGCTCGGAACGGATTCCGACAATTGATTGAATTCTTATAGGTTTTCCTGTAATCTAAAAGCAATGAACTACATTTTGTATTTTTTTCAAATTTTTAGGCTCAGTAGTTTCGGAGATCAGGGGGGGAATGGTCAATTTTTATCTTCTTTCATGAATAAAATCAAAGCTATTTATTTTATAATTATAACAAAAATATATTTGAGATCCTCATATCGAGCCCTTTCATTTGATATATGACACAGTAAGGTGTGCAGAAATTTTTTTTTTAATTTCCTAATTTGTCCCCCGAAAATGACCCTTATTTAAGAAAAAAATATTTACCTTGCACATATGTGTTTGGGTCATAGGATTAAAAAATTCTACCAAATTTCACCTGTTTCGGTCCAGTAGATTCAGAGCAAATTGGCTGTGACAGACGGACGGACAGACAGACGCACGAGGGATCCTATAAGGGTTCCGTTTTTTAATTTTTTGTACGGACCCCTAAAAACGAATACTTGATATACCCGATTCTTTAAAAGTTACATAACTACATTTTTATTAAAAAGTAAAGAATGTCCATAAGAAAATATTATAAACATGACATGTAATTGAATATTGAATACCTAATCAAGTTAATTTAACGCTTCTAAATTTTAACTATGATTATCTTTAATTTGGCTCCAATAAATTTCTAACATTAAAAGAGTAATATAATACACGTATTAGGTACATAATACTTTATTAGGTATCTTAAAACTTAGATATGTCATGTAATATTGAAGTAACGATCAAAACATTGTCTCTACATCTCTGTCCACATTTTGTAATATAATTTTTTCTTGAAGTATAGTCTTTATGTATAAACCATCTATATTATCACGTTCTCACAATTGCCTGCCTCACTGCACAACAGCAAAAGTTTACTATATTTTGATTTCACCACAAAATTCATACATAATCGCGAATTTATAACTAAGGTTACTTACTGGCCTAGAGACTGTATAACTTAGTGGTATATGAGGTCGAATAATTGTATTCCTCGTCGGACTAACTCAATTTAAACTAATCGGTTTAATGTCATTGCATCTGATTTGTCGAATGATGTAGAAAATATACAGACATCCTAATCACTTCTTTTTCTTTAATTGAATTCTTAAATTGAATTGCATGTAGGGAAAAAAAATATTAAAAATAGGATTGGTTCCTAGCCGCATCGTCTACTCTACATTCTGCATGATTCATCAAGCTTTCGCTGATTCCCTCGATAGACTTTTACGAACTGCGCGGGAAGAGTCGCGTGGTACGTTCTATATTGTTTTCTTTTCTTCAAGGCCATCATGGAAGTGAGGTAAACTTTAAACTTGTTTTAACGTCTTTTGAAAATCCTTACATATAATCGTAAATACGTGAATAAATATTGTAGCTTTTACGGTTTAACTTTCATTCCTGCTAACTCTTCTCATAGACATAACATTTGTGCTGCTTACACAAGTTTGAGCATAAAAATGCCTTTTACAGCCACATCGGATTTTTGATGGGAATTACAGTGTGCAAGGCAAATAAAAAATCATAGAGAAACAAAATGGCATAATGGATCCCAAGAGGTATACGCTGATACTGACGATTTAAAAAAAATGTATAGTGTTGAATTCATTAAGGGATTCAATTAATTCTTGTTGAATCCAAACGGACTGTGTTTATTTCCATTCACGATTTCAATAACTAAGGGACTCTTGAAGTCGTCTTTTGTGAATGTTATTATTCTTGAGTCCTTCTCTACTCGGACATTTTTGACGTCAAGATTACCTAATGTTATGTTATCGTTTTATTTAGGGCTACTTGTAGTCTTCAAACACCATGTCAGACGTGCTACTGAAGTCGTAAGCTCGAAGAATATATTCAGTGCCTTAGGTATAACATGAAACAACTTTTCCGTGCAAACCTGTAATATCTATTACTGGTGCAGTACTTACCAAGGGCCTACTTACTTTGTTCTTGGTTTTTTTTCTAGTTGACAGTTTCCAATTTGGGAAAATACTGTGGAATCTCACGAGTAACGTCCAAAGCCAATCGCGATTCATCGAGCGCAAGTGCCGTTATCGGCTTTGGCTACAGTTATACTAACTGGGCAATGGGGCTCTTCACGCCCGCGGAAAGTGTGGCCTTGCGTTCGAATTTCAAATAATGCCTCCTTTTGTTTTTAATAGGTTTGTGTGTTGCTAGTGTTTATTTATGTAAAAATGCCGTTATGCGTAGAAACTTTAGGGAAAGTAAAGTATAGGTATGTATTGATATAAAAAACTCTTAGTTGCAGACCTCTAATTATATTATCCTATGTTCTGCATGAATATTGCAAATGTTTACTTAGAAATTATGAACTATATTGGTTGATTAATTAATTTATGTGTGAAGTAATAACAAAAGTTTAAGCAATAAATCACTCGCAAATAAACGCGGTAATGTACCCAACTTTAAATTTTTTCTTGCGCACAAATCAAACATGAAGTTTTAATTAACGTGCTATCACAAAATTTACGTAGTCAAAAAAATCTTATATCTATTGCAATATAATATGATGTATAATGAATGTCAATATAGACGATTTTTTAAAATAATATTTAACATATGCATTATTTTAAATACAATTTTTTTTAAATTAATCTTCCTTATTGTACAAATATATTTGTAAGTAGGAACATTGTACATATTAATATTTTAGAGGTCCAATGTCTACGAGTATGTTGAAAGCCTAACATACGATTAATCAATACCTAACCAGGACAAATCATTCAATTCAAAGAAGCGGGAACTGTGTTTATTTCATATTATTATAGTGGAGTCATGTCATGATTTAATCAGTATTACATGTCATAGAACAGGTCACTCTAATATCAATATTTTTATGTAGGTAGGTATGGGTTAAAAAAATACTCATAAATCTTTGAAACAGTAACCAACAAAGAAACTTTAAAAAATATATATATCATTAATACGACAAAGCTTCTGTAAGGCTTTGATCAGCCATCTCATCAGCCCTCGTAGCATAGGAGTGTTGATAAACCCAGATAAAGATTATAACGCGCGACAAACTAGTGCCATCCCGCTTGTTATTATGATGTAGAGCGAGATAGTGATAGATGATAGAGCTCGTTAAACTTTGTCGCCCTGTTGCCATGGTTAGTAGAAGGCTGATTTACTTTTATGCGCGTTTGTCTAGACTAAGGTAGTGCTAGGCTTTCAAAACTGGTTTTAAAAATAGTACTAGTTTGATATAGAAGAGGCATTCAACAATTAAGAATAAAAAACAGACAAGTGTATGATGCAAGTGTGTGTTCATAACAAGATAGAATGTCTGTCTTTTTGTTCGTACATCTGCCAGTGCATGTATGTTCACATTGTTCACAGACGGCTGGTACGGCCAGGAGATGAGACATGACATCTCATGTATTTCTTTTATTCCGCAAATCAAACATAGAGTGAAAGGTTCCTTCAACTAACATGCAAAATAAAGGTTATGTTTTGGACAGACAATGGCCGGTGATGTATTTGTTGAACACCAATCCATTTGCATCGATATCAGCTAGAGGTATTAACTTTTACTTTCAAACAATAGTTAAATATTAATAAGTGAAACGACCGTGTGTCGTCTGACAAAAGAATTTAGACTATAGACTGCGAGGACAGGTCGTTGTTAACATGATAATTACATTAATATTAATGTAATCATTGACTATTCAGTATCTAAAGTCTAGAGTTTAAGATAGTCTGGGTTTGTTTCGGTTTAATTCAATTCAGAATGTCTTTATTATCATAGGATATTAATAATTACTTTGTTTTGTTTTGTTTTGCACAAACGTTGATGTCAAATCGTTAGTTACAACTAAGTTTAGTGCCGCTTCCACGCTCCAAGGCGCTTGCAGAAGAAGGGGCAACAAACTGCACTGCAGCATTTTCTCCAAGGACGCTTAACGTCTGACTACTGTAGTTACTCGTATGTTAGGCTAAGGATTTACCTTTATTTTTGAGGGTTTTTTAATTTACGAAAATGTTAACAAAACAACAAAAAGTTTTATATTCGTCCGTGTAAACGCTAACCGTCAGCGTCGGCTTTTTTAAAGTCGCTACTTTTTTGTGGCGCGCCGACGGCATGCACGGCATTTCATTGAAAAATGAATTACGTATAAGTAGGTTAAACTAAATTGTCTTAAAATCGGGTTCGGCTGACAACATATATTACATGTGTTATCATTACCACTTAGTTTGAATCACGTCCTGGCACTTTCTACAGGTTAGCATGCGCGCGGCATGGCTTGACAGCAGCAATCAGTAGCCACCTAGCGATCCCACGCACTATTGTGCAATGTTTGTATACAATGCACATTGACATGGTTCTCGATCACTTGACTTGTTCCACTTTAATAGCGCTTTTGTATGTGTTGAATTTATTATAATAATAATAGAAAACGTAGAGTTCCTCTTGCGCAGATCGTAAAAGGCGATCAATGAAATAGGCGATACTCGAGGGCTTGTTCAAAATATCTGTTTGTGTTCCTAATAAATAAATAGATATCCTAGCAACCTTTAGTTATTTCCTATTTCTGTTTTCCATCTGCTATATTGATAGTTTGTATTCGAAAAATAATGTCATCCGTTTGATATTGAATAGGCCACTATTTTCTTCTCACTAGATTCTTAGCTATGCCTAATCCATTAAAAAGTACCGTGATAATGTTCTGTATTATATAAAATCAATGGCATTGAGCCATTGATTTTATTTTATCTGAATTTTATAATATAATTTTTCTCTCGATAAGAAGTGATGCTAATCGACAAACTATGGTTTTACATGTTACATGATGTATTTACTATTATCACGAATTTTTAACCGTCTAAATCTTAGGTAAATTAATGTAAAATGTATAAACAACACATATATAAAGGTGAAATCATTTCAATGCTTGAATGTTCATAACACCGCCAGTGTTCTACGACAATCGCGTCTTGTCATCACAGTTGTAGTCTATTCTACACGTATCTTCGTGATCAGTTGACAACTCTACGTTTCAGTTCCCAGTGAAAGCCGCCCTCCGTGACCCTTGTTGCCTAGAATAGGCCTATAAATTCTACTTCTGTACAGTTCAATTTGTTTATTGATCTGCATCTTAGTTCCACATACTACCGTAGTAGACTTAGTCTTGAGTTCTTGACTCAGTCGATTCCATCCCGTTCATCGTACCTTCGTTATTATTATTGTTTAGAATAGGCCTATAAATTCTTCTTTGATTCAATACAATTTGTTTATTAATTCCCATCTGAGTTCTATCATGGTATAGATATATATAGATACGTCCTATTGAGGAATAGTCGAATGAAAAACCGGGCATGGGAGAACGATCTTGCTCATCACATTTTCATGATCAGTTGAAACTTTCTGTTTCCCAGTGAAAGTTGTCCTCTGTGACCCACCTCCTTAGAGGAATAGGCCGGTGTAAAATTATACGCAATAGGGTGCCGACTGGCAGCTTGTTAGCAGTGAGAAATGCAGCAAAATATCTGTATGGCTTATTAGAATATACACGCTGTGCTGTGATTTCAATTTAGGAGTATTCTGGGCAGTAAGTTACTATAGAAACCATTAACCTAACTTCCTTTTTAATCACTTGTAGCAGAAAAATAAAGCAATATGGTTGATGTTCGATAATAAAGAAGTTAATTGGCGTAAATGTAGTACCAGACATTTTTACTTTGTTTTGTGATTTACGCTTATAACATTCAGAGTCAGAGCGTTTTGAAGTTACTGTTTACTATTTATTTTTATTTTACTTATTATTATTATTAATAATAATAAATCTGTTGGGATAGCTTGAAGCTAAAGATGAATTTCACCATGTGGAATTTCTTTTCCAAAAATCGTACTTCTAACTCCCACTTTCAATGTGGTCACCAAAGAAAACTCAAAAGAATATGAAAGCCCCGAACAAAAGTAGCTTTTACTTTCTGAATGTTTGCATAGACTGGGACTTGCAAATGCAGCCAGTAAATACTTATGTCCAACAGGACATAAACGTAACGTAACCATAAATACGAAAAACAAAGAGGTTTGTCGCCTACTTACCGCTGACAATCGGCGTGGATGAATGGCTTGCTATTGTGATTCAAATGTGGCGTGAACTTGTCTGAATGGCCACCGTGTCCTAGACAACAAAACGATAATGGCCTTATAAGAAATTGCTAATGAATGAAAGGATAATTGGAAAATTAAATTTGATTTGAGTGAGAGTATTTCGCCATGTACTGAGACCTCACTCAAACAGAAAATTGGTTATTTCTATAATTATTACATATATATTTATTAAATATTACATATAAATTCTGTCTTAAGACTCTTAAGTAATGAAATCGTCCCTATAAAAATATTTTTAATATACAACGCATATCTTTATTTAAAAAAACGTTCATAGAGATACGACGTCATAAATATTATTGCCTCGCAAAGTGACAGCTTAAAACGTATAATCACAAGTACGGCACTTGACTGATTTCCAAAACAATTTCTAACGAGACAGCATTTGCTAATGACTCTTAAATCCTCGAACACCTGTCTACAAACGGTCGTCATGTACCGATGCAATCACGTGGGAAATGTAAAGCCACAATAGCTGCTATTAAACTAACGACACGGGAAAATTGAGAACTCATATGGTGTGTGGCAGAAACCACACAATGATTCTAAAACTTTCGCTTTTACATGAACCATTGTTAACTTGTTAGCTAAACGTATTTACTTTGATGATATAATCGCCTAAAACAAATCGATACATTAAATATACGTAATCACTTCCTGCAATCGCTCTAATGTATAATTTAATTGTTGCAGATGGCGTAGACAAGCAGATAAAGATATCCATCACAAATGTTATTGAGCAACCGAATGGAAGGGGAAGCTATATCAACGAACACGTTGATCACGACGATAAAAGGTTTCAACACTGACGGGAGAGAGCACGGAACTATCAAGGCACTGCTGAAAAACTTCATACTACCAGAAAACAATAGCATGGCTATAAAGGAAAGTAAAAGTGATAACAAGTGTGTCTACTCTGTCCCGATTAAGACCTTATCCCCTACGAATGACAGAATTAAATCAATAAATGAGGCAAAGATGGCGTTTTTAAACTCCACTGTAAACTCTCCGCCCCCTCGGCCTCAAACAGTCGTGAAGAAGATTGAGCCAACCATTCACTATGCTCAGTTAGCGATCACTACCTCCAGCGAGGATACCAGAAGTACGGGAGGAGGAAAACATATAAAACTGTGTAGAATAGATTCTAAAGAAAAGAAATTAAGCTCAATTCCGCTAGACATATCGCCCAATGTAAAGAAAAAAGTTGAACAACAACAAAGAAAAGTTAGTTTTAAAATTAAAAACGCATCATCGTCTTATCGACGGCCACCATTAGCAACGAAGACGATGACAATAAAAAGTAGTAATGTTGCCGAGCTGACCAAGAAATTCAATAATTTGGTGACTGATTCCCATAGCCCATCTTTAAAACAATCAAAACTTGTGAAGACCATCGAGGATTTACAATCAAGCTCTCGCTGTTCAGCCAGCAACAGTTCTACCCCGTCATCCACTCTTAGCTCTAGCCCAAATATCAAAATCGTTGTCAGACAGAAAAGGGGATCTAGAAGACGGAATAATAGAAAAAGGTGCTCCAGTGTGGATTCTATTGACAAATTGCTATTGTCTGATAACTCTACGACTAAGATTCGCGTTATACGATCCAAATCAGACGGCACAAAAATCCCAAAGTCCCCTAAAAGACAATTAAAATACCAAGATGCTAGTACAGAACAAAGTGGGTCAGATTGCGTAGATGGCAGCCCTGTTAAATCGAAAGCCGATGAACCAAAGAAAGAGGCAAACTTACCGCAGAGTAACGTAGTGAAAAATGTGATAAAAAAGTTTGAATGTGAAATTACCGCCCAATCAAGTTTTAGCACGTTAAAAAGACAAAACGACAGTAAAAGCACAATCCCAATAAAAGAAAAACCTAAGGTACCTGAAAAGAAATCATCATTAGTTTTAACAAAAAATGTAGTAGTAAAAGATGGTGTTCCAAAAATTAAAACGATCAAATCTGTTAATAATAATACTGTCCAAAAACAAGAAGAAAATAGAAATCCACCAGTCGAGGTGTTGAAAAAGAAAGAGCCTCTATATTCTTCATATGAGAAGAAGAAATTTAAGACAAATTATATACACTCAGAAAAATTACCCTTAAAAGTGGTTGAGATTATTCAAGAAGATGTAAATGAAAATACGACAATAATAATAAATTCAGATGAGTCGCGAGAAGCAACTCCTTGTAAACAAGAAGAAGAAAAAACATACCAAGATTTAAGTTCATGCATAACTCCTAACGAATCATTTCTTTGGAGAAGAAAAAGTAGCTCCTATTCAGATATAGAAAAGTCTCCCTTAGAAAGTCCATACAGTATCGTCTGCATATCTCATAATGAAATCATTATAAATGGTAATCAGGAAACTCAAGTAATCTCACAAGAACAAGAATCTCAGAAACTTGATTTAGATGAATCTCAAAATGGTAATGAAGTTGAAAAAAATACTAAATGGGATCCTTGCTCTGACTTTGAATCAAATCTAGTCGAAGCTATAAATAAAGATGTTCTCGTTGGCTTCACACCAAAACCTCAGAAAATAAACGTGGTTGAAAATGACTATGAACTTTTGGAACCAAAAGACCAAGAAAATGTTGTAGTAATTCCTATCAAAGCAGTTGACACAAGTATGTCATCAAAAATGAACTGTCCTTTGCCGGAAATTCCACAAAACAGTCCACCCAATGAAAGAGCAAAGGAAGACAATATTTACCAGTGTCTGTTAGAACTAAGATCACATCCAGAAGGTGACGAAAGCAGTTTTCACAATTATGAGCTATGCAATAATAAGTTGGAAGAAAGGACGCGTGGAGATGGTGACAGTGACGATGGATACGAGTATTGTAAATCACCTGTCAAGCCATACTGCGTGACGTCCAGTTCTGGCATTCAAATCGCAGAGAACTACCGACCTGCGCCTTCAAATGGCAATATAAAAAACTATACCATATCCAAATCGGTCAGTGGGACTTCGACCGTAAGTTACGAGAAGATTGGATCTGAAAGAATTTATGAAAAGATTCCGCCTCAACCTCCGAAGTCAAAAGACAGTAGCCCAAATAGTAGCGGTAGTAGACACTCTTTCGTATCGTCGGATTACACGGGCTACAACGATTCCGAAAATATTTACGATACGATCAAACACGGGGACGGGACTTCTTTGTCGCATTGCTACGAGAGCATACCAAACAGTCCCAGCATGGTTAAGCTAAGAAACAACGTGAGGAAGCAGCTATCGTCTGCCATACAAAAACGGTTATCTTTCGATACTGTGTCGAACATCAGCCACTGCACGATATCCAGCGAGCAGAAGACGAATAGCATCTACGGCCAGAGGTCTGTGATGAGCTACAACGGACAAGAGATCGCGTTCCAGGTTCCTGGCAGTGAGACCAGCGTCAGTGACAGGAGCGACGACTGGGTCGATATATCTGATGAGGAAAAGACTGAAGAGCAGAGGATAATCATGTAAGTAATCATATTTTTTTATGAATCAAGATTATACATTAAATCACCCAATAACAATCTTTTAAGACTGCAGTCTTCGACCGTAGGAATTTTTTATTGAACACCCGAATGTATATTTTCTATCTACTCATATGCATTGCGCTGTATTGTACATGCCCTCTGAAAAGAATTTAGACGAATACAAAAGCGCAGCGAGCGGTCTGCCTTATCAGCGTTTTCGTCCCCATATTTATTTGAGAATTTCGGAGAACTTTAAATTTTACTATCTTTTTGCAAAAGACAAATTATTTTTATTTATTTATTGTACGTGTTTAAGCATGAATCAATCTTCTTAAATGTATAAGTATTTTTTATTTTTTAACTCAGTCGTATGCGCAAGAAATCCGACGACGTATTCGCTTATATTTTCTTCAAAGTTTAACCTTTTTAACTAAGTTTTTGAATGAATTTAAAAAAAAATTACTAAAATCATTTTCATTCACTTTTTAGGATTTTCTTTGTCTTTATTTCTCTGTAATTTATTCACAACATGTTTTAAAATTCCGTGTAAACAACAAAGACATGAACGTCGCGCACCTCAAAAAATTTAAACACGTCTCAGGTTATTTGGAATTAAACAAACTATTACAATGAAAATCAATACATTGTCTCATTCACTTTTTTAATACTTAAATAAACTTCAATTTACCATATCTTAACATATTGTTACTAAGATAGTTTGACTCCCATCTCCGAAAGCTCCGAAAAAGCAGTCAAAATCACTAAAAATAAGGACTGGGCCCTTAAACCTAAGCAATATAGACACCCTGTAACTCGCAATCAATACCTCGATTGACCCAATTTGTTGTCGGTATAGATTTTGCAATATCTTCCTATCACAGTTTCCAAAGAGCAATGTAAACAATATTATCTGTTTTTGATAAAAAATAATATTAAACTAATGCCATTAGAACCAAAATTGTAGTCAACGATGCTTTACACGTTTGTTTGTTGTGTAAAGTTTGGGCGTTTATTATTTACATTATAGTTATATTACAATGAATATTGTCGTTTTGGATTGCAGTGTTCAAGAAATAAGCCGTGGGAGGAAGAGCCCAATCAGCTGGTCGCAAAAGGTGCGGCATCAGTGGCATAAATCACCCGAGCACAGAGACAATCAAAAAGGTCAGTTCATAATATTAATTCACACATCGTAAATAGGAAGCAAAATTAACATTGTACAGTAATTCATTATATGAATTTAATACAATATAAACATTATTAAAAGATGATATTCGTAGCGCCATCTGTGATTTTGCGACCGAACCACCAATATTCGTAGATGTCAGACTTAAATGCTTGAATACTTTACTTGGATGTTTAGCGTCGATCACGCTAGATGGCGGTCTTTGTGAATATGTACATTGTACATTTTTACGTATTCTATCACGTTTTATCCCTTACAGGGTACACAGTGACTTAAAGGTAATGTCTTTTTTAATGACTTTCATTGATTCGAAGCATTGTCTTTTACTATTTGCAATCGCATTTTTTTAAATATGTATAACGATTTTGCTACAATGATCATTGTTTATGTGAGTATTTTATCTATTTTGTACAAATATGCAGATACTATTCTGTATTGTATGTTCGTTTGGTTTTCTCATAATTATAACCTTTTTTTCTGGAAACATGATAAATTCGTAATAAAACATTCATGAATTTATTAGCGTAATCATAAGAGCAAAAATACTTCTTTGACTATTTTTATCATGAATAAGTTCATATTTTTACCTGTTAAAATCCAATATAAAATTTCTTTGCTCTACATATCAACATTCGCATCAAAAAAACAACAAACGTCATTAAAATTCGTTCAGTAGTTCGTTTATAACAAGTATGGATGTTGCAAGTCGCTACCGAAAATTTCAAAATTGCGGAAAATACAATGAGCTACTCGTAGTTACTCATTAGTCGGCAATAAAATTGAGATGTTAATTATATTTGATCCCGACCTCGGTGTTTCAGACAATCGCGTCCTAATTTCCATCGCACTGTACCCAGGTCCCAGGCTATTGCACGTCGATGTACAAGTGTCATAACATTAATAATGTTTATTGTGGCTTCGCAACAAGATTTACACACATACAGACATCACAAAAACAGACACAGAAGGATAGCTTTAGCTGTCTCAATATCATCCACGCTTATTATAATTAATTGTTTAACAAAAAAACAACTGACTTCATTTGCTTTGAGGAGTTTCGTCCATATCTCCAAAGTTCTTCATCATGTCTTCACCAAATTAATATGGGACCAATTTGGTAGTAAAGGCTTTCAAATTAAAAAAAAATCAAAATCGATTTACAATTAGCGAAAATATCCGTAACATGAATATAAAAAAAATAAAAACATACGGGTAGAATTGATAATGATAACCTCCTCCTTTTTGAAGTCGGTTAATAAAATAAAGTTACCCAGCGCGTCTGCCTGTTTGTATTGTACACGAACTTCGAACTTACTGAGCTGATTTTGATGAGGTTTTTAAAAAACACATACCAGTGCGAAGTAGTATGGTATATGTTACAATATTTTTTATCTTGATAAATAACTAGGATGTGGAAGCTTGTTAATGGAAAATCTATTTGAGACATGAACTTTGTATGAGATTAGGATTTGGTTCATTGACCTGCTGGTTACATTAAACAGGATTTATCTAAGTATACGACGCTCTAGATCCCAAAATTCGAACTCTTCAACGGCTACCATCGATATTACCGTTTGTGTTTAGAAAAACTGCAGCTACGGTTATTTTACTCATTCGTGCTTCAGTGTTCGATCCACCGCATTCTACACTAGATACGGTCTGATGGAGGCCAATAAAGGGCTATATATGTGATAAAATTCTGGACTAGTGGAATTTCATCTCGTTCTTTGCCATTGACACGATAATGAGAAGTGTTTGTATGAAGTTTCGCATGTGTACGTGCTTAATTTGTGCGCCAGTGGGCAATGTAATGGCAGTTTATGTTGCAACAAGTTCACGGGCCGCCGCCGGTGTGGGCGGCTGCCGGATTCCTGAGTCGCTTGCCGACGGTTTGTTAGCACAATCATACATTGACAAACGTGAAATAACAGTCAAAGAAATTAGATTTTATTGCTTAAAAAATCTTTTAATATTAGTAGTGTATGTATTGAACTTTAAAGGAAAACTATCATCGTTAAGATAGCTACAGCAATTAGGAGTTACAGCCGCTAAACTGACAATTTTATTTGACCCCCAACTTTCAAGCGTTCAACAGAACCGATTTTCATCAAACATGGCTTTAAGAACCATCTTGACAATCTGGGTTCGATCCCCAGCCAAGGCAAGTTGAAAAATAGGCTTTTTCAAATTGTCCTGGGTCTTAGCTGTTTATCTATTTATGTATTTAATATAAAATATAGTATCGTTGAGTTAGTATCCCATAATACAAGTTTCAACTTACTTTGGGTCTTGCCCAATCAGTGTTGTCAAAAATGTAAAAATATGGAAAATAAAGTTACCGATGTTGTTACGTGAAACTTCGGAACTCTGAGCGTGGCCCGACACACACACTTGGTGCGTTAGTTATTTATCATATCGTCCCTTTAGCTTTATACTCTGGTATAAATTTTTTTGTAGATATTCATTTTGTACTGAGAGTAAAAATATTATTTCGCGAGTTCTATAACCTAAGTAGTGGCACTGTGGCAGCTGTGATAGCAGGTGCAGATAAAGCTGACCTACATTGATAACCGCAACTACTTTACCTCCAGTTACCCCACTGATGGCACCCCTCGCGTGTCTTCCTGTCAGTTTTCAAGGGGTATCTATAATTTATTTGTTTTAATAATTTTATTATAGCAAAATCACGCGTAAATAAACATTTGTGTTTATTTTACTTCAACTTAGAAAATACATACGTAGTAGGTAACTGACCCTCAATGCACGTATAGGTAGGACCTGAATTTTCCATTCGTAAGTATTTTATTTTATTGAGAAACTGTATCACTTATGATTATATCCGAAAGCTTTATAATATTCTTATATTCTCTTAAATATAATATATGTGTTTCTATCTTGTTATGTAAACGTTTCCATCCTGAAAAATCTTAACATTGACCAGAGGCTCCTTAGTACCTGCCCGCAGCGAGTACTTCAATACTTTGGTCATATAGCCAGAAAACCCTCCGATAACCTAGAGAAACTTATGGTGACCGGTAGGATGGAAGGAAAAAGATCGAGGGGCCGTAGCCCGATACGATCTGACCAAATAAAAGAACACATGAACACCAAGATCTCCAAGGCACTGGAAAAGGCAAAAGATCGCAACAAATGAAAGGAGATCGTTAGAAAGCTAGGTCGGGCACATCGCAACGCTCAGCAGTGAGCAGACGACTGAAGGAGGAGGAGGATCTTGTTATTACGGGTCTTCCAATAGGGACATCCGAACTTTTACAATAGATAGCGGCCATGTTGTTGAAGCTACATTTGTGAAACTGGCTGTCATTTATTCAGTCTGTTTCATAGACCTAGAATTTTTTATGGTCTGTTGAGCCAAATCACCATGAATGGATATATATTCTCATAAAATAAATATATGTTTTGTTTCTATATTGTTTTCGGTTCGATACATAGACAGATCAGATAAAGATAGAAATAATAAAAACTAAAATAACATGGCCTACCTATGAGAAAATTTGTGAAACTCGATTGAATAACACACGAGGAAAAGCAACTGGCTCAATATTTTTTTCTCCTAGACCAAAGACATAGATATTGAATTACAAATAATTAAAATTTTAACAAAAAAAAACAACCGACTTAAATTAATGCATACGGGAATTAACGCGAAACGTACCTTTTTTATTTATTTGAGTCAAGCTGGGACCACGTCCGTTGAAACCCGAACGAAACGTCAGCAAAATAAATAAAAAAAGGTACGTTTCGCGTTAATTCCTTTCCGCGTTTTTAACCGACTTAATTTTTTTTAAGGAGTTTTATCCATTTCTCCAAAGTTCTTCATCATATCTTCACCAAATTAAAATGGGACCAACTTGGTAGTAGAGGCTTTCAAATAAAAAAAGAATCATCAAAATCGGTTCACAACTGGCGAAGATATCGCGTAACAAACATACATAAAAAAAAAAAAAACATACAGTCGAATTGATAACCTCCTCCTTTTTTGAAGTCGGTTAAAAATAATTGCTACTATTAGACGAGTGTCATTGTGTCCCTGTCTACGAAAGTAAAAGGCACTTTCAAAGAGCGTTCTCCTTCCTAATGTCTGTCGCCTCGTATACATTTTTTGTTCCTTGTCGACCTTTCTACTTCTTCTTTCTTTTTTCATTACGTCTCCCAAAGTTATCAAATTTACCCAATTACATTTTTTTTTTGTTGAAAGCTCTGATTCGAATGCAAGAAATGCTTTATAATCCATTTGTTTAATTGGTTGGTGGCTTTTTCAAAGACGTGGCCTTTGTGGCGCGCCGACGGCATGCACGCCATTTCAACAAATTAACTGTACAATCAGATGTTCAGGCGCAATAATGCGTACCTACTGAATCTATTTATTTTTTATTTGAGCAAAATCAAACCCACCTATCGGTAAATTTCTAATATCTACTACTACTTTCTAAGTGGATATTTGTTTATTTGAAAATTAGTTATTAATTGTGTATGAGAATATTAAAATCATTATACTACTTTATGTTCGTTCGGATGTGTGTTGCTTAATTACGCCAAAACTATAAACCTTTTAGCAGATTTATTCCCTATGAATGTAGTTACAGGCAAACGCTTACAAAAATAAGATTTTGCATATAAAAAAAAACAGTTAAACCGATAAACTAAAACAAAGTGATTGGTTTTAAAGCTTATCAACTTGATATGCTTATGAATAGACTATTTGCTAACAACGAGTATGAAAAAGACATCAACGCGCCGCGTGCAATGCATAATGAGATATCAACATTCGACTACCGTAAAGAAATAAATAAATTTACAAATAGACAGATAAGCATCGATTGCAAGATTCAGTGTGCTTAGGTACTTATTTTCATGCCATACACAACTCCGGACCAATTATAATGTTAAGCGGTGCATGTTCTGAAATTAAGGCTATGTTCACACTCCGCGTTTCTTTTACCGATTGTAATCCTTAGATTTTGACTTATAATAACATTTATCTTTTGTATATAACATATCTCGATTATAAAAAATAAGAAACTGGTATTTTCATTATAAAATTTATGATACCTTTACATATTTTTGATAGCTTAAAAATCTGAAGATAATGTGTATAGGATTTCTAACCACACGAATACAGCCAACCTAGTACTTTTACATAAGTAAGATGTAACAGTTTCTTGTACGCCAAAGCAAAAATATTAACAACGGGCGATCTTATCGCTAAAAGCCATTTCTTCTAGACAACCGATCTGAGATCAAACCCCCGCTGTGATCAAAGCCTAACATTGAAGATCCGTGTTATATTCGTTTTTAAAACAGATATCGTATGTGGACAGACAGACAACATGCTTTCTTTCACCACACTTCCGGCTGCATTGTAGTGGGGCATTACAGGAGGAAAAGCATGTCAGGAAGTGATGAAACCGCGGTGCAGACACTTATTGTCCATATGCATGTCAAACCATAATGTTCGTGTTATGCCGATGTGCAGTGAAATAACTGTATTTATAGCTTCGCATAGCTATTACTTGAACATACATAAATATTATATAACATGGATAAGATAGTACTTGAACTACGTAATTGCCCCCATTTTCTTAGTATCAGATATATACAAAAACGTGTAACAAAAAGGGGGTATCAACCCGAAAGGGAGTTAACGTACTCACCAATGTGAACAACTTTTACTATGGGACCATCACCCTGATATCGCAAAAGAAAATCTGCAGCTCCATACATTTTGGCACGGTAGGTATTTAATTTTGTATGAACTAGTATGTTAACACCCTTTCTGGTTGATATTTATACCCTCTTTTCGTTACACGTTGTATAATTGCTGTAGGGATTACGTATATATTAGTTACTGAAATAACTAATTGCTTTTTTCGTATTTTATTTACATAATTAAAGACTGTTTACAATAAGATAAACTTGTTATTTATGTATAAAAGAACCTAGAATGCACCAGCTGCTTCTTTTACCACGCAGATCATAAAAGCTGATCGAGACAAGAAACGGAATCATATGCCATTATTAAACCTATGAAGGTTCAATAATGGGACATGATTCCAATGAGACATAGGTGATCCCTTTTCTACCTCCATGCCCACCATCACGCTAAACGTGGACTTTGGGTCTGAGGGCCTATTTTTGTATTTAATAAAATAGGTATTTATATATTTTTTTTCTTTAGCTTTTCAATTTAAATTTATGATGACTACAAAACCAACGCCGTTTGCAAATCATAGCACTTATCCGGACTATTCCAATGCCAGTCCCGTAAAGTAGTCTAATCTGCAATTTACGACAGACAAGCAGTAACCAACCGATTTCCATAACAGTAATTGTCTGAACACAATCCATTTCTATTCTATTTCAATTGTTGCGGTATTGTCACTGCAGGGTATACAGTTGGCGAGTGAATGAACATAGATTTACTCGACCGTCACTTTGGAAGTTGAGTGATTTAACAAACCAATCACAAATTTAAAAGCGTGAAGTCTATGCCTGATATAGCAAAAAATACAGTTTCATTTCAGTGCTAAGATTACATACTCGTACAAATAGTTCTTTTTTTGCACCACAAGGCCACTAAGGAACCACACAGATCCAGTGTCTGATTTCATATACGAGTACCTATATAAATGGTCTATTTGGTATTTCATCATCATCATCATCCGTGCATATTCCCGGTTACATCCACAGAGCGACTGCCGTCTGACCTGCACAATCTGCAACCCAAAGAGTAGACCAGAATCAATCCTAGGATAGGTTTAAACAAACGCTACGTGGCGTTCGGGACCCACAGCTTACGTGCCTCCCGATGCACGGAATCATCTTTGTTTTCGGATAATCAGGTGATTTAAGCCTGCAATATCTTAACCAGATTGGAAATAACTTTCACAAAGTATGCTTCCCAGTGGGATTTGAACCTTGACCACTGGACCATGGAGGCAGTCAATTTGGTATTTAAAACACACAGATTGAGCTAGCCCCAAAGTAAGTTTTAAACTTGTATAATGGGATGCTAACTCAACGATACTATATTTAAATCTAAATAAATAAATGTATATTATTACAAAACAGTCAATTAATGTATGTGGAATTACAGCCCGATATTTAGATCAGCGTGAAACCGGCCAAAGAACTAGCCTTAGTTCAAAGTTGTTTTATTGACTCTACCAATATGAACGTTCCAATGACTAGTGATTATAGTAACAATTATCACTGGCTGAAGCTTTTGTCGGCAGTTCGTACACTATACTCACTATTACGAAATGAATAGGTATAAGTTGCTAATACTTCCTTATTGGGTGACGCGCAGCCGGCAGCCTTTGTGCAAAACTATTATTTAGCTGTCTGTTTTGTGCCAAACATTTGTACGCGTCTGACGGTGGTGCAAATTAAACAAAATTGTGCAGTCAACAACAAAACAAGCTACCCAAATTCATTATTGTTTTGTCACTGTTAGATGTACTGCAACTTGCTGCTGCTGCACCAAAACAGTAAAATATTTTTACTATTATAAATAATAGTAAAAGAAATCCTAAAATTGTAGATGTAGCCGTCAAGTCTGCCAGATTCAAATTGGATTGGGCAGGACATGTGTGCTGTATGCAAGAAGACAGGTGGAGTGCCCTACGTCATTCAGAAACATTATTTATGGAATTATGTTTCCCAGATAACGTTCAACCACTAGCTTAATTTACATAATTATTATTTTCTTGATGTTTATCAACCTGATTGGGCCCTGAGCGTCACCTTGTAGGTGAAGACCATATGGGTGAAGACGTAGGGGTAAACCTCAGAATAAGGATACAGATCTGTGGGGTAGACAAAGAAAGAGGTAGACAAAGAAATAGATGGCGGGATGACATCGCAGCAGATTGCTCGGGATAGAGATAGAAGGAGAAAAGAAGAGGGAGGCCTTTACCCAACAGTGCGACACAATATCTGGCTAATTAAAAACAAAAAAGTAATGGTCAACAAATAAAAACATCGATAACTTGTCGCCACCCATAAAGAAAGGTATTTTCACTGCTAGCCCCTTGATCCAAAAATGCATTAATGTACATCTGTACATATTCATTAAAGTACGTCTTTACATCTTCTTATTGTGGTGGTGATTTAGTTAGATGCCAAACTAAGATCTAGTTACGGGCCATAATAATTTAAATCCAACCAATCGAACATGCGCCTTATACAGACCATCAGACAGGCTCGTCCAACATTCATGTTCATAGAAAGTGACATCGCTTACGTTTCTCACCTTAGTTGGGCCAGTGATTCAACGGTCTTGTGTAAACAGGTACCCTGACATCACAATACAATTGAAATACTTAATTAACAGATGTATATGATGAATTTACTATTAAATATTACTTAATAAACTTTCGCACACTAATGCATATTTAGAGCTCTTATCTAACTAAGTAAAAACGACTATAATTTATTTTTTAAAGGTTTTGGATTTGAAATGTTGATATGATAATAAATATTATATAAAATCACCAATGCATCGCTTCCTGTTTCCACAAAGCTCCTAATAAATAATAAACGAAGGAAATATACTCGTATAATGCTACCGCACTATGGGGTTTGATATGCGTCACTTGCCTTACCTACCTGACATTTAAACTCACATTTAAGCTCACAAAATATTTATCCTTACAAAGTTGATAGAAATTCAAGAGTTAGTATCCAAAGGTCACGCTTAGCAAAATGGTGGGCTTACAAATATTATGTAAAATAGCATGGGAAATGAAAAAAATATAATGGAATAAGATGGAGATTTGTCTGAAAGATAATCTATGAGCATTTTCATCCTCGTCAATTATCTTTACATTACAAAAGCTAACCGTGCGTAAACATTTAAATATAAAATACCATCGTGCTAGTGCATGAAACACGACAAACAAATTTTACGGCCAATTTGAACCCAATCGAAGTCGAATGCTGTCCCCCATTCATAATCCTATTTAGTTCCGAGACGACCTGGTAAAAGACGGCAGCGTCGTGAGAAAACATAGCTGTGACCTGTGGTTAATGTAATCAATAGTAAATAAATAAGTTTCTAATTGTACGATAGCAATTTCAATGTTACTAATTTATTGTGGAAAATCGATAGAAAACTTCTTTTTGAGATTATTTAAGGTTGGCTGATTGGCTCTTTATATCACTCGCTATACATTTTTTCCTATTTTTAACACTAACCACTCCGCTGATTGGCTCTTTATATCACTCGCTCTACATTTCTTCCTATTTTTTAACACTAACCACTCCGCTGATTGAGTCTTTATATCACTCGCTCTACATTTCTTCCTATTTTTGACACTAGCCACTCCGCTGATTGACTCTTTATATCACTCGCTCTACATTTCTTCCTATTTTTTAACACTAACCACTCCGCTGATTGAGTCTTTATATCACTCGCTCTACATTTTTTCCTATTTTTAACTCTAACCACCCCGCTGATTGCTGATTGAGCCGTGTGGTTCCCGGCAGAGTAGAATAGGACCACTCCAAGTCTTCCCGTGGATGTCGTAGAAGGCGACTTAGGAAACACAAGCTAAACAAAACTTATAAACATCAATGAGACCTCTCCAACCCGTCTGGCCAGCGTGGAGAGTGTAGGCCAAATCCCCTGACTGCTCTGGCTAATATATGGCTCTGGTAGTACAGAGAGGGTCGTGGTCCTGCAGTGGAGACTAAAATAGACCTGATGATGATGATCACTCGCTCTACATTTCTTCCTATTTTTGACACTAGCCACTCCGCTGATTGGCTCTTTATATCACTCGCTCTACATTTTTTCCTATTTTTAACTCTAACCACTCCGCTGATTGAGTCTTTATATCACTCGCTCTACATTTCTTCCTATTTTTGACACTAGCCACTCCGCTGATTGACTCTTTATATCACTCGCTCTACATTTCTTCCTATTTTTTAACACTAACCACTCCGCTGATTGAGTCTTTATATCACTCGCTCTACATTTCTTCCTATTTTTGACACTAGCCACTCCGCTGATTGGCTCTTTATATCACTCGCTCTACATTTTTTCCTATTTTTAACTCTAACCACCCCGCTGATTGACTCTTTATATCACTCGCTCTACATTTTTTCCTATTTTGACACTAACCACTCCGTTGATTGGCTCTTTTCATCACTCGCTCTACATTTCTTCCTATTTTTAACCGACATAAAAAAGGAGGGTATCAATTCGACTGTATGTGTTTTTAATTTTTAGGGTAGTTACGTACCCAAAGGGTGCAAACGGGACCCTATTACTGAGACTCCGCTGTCCGTCCGTCTGTCACAGAGGCTCTATCTTTTGAACCGTAATAGCTAGACACTTGAAATTTTGACCGATTCACTAGTTTACAAATTTTTATTTTTTTTATATACCCCTCATTAAACCTATACCAGTACTAACCAAGTTGGTCCCATTTTATTTTGGTGAATATATAATAAAGAACTTTGGAGATATATATTAAGTCCGTTGTGTTTCTGACGTGACAACGTCTAATAACTCGATACTACGGGCTGCATGCACGAAAAAGATGACGTCATTGTCCCGTTGCGCTCATTGTTGCGTTCCGCAAGCAAGAGCGCGGTACGAACGAGAGAGAGGCATGATCGGCTCGAGCGATCGGCTCAGTTCGGAATGTTTGACATTGTGACGTCAAACTACCGTCCGTAAACCGACTTTACAGACAACCAATTTTTTTGTTAATAATTTAATTATGACACTAACAATTCCGCTGATTGGCTCTTTATGTCACTAGCTCTACATTTCTTCCTATATTTGACACTAACTACTCCCATTGTCCTTCATATTGCACGTATTTCTAGGCTTTCCTTATCCTTTGTAGCCAGTATCTATCCACGTTTCAGACAAGTTTACTTTAGGTATATTTACAGTAGAAGTTAATTTATTAAGCTGATCAACTATGCAAATAACTCAATACGTCACATATCTAGCAGGTTTTTTTTATAATTCCAGTTCACCTTCGTTCAATAAAGCGCTTCCTGAAGCCACGGTAAGCACGGCAACGATAACATTTATTATACACTGGTAATTTTATAACACTATTGTAAATTATTATCTATTTTATTGTTACAAATTGGAGTTGCTGCTGATTAATTATCTAAATGTGGATGATGACCTAATACAAGAAACAAACATTATTATGTAATAAATCATAAAATATTGTGTCAACTTTTATACACTGTACGATTCCTTCATACTTAATTATTTTCATTCAAATCTAAACAATCGTCTACAAGTTACTCATCCTTGACGGTTCAAGAAAAACGTTCATAAGCATTACAAATCGGGCAACCGCTAAAAAGTAGATACTGTTGTCGTAGGCTTTAATGTTTTGATATGCGTAACGACCGCTGAGACATTTCCAAATTGGCGAGTAATGCGATGACTTGAACCATTAAACTGATATGCATTTTCAGAACGAGTCGTTGTGCGTCATTTCACTTGATTGGATTCGAAAAGATAAATATTCGATAGCTGTTGGAGGAATGCGTGAACAAACGATTTACGAGTATGTATATAAAAGCTTTGCTGGTAAACATGATGCAAAAGATCAGTCAACAAACAATGACTGATATGAAATTGTCCCAGACTAACACAATGCAGTGATAAAAACCGTAAATCACCTGTTGATACGAGAAATCTTTCAAGCAGAAGAAAACGGCTAAAGTAACTTACGATACAGAATATCACTGCAGAATCTTTGAAGCTAATCGAAATTTTTATGAGTTAAAAAAATATATCGTATTTTCGCGGTGAAAATAGTTTTGCGAAATTTTGTAATAAGAAATAATTTATGACTTTCGCTTAGCCATTTTGAACAAATGTTGAAGAACGACATAATTATGAGAATCATTTTTGTAACCCGATGACAATAGTTCGGTTACGTCGTCCACTTGTTAAATTCTAAAGGCTATTAACTGTCTTGCAGAAACGTTGCAGCATACATGGTAATGTCGTGCGTGTACTACAATTGTGGAAAATGTAGAATGACCAATTAAATATAAATAGCGAGGATCAGGAAACCGATTCTACGCAGAGATGAGAATAGCCTTCGTTGAGCAACCACGGACAGCCTGTCCCTCAGCGCGAAGCCTGAATAGAATGCAACTTTAAGGCAAGTCAGGAGCGAGAGCGACGCGCTAAATCTCAAAACGTTTTGCAAGCGTTCCTGAACGTGCAGTCAAAATATTCGAACGTGGGATCAATTTTACTATTTATCCGTTCCACTTGTGGCGACTTTGCCGACATTATGTCACATCACAGACACGATCGAGAGCGGTGCTCCAGATTACTTGCGCATTCCAATTAGCAAGTCTTTACCGCCCGTAGCTAAGTTTTTGGTATCGCCATTGTTACTCACCGCCTCACTATTGTCTGCAGTTTCGCTGATTTCGTTATTGACTGCATAGTTTAATTTATAGCTTAATTGATAGCATGTCGCTCTAAATTCTCAGGCAAAACCAGTTTTCTAAAATGCAGCTCTATTTCATTACCTAATATTTATTCCAACTAACCAGATAAACTAAGTAACTAAGCAATGATCGCAGTCTTTTATTCACGATTTAAATTGAAATAAATTCTTTATTACTCCTATTTAAAAATTTACGGATTTCTAAAAAGGCTAGTCAGATTACAATTTTTCATCTGAATGAAACGTGGGTTAGAAACGAGTGACGTTATCCTGATGTGTTTCCTCTACTACAACTTCAAGATACAAAGGACAGGGGTGATGCTAATAAGGTGATTCTGGTACGCCTACACATTGGTTTGCTACAATTGCCGCAAAAGGCTTGCGTGGGAGAGGGACGGCGGACAGCGCGGGGCAGCGCGCTCGCGAGTCAGCCCTGCGCCCGCGCACTTGAACGGACGCGCCGCGTGCACCCCGCCAGTGAAAGTACCATTCGTGACTAAAGCCCATTAACTGCCGTGAACAAAGTTGATCAATTCACATATCAGTGATAAATTAGTGCAATCGTCAGAGTTTGTTTGAAAATACTTTTTGTCGTCCCTATTGTTGAATACCACAGTAGTGACATCGGTACGCTTGTTTTGTTCTCGTGCCGGCCGGCTGCGCTGTGTCAAAACGGATCGTGCAAATGTGAAAAATTACAGCTTCCAAACACATACCAACTTGCGGCACACCTACTGTGTTTACGTAGTTTACTTTCTAGTGTCTCTTTATCTCTAATTGCAAATTATCTTAGTCACGCTTGGCTTCGGTCCATCAAAGTTGGCTTGGTTTAAATTGTTAATCTTAATTAATACAGTTTCATGTGTTTTACTACAAAGCTAACAAGTGTTAGTTTATTTGAAAAGGTTTTTGAATAGCGTTGCGCGTGTAATTAAACTTTCTGCAGTGTGGTCATCTTAATTGACTATAGTACTCATTACCATTTAAATATCCTATTCAATTCTAGTTATACTAATGGCCAACATTTTCGCTAGTTTCCAGTGATGATATTCAATTAGTGTAGCTATCAGTTAAATCAAACAAGTTGTTGACGTAGATACCATTTGTATCCGCAAAACTGACGACCCACTTAAAATAAGCCGGACCTATCTGTCATCATCGGCGAGATTTCTAAACATAACTATGTATTAAAATGTTTAATTTAAATGTTGAAAATGTAACATTTATATTTTTCATTAACCATTCCATATGTTGTATGTTCAATTCATTGTATGTTCCTGGTTCTTAGTTCTGTAATCAATAATCTTCGTATCATAAATCATACGATTTGGTTGATTCAACACAGTAATTTATCATAACTGCAATCTAGTGAAGGAATCTTAACGATTTTGTATTATTGCAAATGGGCAAAGTGCAACGCCTAGCGAAATGTTTCATAAATTAAATGGAAAATTACATAAATCGAAACACAACATAACTTAGTTTAAAAAGACCAATGTCATGAATGACTTCATCAACGAAAATATTGTTTACAATCTCTTTAGTCACCGACTCAATATCCTGTTCATTTTTGTTTAACTAAAACTCACTACCGTGTTACACCGTGTTTAACTATGTTGTAAACAGTAACTAATCCTAACCTAATTTACTCGGAATAAACATAAAACATGATTATTACACTTAATGGTAGAATTTCGATCCATAATTTGTGAACATTTCTGAAATGTAGTCAACAGCATTATCTTCATGAACACTTGTTACGTCTTCTTATTAGTTTCATCTGAATAACGCGATACGTTAGCTGCCCCAGCTAAAACCACGTTATGCGCTCGTATGCTGTATGTTTGGTCTGCAGTATCCTTCCGCGGAACTGATTATTCGCTACGCCTTCATTGTTTCGCAACTTGCAATGCTCTGATTGCAACGCCATACACGCATGCTCATATCTCATGATTTTGTAACTGCACCATAACTGATTCAATTTGCTGATCAATTGCATCTAATTTATCCTCCTGAAACAGTGTAGAAAATCTTTTATAGTAAGCATTAGTTATGATAAATCAGTCACTTGTAAAGATAAGTTGCACAGCTATATTTAGAGTGTTGCAGAACTGACTGCAGTATCAGAATTGAAGTGTGATTTCGCAATGACAATGCGATTTTGTTGCGTTTACCTGACCAACCGTGACTGTTTCAAACGCCGCTTGGAGTGCATTAACCAGGCACCAATGTCAACTTAACTCTTACAAATATGATTATGCGATTTACAACAGAGCTGCTTTTAGCATTGAAATGTAGAAAAAATAAGCGGCACACGATTCTCGCCGCTGGAAACCACCAATGGTACCAGTCGACCCTGAGCCGACGACTGGCGCAGCTGCCGGCGACTCTGTCGTTTTTTATTGTAACTCGACCGACTTGAGATAAGGAAGCAATCAATACCTTTGTCAGTTCATCTCTTAGCTCTGGTATTCAACAATTATTTTAATCCTAATCAATCTAATCTTAGATGTGAAGTGAATGTAATTGTGCAAAAAAGTGTGAATAACAAAAGCATCTCGAAAAATGTGAGGAAAATTGAAGTGAATAAAGTGATAAACAGTGATGATGCAAAATGGTAGCGGAGAGGCCTCCGGTGAACGGCGGCGTGGCGCCGCCGCCGAGGCCAAGAACTTTTCGAAGGAACTGCGGCGATCAAGGTGCTCTAGGCTCTACATCATTTTTCTAATTGCTATTTGAAACACGAGGAGGGCTTGGAAACGATCCGGTTTCCAAACCGCTCGTTTGATAATAACTAACTTATTATATAACTGTTGAGTTTTTGTGCGAAATACACAACTTTCGTAAAACAAGCAAATTACACCATGTGTTTAAACTTGCAAAACACTAGGAGAAATCTAAAGTTCGAGCATGAATTCCGGAATATGCTTTCAAACTAATATGTAGACTAATCCATTGATAAATTCCTCGTGATCTCAATCGTTCACAGTCTAGTTTCTTAGAGCCTACAGCGCCTTGATCGATTATTGTTCTTATAGTGTTCATAACATCGCCGTCGAATGTGTACATCGACACGAGCGCCAAGTCCCCGCACTATTGCCGGAATGACGAGGATGCCAGGGTCCTCCCGAGCAAGGTGTGCTGGGCAGACCGGGTGAGACTGATCGACGTGCTGGAGCGCCAGTGCTGGCTCAATATCAGGACTGTGCTCCGGGATGCCGAAATTGAAACGCAAGATCTCATCGCATTTATTGGTAAATCAATTGTTAAGTATATTCTAATAAACTTAAACGTCTACGATACAACCTATTTTTTCTAATTTAGTTCCTTGTTTTGCCGTTATTCTACTATTTTAATTGCTAAAACACTAGGAATAGCTGTAGTCTAATATACATATACAGGGTTATTTTTAATTAACTGGCAACCTTTTTGGAGCAAGTTCAGTCCGTGATACTGAACCACTTTCCATAAAAATAATTATTAAAAAACGACATTCCATATTAATCGGCGCTCAACCAAATGGATTTTGTATGGAAGGATGAAATTTTGGTTTCGTTTTGCATAATTGAAATTCGCAGTTTCATACCAATGATGAGATTCTGTGCATAAAATGTGGAAATATTCGTTATCCAACTCAAATTATGCATATTATACAAGTGTAGTAATACATATTATAATAATGTGACCGTGATTTTTATCGCTCTACTGCTTCCAAATGTGTCAAGTCTACGAAAAACTGTTTTTATCGCTCACAAAATGTATTTCTTGTTTGGGTTTTGCAAGATTTGTCGTTTTTCTAACAAAAACATTAAATTGTACTGGTATCTTATGGAGTTAACATAAAATTTATTGAGTTCTAGTTATACATATATAGGTGTAGCTAGCATATATTATGTAGAGCTGAATATGGGTCAGGGAACGCCTGGAATGTCCAGATTGCTTCGTCTGTCATGCTTTACTTGGACTATACATTATTATTTTATTTATAAACATGGGAAATTCCATCGCAATGATCTATGAAGAAAGGCTCATTCTTCTATTCTTATGCAGTGTTATACATTCCGTCGTGCGCATCCGCAAAAACAATTTTGTTTAGAGTTGGAGCGCTCGCGTTTATGTCGGCTCTAATAACATATTTTCACCGCAGAGTGAGGTTGGTCTGTTAGCGCTTTTTCTAAATAACTCGATCATACCACTTTCTAGTTACGTGTCTATGAACTTGATGTAATTTTTAACTATTATCTTATATATCAGAACTTTTCTGCGAAGAAAGGAATGCGTTTAGGAATTTCAACCTTTTATTATTACGCCTCATTTTAATGTTAATGTTGATACGTTACTTTACATAACTGTTTCAAAACTTAATTAGAACTTTGTAAGGTCCATTTTATTGGTATAAAATATAAATTACTTAGTTATAGTTTCATTAGTTTACATTTGAATTACTTTAATAAATACATAGATAATATATTCTTTTCATATCGCTGGCATACAATTTTATACAAAGCGTTTTCGATACAATCATGACCTTGTTCAATTACATAATAGTAACGATTACAATTTCAGATAATGGATCTTGCAATTCATGTATCATTTAATCACTGGCTCCAGAAATGTAGAATCATTCAGTGTTTGATGTTGATGGATTATTATGCGTGTGACGGCCGGTTTGTCGGTCAATTCGGATTTATTATAGCTTAGCTTGTCCTCTTTCTACACAAATATATTTGTTCAAGTTGTAACTGACACAAGACAATTTACTGCCCCCACTTGGAACTGTACCCTTAACACGGCACTTTTAAGGTTTCTTTGATTACCAAGAAACAAAGGGTTATGTTTAGGGATTCTGAAATCAATAATTCATGTTAATATAGATTTTTTAAATTAATAATTACTGAAAGAGCTACATGCGGGTTCGGTATTCGCGTTTATATTCACTAAATCGACATGAGGTATTTTTGTCTATTAATAAATTTGCCCAAAAATGTTAGCATTGACATTATTGGATTTGTTGTTTTGCATTAATTTGAATACCGGTATTTTTGAGTAGTTCACTGGATTAATTTACAAATATCTTGCACGTGTAATTAAAAGCGCACATTAGTGTATTCTTCTGAAATATCCTGCAGCGCCATCTGCCGGGCTGATTTGTGAATCTTAACCATCCAGGGCGCCACCCAAACGCATACAAAAAAATCATTCAAATCGGTCCAGCCGTTTAGGAGGAAATCAGTGACATACACACGTATAGTATAATTATATAGGTATATAAAGAATGAAATTATAATAACAGCCAATAAACAAAAAAATCTTGGCATTTCTATACAAAAGTGTCCAGCCGCCCGAGTAATTTGTATGGGAAAGTCGAATATTTTTTTGGTTTTTTGACTGATATTTTAATTTCATTATACTTTAGTGATCTAGTACAGCCCGTGGTTCGATTTATTACGGGTATGTCTCTACCACGTTGTATATACTACAAAACATAGATTTATATTTTATCTAACACGAAACTCAAACATAGCTAGTATTTAAATTAATGTAAACTTATATCCAATAATAATGTCAATGCAAACAACTTTTTGCAAATTATTCATACACAAAAGAGACCTCTTTTTCAGGTTTTATGCGAATATTCGTGATTGCATTTACATTTTTTCGCATATAAATATTGAACAGCGTAATCTATCAGAAGATGCAAATTCAAGCTGGAAATGTTGGTTAAATGTCGAACATTTTCTGTTTATCTACATAATACCCGTATGTTGTTACGCCTTTACTGCTTTAGTGGTCGCTGTGGGAAAATATCCAGTCGTAACTCGTTAGCATACGTCAATCACTTTCGACTGTCTCATCGATTTCATATGTATTGGTCATCGATTTCAACTGGTTAACCGTGTGGTTCCCGGCAGAGTAGAATAGGATCACTATCGAGCTCCTATTTACTATAATACGCGGACTAACTTAAGTACTTGGTATAAACCATTATTCAAGGGCGGATCCAGCTTTGGTGCCAGGGGGGGGGGGGTCACAGAGTCGTGATCAAGTCACAAGAAGTTATAATTTAATTTTTATAATCATAGATACATGTAATTAAAAATTAAAAATTGAAGGTACTTACATAAAATATTTAAAAACATGTTTAACAATTTTAATTAGTGGTCCACCTAGGTCCTGGACCCAGCCCAGGGGGGGTCACGATCCCCATGACCCCCCCCCCTGGATCCGCCCATGCGGATTACCATTATTCACCCAAATGAAGTTGACAGTGACGAAAGAGAAGGTGACATATATTTTGAATAAATAAATAGATTGGAGCTCGAGCCGTGTGGTTCCCGGCAGAGTAATGAGACCTCTCCAAGCCAGCGTGGAGAGTGAAGGCTAAATCCTCTGACTGCTTTGGCTAATATTTTTCGATAGTAGCACAGAGAGGGTCGTGCTCCTGCAGTGGTAACTAATAAAGACCTGGGTGATGATAATCCAACTGGTTATTCGACTGATAGTTATTTGCAGCAATTTTGCTAAAAATGGTTTTTAATTTTGCTTTGTTATTTACTTAATTATAAAGGAGTAAACATCCTACTAACAACATTAACACGCAAAGCAGAAGAAAAACAGCATGTACTGTTTTTTCTTTCTTTCTACATTTAAGAGCCATGCTCTTTTCGGTATCTTTGTACTGTATAAATCGAGCATTTTCATAATTACCAAACACTTAAAAAAAGTTTGCAAAAACGTGTGTATTTCTTTCAAATTGAGCACCGTATTACACCATGACTGTACACGTACAATCAAGAAGACAATGTGAGGACACATTCTGGCACATTACAGCAAAATGTCAAGGCTGGCGCGTTACGTAAGTGCTGCAGCCCGCTGTACACACCTGCCGGCAAGTGTGGAGCAACCACGCATGCTGCCGGTCTGATGCGTTTCACAACCTTTGTTGACCGGTGTACTCGACATGACCGGTTGGTTAGCTCAAATGATTGGTATGAGTAGCTAATATTAATTGTAAAAGCTGTACTGAACGAAAATGTGTTTACAGCAAATGGCGATGGGCTATCAAACCTTTCACTGTTTCTGGTTTTTGTTTCCATGATATAACACAACCTTTGCAAAACTTGGTAGCTTGTGGCTCTTGCCTTTGTTTACCGTGTTTTGGGTACAAGCACGACCCCGTACATGGATTACGGATACAGGGTCACAACACAAGACATGACCCTGTAGGTAGATAGTCATAGGTGATAAGAGTTCAATCCTCTGTTTGGTATTAATAACTTTTTGTCCTTCGAGAATTTGGATTTTGGAACTTGAAACAGTAAAACGAATTCTTCACTGTCGAACACTCGCACATTTCTTTACATATGTATTTATTTACATAGGTACACAAGACAATTAATACTTTACAATGTTGGTTCTATTTACGATGCCACCATAATCTTTTTAGAGATTTACCGTGCATCGGAAAATTCGGAAATTGCCATCTTAAAGCCGTACCTGAATTTTCCGGGGTCCAGTGCTGCCCCCATTTTAAATAAATCATTTCAAAGAAAACAGAGACATTATTTAGCTTAAGCCTAAGCCTAAGCCTAAGCTTTACTACGCACATTTGCGAAAAACGGCCACTTTTGGTTAATGTGCGTAGTAAATCTTAACGTTCTAATTATAAACTGTAAACATTAGTTCATAAAATACTTTGAAGGGTTATCTAGGACTTGGTAGTAGCAAAATTTTAAATGATGTCTCCGTTTTCTTTGAAAAGATTTATTTAAAATGGGGGCAGCACTGGACCCCGGAAAATTTAGGTACGGCCTTAAGGCCGTACCTAAATTACCCTAGTCCTAGATCTAGATAATAAGTCCTAGATAACCCTTCAAAGTATTTTATGAACTACTGTTTACAGTTTGAAGTGAGAACGTTAAGCTTTACTACGCACATTTGCGAAAAACGGCCACTTTTGTCTAATTTGCGTAGTAAAGTTTAACGTTCTCATTATAAACAAAAAATTTAGGTACGGCCTTAATTTGTACATTATCAAAAGTAATAAAAACTAAGTTATTTTCGTTATTTTAAGCAAGAACAAATAGCCTAAATGATATCAAACGAAAATCATTACAACTGAGGTGTAATTGTACAACCTTTTTGTTGACGTCTCTCAAACAATACGTTTTTTGACGACGTTCAAACGATATTATCGTTAATTATCCCAATTAAGCGAAATAAATTCGGTCAATCAATAAACTTAATCTCCACCACAACTTAATCGTTTTATGATTATAAATACTTAAAACGATCATTTCGAAATATGTTTTCCTGCTCGTGGCAAAGACCTCTGCGGTCCTGCCGGGAAGGTCAACCCGCCATGATTCAGTTGGAAAACCCTGCAGTAAAAGTTGTGCTTTGCTTTCGTAATGTATGTCATATTTTATGGAAAGACTTCTGTGCGTGAATGGAAACTGGCTGTGGTTGCGGTTTATGAAAATTTTATGTTGAAACTATATTAAAGTAATTTTATTTTGTCCCTAAATAATTCATTAATTTTATTTTTTATTTTTATTTTATTTATTCAGGTTCACCATTGTGTACTAAATACGAGTATATACATACATGCATAGACTAAAAGGCTAAACATTATATTATCAACAGATAAGTGGTAAATTTTTATTTACCATTTTTTTATTACACATTAATAAAATAAAAATTACAAATAAAAAGTGGTAATTGGGTGACGATTCGTAGTTTAATTTATTTTGACCTGTGTTTATCATACACACTCAAAAAGACAGAGGATTACCTTCTGAAAAAAAAAGTCTTTCCTATGTCATTCTAAGTTTCCCTACCTAATGCAAACTCGGAACATTTAAATTATTTTCATTGTTGTCAACAGACTGCGACAGCAGCGATTCTGGTCATCTGTACGAGTCACTGGAGCCGGCGCCCGCGCCTCCGCTGCCGGTGCCCATCGACGATGACTTTGACTCTTTCGATAGCGATTCTGACGATGACGAAAAGGTAAAAATTCTAAAGGGATGCCCACATTATTATGATACAAAAATAGCTACCTATGCGTATTCGTAAAAAAAATTGAAAGATAAATAAATAAATATATAAGGACAAATCACACTGATTGAGCTAGCCCCAAAGTAAGTTTTAAACTTGTGTTATGGGATACTAACTCAACGATACTATATTTTATGATAAATACATATAGATAAAACACCCAAGACCCAGGACAATTTGAAAAAGGCCATTTTCCAACTTGACCTGGCTGTAAATGATAGCTATATGTAATCAAAAAATATAATCATACGCATTTATTACCTTCTTCATCTAAGCCCGTTCCCACGCCAATTACCTCTTTCTTACCCAGGTACCTCTTTCTTTCCATATCCTCTCGCGGGTCTCCTAGAAGAAATTTCTTTAGAAATAAGGAGCACCTAAGTCCTATGTTTATTTTAAATGTATTGTTTGTTTTTAAGTGTAATTTCTAGTGTACTTGAACAAATAAAATTGAAAAAAATTATTTAAAATTTTACTAAATAAATGATCGTATCTGTAGATAAAACATCCGCATCCCAGTGAAAACGAAGTGTTTAAGCAAAAATGCAGGTGAAATACCTACTTATTCTGGATTTATAAAAACTTCTTCCAACAAAGTTATTTTTTTTTTATCAATTTATCTAAACCTTATCTTTTTCTTTATTTTTAGTACGCACCAGCGCCCGCGTTGCCGACATCCCGGCACCTACCATCCCCACCAACTGAGCGAGGCCAGTACACGCTGACAAAGATAGCTAGCGCCGCCCAGCGCAAGATGAGGCAAATCAAGAGGAACCTCACCAAACGATATAGTGGTAAATATTCAATAACAATATTTTTAATAAAAATAGAATCGCTTACATGCAGTAAAAAAGTCTGTGTTTACGCCACAAGCAAGGTCAGTAACGCCTAATAAGACTCCACCTTAGGGAAGGTAAAGCAAATTAAACATAACGTCACAAAGTAATGAAAAAATATTGTATAGTAAAAATAAAAAGTTATTTCCGATACCGGGAATCGAACCCGAGCCTCCTGGGTGAGAGCCAGGTATCCTAGCCACTAGACCATATCGGAGCTGAGAGTTGTGATGAATTTTGTCGTTTTGTTTGCCGAACCGGTGTTCTTTTTTTAAATATTTAGTGATTTATTTTTAAATGATTTTTTAAAATTTCAGAAGCGATGGACGGCAAGTCGTTAAAGTTATCACCATCACCGCAAAACGGCACATACGAAGCAACTAAATCCAAACCCAAGTCACCAATCTACGCCAACTGCGAAAAGCCAGAAATCCAACACGTGTATAGCAATATCAACTTCCCGGACTCACGTCCCGTGTTAAATAAGACTGAGAATCCCGTGATCAAAGTCAACGGTTTCAAGGATGAGTTAAAGACTGCTATAGGAGAAAAGAGGTTGAGTAACGGCGATCCTCCTCCGTTGCCTGATAAACCGCCTCCGGAAAAGCCGACAACGCCCACTAGTGAGAACAATAAGAAGGATAGTGGGACTCTGTCCCGGAAAACGTACTTTTCCTTCAAGTCCCGATTCCGGCGATCTTCGTCATCGGTGATGGACATAAATGCTGAAGTCCCCGGCGCCCTCAAGATAACCAATTCCACGTTCTATCTGACTGACTCTATGGATGGCGATTCTGGATTTAGCAATTGGTAAGCATGTTTTCTGTATTTTATTTACAGATACATTATCACGTCTTTATCCCTAACGGGATAGACGAAGTCCACGGCTGTAAGACCCAAAGGCCACTTTTAGCGTTTCGGATGGAAAAAGGGAATCAAAATAGTGATGGGTTGCTAGCCTATTAACATGATTATGATTCTCGCCCATTCTCTCGATCGGCTTTTACGATCTGTGCGGGAAGAGAAGTAGCTGGCACATTCTCACTTTTTCTTTTCTCCCAGACCAGCATGGAAGAATTTTCTCATCGCCACGCTGGGCAGACGGGTTGGTGTTCGCAGTAGATGATATCAAATCGTTGTGCTGAGGTCGCTTTCTTGTATTATTAGTATTTCATTTTTCGTTTTTTTATTCCTAACAAGTTTCAATCAAAGCATTGGTGTAGGTCATTTGATTGCTTCAAGGGAGCTCTTGGCGACAAATCTAAATGCGTCCACTAGTCCATAGCCGTTGAGTGTGAGAACAAATATCACTACAGCCTTGTCTGTCCATTTACTATGACTGTCCATTTAACTATTTCACATTTATTGTTCATGAGCAGGAGCATTTATAACACTGAACAACACCAATCTCATATTATTAAGTCCATTACAACCAATTTGCAAAATAATATACAGCAAACCCCAACTGAATCGCTTGACTTCCCGCCAATAACTCAGTACATAAGTTTACGTTATACAACGTGGAAGTGACATACCCATAATAAATCGGACCACGGTCTATATCATTATAGTATAATGAAATTAAATTAACAGCCAAAGAACAAAAAAAAATTACGCATTTCCATAGAAAAGTGTGCAGCCGCTCAGGCAATTTATATGGTAATGTCAATTTTTTTTTTGTTTTTCGACTGTTATTTTAATTTAATTATACTATAATGATCTAGTATAGCCCGTGGCTCGATTTATTACGGGTATGTCCCTTCCACTTTGTATAAATGTCTAAATGTGATGTTGTCCACAGCAGTGACGGCGCCCCCGGCAGCACGGAGACGCTGTCCCCCGCGTCGGCGCCGCGCCGCCGCGACGGTAGGCGGCCCTGGGCCGAGTCCTCCCCCTGCCTCGCGGCTGATCGCCCCGAGCGCCCCGAGCGCGCCGAGCGCCTGTCCCGGCCCGCGGTGCCCCCGCCGCCGCCCCCCGGCCCGCACCCCACCACTGACCTTAGCGCTGTCAACGAAGGTACCCCGCCACTCTTGCTTGCAGACGTCAACTGATTTTTTTTGTCGAAGTTGCTATTTGCTACAATTGTACATTACACCAAACAAGCATCTTTAAATTTTTAATACAAAGTCAAAGTTATATTTTATCTAACGAATGGGAATTTATTATCAATTTCCAAAAGTATAGGTGTAGCATTCACTTATATTATGCAGCAAAAATGTTAAAACGTACAGGATCAACTTTTCTTAAGTATGCTTTAACTTAACTGGTCCCTCCTCCCAAATTTTATATAAAGGGTTTGGGACTAACTCCACCACGTCACGCCTTTGCGTATTGGTAGAGGGCTTATATTGTACATAGTCAAAACTTGCGTCAAATCTCCTGAAGACAGCGAGAGCTAGCGGCAACAACATATATAACTAGAATTCCAAAGCTCGGAATATCTGTCATTCGTGAAAGCTAACAAAACACGACCCACTGAGCTATCAAGCTACATATTTAATAAACATACATTTCTTGATCAAATATTAACAAGACACTAGAACGAAAATATATTTGATACTCATATACAGGCAAAACTTCTAGATCGCTCTGAAGTTAAGGCGATTCGCGTCGCAGTAGTAAAATAAAGATACCCAGAGCAGATAGAATTTGCTTTATTTTTGTTTATTGTGTATATATTATCATACCTACATTCTTGCAATCATTCTGAAAAAAATATTATTGTGATAAATATTCTGTCCCTGTTTGTAACCTGAGTGAGGCAACTTCAGAGCGATCTAGAAGTTTGGCGCGACCTGTAATAAAATTAATAAGTATGTACAAGTACGCCTTTTGTACCATTTGTTTTTTGTAAATAAAGTTTAAATAAATAAATACAAGTACTTGTGGGAGCCCACAAGACTTTGTGATAAATTATTATTATAATAAACGTAAACTGTTAGTTCGTAACAAAATAAAAACGCTTAACTAACTGCCGTAAAAGTGTTGTTTAAAATACTTTTAAACTATCGCGTTGCATTATTATTAAATAAATGCATACGGGAATTAACGCGAAACGTACCTTTTTTTATTTTATAAAGTGTTGTTTGTTTTGTACTTTCGCGTAACAGCATGATGGAACAATAAACTGTTGTGAGAATATTCTATTGTCAGCTATTAGAGATATAATAATTAATAACTGGAACTTACGATGCCTTTAACGAGATAATCTTTATAATTTTGCATGAATTTCTGATGTTAGTAGGTCATTTTCGGGCTTACATTTTTTCATGAATGTAAGATCAAACATAACTACTCGTTAATTAATAAGTTAAAAAGGTTTCACGTAATATATTCTAAAAATGCCAAACAGGTTTCGATCGATTTAGACGATCATCTTCAGGGCGAGTGTCAGGAACGGCGACCCGACGATGTCGCTGTCCGCTCAGCAAATCATCGTCAGTGCTGAGCGGACAGCGACATCGTCGGGTCGCCGTCCTCACCATACAATAATACTCGTAGAACTTTGCTCGTGACGCTCGCTCGTTTAAAATACATGTAAGTAAACATAGGATAATGGAACAAATTTTACTTCATAGTCATAATTCCAATTATAGAAAAATAAATGGTGTCTTAGAAGAAGTAAAAAATAGTTATGATGAATTGATGACCATACATTTAAGGCCGTACCTAAATTTTCCGGGGTCCAGTGCTGCCCCCATTTAAAATAAATCATTTCAAAGAAAACGGAGACATCATTTAAAATTTTGCAACTACCAAGTCCTAGATAACCCTTCATAGTATTCTATGAACTACTGTTTAGAATTTAAAGTAAGAACGTTAAGCTTTACTACGCACAATTGCGAAAAACGGCCACTTTTAGCTAATGTGCGTAGTAAAGCTTAACGTTCACATTATAAACTGTAAACAGTAGTTCATAACATACGTTAAAGGGTTATCTAGGACTTGGTAGTAGCAAAATTTTAAATAATGTCTCCGTTTTCTTTGAAATGATTTATTTTAAATGGGGTCAGCACTGGACCCCGGAAAATTTAAGTACGGCCTTAAAATATTTGTAAGTGTACTTTATCACTGAAGAAAGATTTTTCTATTGTACCTATTATATTTATACTAGTAATTTTGTTATTTCATGTAAAATCATCTTTGAAAAAGAAAAACCGGAAAGCGCATCCCGGGCTGTGAAGCAGCATAGCTAAGGACGCGCTAAGATAGGGAGAATGATAATACGGAATAGATAAAACAACTATACGAAAACGTACTGTAAAATATTTGACTCTGCAAGTCTATTTCATGATATCCTCAAGAAATATAGCGAAATACGAAACAAAATCAAATTGCGTTTGATCAACTGAGTGCGTGTTGAAACCAGGAATTATTAACACTATTATACACACATACAAATGTTATATTTCAAATCAAAAGGTCAAACCTAAGGATTGATTGGAGAGGTAGTGTTGTTATTTTGTTACGACCTTCTTTCTTATTTCTATGTAAATTAAATATAATCATTTACAATGCAATTTCAAAGATGCTTTTTGTTTAGCATTATATTTATTGTTTCTTTAGCAGTATGAAAAAAATGCTTATATAAACATTTATATGACGATTGAATATGAATAAAGACCCTTTACGTCATTTCTTGTGGTAGATTATTCCAAGAACACTGTCCCGAGACGTCAAACAGGTAATGCGTCACCGTTTATCGGTGTTCACCGTTATCACCGTGGGTCATCTCAAAATTGTATTCCCCTTGAACAATTTTACTAAGTGCCATCCGGAACTTATAGTACTTAATTTAATTTACAACTCTTTATTGTTCCAAAGTAAAAACATACTTTTAACAAATGGCGGACTTAATGCTAAAATCATTGTCTCCCAGTCAACCATAAGGATAAACAGAAAAAAAATGAAAAAAAAATACAGTAGGCGTGTATTTTGAAAAAAAAAACCTTAAGCGTTCTGCGTTAACTACTTATTATAACCAACTTTATTATTATTTTACGATGATTATGATAAAATTTTATAGCAAGTACCTACATAATTAACAGTTTTATATTTACGATTTAGCATATATGATTTACTGCAGCCAATGTAGTCACTTTGTCATAACACCTCTTGATAATAAATTAATATCTACAGTATGACAGCAGTTGACGTCTGTAAATAGCGTTGCTTGTGAGATGTGAACGTTTGGCAACCGGGACAGAACGAAGACAGCGCTAACAGAGGTCAGTGCCTCCGCTTGGCTGCAAATACCTAAAGAAATATTAAGAAAAAATAATAAATACAGATATGGACCTATTTTCTGGACCTCCACACACACCCTTAGTATCGATATAACCAACCACCAGTACACACTCCAGTGCGGCCGAGTCCTGCAAATTAGTGCGAGTGAAAGATAACGATGCTAGTTAGACATGGGTAACTCCGGATTCGAATATTTAAATGAGCCGATTCATCAACAGGAGCCGATACCCGTAGTGAATCCCGGTAATCGTTATAGGCTCTCGCGAGTTATTGAGTCCGCACCGATCTTAGTCCTGCAGGGAATCGGCGTCTGTCGGGTCGCGAGCCGCGAGCCGCGATTCAGCTGCACCGCGTCTAAGGAGGAATCGGGAGTCGGGAGTTAATATTATTCTGTATTGAAACCGGTACCAGAAAGGACGTCTTTATTCTATAAATTCAATAGAGAAACTTAGCGGACCTCGGATAAGGGAGTAGGAATCATTAAGATGAGTCGGTACCGGATGCGGAGTAAGATTCAGTGAGCCGAAACACTCCTCGGAGTCGAGATTACCCATGTCTAATGCTAGTGGCTATCTGCCTCTCACTCGCACTTCTTTGAAAGACTCTGCTGCAAACCGTCACACAGGTGTTTGAATTGGAGACTTATCTTGACAAGGAATAAACAAGAAACCACAAATTAAGGACATATTTAAAGGTCATCATGATTCATTGGACACTGTAGAACAAAACAAGTAAAATAATGAAATTATTATTATACAAATCATGTCGGGTGATATTCTAATCGGGATTGATGACTCAAAAGCTATAGTGTGGAAACCACGAATTAATAGAAATAAATGACACATCTCTGTACATTTGAAACATATCGCTTCCTGTCCCCAAATAATTTCAATGGATATTTCTGCCAAGCGGAGGTTGCATGATATTTTCTAGCTTCACTTGAATGTCTATATGTTGCACTGTCTTTGTCTTCCTTTTAATTACTCTAATCTCTGCCTACTTCTCGGCTGTGGGCTTGTACGACTAGATCGACGAGATAATCGCAGACCTTCGTACGTAATTGCAATTTCAATGCATTCGAGTTGTCTACACGTCATACTCTGTTTGCGTGCATTCTTAGTACTTGATGTGTGTAGGCACGCGATGGACGTGTGTGGTTATAGACAATGTTTTAATGTGTAGTGTATGTGCTTTACCTTGTTCTTATGAATCGTAAGTGTACTAAACAATGGTTATGGTTTTATTGCCGATACGATGTAACGGTATTGTATTGAAATCGTAAACTTCACTCACAATGCACAAAGAAACATCAAAGTTATTGTTTTGCTTGAATTTATTTGCACTTTTTGTAGCGTATCCTACTATTCATTCAGTAGAAATCGATTACCTAATAGTAACATGGCTGGGAAATTGATTATTAATTGCAATACATTTTTACGTGTAATTATTTATTAATACAGCATTATAAATAATTCTCGGAACCATATCTAAATTAAAGAGTAAGATTCGAACTCACGCTACTCATATCTGTACTGTGAGTGCACTTTTGTGTTACGGTGACCTCGAATCCCCCGAATTTCCTCAATTAATAAGATATTTCCGATTTTTCTATTTATGCATAAAATGTATAGAGTGCGTACTCTTGTAGTGCCTAATAAATCTGAAAATATTTATAGTTGTGTACAGAAAATTAAATAAGTAGTAAAGAATAGTTTAAATTTTAAGTTATCTCATGTTGTCACGCTCGACACGCCTTACCTACATAATGTACGTACAGCCAAAGAGAAAATAAGTTTAGCATAGATGTTACAGAGTAAGCTTTAACGTGAAACTCTTGTGACACTGTAATTTCACGGCCTGTTTGTTGCTTCGTACCGAAACACATAAGATTAACACAAGCAGTAAGTAGATACAGTCAGAGACAAAACATCATGGTCAAAACTGAGTGATATTGTGTGATAGATAAGTAATCAATTAAGAAAATTCAAGTTACAGGTAGAGGGCCTAGTCAGGTCACCAGACTGTGTCTATTTCATGAAGTGGCAATCAAAATCCCTAATTGAAAATCATTGATCATAATGTTTGCCGTTGACTGTACTATGTTAATCCTAAGACTAGGGCAGATATTTTGTGCACAGATACTTAATCAATCTGTGATTTAGATCATAATTGGTGGTTGGATAATTGGGCGCTTAATTACCTACATAATCTTCATGTGGGTACATAACATAGAGTTGATACAACCAACCTGATAAAAATAAAAGTCATGAAGTTTAGGTAAACAAGCGCCGGATTATCCGACCACTAATAATGTTATGTCGTTGGGTGTACCTGTACAAATGTAGAGCTCCCAAAAAGTGGGCTGATATTTGTCTACTTGTTTAAATGTGTTGTATTAATATTACCTTGTGATTAACTCTAAAGATTTAGTATATGTATATTCAAGGCGTTTATGTATGTACTTACATATATTTTATTATATGACAGAACTGAAGCGCCTCCTGCCGACTCTCTCACGCAAGGAGAAGGGCCCTCGAACGCGCACCTCCTGGTACGCTGGCTGTGGCTCCGACACCCCCACTGTTGTTCACCATTCCACTGCGTCTTGGTAAGTGATAATTTTTTTTGGTTTTTACATTTCCATTTTGGCACAACTCACGTATATTGTCGTATATGGTCCTTCGAACTGTGTAAAATGAGGGTTATTTAAAATTCATTAATAAGGCACGTTTTATAAACATTGTGTGACAAATAAATATCTGTAAATTCGGATAATTTAATGTAAATGGTCCTTTAAACTGCGTACGACGAGGGTTACTACTGCCTTCTGCTACATTGAGCTTTGTCAAGTACAAAGCTCAATGTAAAAAATGAAATATTTCTAAATTAGTAGATAATAATTACTCTTTATATCAGACATTCTCAATTCGACTGCATTTCTCTTTACAGGTTGACTTTTTAACGACCAACCAAATTTTTAGAGCAGTCCATAATACTGAACTACTTTCCATAAAAACAATTAACGAAAAACTAAAAAAAAATACGTATTCCCATAAAATTGGCGCTCAGCCAAACGGATTTTGTATGTGTAGTGTATTTATCAACGTTGTGTAGGTAGACGCAACTTAAGGTGGCGTCAGTCTGTAACCGAGCAATAAACGTGTTGCATTGATTTTGTATTTCTCTTCGTAGTTTCGTCTAAAACACTATAGTATGGTAGGACGAAATTTTTTGATCTATTTTTAATATATTTTTTATAGAAAGTAGTACGGACTGGCTGACTGACTGACGTGGACTGAACTTGCTACAAAATTTAGCTAGTGGTAAAAAAGTCACCTGTATTCATCGTCATCATCCGAGCGTATTCCCGGTTGCATCGTCAGCGGTTACGCTTCAGAGCCCGGGGTCCGTTACCTCTCCTAGGTGATTTGACGAGGTTACTGGTTTTTACACAGAGCGACTGCCGTCTGACCTCCGCAACCCAAAGGGTAGACCAGAACCAATCCTAGGATAGGTACAAACGCTAGATGGCGTTCGGGACCAACGGCTTTACGTGCCTTCCGAAGCACGGAATCATCTTTCTTTTCGTATAATCAGGTGATTCAAGCCTGCAATATCATAAACAGACTGGAAACAACTTTTCAAAAAGTATGCTTCCCAGTGGGATTTGAACCCATGACCTCCGGATCACAAGGCAAACGCCTTGACCACTGGACCACGGAGGCAGTGAAAAAAAAAGTCACCTGTATTAATTGTGTTTAAGGAAAATATGCCATTACTATGACATAGCTCGAAGAATGAGACAATAACGTTGCTTAATTTTTCCTTTACGAATAAATCATAGAATCCTATTGGTCGTTTCCACCTCGCGTTACTCTGTCATTGTTGGAAAGCCACACAATAGCAATAACGATAATTGCGACAGAGCACTTATATGCCAGTCGCGTCACGTTATATTTCATAAACGTCACCAACATAACGCCTGCTCTTGCCTTGGGTTAGTTTCCAGTCGGTGGTGGTCTTAATGTGTACATTTTGTAATAGTGTTAGTTACTAAGTCTGCCAGATTTATCAGACATATATACGACGAAACGACGCAGACAAACTAACAGATCAAAAAAAATCAAAAAAACTATTTTAGTATCAAAAAAACTTATTCTAAAGTACATGGATATTTGGGAACAGATAGGAGGAATAAAAAAATTGGATAAAATACTCAAACGCAAGTGGGGAACGTTGAATTGAGCTTGAAATGCTATGGAGAACACGAAACCCCTGCCTTTATTTGGACTGAGACCATCCGTGCTTGACTCGTGTGCTTTCTTATATTGTCAACTAGTATCTCAATGATTGTCAACCAACTCATACCTACCAAGGATGACCTTTCTGTACTTTAGATTAGTAGTGCCAGGGCCATACCGTATGTGCATAGAGGGGGCGAAGTCGCATCAGCGAGGCCCCTTTTCTTTCGTTCCCAAGATATTTATTTCTGGCGACCTGGGATGCTGCAAATACGAGTCAAAACTTAAAAAAATTGGCGGTAAAATCTAAATGTAGAACTTTGCTACAAGCAAAGGCGTCGCGTCTTAAAAAAAACGGTCTAGTGCAAGTCGCACTCGTACATAAAGTTTCTTCCTTGTATAATGACGCCCTTTAATTTTTAACTTCATCCTATTTTTAATATTTGTTGTTATAGCGGCCACGGTAATACATAATCGGTGGAAATTTTAATATTTATATATAGAAATTATAACTCGCTATTACGATTCAAGAGATAGAGCCCTGATACAGACGGACGGACAAACGGACAGACAGCGGAGTCTCAGTAATAAGTACCCTTTCGGTACAGAACCCTAAAAAAGCTTATCCGCGTCACCCGCGTGGCCGTGGGTCACGCACATCGCCCACGCCTAGCTACGCCTCTGAGTAGTGCCCAAAGTCATTGATATTATACCGGGCACTGGGTGGCGCCTAACTCAATTGGTGTAAAACCAATTGACACGTAACCTCGCAGTGGGCGCATGCGGTAACCAATGCCATGATGTGTAAATGTCAAACTGTAGATAGTAATATTCCACTAACAAAATTGGTAAGTCATGGGGTATTTAAGTAGGTAAATAAAAATCATAGGTTTTTACACTATCCCGTCGTTATTTTTAACGGGATGTAGACTCTTAGGCCATAAGAGTCTCAGGCCGTCCTTCCATATAATTACATTTACGAATCACTTTTATTAAATGGTACAAAAGGTGAACTTAACGCTAATGCATTCTCTACCAGTCAACCATTATAAAACACCGAAATTAATATAATTAATTGCACTGCAGAATCCCAATTTTTAAAGGGTACTTTCCGTACGTCCAAAAAAATATGCCTCATTTCATTTAACCACTGTCACGTGATCAACGCAAAATGTAGGTCGAATGGCATAAGAGACCGATCGTCGGCCACGAGGAATGCATTTTTGAAATTTCTCACATTTGCATGGTCGTTAAGTTCACATTGCAAGGCGCGTAGCGCGCACCCATCTCAGGCAACGAGACGAGACGTATGACTCCGCCATTACCTTCTCTGGATGACTCACAAGCCAGTTTGCCGTACCACCGACCACCGCACCGTTAAGTGAGGTGCAAGTTATAAGAGCGAACGATAATCGCTTTAGGCTTAACTTTTCTAGAGGACAATCGCTAATGACTTTTGTTTCTGTCATACTTACATACATACTGACTGAATCCACCATTAAAATAGTTTCAGTATATTTTGTTAGACGTTATATATATTATGGCCTGACTACTATAGGTAGAGACTGATGGAGAGGAAGTGCGAGCGACACCCGGTATATGTCTATCTTAGGGTTGCTTTGCTACACACATAACCGGCACACTTCGGCTGCTGAAAAATGCACCGTGTGTGGTTTGTTTTAAATGAAAACACATACGTTGCGTTTTCAGCAGGCGAAGTGTTAATCGACACGGCCGAGCGGTAAAATCGAATAAATGTAGTAGGGGGAAATGCGATATAATTGCTTCTGGTTGGCTTTGTTGTTCGTCCGAACCGACAATGCCGAACCGCTTATATGCATAGCAACCCTTACTCCCAAACAGCGTAAATAGGAAAGCCCGATCAAGGAAATTGATATTACTTAGGTATTAGGTACCATAACGACTGTAACTTGTCACACGCAGGCTTATCAACACACGTATACTTGGCAGTTCGTTTCGGTATGTTACGAATGTTGGTCGTGGACCGCCGTTGAATTCAAACATACAAATTACGTAATATATTGCCATAAAATAACAAAAGCTCCTTTGTTTATTTTGTTCAAATGTGCGGATTTAATTAATTTCATTTTTATTGTTTTTTTATAACGTGTCGGTACTTATGTTATGATAATAACATTGATAACGCTGCGGTTTGTGTAATGGTGCCAAGATTAATATAACGTGTTGTTGTGGAATCTGATCGTGAGTAATGATTATTGTCTGTCCGATGATTACTAGCTGTACCTGGATGTGAGGTTATTATTGTTAGGTACTTAGCTATATCATTATGACTAATTAAATTTCTGCCTTGGTAGTAGAAACAATCGCAGCAGTTTTTTTTATTTAAGTAAGTAGTTACTTATTTGCTTTTTAGAAAAACAAATATATTTAATAATAAAATGTTTGGCTAAAGCTTCCTCCAAAAATTTGGCTTATGGTTAAAAGGTCACTCTGTATATATGTATTTATTATCAAATATAGTATCGTAAAGTTACAAAAACACAAGTTTTAAACTTACTTTGGGGCTAGCTCAATCAGTGTCATCATCATCAGGTCTTTTTAGTCTCCATGGCAGGAGCACGACCCTCTCTGTACAGCCAGAGCAGTCAGAGGATTTGGCCTACACTCATCACGCTGGCCAGACGGGTTGGAGAGGTCAATCAGTGTGATTTGTCCCTATCTCTTTATTCATGTATTCTAATTAATAAAAATAAGTAGAAACCTAATTTAATATTTTAAAAAATATATATTTAAACATTATTTTCAACAGCGCTACGCTTTCCCTCCCGCGCAAAACGTGATAACCATGAAGGGATGATGAAAGCCTTGAGATTCAATTCAAATAATACCAAAATTTCTTTTATTTCTGAATCCTGACTTTAAGCTCATGCCTAGTAGTATTCAGTAATATGTTTGACGTATGTATGATGGGATGAGAGCATACTCCCATCCCATTCGTAACTTTACTGCTTCAGAGCCATGCGCCTACTTACCGGCGCATATTCTACTCCAAGATAAGTAAACGGTAAAAACGGAAACAAAATTTTACCTTGAATATGTATTCATTTGGGGATTTGAATGGACTACAAATAAATTGGATTAATTAAATAGTTTCCGAATGGCAACAGACCCAACAGAGTTCAAATGACATAATGAACTTACATCATCGCATAATATGTACTCATCTAACAGGAGTCTCAATAGAGAATGCATATTGTGTACTCGTCTATTTAGCAGAGTCGGATTGAAAATGCCTCAACGACCTTGGATCGGTTAGCGATATTTATCGGTCACGATTATTGCCTAAAGATATTTAAATTTAATATCGAACACCCTTCCAGTTCGACGGCTGTAAGTCTAAGCACAGAATATATAATACTAACGTACAGAAGTCTCACTCAGCAAAGAAATTCGAAATAATATCTACTCAATGTGGCTAGCGATATGGTTCAATTTAGCTCACGTCAGAACTCAGCACCTTTTCGCATAGATACCTAGACATCCATTGCAAGCCAATTGCATTCTTATTACATTGGACAAACGATTCGTATAACTGAATTTAGGTACCACCCGGAGGGGCCGCCTGCGCGCATAGTAATAATGTAGGTACATTTTCGATACCTAAACGGGGAGTGACACAGGCCTGTTACAGCTAAGTTCTATACTTGATTAATAGCTTTTGATAGGCTCGTCTGGGTCACAGTTACAGTTCACAGTTGATATAATAAATATCATTCGAAATATCTGATTATATTAAATCTGTGTCAAGTGTTGTAAGTTTGCAATATTATTTTATCGTCTGGATGATGAAAAGTAGTAAGGTTCTTGTTTTCGTTAGTAAAAGTTCATATCAAAGAATCAAATATTTATTCAGTAATTAAGCCTTCGCAGTTACTTTTACACGTCAATAATTTGAGTGTACATTACGTGTACTTTTTATTTCTAAATTATTTAAATTATTTTATTATTATTTAAAAAAAAACTACCAATACTAGCGTTTTGCAACGACCACTGCTGAGAAGAAACGCAAAAAGAAACTCATTTGAAGGGCTTTGTCAGTTTACAAAGATATTATGCCTAATACAATATTATCTTTATCACAACATAACATGTAAAGCTTGCGAACGAGTGCCAAATCCAATTTACAGAAATAAATAACACAGAGTCTTCTTAAAAACGGAGCCGAGCTGACCAGTTCATATTGTCCAGTCATAGCGTTTGAGATGAGTCATGTGAATATTGTCCTTTTCCGGGACAGTTGCGTTAATACGCGCAAAACCATTGTTATCTTTTCCAAATAAAACTAACGGATAGAACCAAATTGTAGAAAGTATCATACGTACTGTGCCGTTAAATTAGAATAAAGGCAAAAATAATATCAAGAAGGATTAATTTTAATTGACGCTGAAAGTGGCCTTGGGCCTTTGGGTCTCATGATCCTTAAGACTTGTCGTATTCGTAAGGGTCAAATAAAAACGTGATTCATCATCATCATCCGAGCGTATTCCCGGTTGCATCCTCAGCGGTAACGCTTTAGAGCCCGGGGTCCGCTACCTCACCTAGGGGATTTGACGAGGTCTGCCCTCCGCAACCCAAAGGGTAGATCAGAACCTACCCTAGGATAGGTTTAAAAAAACGTGATTAGTATGTGGGTATGTATTTATTTTAATTGTTTTTCTACAGGTACGCAGAAGCGGGCGTTCCCCCGGTAGGCCACGTGTCGTCCTCGTCGGGCGCTTCCTCGGGCTCTCATCCCGCCTCGCCGCTCCCACACTCGCTTTTTACGCACGAGCCGCTGTACCAATTCTACAACGCTGCCAAAGTAGAGGTAAAAATATAAAAGTAGAAGCATGTTGCAGATTTATTATGTAATTTTTTGATAAAGCGTGTCGCGAATAAATTAATGTATCATATATTTACTTATTTATATAAATCACTGTATATATGTATACAAAGTGCAAGGGACATAATCGTAATAAATCGAACCACAGGCTGTACTAGATGACTTAAGTATAATGAAATTTAAATAACAGTCAAAAAACCAAAAAAAAATCGACATTCCCATACAAATCGCCCGGGCGGCCGCGCACTTTTGTATGGAAATGTCAAAAATGATTTTTGTTTATTGGCTGTTCTTTTTTTTTATTATACTATAATGGTCTAGTATAGACCGTGGTTTGATTTATTACGGGTATGTCCCTTCCACGTTCTATGATATTTGTGGTTTTTGTTTCTTTCTTGTGAAACTTTTCATCTTATTTCGCTCTGATACTTAAATCTGTTCAAAATCGTAGCAAAAAAGTTTATTTACATATTGTTTTTAATTTGTAGTATCTTGTGTCCACGATACCGTTACGAAAACCGCGATTATTTGTCATATTTTTATGCGACTTCAATAGTATATATGTGGGGTTTTTTTTTTGTATGTTCCGCAATAACTGTAATACTTTATAGTATTTATTTTGCGCCGCAACTGATTTTATCTGTTTATCCCTATGGTTGACTGGTAGAGAACGCTATTAGCGTTAAGTCCGCCAATTGTAAACAATTATTATTGTGGATCAATAAAGTTTTAATAAATAAATAAAAATTGAACCGATTTAGAAAAGACTTTTTTGTTTGAAAGGGTATACATACATACATGCAAGGTGGTCCAGGTGGTCCTATTGTCACCAGAGGAAGATCTGATGATGGGACCCCCGAGAAATCGAGGGAACTCCTCAAATATTCTATGCACAATTGCACACATGTAGGATTTTGATCTGCTTGTCAATAAACCAAGCATTTGCATTCAGAAAGTGAATTTTCGTGAAGTGATGGACTAAACCACATACTGAAGTAGTTTTTTTTTTGTTTCAAATTGTGGAAGTTCAACTGTGAAAAGACTTTATGGACTCTCAGCACTGTGTGATATAGACATATCAGCTCTGAGTTGCTCGTCTATAATTAATAAAATAAATTATCGTGCATCAAGTTAGTAGATACCTGCTTGGAAGTGTGACGAAAGCCGATTTTTAATTCCATAAAATTCAAGATTCTTTTTTAAATTACTATAATTTTGATTTTACATGAATTATACGTTTTTTGGCTGGTAATGAATGTGAATTAGCCGACATTATCTCCGAAGATACAGTTGCGGTACATGGCCGAGTATCTCGCTTTCAACGGCATGACTAGCAATATAGAATGTCCATTCACTTCATAACCGCCGTAATGCTATTCTCGACAGTATAGACACAAAAACAGATGGTAAGAGATGTGACACATCTCCTCCTCGGTTCAAATCCAACGACTATTAAGATTGTGCCGTATTGTGGGAAAATGTGAATGTAAAATTTATGACGAATGTCAAAATAAACGGTTGCGCCTTCCTAACAATTTTCTGCTCTATCCAATTGGTAATATTCGTACGTACTACTGCTTTTTGAATTTGTCTAGGTGATTCTGAAGTGACAAAATAGTCTTCTGCACCAACGCATATTGAAACTCGCTCTACAGATTTATATTAGAAGTTAAGATATTTTTTATCAGGCAGGGGGTTAAATTGAGTGCAAGCTTGCATGAATTATCTTTCTGTTACATCCCTTTTTTGTGACATAATATAGTTGTCATAAACCTCGATAAACCAAAGTTACTTTGACGTTCAATTCAAGTCTATTTCCCCACTAATAAACTCGTCGGGACAACGATACAATGATTTCTCTTCAGGTCGACTGACATTTAGCATTTCAATCACATTTATTGATGATTAACACATGAACGGAGAGAAATATTAACAACGAGCAAGAGAAATCACTGTAAATTCTGCATACCAGTACGGTGTACTAGTATCCTATTCTGTGATACCAGGGACTTGATTCTGAGGTATTTTCACCATTAAACAGTTGTCTGTGTTTATATGCGCCGATAAAATCAAATCCATTGTATACCAAAATCAGAATTAAATGTTCTATAATACAATACTTTAAATAGTTTATTGTGATAAATCTATTTTATTACAGTTACAGATACACTATCACGTCTTTATCCCTAACGGGGCAGACATGGCCTAGGGCGGTAAGGCGCAGGCCTATTTTAGCGTGATGATGGGCATGAAGGTGGAAAAAGAAAATCATAATGGTGATGGGTTGCTAACTGCTTCACCTATTCATATGATTTAGATTCTCGCCCATTCCCTCAATCGGTTTTTACGATCTGCACAGGAAAAGAAGCAGCTGGTACACTCTATGTTTTTTTTTTCTTTTTTCGCAGACCAGCAACGAAGAAGATCTTTTTTATTACCTATTTAGTAATCTAGTCATAATTTTAAAATGATGCAATAACAAGTCTTTAATTATCTAAAAATAAAGTCAACCTTAATCAGCAAAGTGTAGGATGACGTCGAGAAGGGTTACATCTCCGTCAATGAGTTACTAGAAACAGCATTGGTAATCCCTTAAGAATAAAACACGTGACCATTGCGCAATCTTCACAAACATTTCCGTAGTAACCGCTACAATTAAAATATTTTTTTCCTTTCTTGGTTATCCCAAAACTTTATCAAAAACAAGAGCAAGTTTTCCCTGTTCCCGTCTCGTTCGCTCTGTTTATATTTTACTTAGTATGAACAAAGATGGCAATACTAATTATATCAGCCACCTAGCGCCGACCAGCGATAAACTCTCCTTAATTAACACAATTACGATGACCTTCGGCCGGAATCTGATACTGACCTTAAAAATTAAATTGTTGTGTTTGCCAAATAAACGAAACTAATGGGTAGTTTCGGTCTCATTTTAATTGATATAAATTGTTTATTTTTGGTAAACGCTTTTTTTATTTAATTTGATCATAGAGGTATCTAGTTTTTTAATGAATTTACATAAAATATACAGCATACCATAAATGTACTCCCATGACAAACAATGTAATCTCAGTCGATCCATATAACTAATTTTGTAAGTTGACGTCTTTGGAGAAAATGCTGCAGTGCAATTTTTTGCCGCTTCTTCTGCACTTGCGTCTAGGAAGCGGCACTAAACTAAGCTGTAAATAACGATTTTACGTCAACATTTGTGCAAAACAAAACAAAGTGACTATTATTAAGAGATAATAAAGATATTTTGAAATTTGAATTTTGAATTTGTACTCATTAATTAGAATAGGCATTTTTTCTGCAGTTTTGCACCTTACTTAGCTTCTTTCGGGATATTTTTTAATTTGAATGTCGTTTACCTGCGATCGGGTCCCGGATAAATCATACATTTTGGCAAAAAATTGGTACAGGGACTTTTCGAAACACTTTAATTAATCTTATTGTGTGCATCGCACCTATGTTCCTCATACGCTTTAGCTTTCTTTGATTCATAACTATTAATTGACATTTTAATTTCAGTCTGTGTGCCGCGAAACGGGTGACTCTGATTCGGACGCGTACGAGGCCTCCGGGTCGGGTACGGGGTCGGTATCGTCAGCCCCGGGCGCTGCGCCCCCCGCCGCGCGGCCCTCCGCCATGGCGCTGGTTGCGCCCCGCGGGCCCGCCCGCACGCTTTGGTGCGAGGTGCCAGAAGTCGTCAACTCGGCGGTACTCAGTGAGTTAATGCTTTATTCCTAGGACAAGACTTAGCAGATAATGCATATGTCGCAGCCAAAGGGTTACATTAGCCAGCTAATTGGACGCCTAGGCCGTTAATTAAAAGCTGGCATCCAATACCAGGCTGAAGGACAAATAGCCAAGGCATTGAGTGCATCGTTTAACCAAATGGCTAAACATGTGTAATCATTTAGTTAAATTGGATATTGATGAATTTATTTTATCTTCTTACTTGCTAGCACGTACCCAAAAATAATAGTGTTTGTTATATGAAAATTCCGACCTCCGATGCTTAAGAGCCATACTTGAATTTTCCGGGGTCCAGTGCTGCCCCCATTTTAAATAAATCATTTCAAAGAAAGTAGAGACATCATTTAAAATTTTGCTACTACCAAGTCGGGCAGCACTGGACCGCGGAAAATTTAGGTACGGCCTTAATTTAATCGCGCGCCGCGTATGTTTTATGGGTTAACATTTTACTTATTATATTTTTTCTAGGTTCTTTAGCTCCGGCTCAGAAGCGCCTGCAAGAGGCGAAGTTCGAGCTGCTGACGTCAGAAGCGTCCTACCTGAACTCCCTCAATGTGTTGGAGGCACATTTCGTGTCGCACCCTGCCTTCAGGGACGCGCATGTTCTGCCAAGGGACGACTTTGACACCTTGTTTGCCACCATATTACCGGGTAAGACGAATTGATGTTTAAAAATTTCCCTATACTCCATTTGGTAAGGTACCTATTTAAATAAATGTAAACAATCTTGACATGTCTTATTATTAAAAAATACACTTTATAGATCAATACCTTTGCAAATTACAAATTAATTATTTTGTAAATTATAAATTACGTAATTTGTAAAGTGTATATATTTCAATAAAAAGACATGTCAGGATTGTTTACATTTATTTAAATACCTGGCGTATAGTTATTTAATAATTACTGGACGAAAGCCTATTGTTAAGAAGAAACGCCGTCCCGTCACACCGTTACCAAAGATAACATACAAGTTACTTCGACTACTTACCTACTTTATTTGTACCTACTTCTTTTGACAAAACATGTTGAGGATAATTTTATGTATACTTTTGAAGAAGCATGTTGCGGATAATCATATATGTACATATATAGGTATGTGTATTTACAACTTATTATAAATTAAATTCGTAGTTACTTATTTATTTATTTACACTTTATTGTACACACATACAAATGTAATAGTACAACAGGCGGACTTAATGCTAAAAGCATTCTCTAACAGTCAAACCTTTAGGTTGATTGGGAGAGTTTATGTAACTTCGTAGGCGTTACTTACATAGTTCTAAAAATAACCTGTGGCATTCTTAATATTTTGAACACTTCCGTGCTTGGGAAGGCATGTTAATTTGGTTCCGATCTATTATCCCTAGTCATCAAGTAAGATCCCTGAAGCAGCTCGAAAAATCTAACACCAATGTTGTTTAGTGGTTACACAACAAAAACAAACTACCTATTGTTTCATGCGATCGCGTAATGAAAACAAGGCGATTAGAAGCCCATTACCGCAATCTGAATTGGAACTCCAGCCCGAGATCATTAATCATCACCAAGGCCATAATCTTAGCTAATGCAATTATCTACCACGCTTCCGCTACCCACGTCACCCACATGCAGCTCAATGTGTTTTGCTTTAAATTTATTATCTACAGCGCCTACTCTAAATATATAATATTATCCGTACAGAGATTTACGAAGTAGGAAAAATGCAAAAGCCATCCATAATAATTCTTAACAAGTTTCTAATAAATTAATACAACAAATCACACAGATTAAGTTATTCCCAAAGTTTTAAACTTGTATTATGGGATACTAACTCAACTATTACATTTTATATGAAATTCATAAATAGATAAACACCCAAGACCCAGGACAAATTGAAAAAGGCCATTTTTGAACTCGCCCTGGCTGAGAATCGAACCCAGTACCTCCGGAGTGGCGGACTAGCGAGTTAACCATTACGCCAAGGAGGTCGTCAGGTTTCTTACCCATCATAAACTGAAAATGACTAGAAATGTTTACTTTTTCTCGTGGTGATCGGAAATAATGATAAGTTAGGAATTAATAAACGTTGCAAATTTATTTTTCCAAACTTACTAACTTTTTTAGGGTTTCCATTCTGTCACTTTATGTGGATTATCTTTATACTTATTTGTAACTTAGAAATGCATGATTTAATTAAAAACTAGCTCTTGCCCGCGGCTTCAATCGCGTATCCTACGGGAACATTACATTTTTCCGGAATGAAAGGTACCCTATGTCCTTCTCAGTACTCCTAACTATGTGTATGCGAATTTTCAAGAAGATTGGTTCAGTAGATAAAGCGTGAAGAGGTAACAAACAAACAAACAAATATACAAACTCACTTTCGCATTTATAATATTAGTTAGGATAGGATTGGGATTGTAAACTGAATGAAACATTTTACAAAATATGCTTGATTCTTTGTAAAGTCAAATTACTCTATATCCATATGTTGTTGCAGTGCGCAAATGCTCTCAACTCCTAATGAATGAGCTAGAGAAGTGCTGGCAGGAGAACATCCTGCTGACGGGCATCTGCGACATCGTCCGCAAGCACGCGGACGAACACTTCCACGTGTACGTGAAGTACTGCGAGCACCAGGCGCTCATGGTGCGCGCGCTGCAGAGGCTGCGGGAGAAGCCGGCCTTCGCTGCCGCGCTACGAAGGTGAGACAACAATGAACTTACCCCCAAAAAATTGCTTTTTGAAGTTTCTGAGCATCATCTGTTGGTTGACTGGTAGAAAAAGCCCCTGATTTATGTACATGTATTGTAATAAAGTTAGATAAATAAATAAAAATACAAGTGCTAGTATTGATTTCCATATTGTGTATATTGTTTTTTAGGGTTCCGTACCTCAAAAGCTAAAAACGGAACCGTTATACGAGTAGGATCATTTACTTGCCTGTCTGTCTGTCACAGCTAATTTGCCACGAAAGTAGGGGATCAATTGAGTTGTTTGGTACACATATGTAAGTCAGTGACCCTAAGACGGACGTATAAGGTCAAGTACGGAACCCTTTTCATGCAAGTTTAACTCACACTGGACCGGTTTATTTTCTTAAAGAACTGGGAGCCAATTTGGCAAAAGTTTATAAATCCTTAACATCAAATTGTTTGGTGGATCATACATAACTTATTGTTATGCAACTTGATAGCACAGATTTGTAGTAAGAGAAAAATTAAGGACCAATATGTAAGAGTATATTTTGCCGATAAAGCCTTGAAAACTTGAGGTTGTCCTTACTTTAGACGACCGCTTTATTAAATTTAAAAAAACTTCACTGATAACAGTGATAACTGACACCTCCTTGGGAATTCAATGTCTTTGATCTTCACCCTCGCTGTGACAGTGACATTCTACTTGGACCTGCATTGTTGAAGTAATAAACAAAGCCACGAAAGTCTTGAAAGGCTCCATCAGCTGACCACACTCAATCTTACTTACGTCACAGAAATTAATAAGAGTATTTTATACAGAATGGAATCTCCTAAGGTCCCGCGCAATAAGCGTGCCCGTTCCCCGTCCCCGCACCTCTCCCCCGTTCTCGCCTTGTCGAGGGGCGAGAGCGGGCGAACACACATGCATTGACGTGTGCACGGATGTATATAAGTAGTTTCGTTTGTAGTAGTGTAGGCATAAATGATACTCCGCTTCTATGAAGTTTCATATCTGTGCCTACGTCACAGGCCGGAAACTCCTAAGGTACGCGCAATATGCGTCACCCAGGCGTCCCCGTTCCCCGTCCCCGCACCTCTCCCCCGTTTTCGCCTCGATTTCTCACGTTGGCCGTCAAGAACCGGGGGAGAGGTGCGGGTGCGGGGAACGGGGACGTATATTGCGCGTACCTTAGAAGAGTCCCTTCTGTTTACTCTTACTGTATTCTGTGCCTACGTCCTGTTACAGACTAGAGAGCCACCCTGCGTGCCAGTCCCTCTCGCTGCACTCGTTCCTGATGCTGCCGATGCAGAGAGTGACCCGGCTGCCTCTCCTCCTGGACGCTGTGCTGAAGAACCTCAGCTGCGAGGACGACGAGTACCAGAGCTGCATGCACGCGCTCGCCACCCTCAACAGCGTCAGTATCCCACACTGCAGTCACTCGAATCTCTCTACACTCGATGTTGGGACGGGATTTCAAATTTGAGTGTTTTGCTAACTCAGGCTGAGTTCCGTATTAAGTTGATTTGAATAGATTTTTTTATTAATTTTTTTAATTGATTGATTTAAATTTTGAATTTATTAAAAATCCCACGACCACGCTTATTGTGACCTTGGACTCTTGTGGCCCTAGGCTCCGTCTACCCCGTTAAGCATAAAGACGTGGCAGAGTATTTGTATTAAAATTTTGACTTGATCAGCTATTACGACCTATCCGGATGCTATCCTATAAGTTGGCACATACTTTTTTTTCGTACTCGAATCAGCATAAAAGATAGAAAAAGTTTTGGGTCATTGGCTACATAACTTTTTTAACGGACATTTGCCCTTTAAATATAGAGAAATATAGATAGAACATTATTTATTAAAATAATTTATTTAATATATTGTAACTTTTAATTTTCAGTTCGTGTCGCAGTGCAACGAGGGCGCGCGCAACACCGAGCGCATAGAGGAAATGTTCCGCGTGTCGCGGAGCATCGAGTTCCCGGGCGGCGTGCGGCGCGCGCCCGTGCTCGGGCCCGCGTGCTCCCGCAGGGACAAGAGGTGCACCTCCACACTTTATGTTTCTATACGCGTTAACCAAGCGTTTACGTTTCTATACTGAATACGCGGGAATGAACGCGGAACGAAGCAAAATGTAAATATCAGTTTTTAAATGGTAAAAAAAGCAGGGATAAAGCGAACTTAGCGAATTAATGTGAAATATCAGTAGTTTAGTCATAATCTTGAAAAATATTACAAAAAGGCGTTACTTTGGGATTTTTTTTATTGAGTCATCATTATCGTCAGGTCTTTTTTAGTCTCCACTGCAGGAGCACGACCCTCTCTGTACTGCCAGAGCCATATAGCAGCCAGAGGATTTGGCCTACACACTCCACGCTGGCCAGACGGGTTGGAGAGGTCTCACTGATGTGTATAAGCTTTGTTTAGCTTGTGTTTCCTAAGTCGCCTTCTACGACATCCACGAGTAGACTTGGAGTGGTCCTATAATAGGACCACTCCAAATCTTCCAAGTAGAATAATTCTACGCTGCCGGGCGGGAACCACACGGCTATTTTTTTAGTTTTTAGGGTTCCGTACAAAAAATGAAAAAACGGAACCCTTATAGGATCACTCGTGCATCTGTCTGTTCGTCCGTCTGTCACAGCCAATTTGCTCCGAATCTACTGCACCGAATCAGGTGAAAGGTAGAATGTTGTAATCCTATGACCCAAACATATATGGACAAAGAAAATAATTTTTTTTTTGAAATAACCATTTTCGGGGTTAAATTAAGAAATTAAAAAAAAAAGTTTTGCAAACCTTACTGTGTCATATATCAAATGAAAAGGCTCGTTATGAGGATCTTAAATATATTTTTGTTATTATTATAAAATGAACAGTTTTGATTTTATTCATGAAAGAAGACGAAAATTGACCATTCCCATCCCCCTGATCTCTGAAACTAGAGCCAAAAATTTTGAAAAAAATACAAAATATAGTTTATTGCTTGTAGATTATAGGACAACCTATAAGAATTCAATTAATTGTACAGAACCCTCTCCACGCGAGTTTAACTCGCACTTGGCCCGTTTTTATTGAGTGAAGTTTATTATGTCGTGTAACTGAATGAGATTTTAAAAAATGGTTCAGATGGTTTTAAAAACTCACAACCTCGGCCTACCTAGCTTTTAACCGCTTTTTGTTTTGCAGACCGGTCCGCTGGCTGGTGCGCTCGGGCGAGCTGACGCAGCTGGTCTGGAAGACGGACGAGCTGAAGCTCACCTTCGGCAAGAAGTTCCACAAGATACCACTGTACCTGTTCCTCTTCAACGATTTGCTCGTCATCACCAAGAAAAAGAGGTGGGTATCTCAAGATGTGCTCTAGGAACTGTCGTGACGTATGCCGTGTTAACACATGTTATGTATTATGTATCGCTATAAGTAACTACTGATTGAATGTTTTGTTTATTCTTGTTATAAATTCTTGAACTTTCGCACGCAGATTTGGGTTTGGGAAGTAATGGTTTGAAATATCCCCTTTATACACTGCTTATTTCCCCTCTGACATTTTATTAAGGGTCGAACAAAATATAATCAAACTGTTTTAAAGGTGAATTCAGTCCATGATACTGAACAACTTTCCCCAAGGAACATATATAGAAATATGAAAAATATTTTTGGCCTCCCATAGTTGACCGATCAGCTGATCCGAGTTTATATGGAAAGTAAATATTTTTTTATTTCTATATATGTTCCTTGGGGAAAGTTGATCAGTATCATGGACTGAATCTACCATTAATATAGTTTCACTGTATTTTGTTAGACGTTTGAAGCGTAGCCTGCCTCACCTGCGCGTCACCTTGGGCCCCGATATGGTGAATGCGGCCCTGCTCGGAAAACTTTTATAAGTGTTGATTCAGGTACCAAGAACGTCGCATCATGTTTGTATATTACCTTTAAAAGTTAACAATATAGGTACATAGGTTTTCGCGCGGAACAAGGATATTTAAAAAATATATGATTTTTTACAATTGGGTAGTTTCCTATGTCAAAAATAAATTATTTGGTCAGTACCAAATAATTTATTTTTGACTGGCATGGCATTAAGAGAATAAAACGTCACAAAATAGTGTCACTTGTCAATAATCACATGCACTTTGAACGTGATTTTAGATTTATTAATGCAGAAAAACGGATATTAAGGCCGTACCTGAATTTTCCGGGGTCCAGTGCTGACCCCATTTTAAATAAATCATTTAAAAAAAACGGAGACATCATTTAAAATTCTGCTACTACCAAGATCTAGATAACCCTTCAAAGTATTTTATGAAGTACTGTATATAGTTTAAAGTGAGAGCGTTAAGCTTTACTACGCACATTTGCGAAAAACGGCCACTTTTGGCAAATGTGCGTAGTAAAGCTTAACGTTCTCATTATAAACTGTAAACAGTTGTTCATAAAATACTTTGAAGGGTTATCTAGGATTTGGTAGTAGCAAAATTTTAAATAATGTCACCGTTTTCTTTGAAATGATTTATTTTAAATGGGGACAGCACTGGACCCCGGAAAATTTAGGTATGGCCTTAAGAGCGCTATTTGACTCCAAGGAATTATGACGTCACAGTCCGATATTTCATACAAATCCCATAGAAAATTTTTGTTTTGACGTTTATTAAAAAGTAACTGATTTGACTTGTTGGAAACTAGCGGATTATATTGAAAATAACAGACAAGTTACAATGAAACAAGAGAGTATAGTGGCCGTGAGGACAAATTAGAAAAAAGAGGGCGATAGCGGGGTGTCGCGGAGTTGTATAGCCTCTGCGGGGCGAGGGAGGGGTACGCAGCAGTAATTGGAGGCGAATAGCATGTGATATTCCTGTATTATGATTGGACTTGCCAACAATGTTACATTATCGATTAGAATATGATTATTGAGAATATTGTGTTGTTTCAGTGAGGAGTGCTACGTAGCGGTGGACCACTGCCCGCGCTCCCTGCTCGAGGTGTGCAGCGCGGAGGGCGCGGGCGGCGCGGGGGGAGCGCGACACGCGCTGCTGCTCACTCTGCTCGAGAACCACGAGGGACGCACAGTCGAAATGGTGAGACATCACCTATCACATATCATAAGATGCTTGTGTTCACGAGGATCTTGTTTTCCGCAAGTTCAATAAGAAGCCTCAAGGTCGCTCAACGCGCTATGGAAAGGGGTTTCTCTACGTGATCGAATCATAAATGAGGAAATTCGTAGAACGAAGGCCACTGATATAGCCCAGCGGATTAGCTCATTGAAGTGGCAGTGGGCGGGACACATAGCGCGACGAACCGATGGCCGATGGGGCGGAAAGGTTCTCGAATGGCGACCACGTACTGACAAGCGAAGCGTTGGACACTCACCTATAAGGTGGTCAGACGACCTGACCAAGGTCGCTGGAAAGCGCTGGATGCAGGCCGCTCTAGATGGGTCATTTTGGAAAACCTTGGGAGAGGCCTATGTCCAGCAGTGGACGTCATGCGGCTGAAATGATGATGAGGACCATCATCATCATCCGAGCGTATTGTGTTGCATCCTCAGCGGTAACGCTTCGGAGCCCGGGGTCCGCTATCTAACCTAGGTGAATTGACGAGGTTACTGGCTTTTACACAACTGGCGACTACGTCTAAATAGCAGTCTTTACATTTGCTTTTACTAACCAGCCGCCGCCCCATTGGGAACCATTATAAAAAATGTGTTTGGTTGCGGGGGTGGGAATGAGGAGGGGTGCAAATGTTCGATTTTGCGGCCCCGGCTTACCTCTCCCCATCCGGGACTACTCTATATCGTTGTTAAGTTCTGTAATATAAGATTGTGGAGGGAAATACGAGTAAAGATATTTTGAATGATGTTTTTCCAGCTAATGTCGTGTGGGTCCGAGACGGACGCGTCCCGCTGGGGCGAGGCCCTGTCGCCGGCGCCCGCGGGCGCGGACGGCGAGGCCGTGTACGCGGGCTGGGACTGCCCGCAGGTGGCCGCGCTCTACGCGTACAGCCCCGCGCAGCCCGACGAGCTGCGGCTGGCGGAGGGGGACGTCATCAACGTCACCAGGAAGACCAGCGAAGGTTAATACTTCACGTATTCTATGACCAACGCACAGAAAACAGTAAGGGTTGCCTGGAAGAAATTGCTTAGCGATAAGGCCGCCTTTTGCGCATTTCCTAATTTTTAAGATAATTATGTTCTGTTTTTTACTTTTGTGCAATAAAGGGTATTGTATTGTATTGTAAGGGTTGGATCTCATCTATCAGCACGGAACAGCACTTTCCTATGCTGCTATCCTTTTCTGTCGCTCAGAATAGTAATTTGCTAGAGCGAGAGTGCGACGGAACACTGCAGCAGCAAATGACGCTTCTGATCGACAGAAAAGAGTATTACAGACAGACACCCTAAGAGTATTACATACAGAACGGAATCTCGTAAGGTACGCGCAATATGCGTCCCGATTCCCCGTCCCCGCACCTCTCCCAGTTCTTGTGCCGCCGTGCACACGTCAATGGGTGTGTTCGCCCGCTCTCGCCCTGGTACAAGATTAGAACAGGGGAGAGGTGCGGGAACGGGGAACGGGGACACATATTGCGCGGGCCCTTAGTACTCTTACTGTCTTCTGTGACCAAAGAGTAAAGAGGAAGCCACTTCCAAGAAAAGATGTAAAATTATGTATATCGCAATGAGAACCAATGGACATGTGATGGAAGCTTCCTTGTGAAATTACATAGTAGTTATCCAGTAGGTATATCAAAAATGCGATTTGAGGCTTATTTTATCATCGCCCTAGATAAAATAAGCCTCAAATCAGATATTTCTGCCGCCTGGAAGACACGGCTCTAACTCATAGTAGTCCATGTTGATAAATCGATTTTTTTTGTCTAGGTTGGTACTACGGCGAGCGCACGCGCGACGGGGAGGCGGGCTGGTTCCCCGGCGCGTACACCGCCGAGATCGCGTCCGCGCACGTGCGCGCGCGCAACCTCCGCCAGCGATACCGCCTGCTCGCACTCTCCGCCACCTACGTCGGACAGAAGAAGCGCGTGCTCTGACACCGCCGCTCACACATTGACGTGTAACATCTTTCCTCTCATAACTAAATTGATGGTTTGTTTTATTTGCGCTGTATTTAAAAAAAAAGTACGCTGACGGTTAAAATTGTTTCGCGTCGATTCCCTTATGCATTATTTTAGTAACGATGCAACGCGATAGTTTAAAAGAAGTCGTCTTTCCTCTCCCTTTCCCGTAATCTGAGAGTGATTTCGTGAAATTCCTGGTGATCAGAAAGCCGGGGAAGGGCGCGCTATTTGATTTGACCAATGAGCGCGGTTGCTTATTACCCAGGTACGATGTCAGATATAACACATCATATGCGAACAGAGAGGGAATGACATCGTCGGGTGTCATCGCTTATCGCAGTTGACACCCTAAAAGTTTATATTTTCCAATATCTTTAATGTTCGAAAATTATATGAAAGTAAAACTGTTTAAGTGTGTATGTATGGAAATCTCATGTGTGCACATATACATGCATTACACACGACTTTAGCACGAAGTTTGTATTTGTGGCCGTGCACGAGTATAGTAAGTATATCGTCATGTACTCGTATCGTTAAACAATAAAACACTGCTGCCTTATTTGTTGACACAATGTTAAAGAAAATTATAAAAATAGAGATATAAAGCAATATATAACATAATAAATTAAATCTCTTATCAAAAGTATTATTAATAATGTTTGTAATTACACGAAAAAATGGACTTACGTAGCCTAAGACTATGTCCGTCCAGCACTGCCTTTATCGATATCGATAGATATCGATGTAACTTTAACTAGACTAGTAGTATTTTTGGAACTGTTTACGAGTGTTGTTGACTTGGTTTTCTCGTTGATGCACCACTACTGTAGTTATGAATTAAGGTGCTTAACATAGTTTAGTGGACTCTCAAAGAGTGTTCGTTTGTGAAGTGTACAGTTACGTATGAGATTCACAATAATGTATTGTACAGAGTAAATTATCGTTTTATATTTGTATCGCTGATTAGTTATTGTGTTAGTACTTATATGTTTATTTCTTTAAACGGTTGAAAGCACTCTTGTCAGAAAATGTCACCTTCGAAATTATAATACGTTTAAGGTAGAAGCCAAAAGTAAATAGTCAACTGTGACTCGTTTTACCATTGGTTTTACGATATCTTTTTTATATACGGATTGGAGCAACGTTTTCAGCTTAGCACCACGTGTCGCGATACTGTAGTCATATGATAATCTTAGGCATGAAACAAATGATCGGGCGGTCTCTGTAGCCAAGCACTGGTCAAACCTATAAAAAAAAATATATGTTAATTTGTATATATATTATAGCCAATCGACTCGAAAGAAGAAGGCATGAAACTACGATAAGCGGGTGCCCCGGACGGTAGTTATCTCTGTATGACCAAGTCTTCCCGTGGATGTCGTAGAAGGCGACTTTGGAAACACCAGCTAACAAAGCTTATAAACATCAATGAGACCTCTCCAACCCGTCTGGCCAGCGTTGAGAGTGTAGGCCAATTCATCTGACTGCTCTGGCTAATATATGGCTCTGGTAGTACAGAGGGTCGTGCTCCTGCAGTGCAGACTAAAAATAACTTGATGATGATATTTTGACAGCCACGAAATATACCTTTGCACGTAATACAGTCAAAACCCTTACACCTCATATAGCTATAGTTATTAAAGGCTCCTAAAATTGACATAAAATAAAATTGAATTTATGGCATGTAATATGGTCCGTCCGAGTCACAATCATAAACTACTCTACTTATTAACTTACTAAATATAAATATCAACCCACTGCATTTTGCATATTGCACTGCACGTAGGGTTTGTGACAGAGAGGGACTAAACCCGTCCGGGACGTCCACTTGACGTCTTATAGGAAAGTTTTTAAGATTAAAATAAAATTGAAATATATGTTTTTTCTTGAATATAGGAAAATTCTATTCTGACAAGTGTGGTTTCGACCAAAAGGTGCTTGGCTTGGCCGCGTTTCGAAATTTACCTAGTCACGATAGCGGGCAGCGGCCGTCGACTTCGTACTACATTCCCGACTAACATTACCGTAAGCAATGAAATTGTAAACAGATTCGAATGCGTGTACTTCAGTAAATTATTGTGTAGATATTTCCTTGTAATAGTCTCCATGAACTAATAGTATTTATAGTCTATGTAATTATGATCCATATCAATTCAAATATAATAATTGTATTTAAATTATTTATTGCATTTTTATTTGTCCCCGTTCTATCCTAGTTACTGAATGTTAAAAATGGTCACTGATCTTTTATAAGACCACCAGAGTGAAACAACATGCAACCATGCATACAGAACCACTGAACTGTAAACATTTCAAAATATGACAGTACCCTGATGGTTATGAGAAGTATTAAAACGCGCGCAAGTACTGCAGTAGTATATTTCAAATATAAATATAATGTTGATCACTGTACATCATGTATTCAAGAAATTTATGAAATTTGAAAATGAAACCCTGATGGTTATGAGAAGTATTAAAACGCGCGCAAGTACTGCAGTAGTATATTTCAAATATAAATATAATGTTGATCACTGTACATCATTTATTCATGAAATTTATGAAATTTCTCTTAGAATTAAAGTAAAAAAAAGTTTTGTAAACAACTAAAAAAATAGGTACCTCAATTGTCAATATTTTATATGTATTCATAAATAAATAATAAAATCTTTCGCAAAATACCCATGAAGACTAACGCCACAAAATATAAAATTCAGATCTGAAAACTATCTTAAAAATTAATAACAGAACAGAGAGAAAACAAGAATAAATCTTAAAGATGGCGACTGAATAATTAAGAGCAAAAACTGTACATGAAAAAGTTTGAGTATAAAACTGACTATAATGAATAATGTGATGATTGGGAGAACTAACACTAATTAACAACTATGGAGTATAACATTCAGTCGCCACCTTCAGTTAGTATAAAAAGCATTATTTGTGCACCTTATTGTACTATTTTAGGCAAAATGTACCTCGTCTTATTCTAGATTCTGTTTAAAACAATCTCACAAACATTGACATAGAGATCACAAAATTCGATCGAAGAAATGGAATGAAGAGTTCAGTCAAGAGTCAACATGGTTAGCTAACAACGAGTTTCACCAGCAGTCAATAGATTTCATCATATTCTCGTCTTGGAGGAGTTATCCTTGACTTCAAACAGCTTTCTTACGAAGTACACCTGCAGGCTGGCCGTCGCCGCGATGGTTATTATTTGTATTAGCGACCATCTGAAACAATCGATTATGAACACCATATTATTGTATTGTTTTGAACAATACTCATTGAAACTTAAACATTAACAATGTAATTTTCGGTGTATTGTTTGAGTAAACAAATATTTGTTTGGAATTGAATGGTAAATTAATGAAATACTGAGGAAATACGTAAAGCCTTATCTTGCTTTGGCAAATTAATGATTGCAATAAAAACGTCAACTTTATAGTTAACGTTTCCACTGCCACACAAGTATTTCTAGATTTAAATGGGTATTTTACTGTAAACTACATAAACAAGGATGTTTTCACTATATAATTAACTAAAATACTGATTTTTCCCTTTATACTGAGCTGAGCTTCCTCAGACCAAAGGGTAGAGATATATAGATCTGCGTGTGCTTCTATTGAGGTACAGATACACTATCACATCTTTATCCCTTACTGAGTAGACAGAGCATTAGGCTGTTAGACCCAAAAGCCATTTAGGTGCAGACAAAAACTATCATGTCTTTATATGGTTCGGGTCACCACGGAATGCGGCAGCATCGCCGATTTCGCGGCTTTCCGTGGCTCTCTCTCGCAATAGCAAATGACGATTCTAAAGGATAGCAGCATAGGAAAATGCTGTTCCGTGCTGACAGATGTGTCCCAACCCTAAGGCGTTGTTCACACTAAACGTAAAACCCACCGCCGACTGTGAGCATGCTCTCTATCAGTACCTATTTTCGGATCAGTGTGAACGAGAAATTAAATACATACATAAACACATTTAGACATAAGTAGTATTTCCCAGGCAAATTGCTAGCTCAATTCCTATCTTGTGACATCTTTAAATTGTCACTCATTCCATTGATCTATGACTTACTCAGGAGATGAAGTTAGAACTTTGATGGTTTTTCTTTCTTCAACTGGAACAGTGATCATTTTGTATATTGATTTAAAAATTACCTTTGCACATAATTGTTGTTGTCCAGTAATAGGTTGTAGTCTCGAGACTCCCTCGCCCTGGAGTGGTACTGATACTGCAGAATGTCATTTATGTTCCTCTCCACAAACTGAATAGAACTCTGAAATCATTTCAATTTTATTTAAAAATAGACTCGACAAGTGGTTAAAGAAAAATAAAGTGTTGTTAATAAATATATGAACTGTGAAAAGACTTTATGGACTCTCAGCACTGTGTGAAATAGACATATCAGCTCTTAGCTGCTTGTCTATAATAAATAAAATAAAATAACTATGTGAACATAGAACAAGGAAAATGTTTTACAAAATTAACATTGTTCATATTATGAATTAATTCATAATCTTTCATTCTTAGAAAGTTAAGTTGAGGATCGGCATAGCTGTACAAATATTCATAAATTAAAAATAATAGTTCTTTATACAATTGACTTGGGTGCATATTCTCCTGTTCAGGTGAAGGGTTATAAAAACGAAATCTCTGAAAGGTTTCAAACAATATGTAAAAGATAAACTCACAGTAAAGTTCTTTATATTCATATCTAGCTCCTCCACCTCCTTAGCGTACTTCTCCCACATGTCGTATCTGATCACTGACAGGTACAAGTTGACCAGCTTCCCCGCAAACCTGGAGAACTGGTTGTCGATGCACACCGCATAGTAGCCACCACTTGATGACTGGTCAGCGTATTCTGCGCTCTGCCGCCACTCGTAGGGATGCACTATTTGCCCATTGGGGTGCCGTACAGCAAACCCACACATGCCATCACCGCCTTTCAACACCTAAAACAAGTCACACAACATACTTTCACTCAATTTTGCAAGCATATTGAGTCAAATATTTCGGAAATTTTATATTCACAGTAACAATACGAACAATGTCTACCGTTCCATGTGTTTCAATGAAGAATTTGGGTTTTAATTACCTGGTAACTGGCGTAGAATGTAGCACCCGGCTGCACATACTGATAGTAACAATCCTCTTTTCCTGCATCTATGTGCACCTTATAATCCATAGTAACTGCCGGCAAGTTCTCGTACCATGGTGCAGCTGGTGATGTCGAAAAAACATCACCAACAAGTGATAAAACTGTTAATATTAATGTTATCACCGTAAACATATGCCACGTCCGTTGAGCCATTTTTCAACTAATTGATGTTTGTGTGTGTGTGTGTTGTAAAGTCGAAAAAAATTATAACTGTCACTGTCAAGTAAAATATAGTGTTGCAACATGAAAACTAAATCCTAAAAAATAAAATTCCTACTTGTTTTGCCAACTCTCCACAAAAGTACTAAAAAAAATAGAGGATCCTTGTCTATGTATAATAATATGTCAAAATCAAAACTTTGAAAAGTGAAAACTAGAAAATTCAAAGTTATAATATAATAACCTTAAATTGCATTTAATAAATACTTATTTTTAATACTTTTATAGTATGCACATAATATTTAAATTTTAAGTGTAGTCAACGCATAATGAAAGCCAGATATCTAGCATTTTTCTCATACATAGGAACCCATTTCAGGTTTGTAAATTCGTAAATAGAAATGGTTAAATTGTATACTTTGGCATAACTAGCGAATAGTTAGTCCGAATATTACCGTATTCAGGTCCTCAGAGAAGATATGGCTGAAAAACAAAAGGAATTATCCAGATCCAGAAAGTGTACAAGGAGTAACAGAGTTAGGTCTATTGAGACTGAAGTCTTTGAATTATCCACATTTTGTGTTATCTAGCCGGTAAGTAATATTGAATTAAGACGTGTAAAAAATTGTAGCTTCTTTTCTTACAACTAATTTAATAATACAATAATTTCTTTAAAATTTTATTCTCCAAATTAAGTTTACAATTTTTACAAATATGGTACATGAGTACCTATTTAAATGTATGTACAATATATTTCTTGCAGAACAGATGGTGGAGTGCATGCACTGAACTCATCAGCCCACTTTGATCTTGAAAAATTTGGCTCAAACATATATGAGCCAAACGCCATAACGTTTGAACTAAACAAGTTCTTTCACAAAAGTGACATTGGCATATTCATCAAGAAATGTATCAGAGTTCCTGACAACTTTGATGCTCGGCGCTGGGCAATAGCTAGAACATACTTGTACAGGTGAGTAATAACACAGGAATGTTTTTTATTATACCTATTAATAAGATATGGATATAGCATCTCAGATATTATATTTTGTATCTTCAGACCAACCTTTTGGGGTAAGTACAATAAAACCCAAAAGTTCGACATGCTTCCCATTGTGGACCCCAATGCAAGATAAGATATCCTCAGCTAATTCCTATGATCTGTGACTGTTCTTTTTTCATAACCTTTGGCATATAATCTACTATTATGAATTGTTAAAAATCATAATTTAAAAGCATTTTGTTATTGTTAGGAAAAAGTTTTTTTGATGCTTCCCAGTCAAAAGGAAAGAAGTTGTTTTACTTTTATAGACAAACTATGTATTATGTATTGAAATCTAATTAAGTTTATTGCAGGTTCGCAGTCCTGAAGCAAGATCTGCCTGAACATATCCATCTAGCATCAGCCATCCCTATAGAAGAATGGAAAAGATGTCAATTTTTGAGGTAAACATCTGATCTATGAAAATTCTCTACTCTACTCTAGCCTTTACTGTGACAAAACTTGGCAGTTAAAAATGAATATGAATTACATATTAACATTTTTAACCCAGTAATCTTGTCAAATCCCCTAGGGTAGGTAGCGGACCCCGGGCTTTGAAGCGTTACCGCTGACGATGCAACCGGGAATACGCTCAGATGATGACATATTAACCTTTTTATCTTACACACCTTTTCATCCTAATTATTCCAGATTTGCAAACTTTGACATAGAAAAATTCAAAGAAGGAGCAAAGTACTTCCCCGGCTACCATGACTTTACAACCTTCAGGAAGTTTGATAAGCTGAATCAGCACAAGCACAACCGGCGCTTGTTGTACTCCGTGGATGTGAGGCCAAGCCGGCCAGCCATCACCACTCATACGAGCAGTAAAGAAAGCTACTTTGATTACTGGGAGGTTGAGATCAGGGGCCGGGCTTTTGTTCACAATCAGGTGAATTTTCAACTTTTTTACAGCTTATATAACTCCGGACTAAAGGCATCACCCAATAAATGGATTTGCCTGAACCCTGTCACCGCAAGACTATATATCAATTATCATGCTCCCAGTGCGAGGTAGTGAATAGGCATAGTTTTTGGTCGGATATATACGACGCTCGCGAAATGGGCACGAAAATGTTGACGTTCGTGGTTATAGGATTAATAATCACCACGCTGGGAAGAATTTTAACTATTAGGCTTCTTTAGTATAATTTTTCTGGTCCTTTAATAATTCATCTTCCTGGTCCTAAATGTTATCTGATGGCTGAGTGGCAGAAAAGTCTATGACCCCTTGCTACCCCAGTCTTGGAGGTGGAGAGACCATGGGACTTCTCATCTAGGTTCAGTTAATAAATGTTGATGAAAAGAGATCATTTTATAAAGTGGTGGCAAAACTTATGAAATCTGATTTCTGATTTCAGATTCGGCGGATGGTAGGCACTTTGATGTCAGTTGCTACTGGAAAACTTCCACCAGAAGAAATTAAGCTCATGCTGCAGATACCTTCCAAGCATTCCTGGTATGGGTGTATACGGAACTGTCCTCCCGATGGGCTGTACTTGTGTGATGTAGAGTATAGCCCTGAGAGCTTGGTGTACAGCACAAATAGTGAATCAGAACTGCAAGAAAACTTGTTGGAAAGTGACAGTGAATAAAAATGAGTTTTCTTGACGAACTGAAAAAACAGAAGCAAAAACTGAAAGAGACAGAAACAATAGTGACTAGTGTAGACGGCCAGAGACATGTTGTAAAAGGTGATACAAAAACAGTATCTAATCTAACCCCAAGCTACGGGTTTGTAGTAGACACAAAACCTGACAATGTTCCTGTAGAAATAGTAGATAATTTGTATATAGGATCACAAGATTGTACAGAAAAAAGTGTGTTGAAAGCATACAACATTAAACATGTGCTTAGTCTAGGTATAGATGTAGAAGTCCGCTTGAATCACAAGTTTGTTGAATGCTTAGATCTCCCTGAAACTGTTGTGTCGCCTGTACTCAAAGAATGTCTACCATTTGTGTATGAGGGTGTCCGTAAGAAGGAGAATGTGCTGGTTCACTGCAACGCGGGGGTGTCCAGAACTTCTTTAGTTGTTTTAGCATACTTGATACACTACCACAAGATGTCATTTGAGCAGGCATATAAAGTAGTCAAGGAGAAACGGCCAGCCATCCAACCCAATGCAGGGTTCAGAAAACAATTAATGCTGCTCAAACCTGGTAATGTTTTGTAAAATAAACCACAATGTTCATGAACAGACTGTTTATTTGATAATAAATAGGCAATATTAAGTACTGGGCCGACATTCGGTATAGCGATTTTTACAAGTACATGTAGATATTATCAAGTAGCACCAAATTCATAAGGTTTCTGAAACTAAAGCTAAACTTAAACTTAATCAACATGTATAAAATTTTATAAATATCCTTCTGTACAATAATAGCTTATTTTATGAGCCATTTGTTACATTTGACAATAAAGTTCATTAATTTTGATATAAGCAATCATATATGTTTTTAATAATACATTTTCTCGATAAATTGTCATGCTGGAAACTACCTGAACAATTAATATTACCTAAAATTATGCAGTATACATTTAATTGTACATACAAAACAGAATATAATTAATTGAATTTTATTATTTTCAATTTACTTTAAGTACATTAATATCCACTGGACGATATTTAGAAGTGAAATTAGTTAGCCAAAATTATTAAGGACGGAAAACAATTCATAAACTAAGAGAAACAAATATACAAAAAATAACACGAATTGCGCAAGCTACACTCAAATCAAAGTTCTAACTAACCTACTCAAAGCACCTCAAAAGCAAGAGAGATGTTAGGTCCGCTCAAGCAAAAATTTTAATTAACGAAGCCGCGTATCGTCGCAAAATAAAGTGTATATGTAATATCTAAGAATAAAATATACAATAAACCAATGAACACTAGACATTTGGTGCGGGCGGAATCAAGATATGTCTTTAGAACACAGGACATACAACACAAGGAGAACACAACCTTTAAATTTTAATAAAGGCGCGTTTTCATAAGAGGCACAATGTCGCGCGGTCTATTGTGCCAAGGCTTCTCGCTCATTACAATACTGTTGAGAGAGATAAACTGTGTCAGAGTTGGTTCATTTTCAGTTATGCCTTGTTCAAACTGCAGTAAATTGATAATAAGTCTACACTATGTTAAGAGAGATATATTCAATGAAGTAGAAAAAATGTTTGATGATTTACCTAATGATTTAATAATACTTTGACTTTCGTTTAAAGCAACCATCATCATCAGGTCTTTTTTAGTTTCTACTGCAGGAGCACGACCCTCTCTGCACTACCAGAGCCATACTTAGCCTGAGTAGCCAGAGGTTTAAGATGATAAATGGAGTCCAGTGCTGCCCCCATTTAAAATAAATTATTTGAAAGGAAACTGAGATACCATTTATAAATTTTTTACTAGTATAACCCTTCAAACTATTTTATGAACTACTGTTTACAGTTTAAAGTGAGAATGTTAAGCTTTAGTTTGCATTTTTGCGGAAAACGGCCACTCTTGGCAAAAATGCAATCTAAAGCTTACATTCTCACTTTAAACTGTAAACAGTAGTTCATAAAATAGTTTGAAGGGTTATCTAGGTTTTACTAGAACAAAATTTTTAATGATATCTTCGTTTCCTTTCAAATAATTTATTTCAAATGGGGGCAGCACAGGTCTCCATGTCAGTACGCTGTTTCATGGTTTGAACGAAGCATAAATAACAAAAACTGCTTGAGCAATAGCCCAATTATCGCTGGCTTAGCGCGACATTTGTCCTCAAATAAATATACGCTTCAAAATAACTAATTTATATATTGTGCTTATCAGTATATTCGCTTGATTTTATATAATATGTAAAATGGCAAGTAAATATGAACCATTTCGAATTAAAATATACACTACTTCTACAATAAAATCTATGACCTAAGCTAATGTCATTCATGTTGGTACAACCATTTTTTTAAAATGATAATTTGAGACCACAATAATTTGATACCAAAAGTGTCTGTTGCACAGAGGAATGCAAATTTAGAATCACAAACGAGGTCTCGCACATTTAGTATGACCAGTTATCAGTCTTGGAGAGTTCTTAAAATCTCAATTCTTATTCTTACAACCAGCCAGTTACGAGTACATTTGCCTACTGTCTACAAAAGGAAAACAGGCGTAATAGTATAATATATACAGGGTTACAGGTATCTAACGCATACCCTTCTATAGGCGACTTAGGTACATCAAGAGTAACAATTTTTGTTCTATGACGTTTTTTTAAAAAAAATTGCAATTCTACTCTTCTTAAATCTATGGTAATTGGCATGCGGCAGTACTACAGCGGCGGCGCCTATATAACATAGACTTAACGTTTGATGGATATGCAAACTTGAACTAAATAAACGGGCAAGTGCGAGACGGACTCGTACATGAAGGGTTCCGTACCACCGTACAATGTTTTAAAACGCTGAAAAAACACGTTTCTTGTATGACGACCCCTCTAATTTTTAACTTTATCTTATTTTTAGTATTTGTTGTTATAGCGGCCATAGTAATACTAATACCATAATAATCTGTGAAAATTTCAAGTATTTTATTAATACCATTGTAAAGATCTAGTTAAAAACGCTGAAAAAACTCATTTTTGTATGACGACCCCCTTTTATTTTCAACTTTTTTTATTTTTAGTATTTGTTGTTATATCGGCTACGGTAATACATAATCGGTGAAAATTTCAAGTGTCTAGCTATTACGGTCCAAGAGATAGAGCCCTGTGACAGACAGACAGATAGCGGAGTCTCAGTAATAGGGTCCCGTTTGCACCCTTCGGGTACGGAACCCTAAAAATGAAAAATCTTGCTAAATATAACGTTTAAACAAAAGTCATAGATCAAAAGTGGTTAGTCTTGATGTACTTAAACTACTTAAGTCGCCTCTAGGAAACGCATAACGCATAAGCGTTAGATACCAGTAACCCTTGTATGTTAGTGTTGGACTAAAGTATGCATCATATATGCAAATAAGAAACGATTTTTTAGCGTTTTAAAACATTGTACGGGGGTACGGAGTACGGAACCCTACATGTACGAGTCCGATTCGCACTTGACCGGTATTTCTGTCTATATGAACCTAGTTTAACCTGGCTACTTGTCTGGTCTGACTCGGACTTTAAAGCAACCATGCTTAGCTTACAATTTTCTGTCAAACGTTTTAAATATAAAAATATTAAAGTATTATAAACATTGATGTTTTAGTCATAGACCTATAATTTTTTACCGTGTAAAAGTTTTAACATGCGCGTTTTTTGCGTTACGTTTAAATCTTATAAAACTCATTAACATAATATTAAGTTCATTGTACTTTAAGTAACTCGTTTGAACAGCTTACCGTTATAATTATATTAAGGCGTACCTGCGTTAGCGTATTTTTTTAACGCAAATCATATTTACAAAATATCAAGAAGTAAAAACTTTTAACTTTACATAAATATTAAGTACAATTTTATAGTAGGTAATGCAAAAAGCATTAGTCAAATAAAATTAAAGGGAATGTGATTGAACGCTTTATCACATAAATATATGAGCAGGGACCTACTTAAGTACTTACATAGTGTGTATTATGTTGCATATGTTCATTAAAGTAGCAATATTTTACCTTAGTTTTTGATGATCCGTTAAATATAAGTATAGGTTATTAGTTTACATTTTTCAATTCGACAACTAATTACATATTACCATAGCATAATAATACAAGGTATTGTCTTTCCATAACAGCTGGTCACGTGGTTAGCCCAAGAATATGCCATCAATTGTGAGTGTTGCCACTGTGTGATTGAATTACCCGAGCAAAGTGCATTTTTCAACTTAACAAACCATTCATGAACTAAAAATTTATTATAAATTCAACAGGTGAATCTAACAATAAACGGAATAGTATTTTATTTTATGAATCATTAACTTATTGAGAAAGTCCTTAGAGCAAGGTTACACGCTCAGTATGGCATCAGTTCAGTCTATCAGTCTGGATTGACTTGACTGACGCCAGTCGATGGATGATTTTAATGGTTACATGGTCAATCTAGACTGACAGCAGACGATAAAAAGTACGTGTACGGCAAAGAGCTATAATGAACCTTAACGGTGTGTAGTAAAGTACGGTGACTGACGCGAGAATGATATGAGCTGGTTACGCGATTAGTCTCCCATCAGTCTGTCATTCCGTGGGTTACACGATCATTCAGACCAGACTGATGGACTGAACTGATGCCAAACTGAGCGTTTAAACTACATCTTAAATTCGCTGAAAAGAACAATCAGTGGTTTTTCGTGACATTTCTGACGTAGTCTTGGGCTATCGCGGGAAGACGGGAAGAGAATACCTTGTTTTATTACACCATGCATATTACAATGTCTACAGAAAGTTACATAGCTAGCACACAACTAATATATGAGTACTATATGTATAAGTATATAAGCCATATATCAAATGCAGCTGTATAACAAGTCTTGATTGTCAGTCATTTGTTTACATACATGTGTTGTCAGTCCAAGATTTATTATAACGATATTAACGATATACAAAGTGGAAGGGACATACCCGTAATAAATCAAACCACGGGCTATACTAGATCACTAAAGTATAATGAAATTAAAATAACAGTCAAAAAACAAAAAAAAATTCGACATTCCCATTCGAATCGCCCGGGCGCACTTGTATGGAAATGGCAATTTTTTTTTTATTATTTAGCTGTTATTTTAATTTCATTATACTTTAGTAATCTTGTAGACCGTAGCTCGATTTATTACGGGTATGTCCCTTTCACGTTGTAAAAATCTAAATTAAAAAATTGTAATGCTGTAAATCAAAAGTCATCCAGTGACCTTTGAATGAGATCGAAGTGTACAGTTATTTACCTGTTAGCCCTTATTACGTTGGAGGGCCACATGTAGAGGTACAATCATATATATTACAACATATTTAGCACAAAATAGTAATATTCAGTTATTGTTTTTACAACTGTATACAGAAAGTTGAAGCTCATTTTGACAATGCACTGCAGTGCGAACCAGCAAATCTCATGTGAATTGAATATCCTGCTGCCGGATTTCACTAACACTAAACAATAGTCCATACAATGAGTTGGACTCAGGAATTCAAATGACAATGTTTCAAATTTTGACCGGAATGCATACCCAGAAATACTTTAGGATTTTTATTTTTGCCAGTTGAATTTTCAGTCGATTATATTCAACCGGGGTTTCACTCCGAAAAAATCACGACTGTCATCCGATAGTATCGTCGCATTACAGCGCCAAATTAAATTGAGCTTTATCATCATATCATAGAGTTCAATGTTGCTTTCTTTGTTTCAGCTAAGTAGTTGATATCGTGCTAAGTAAAGCTTACTTACCGTCATTTGGCTGTAGTGTTGTAGTCGTCCACTAGAGACAATTCAAATCAGGCGAAAAAAATGCTTGAACACTTTTTAAGTTGCAATATGCGAGTCGAAAATAGAATGCAACATTAAATTTTACTCATTTTAATGTTGCATATTATTTTCAACTTTGTCTGAATGGAATTAGATTGATATTTAATTACAGAGCATTTTCCCGCCTAATGTAAATCGAATCTTAGAATCCCTTAAGCGTGAGTTTTGTAGTAAAGCTCTAGTCGTTACCGTCATTTACCTATAGTGTAGTAGCCTGTAGCACAGAAATTAATAAGAGTATTTCATACAGAATGGAATTTCTAAGGTCCCTTGCAGTATGCGTGCCCGTTCCCCGTTTCCGCACCTCTACCCCGTGCTCCTTGTCTCCGGGCGAACACACACGCATTGACGTGTGCACGGATGAATAGTTTCGTTTGTAGTAGTGTAGGCATAAATGATACTCCACTTGTATGAAGTTTCATACCTGTGCCTGTGGCTAAAATCCCTTGAGCGTGAGTCCGCGGGCGGGCAGCGAGTTGGCCTTGGCGGGCTGGTCGCGCGCGTGCGCGTGCGCAGCCGCGATGCTGAGGCACTGCGCCCACTGCTCGGCGTCCTTCCCGTCCGTGGGCTTCAGGATCAGCGTCTGGTCTCCCGTGAAGATCTCGAACGCCTTGGGGATGTTGCGCGCGCCGCGGGACACCTTCACTGAGCGGATCTGGCTGATGTCGATGCTCTCGCTGCCGCTCTGTTCACGAAAATATGTGATCGTTTATTGACTGAGTTGATTGAACGCGGAAAAAATGCTTCTTAATTTGAACAGCAATTTTAATGCAATGCTTTTAAAGTAAAAGAAACTTGACTAGTTTCGTCCTCTCTTACTGATGCTTGCTAAACTTGATGCTGCAAAGTACTGAACGGATAACAAAGTAAAGTTGTTTTTTGCGTTCCTAGTCTCCTGACCATCTAGTGGGTACCAGATAGGCCAGACTTAAGCTAATTGGCAGAATGATTTAGATAAAATCATGTCAGACTGGCAGGCTGTAGCTCTGAATAGAGATGAGTGGAAGGAAAAAGGGGTGTCCTTTGCCCAGCAGTGGACCACCAATACAGGCTAAAAAAAGTCTCCTATCCTATCAGCCACAGAAAGTTTACTGCTAGACATAAGTCTTCCCCAAAGATATCCAGAACGACCGATCGGAAGCGGCCTGCATCCAGCGTTTTTCTGCTACCTTGCTCAGGTCGTCCGACCACCTAGCAGTGGAGTGTCCTGCGCTGCGCTTGCCGGTACGTGGCCGCCTTTGAGAAACTTTCTTAATGTCCTAAGGACATTAATTCTCGACGAGACGACTCGAAAGACTCACCTTGCAGGAGAGATGTGCTCCGGAGAGCGTGAAGTATCGCGTGCGCCAGCGCCGGAACAGTCTCCAGCGACCCTTCTTCTCCTTGAGCTGGCCCTCGATGACGGGCGCGCCGCCCGCCAGGAACCCCACCGCGCGCTCCGGGTGGTTGCACAGGAAGCAGCCCCACGTCGCCTGACACAAAGGCACATTAAGAATTAAAAACTTCTAATACGTCAGTGGGACACCTACACATATAGGATAGTAAAAAAAATATGTACGTCATACAAGAAAAAATTAAAACCGGCCAAGTGCGAGTTAAACTCGCGTGGGGAGGGTTCCGTACAATTGATTGAATTCTTATAGGTTTTCCTGTAATCTACAAGCAATGAACTATATTTCGTATTTTTTTCAAAATTTTAGGCTCAGTAGTCTCGGAGATCAGGGGGGGGCATGGTAAATTTTCGTCTACTTTCATGAATAAAATCAAAACTATTTATTTTATAATTATAACAAAAATATATTTGAGATCCTCATAACGAGCCCTTTCATTTGATATTTAACATAGTAAGGTTTGCAAAACTTTTTTTCAATTTCCTAATTTATCCCCCGAAAATGACCCTTATTTAAACAAAATATTTATTTACTATGCACATATGTCACTGGTAGGACTCTCCATTGATTCAGAGTAACATATATACCTACTACTACTACAAACGAAACAATTTATCTGTACACACGTCGATGTGTGAGTTTTATACTTAGGGTCGCACCGCAGAATTAATTTAATACTTACCTACTAACGAGTTCGACATATTTACGATTATATCTTTCCATACCGGAAGATTTGCGAACACTATGACGTAAAAAATATTCTGTTTTATATGTATTAAATGTTACAGAAAAGCCGGAAACAGCTACATAATATCACTTCACAAATATTTTTCATTATGTCCATTGTCCATTTCACCATTAGTTCACTTAACTGATTATTACTGAGTCATTTATAATGTAACGCACTAATTTCACTTATTTACTATTGTAATATAGTAATTTGCATATTCGGCGCAAAACTATACGATAATGATATGAATAAATTCAATGGTTACTATTGGTTGACAGTTCTCAAGACAACACACGTCGCGTATTGCGTACGGCTAGTAACTAAACCCTGGTTTGGAGCTGTCAAAGCTCACAAAGTGCGGGGGAGAGGTGCGGGGACGCCAATTTGCGGGAGACGCTGTGAGTTACCATTCTGTTTGACTCTTATGTATTCTGTGCATATGTGTTGGGTTATAGGATTACACCATCCAACCAAATTTCGCCTGGTTCGGTCCAGTAAATTCGGAGCAAATTGGCTGTGACAGACGGACGGACAGACAGACAGACGCACGAGTGATCCTATAAGGGCTCCGTTTTTTCATTTTTTGTACGGAACCCTAAAAACAAGCGAGCCTTACAGTAGTCGCATATGATGTAACATCTGATATCTCACTTTAATTGATAAGCAACCGCGCTCATTGGACAAATCAAATAGCGCGCGGTTTCCGGGCTTCCTGTTACACAGTTCCATCGCATTACACAAACTCACTCCCAAGAACACTCCTAACAGATTGCAGGAAAGCGAGAAGAAATGTGTTATACATAAAAAAACCGGTAGCGCGCGGTTTTCCGGCTTCTTGTTACACAGTTCCATCGCATTTCACAATCTCACTCCCAAGAACACTCCCAACAGATTGCAGGAAAGCGAGAAGAAATGTGTTATACATAAAAAACCGGTGAAGTGCGAGTCGGACTCGTACATGAAGGGTTCCGTACCTCCGTACAATTGGCTATAGCAATATATATTTTATGATTACAAGTATCTAGTTAAAGCAATTATAAAGATCGAGTTAAAAACGCTGAAAAAAGCACGTTTCTTGTATGACGACCTTCTTTAATTTTTAACTTTATTTTATTTTTCGGTATTTGTGCGGTTACAGTAGTACATAATCGGTGAAGATTTCAAGTGTCTAGCTATTAGGGTTAAAAAGATAGTCTCAGTAATAGGATCCCGTTGGCACCCTTTGGGTACGGAACCCTAAAAAGAAAAGTGAAACTTGAACAAGGTGGTGTCGGTTACGGTAACAGTGTCGCAAGTACAATGGTTTTTTTCCTATTTCAAAAATTTCCCAACGCGCCTAAAGAACTTTTCACTTCAAAAATACTTAGTAATCAATCATAAACACGGAAAACTTTTAGCTTTCGACGCATTTCGCCGTTGAAAAGATAGTTCGTACCTGCGTGGGCGGCAGCGTGGCGCCATCTCCGGCGTCAGCGTTGAGCTCGAACACGTCGAAGAAGCCCGCCGAGCGCAGCTCGTTCAGCAACATCTCTTGCTCCTGACACAAACAACATTATAATTCAAAGGCTGTCACACTCACTTAGTACATTATCATCTTCGCTCACTTAGTTCATCATTATCTTCGCTCACTTAGTTCATCATCATCGTCGTCGGCCTTAAATGACCCACTGCGGGGCATTAAACCTCTAAGAAGTAAGTTTATTATTTCATTCGTATCAAAAAGATGGCGAGAAACACGTGAGAAACCTTAGGAAATGATGGTAGCTTTTTCAGACGAGGGAATTTTGCATCACTTAAATTTTAAGTGATGCATTTTTTGATTCAAAAATTATTATACATAGAAACGAGACCGAGGGACAATAAATAGCGGCCAGTTACTCACTTTAACTCCTGGGAAAGCACTCGTGACCAGGGTGAGAAACGTCTTGTTCTCACACTTGAGAATATCCCAGCAATGCTTTAAGCTGGCCACAGAAGGGTCCCTGGAAGACAGCGCCGACGCATGCCTCGCTTGCAGCGCGAGAAACATGAGGTGTATCCAGACCCGCGGCGCCCGCGTGCGCATGGAGAAGGGCGCGCGCGCGTACAGGCAGTGCGGCCCGCGGCGCCCGCACGCGAACTGCAGCCGCGCCTGCTTCTTCGAGCGCCGTTCTAGACGAGATATCATAATCTGTATTGTTACCAAGTTCATCAGGCTGGCTAGGGACTCATACTGAATCTGGGTTTTTTTCAGCAGTGATTTTTGATCTTCCCAGCAGTGGTCGTACCGAAACGCTAGTAGCTTGTAGCTTTTACACTAAAATATTTTTTCAATTTATCCTACATTGAAATATGATTTTGATATACAAATTTAATTTACCAAGTTTTCGTTTGCCAGCAATTCAAACTGATTAAAAAATATAGCTCGACCGGTGAATTAAGACACGAGTGTTCATAGAAACGTTGTTCGTTAGTACAATCAAATCGCAAATATGGTGAAGAAAAATAAGCAAGACATTACTCTTTATGGGAAAATATATATATATATGTAATTTATATACCGAGGGCGATGAAATCCTCGAGTGGTGATATTCTTATATGACATCACCACCCGAGTATGAATATAGCTTACAATTTCACGTCCTCCCCTGCACAGGAAGCGACTTCTATCACACAATAACATTGTATTAGGCATAATATCTTTGTAAACTGACAAAGCCCTTCCGGCGCGTAGGCGACCAATACTTTGTAAATGAGTTTCTTTCGGCGTTTCTTCTCAGCAGTGGTCGTTGCGAAACGCTATCGGTAGCTTTTGCACTAAAAATAATTAAAAATAATGACCTTCAATAAGTGATATATTTATCCTACATTGAATAAAAATTTTTGACTTTGACAAGAAAAGATCGTAAATACCACTAACGGTCTAGGGGGCGATAAATTACAACATTTGTCATAGTTTCTCACTGTTTCTCACCTTCAATAGTGCATTTAGCAGGCGGCGGCAACCTCAGCGACACGTTGTCCATATACGCCTTGATCTTATCCAGATGTTTCTCGCAGAAGTGTTGCACCGTGTCCCTCATCGGGTACGGCTCGAACACACTGATTCGATGGTTGGAGTTGGCTGAATTGCTAGAGTTGATCATCGTCACGCTGGTGTTGTTCGCGCGGCGTGACGTCACGGTCACAGGTCCTGATATGGAAAAAAATATTGCATTCAAGTACAGTTTATTCGAATTTCTCGGTTACATCTTATTACATTAGCATTATTTGTTAAAGTAGGTACTTATATTAAGTTTACATAAGATCATGTCCCGTGTGGTTCCGGGTTAGAATAGGACCACTCCATCTCTTCCTGTGGATGTCGCAAGAGGCGACTTAAGGAAAAATAGCACTTAAAGCTCGTACTACAATAGCATTTCCAAGGAGGGTTGGCGTCAGGCAGGCGGTCGATCTTAAAACTAGCCAAATCGTTTAAAATTTTCCGGCTATTTCTTCTCCAATTCGCTAGATTTTTGGCAGCCTTGGGTGACTTTATATGCATATTATATTTGGAAAAGAAAAAGCGGAAAAGCGCACCCCGGGCTCCAAAGCAGCATAGCTGAGGATGAAACCGGGAAAGCGTTCAGATGAAAAAGTTCTTAGGCCTCACAATAAAAGCTTGCAGGAAAAGTTTTTATTTAAAGTTATGTTTGGCAAGCAACATACAATAATCTCACCTGATATAGAGACGGGGTTGGAGCTGGGGTTGGTGGGGTGCGGGTGCGCGGCGGTGACGGTCACGTGGCCCAGCGACGACTGCTGGATGGACACCGACGACGCCACGGGCACCAGCGCGTCCGACGACTTGCCCGTCAGCGGGCTCACCGAGATGGACTGCGACTGCAGACCCGGCACCGACATTATTGGCACCGTGCTCTGGAAGGAGCTCGATAATTTACGATTTCTTATTTTATTTTTTATTTTGAGCAAGAAGACAGTAAGAGTATTTCATACAGAACGGAATCTCCTAAGGTACGTGCAATATACATCCCCGTTTCAAATCCTCGCAGCTCTCCTCCGTTCTTGCGCCGTGTGCCGCCGTACGTTAATGCGTGTGTGTTCGCCCGCTCTCGCCCCTCGACAAGGCGAGAACGGGGGAAAGGTGCGGGGACGGGGAACGGGGACGCATATTGCGCGGGACCTTAAGAGATTCCATTCTGTATGTAACACAAGAGTATTCAATAATAGGGTCCGCTTGGCACCCTTTGGCAACGGACCCTAAAAACAAGAAAACTACCTAAAATTATACTAATTACAATTTCTTTATCTACTAATAAATACGATTTCTTATTGATTATTTGAATTTGTAATTGTATTTTATACTATATTAAATTTATTCCGTTCCTATAGATTTATGACCCTTATTGTAAAAGAAAAAAAAAAAGATTTTAAACCTTTTGTGTTAAATTCATTTATGATAAACTTTTTATTAGAACATTATATGGTCTCGCAGGTGTTGTCTTAATAAAACGTGAATACGCGATCATCGCTTTCGATATACAAATGTTCATTGGAGCAAGTTGTTCAGAATCATGGACTGAATTTCAGTATAGACATATTGTTAGACGTTATATGAATAGACATTACAAAAAAGGCAATACGAAAAATGCTGTATGCAGCATGTCAAAAACAAGACATTTAACAAAGATTGGATTATAGTGTACTCACGGTGTTAGCGTTGGGTCCTATAAGAATGTTGTGGTGGTGGTGTCTGGCGGGCGCGCGCGCGGGCGCCGTGCACACCGTCACGGCGGGGCGGGGCGCCGCCGACGAACTCCACGCCGCGGGGGGCGCCGGCTTTGGGGCTGCCGGGGACATTGGGGACGTGCGTCAAATATAGGGGCCATTCTAGTATTACGTAAGCAGAGTTTTAGTATTTTTTAAAGACACCGGGGGGAAGGGTGGTTTCGCCCCTTGTAAGCAAAAGTAAGCAAATCTTTTAAAATCAAAAATAAGAAAAGCAAAAATCCGCTTTGATGCTTACGTAATACTAGAACTACTAGAATGTAGAAATACGCATTGACTTTAGGGATGACTCACATCGATACGAATTTACTGATATTAAAAGATACTAAATTAAATATCAGTCTTATCTTATACGAATTTTAGTTTTTTTTTATTTAAATGACATGGCAAAAACAAACATGGCAGACAAATTTTAATATGTGCAATACATAAAGCGATATTGAATTTATACACATGACAACTTTAAAGCCGAATCAATAATGACTTTCTACCTATTTGCCTTGATGTTACGTGTAATTTTGTTTTTGTTCTTTTCGTACAATTAAGTTTTAACAAACAAACACACAAACAAAACAAAGATTTCCACAAAGTCAAAATTCTGCTATGATGTGTAGTTAGTCTTAGTCAAAATTGAGTTTATTGATTCAAAATTAAGTCAAAATTTCGATAAATATGCGAATATAACACTACAAACTATTAAAATACCTGCTGTATTGGGGTGCGCATTGTTCACGTTTTGCTGAGAATTTATCTGCTGCGAGGAAGACAGCCGCGTCATGCTTTTATGGAGCCCGCCCACCGAACCACCTACATAATAAAAACAACATATACCAAGTATGAGGAATAAAATGCAATACTAAATCATCATCATTTCACACATACATATACTATCACGTCTTCATCCCTAATGGGGCAGACAGCGCACTTTGGGTCTTACGGCTCTAAGCAAATATAGCCCAGGGTCGCAAGACCCAAAAATTACTTTCAGCCGCAAAAAATCTGGACATAATTATGTCCAGCAGTAGATTTCTTGCGGCTTAAGCCTCTGCCACGAATTTTCAAAATGTATTATTTCATAAATTGGTAAGGCAAGCCTAGTGTGTGTAGAAATATCAAATGGTAGCGAAATTCGGCGTGCGGAGTTGAATACGTGATGGCTCAGATGGTAAGAGCATAGTCGTATTGAGACTAAGGTCGCGGGTTCAAGCCCTGCTCACGTGGTATTTTTTCACCATTTCTTATTTCATTATTTAATTTGAGTACTTTAGTACTGCATCTTGAATGCCTAAAAAACCCTATAAAAATATTGTATGGCTTTCCCACACTCAAAATGATTTTCAACTTCATTGTAATATGGGTTAAATCAGATACCTTACTTGTAATAGTGGGTAGTAGTGTTGGTAACGCAAGCCTAGTGCGTAAATGTGGTAAATTCAGTTATACGAATCGTTTGTCCAGAGTAATAAGAATGAAATTAGCCTGCAATGGATCGTGAACGTGAACTAAATTAAACCATATCGCTAACCACATTGAGTAGATATTTCTTTAAATTTCTTTGCTAAATGTGAGACTTTTTTACGTGAGTACTGGTTATTATTCTGTGGTATTATTAGGCAATCAATTTTATGTGAGTTATTCTGGGTTATTTTATACTTCTTTCTAGCCGTAGCAAAATTAGTACCTGCATAGTTTCACTAAGTAAACAACTCAATGCCATCTTCCATACTGGTCTGGGAGATAAGAAAAAAACGTGGAATGTGCCAGTTACTTCTCCTCCCGGGCAGATCAAGCCGATCGAGGGAAAGGGCGACAATTTTAATCAACTCAATAGGCTGCGGCTAGCGACCCATTACTAGATAAATAGATAGATAGATAAAAAAATTATTTTTCTACTGTAACACACAAATAACATTTAATTAGATACATTAACAATTTATTATTTAAAAAGATCGCATACGAAACGAGGTGATTCGAAGGAGGACCAAAGTTAGGGACGTTGTTGATACTATAAAAAGACAGAAATGGAAGTGGGCAGGACACATAGCGAAAATGGACGCAGATCGATGGACCAGAAGGGTAATGGAGTGGCGACCATGGGCCAATAAGCGAGGTAGAGGACACCCAGCAATGCGTTGGGTAGACTATATTAAGCGTCACGCAGGCCGCAAATGGATGCAGGTGGCAAGGGAGAGACACAAATGGAATGATATGGAGGAGGCCTATGCCCTGAAAAGGATAACATAGACGCTGCTATGGGCGGATGGATATAAAATATTAAATTAAACAAAAATAAAATTATTAAAATATTAATCTAGCATGCAGCCGTGTGCCACAGTCACACAGAAAGGCTACAGCTCAGCCAAACGCTACTCTGAGAGAGTAGCAGCTGATTTTCAGCTGGCGCCCTTAATTGAGAGCACGCGAACAAGACCCACTGCTGAGGTACGTTTAAAAATAATAAAATCATAGGAAAAATAATATTAATCAAAAGTAATAAAATACAATCGGTTGATAATAACAATACTATTTTGATTCTTTTTTGCCATGTACACGCCTACCAAAACGTGGTTTTTGGGTTTTATGACCCTAAGCTCTGTCTAAACTGTTCGGGATAAAGACGTGATAGTGTATCTTATCATTATCATCAGGACTGTTTTGTCTCCACTGCAGGAGCTCGACCCTCTCTGTTCTACCAGAGCCCTACTTTGCCAAAGAGGATTTGGCCTACACACTTCACGCTGGCCAGACGGGTTGGAAAGGTCATTTTGATGTTTATAAGCTTTGTTTAGGTTGTATTTTCTATGTTGCCTTCTACGACGTCCACGGGAAGGAGACGCAGAGGCAGCGTAAGGCGTGGGCAGTGCGGGCACAGAGTGTGGGCCACCGCCCACGGCCTCGCGGTCTGCAGGGCCTCGCATGTGTAGCGGATAACCTTTTTAGGGTGCCGTTCAAAAATGAAAAAACGGAACCCTTATAGGATCACTCGTGCGTCTGTCTGTCTGTCCGTCCGTCACAGCCAATTTGCTCCGAATCTACTGGATCAAATCAAGTGAAATTTGGTAGGATGGTGTAATCCTATGACCCAAACACAGATATGCAAAGTAATTTTTTTTTAAATAAGGGTCACTTTCGGTGGTCAAATTAGGAAATAAAAAAAAAAAGTTTTGCAAACCTTACTGTGTCATATCAAATAATGTTATGAGCTAGTTAAATATTATAATGTGCTCGTTATGAGGATCTCAAATATATTTTGTTGTAAAATAAATAGTTTTGATTTTATTCATGAAAGAAGACGAAAATTGACCATTCCCCCGCCTGATCTCCGAAACTACTGAGCCTAAAATGTTAAAAAAAAAATACAAAATATTCATTGCTTGTAGATTACAGGAAAACCTATAAGAATTCAATTAATTGTACGGAACCCTCTCCATGCGAGTTAAACTCGCACTTGGCCTGATTATTTTTAGGCCGCCTCGCATCTGAAAGCGAATTTTTTTAGTAGCCAAAGGACCTCGCATAACTATCTCGCCTACATACTTTGATCTTGCGCCACTACTGTTGGAGTGGTCCTATTCTGTTCTGCCGGAAACCACACAGCTAAATACGATCATCTGTAACAACTCAATGTCATACCCGCAACGTTGAGCCTCGTCATGCTGCGATGAGAATTAGGTCCAGGATGCAACCGGCCAGTGGACCGGGAGTCTCCCAGCTTAGCTCTCCTCGTGTACCCCGCCTGCACAGTGGTGGGGGCTGCGCCGTTGGTGGTGGGGGCCACTGCGGCGGTGGAGGGAGCGGGGGGGGCGGGGGGAGCCGGGGTGGGCGCTGGCTGCGCGCCGGTCAGCTTCACGATTGTCACTCCACCCGGTGTTCGGTTAACTTCGCTGTCAAATAAATATGGTAACGTTATCTAAAAATGAAGGAATTCCTTCACTTATTTGTAATCATTAATTACGTGAGCTACCCACATGTAACATATGGTAATTAATTAACACGGCTAACTAAAGTAATATAGTCAGTGAAGTCGACCAGGTTTCGATCGATTTAGACGATCACCTTCAGGGGCGGGCGGCGACGCGCAAAGCGACGCTGTCAGGTCGCCGCTCCTAATACTCGCCCTGAAGATGATCGTCAATATCAATCGAAACTTGGTCGGCCTTTCCCACTATATTACCTGAGTTAACCATGTTGATTAATAATTGTTAGTTTTAAAATACTCATTTGAATATGACATGGAGAAGATAATGGCAAGTCAAACCCTTATCTATGGAAAATAGTAATTGTGTGTAGTCATTCCTTAGCCATTTCCTCTCCAACACTAGTGTCAGATTTTTCAAGCTGCCTAAAGGCATCTGAAATAGCTCGACGACTGTCAGACAATGATGACAGACGGGGCCAATAGCTTAGCGTCCGAAGCACGGAGGAACTCGAAAAATTTTGTGCTACTTGTGGTTACCCATCCAAGTGCGGACCACGCCTGGTGTTGCTTAACTTGCCAAGGCGTATTCCCGCCAGCATTGGCAATGAGGTATACGGGGTATACCTGTTCTTCGCTCGCACGGCACTGAGCAGGCGGTCGGTGAAGAGCGCGGGGTAGGCGCTGCACAGCGCGGTGGCCTCCCGCAGCAGCGCCGCCTGCTGCGCGCGCTCGGCCGTCGGCAAGCGCTCCAGGATGAAGTTTAGAGCTTCTTGGGCGCGTTCCTATGCCAAACATTTGATAACATCAAATTAATAGACATTTTGTGATGGGAAAAATAATATTGATGTCGCAGTAGGTTGTATAATGCGCTGTTTAAAAAACCGCTAGCAGTTTGGCAATACCGGTTGGTTTTGTAAAACAGCTGAGAGTGATAAACACTAAATTTTTTCTATACGCAGAAACTTATTAATAGCAGGCCTGTGTCACTCCCCGTTTAAATTCAGTTATACGAATCATTTGTCCAGAGTAATAAGAATGAAATTGGCCTGCAATAGATGTCTAGGTATCTAAATAAAAAGGTGCTGAGTTCGGACGTGAGTTAAATGAAACCATATCGCTAACCACATTGAGTAGATATTTTTTTGAATTTCTTTGCTAAGTGAGACTTTGTAAGTGTATACTGGTTCATATTCTGTGTCCATAGCTAAGTTTTATAACTATTTGTTGTTATTGTTTGCATAAATAAGAAAAAGCTGTTTTTAGAAGTAAAAATAAACATATAAGAAAAATATTTACCCTGCTGGTGTACCCCCGCTGCGTGAGCACGGCCGCTACCAGCGCCACGGCGCGCGGCGCGGCGTGCGGCGGGCGCGCCGCGCTCTTCAGCGCCGCGCCGTGCTCCGACACCAGGCTGGCGCGGCTGCGACTCAGGCACGCCACCAACTACCGCAAACATTGGACCGATAAGTAGACAGTGACAAAAAAACTTACCCTGCAGCACAGAAGACAGTAAGAGTATACAGAACGGAATCTCCTACGCAGAAGAACGGGGGAGAGGTACGGGACGGAGACGCATATTGCGCGAGACCTTAGGAGATTCCGTTCTGTATATTCTTACTGTCTTCTGTCCCTGCAAACCTTACTTTCTTTATGTTATACGGGTCACTCACGTGCAAAATCAGCTACTGGCCAACGGCGAATATGACGCGCGACGCCACACACGACGATACACTCAATTGAGTGACGCGTGTAAGTGTGTGTGTCTCACGTTAGTTTTAACCAAAGAGACTAAACTATAATTACTTTTCTGAATGAAGTGATTCACATGATAAATCTTCACTGTGTCAGGCCGCTCTCAATATGTCGGAACACTGTTTGTTCAAGCCTGGGGTGCACTAACCCGCTTTATCTTCTCCAAATATAATATGCATGTCAATGGTCACCCAAGGATGCCAAAGACCTTGTGCAAAGTGGAGAAGAAATAGTAAACAGTTTAAATGATTTGGCTAGTTTTACGACCGGCCACCGCCCGACGTTAAGACTCCGAAGCGTCATGTGCTAGAGCAAGAGAGAGCGACGGAAAGCTTCTGCACCGGCCATGCTGAAGCGTTCCGTCGCTCTCTCTCGCTCTAGCAAATTACTGTTCTGAGTGACATAAAAGGATAGCAGAGTAGGAAAGTGCTGTTCTTTTCTGATAGATCGGCTGTCCAAAACCAAAACCTAGCAAGGAACAATTTTTGAAAAATACGTTTTCTAAAGCCAATATTCCCAAAATTTAGAGCTGCGTCTAAGGCAAAAACAACTGTATTCCTATCTAAAATAGAATCAGAGTTACGAATATACCCAAACCTAGCAAGTGTCCTTCGTGCTCGGAGATTACAAAATTAAAAAACTAGCAAGTAACATTTCCAACTACAAAAACCTATTATATACGGTATATGCTAGGTTTTCGAATTTGTAAATAGAACTTACTAGGATTTGAAATTTGAAAGCGGTCTTTTACTAAGATTTTAAACTTGGAATTGTCCTGTGCTAGGTTTTTGGTTTAGAAAATCACTGAAGTGTAGAACGAGATAATCAAATCGCGTCTTTAATAAAATAATAGTAAGTCAGTGTGAAACGTAGAACTAGAGGCTCTATGAGCAGTAGACCTCGGGAGCTTATAGAGATTGCAGATTGAAGGAACTTTTCACAATATGTTATTCCATATGTTTTTCTTGAAATATTGTTGTGGTAGAGTTACGCTTCCGGCAAAATTCAGTTTAGCTAGTAGCATGAATGGGCCGGCTCGTCCGGGAAATTACCACGCTCTCACAGAAAATCGACGTCTGAGTAGTAGCTTCACCGCTTCTATGCTTCGCTCGGTGAGTGAGATAGCCGGAGCCCACCCTCCCTCCCCCCGTCTAGGGAGGGCCCTGAAAGGCCGGTAACGTTATTGTTACACCCTGGTGTTGCAGTTGTCCATGGGTAGCGGTGATCACTTACCATCAGGTGACCCGCTTGTTATTTGCCTTCCTAAAAAATTAAAATCTTGATAATGTTCGTTCCGCTAATATTTTTATTTTTTTTTCCTCCTCTATTCGTTTTATAGACCTGATTTTTGTCACACGATCAAAATCGAAGGGCTCCAAGATGACATCAGTAAGTCTGAACCTGAGAAAATGCGACGTAAGAGCAACCTACAGCCAGTTCTCTAGACCCAAGGTCGAGCACAAAGGGTAAAGTCAATCCCTGTGACTTATGAATGGTGACTGCCCATGCAAATGTAAAAGAAAATTGGGTCCTAAAACATGTGCTCTCTTTAGAACGCCAAGTTCGCGTGATAGCGGCAATAGGCACTGATCCCATTATGGTTGGGCCAGTGTAGTTGTCAAATTTGACCATAACTACCAAAGGGCGATCAGTAGGTGGTGAATGATTAGGAGCATACACCAAATCAGTAACAGTTCTAACAGAACCATTTACTAAGCCTTTTTTTACCACAAATTAGTTTTTAACATGTCCCTGGCGCCAACACAGAAATACAGAGTTTTCTTTAAACCTTGTGCTTGTTACTTGGCACATGCCTGTGCAGCCTCTTTGTTGTTATGGTCAGCCGATATTTTAGCCGTGGGCATGTAAAGGTCCTTTAGTTTATTAAAATTATATAAACTAACATTTCTGTTTTCTGGATACAGCCTCATTGCATCGGAAAAAAGCCGTTGCTCCTTGTCACAAAACCTACTTTTTTCATGCGTCATTAATTTTTCCCAATCACTTTTGAGTTGAGTTATGCTCAAACCGATGCTCAAATGATCCAGAATGTCTCTAAATTGTACCTGATCTGCTTCTCCTTGCCGATAAGATGTTGACAAAATGACGCAGAACGTAATCTTTTTGTAAAATAGCTGTCCCTGATCAGCCAGTATACCGGAAAATCCTGTTCCATAAACCGGGCGATCAAGCGATCAAGCACTTGTGGCAGTTGTTTTATGTCACCCAAAAGTTATTTTTCCAAAAGGCAAATGAGATAATAGCTTCCCTGCACCTCAAATCATTTTTTAAGCTATTGCATAGCTTTTATCGCGGGCTTTGAGCGCGGCGACCGAATCAAGAAATTCCGTAACGAAAATAAAACCTAACACCCCCCACTCCGCCTACTATGTAGGCTTACAAGCTATATAGCACTTAGTGGAATGTACTCGTATAGAGGGCTGGGGTTCGACTGGGGACTTTTATAATTTTGGACTTCCTACCTAAAAAGTATAAAGTAGATGGGCTTCCTGAAGAAATATCAGCTACTAGAGGTATTCCTGCTCGAAAAAAGGATGTGATTGTTGCCAAACTGGTGCCTTGAATGCCAGAAACAAGACGGGTGTTTTGGAATCAAATGCCGGTTAACGATGAGTCGATTGATCTCCAAACTGAAGAATGACAGAAGAAACTTGATTTTCTTCTGTCGTTTCACCTTCAGTGATAAGAGTATTAAGATTTATTTGTCACTGATTAAACCATTTTATTTTAAGCCAGTTGTTTTTTTACTAACATTATACAACTTACTAGATTTAAATAAGACATAAGGTTTTAAAAAAAAAAGAGAATCAAATTAAGAAACCTAGTTAGCGTTTTTGCTAGGTTTTCAATGTTAGATCTTAAACAGAACCTCTAAAGAAACCAATTCAATAACCTAGGTAGAGACCTTACTAGATTTTTGCTATTGGTTTGGTGTCATACATATTTTGAAGTATCGAAAGTAGTCATTAGTAGGGCACATAAAACTTGTCCAGGAGCACTTAGGTTCAATTCATCTATTTCACAAGGTAGAACAATTTATAATTATTCCTAAGAAAACAAATAAGGCATAAAAAAGGAGTTGAATTCTAAAAGGCAGAAGAAAATGTTTGATGTCTTCTCCTGTAAAATTAAGTCAGATGCACTTGCTAGGCTTTGGTTTTGGACAGCCGAGATGTGTCCCAACCCTAACCCTCCTTGGGAATGCCTCAATATACAGTGTTTTAATATATTTAAAGAACCAAAAATATATACCAAACTTACCTGCAGTATGTCAATACACATGCAGCCTGGGTCAGTCTGGCTCGCATTATGTGGACACAGGTAGGAAAGCAGCTGAGGCACGCAGTTCTTCAGCGCCTCGGGCCTCCGCACAGCGATTTGTTCGAACAGAGCAAAGAGAGAGTTCTTTTCGACTTGCTCTGCGTGTGGGAGCAGAGACGCGAGGGCGGTCGCGTGGCCCTCCAGTGGCTCCGGACAGACCTCGTAGAGGTTCGTCAGGATGCGACATAGAGGGTAGTTTCCTGAAAAAGAAGTGATAATCTAAACAAAACTTCAAATTCAAAATCCTAATAAATCATTATCTGATTATATATTATCGAGCTGCAAGTTGGTGACAACTGGCGAGAGTTAGCACAGGACCGAGAGCGCTGGCGTTCTCTTGTACTGGAGGCCAAAACTCACTTTGGATCGCTGAGCCAGGATAGTAAGTAAGTAATTAATAATTAAATACATAGGGACAAATCACACTTATTAATTAAGCTAGCCCCAAAGCACAGAATACAGTAAGAGTAAACAGAAGGGAATCTCCTAAGGTACGCGCATTATGCGTCCCCGTTCCCCGCACCCGCACCTCTCCCCCGGTTCTTGACGGCCAACGTGAGTCATCGAGGCGAAAACGGGGGAGAGGTGCGGGGACGGGGAACGGGGACGCATATTGCGCGTACCTTAGGAGATTTCGGCCTGTGCCCAAAGTAAGATTTTTAAACTTGTGTTATGGGATACTAACTAAACAATATCCCAACGATAATATTTAATGATAAAATACATATATAACGTAACAGCTCAAAGTAAGCATTGCTTCTTGTCTTGCTGAGCTGTAGCCTGTTTGTGCTTCTATGACACACGACACTAAGAACATATTTAAGTTTTATTAGTTATTCCTTTTGTATTGTACGAGTATAATGAGAGTGACAGTTATAAAAAAAGAAATGGTTTTATCTATCTAATTCAGTAGGACAACTGGTATGTCTAATAGGCATTCCCGTAAGAACTACTGGTATAAATGTACGTCAGCTAAACATGTTAGTTGTGACTTCTGCAAATATTATGAAATCTAATACGAAAATCTTACATACCCGACATAATGGAATCCATGATAGTCTGCACATGTGGTTTGAGCAGCATGGCGTGGTGGACGGCCGCCAAAGACAAGTACCGGGCCATGTGGCGGGATATCTCCCGGTTGCCTTTGTGCAGGAACTGCACTGCTACGGGGAGGAACAGCTCCATTACACTCTTGTTGCCGTAATCCTCTTTATCACCCTGTACTGGGAATGATACCTGCAAAATTTGTTTCCTGGGTAATAAATAAATTACTGTGTGGCGTTCTTTTGAGTCGTTTGGCTAAACAAAACATACATTTTATGTTTGACCTTATAGGTTTGACTAGACTTTGTACTATATTTCGCTGCGGCGTCATACCAAGCACATCTTGGTATGGTCAAAGCCTGATGGAAGATAGAGAAAAATTAAACTAAAATAAACGGGCAAGTGCGAGTCGGACTCGTAAATGAAGGGTTCCGTACCTCCGTACAATGTTTTAAAACGCTAAAAAAACACGTTTTTTGTATGAAGACCTTCTTTAATTTTTAACTTTTTTTTATTTTTAGTATTTTTTGTTATAGCGGCCATAGTAATACATAATCAGTGAAAATTTCAAGTATCTAGGTAATGCCATTATAAAGATCTAGTTAAAAACGCTGAAAAAACACATTTTTGTATGACGACCCCCTTCAATTTTTAACTTTTTTTTATTTTCAGTATTTGTTGTTATAGCGGCCACAGTAATACATAATATGGTTGACTGGAAGAGAACACTTTTAGCGTTTAGTCCGCCAATTGTACCATTTTTTTATTGTGGAACAATAAAGTTTTTTAAAATAAATAAAAAATTATAATCGGTGAAAATTTCAAGTGTCTAGCTATTACGGTTCAAGATATAGAGCCCTGTGACAGACGGACAGACAGCGGAGAATAGGGTCCCGTTTGCACCCTTTGGGTACGGAACCCTTAGGTAGTGCGGGACGGTCAATATAATAAACATACTTATATACAATAATTATAATAAACATACATACACCTAACACTTAAATTCATACATACAACTTACACAAAGAAAACATAACAGGACAAAATGAAGAAACTAAGTGGAAACAGGGGAAGGAAATTACCTTTCATAAGGGTAGAAAATGCAATTTTACTTGGGATTTAAAGCTGGCTAGCGTTTGGGCGCGTCCAGATAGTAAGTAAAAATATGTCATTTAACTAAACAATTGTTGCATATTTAGCTTTTCTGTGACTTTCACTGGCGTTGAGGTCGGTTTTTATTCAAAATATTATTATATTATAATGCTTATTGAAAGTGATTTGAATTTAATTTACTTAATTATATTAATTGCTAAACTTTAAAAAAATATTTTTATTCAGCTTCAGAAGTCAGGAATTGATTTAGTATCATATTAAATTTATTTTTAATTATATCACATACCAAAACAATGCATGCAATGATATCTGATGCAATTTTTGCATGTGGTGGGTCATCATCTCGAAGGTGGCCAATTGGCATCAGATTGTGGTGCAGGCAGGACTCCAGAAGTGCTATCAAGGCTCCACAGTACTTGTCTAAGGTCCCCGTCTCTCGGATGCATGATGTCACTCTCGTCACACATATCTCTATCAAGGCCTGGTCACGGTCATTGCGAACATAGTCAGCTCGAGATGATATTTCTGTTATTTGTTTCAGCTAAAAATAAGTCAATTTTTCTTAAGATAGAGTGCGTCATAACATTTTACAGTAATTTAAAATGGCTTGGTTTAAGTGCAATTAGTAGTTTATGTTATAATAGCTAATTTAATCTTCATGGTCCAGCTACTTTGTATAATTTATCAATCAAATAATTTAATTACTTATACAGTGCAGGCATATTTTATTCTACATTATATTATAATTATCATCACTATCATCACCATCAGGTCTTTTTCAGTCTCCACTGCAAAAGCACGACCCTCTCTGTACTACCATATATGTATACATAATAGCTATATATTAGCCATTATAATTATACTTCATTTAAATTCAATTACGCTTGCTAAAATTCCCACAATACTCTCTTGACATATTCAGTTGCATTTTAATAATTATGTACTACCTACAAGTTTTAAAGCCATTACAGTTTTTTTTTTTAAATACAAAAAATATCACATGCAATAATATAATGGAACTGAACACTTTTACTTCGCCCAATAATTACACTAGTTTACAAAATTGTTAATTTTTTGTGCTCCGGAAACTTGTTGTTGCTTTCAGATTTTTGTATGCTAAATACGGATCTGATTATGATTTATTTCTAGGACATCAGAATTAGAAGTATTGTTATAACAAATTTTCAAATTTTACCAATTTCACCTTTTTTTATTTTTTTCTAGAAAATAAACTACTATGCATATAATTTACTTTTATATTGTAAAATAAAAGATCACTTCTTCATCAAAATAAAATTTAATTTATTCTTCTATCATTCTTATGTACACAGATATATGAACTTGAAGTTGCCATAACATTTCTCATACTTTGAGCACCGTGCGCATTGTATGGCAATATACCGGCCTATACAAAAACGCGAATAACTCAAATTCGTAAAAGAATTGTGCTGTGATCTAAATGAATTGTACAATGGAAGGCTTGCATTATAATAAGCTTGAATTAAAAAGTTCCAAAAAAAGTAATTGAATTTATAGTAAAATTTATAAATTGGCATAATTTAGAAAAATTTAATTTTTGACGAGATATTTTAAAACTTAGACTTTTTTATAACCAGATATGTGTTTTTTGTACTGAATTTTTAATGAAACCGCTGCAATTATGTGAAGAGCAAAAACTTTGTAAACTAGTGTTATTTATTTTATGAATAGGTCACAAAAACCCAAAATATTTAATGACTTTATTCAATCAATTTTAGAACAGTAATAAAATTATATGCAATTAATTGAATTTGTTTGTTTATCGTATGAGATCTAATTTAAATAATATTTACATAAAACCACTTACAACTTCATTCAGGTCATCAACTATGTCGGAATCCGGGATGGCGAAGATGTCGCCAGCCCGAGTAAGGTCTCTTTCGTTCAGCACGTGCTTCAGGAGTTCATGCATGGTGCTCAGGATCAAATATCCGCTCACTGCACATTCAACAACACCATCCTTCCGGCCTCAAGTGGACATGGACTACACTGGGGACCACATCAACAATAGGACTATCTTAAGGAAAAGTCCACAAAGCCGCATGTAGTGAATAAGTCTACAATCTAAATTCATCCATTAGAACAACTGTTTCATATTTGCGCTAGTACTAAATACAAATAATATACATTATTGTTACATTTGAGCAAATTTTCGACAAAATATGAAAGAAATAAGCAAACGCAGCAAAGCAGTGGTCGTGTCAAAATTGTCAAATGTCAATGTCAAAACAGAGCTGAGTCATAGACTAGGTCATGTATAGTCATGTATAGGGTAGGACGCAATCTATCGATAAATCGAAAATGTGAAAGGTAAATCGAGAATGTACATTTAAGATTTTTGTTAATGGACGCCTTTATACAATATGTTGACGTTGATTTGACACATTTATTTTCTTAGACATTGACATTTGATAGATAAATAACCTAAAATTGTACATATTTTAAAGTTGTTTGTATTTATTTTTATTTAATTATTATATCAATAAAGTAACAAAAAATCGCCAAATATGCCTGTACCGTGTAAAACAGGCTGTGGAAAAAATGCTGTCCTGAAAGTAAGTAGCGATAACGCTAAAGTTTTATATTATAGGTTATATTTCAATTATGAAAAACATCACATAAATGTTTTAGAGACCGAAAACTGGAGACGCACTATGCAAGGAATGTTTTTATTGGGCTTTTGAAACAGAAATTCACTACACGATAACTAAAAGCGAGTTGTTCAATAGGGGAGATTCTGTTGCTGTGGCTGCGTCTGGTGGGAAAGATTCTACAGTTCTGGCGCACGTCTTGAAGACACTGAACAGCCGGTACGATTACGGTCTAGACCTTACTCTCTTGTCTATCGATGAAGGCATCACTGGATATCGAGATGATAGTCTTGAAACAGTGAAACAAAACAGGGATGACTATGAAATGCCTTTGAAAATTTTATCATACAAAGATCTTTATGGCTGGACTATGGACGAGATTGTTGCTCAGATCGGGAGGAAGAATAATTGTACCTTTTGTGGAGTGTTCAGAAGACAAGCCTTGGACAGAGGGGCAGCCATGCTTAGGGTGAAGTGTATAGCTACGGGGCACAATGCTGATGACATTGCAGAAACAGTGCTGATGAATGTTCTGAGAGGAGACATCGCCCGACTGAAGAGGTGTACAGCTATATCTACTGCAAGTACTTAATATTTTAGTCATAAGCATTTTTACATGGTTGCATATTTAATTTCTTTGATTCATCTGCTCTCAGTAATATTGAAAACTAAACTGTTTAGTATAGAATAGAAAATTCTTTATTCAGTGATAAAGTACTTTATTTTATGTGCACTTTATGTAAATAATTATCAACAGGGTAGTGAAGGCTCAATACCAAGAGTAAAACCTCTAAAGTACACCTACGAGAAAGAAATAGTGATGTATGCACATTACAAGAAGCTGGTGTACTTCTCTACCGAGTGCATATTTGCTCCAAATGCATACAGAGGACATGCCAGGGCTCTGCTGAAGGACATGGAGAAGATTAGGCCTGCATGTATTATGGACATCATATACTCAGGTACACATCAGTATTTTTGTTACAAAATTGTAAAAATAAGTCGTTATTTGTTTGATTTTTTAACCAGTTCGCATGGCACCAAACACCACCGATCAGGAGGATCAGGTTGTGACCTGAGTCAATGATGTAATAAGGTTCAATAAAGTTTGTTTATAAATAAATATTATAAAAGTTACTTATACAATGATCTTATGACTTCTAGGTGAGACAATGGCTGTAAAGGAAGAAGTGTCTATGCCAACCCAGAGAACATGTGTCAGATGCCACTTCGTATCATCACAAGAAGTGTGCAAGGCCTGTGTCCTCCTCGAAGGCCTCAACAAAGGTCTGCCTCGGCTGGGCATAGGGAAAAGCTCAAAAGCTAAGAAAATGCTTGATGAATACAACACCAAACAAGGAAATGAAGCATTAAAACTAGCTATAACTGATTTAGATGACTCAGGCGATAGTGGTAGGAAGTCACAAATAAGTGAGAAATCAGGATTGTGTAACAAAAAAATAGATGATAAGAATAATGTTACAAATGGTAATGATAAGTGTAGCAGTGGAAAGTGTTGTGTGGGCAAATGTAGAAGTTCAAGTAATGTGGATCCAGCTGTGGCCAATTCTAAGATAAATACATTATTGGAACAATATGGGCTAGACAATAGTCCCACAACAAACAAGACAGATGCAAAAGAAACAAATGGTTATGAAGATGCTGGAAATATATCTGAGGATGAGGGACCAACCAATGTTGAAGAAGATGACACCTGTTCTTCGTCATGTGGAAGAATGGGGTCACTACAGATAGGCTTCTGATGAATAAAAATATATTTTAAAATTCAAATTGTTTATTTCTTTGATAGTCATGTTATTTCTAACTTAAATCCATCTATCAGCGCTCAAATGAAAGGTAGCCTTTGAGAACATTTTTACAACTAAGAACTGTAACTTTTCAATTGCTTCAAAAAATTAACATTTTCAGTTAGAAATATTTTGACAAAATTACAAAGCTCATTGCGCTATCACCATTCTGTCTGTACTGGCCGTTATAAATACAAAAATACGAGAAATATTTCCATGTACTGCATTACAATTTCTATACAAATAATAAGTATGTACTGTGAGAAAAAATTTCATCAAGTGTTTGTAATAAAATAGTACGTACTTATAGTATGATTTAAAGAGTACCAACACGGCCAAGCTGAAACAATAAATACTTTACAAACTAAAACTAATCTAAAGCACTCCACTCCTATATTATTTGTACAGTGGCTATGTTAAAAAGGCAGTGCGCGCGGTGTTCCGTTTAGATCCGTATTCTGCCAAGGAAGGATTCTCTCTAATGAATAGAATTTATTAATTATATTTCAGATTTATTTGACTATGATGCAGTCTTCCCAAGTGGCATACCTATGCTATCATAGAGATTCAAGGCAATATTTTCAGACAGGGCCCACCCAGACTAGAACGTGTATTTAATTTTACGTATTATAATTATTTGTAAAATGTACATTCCTTAGTCAGTGTATGTACAGACAGCAGACCCTAGGGTAAATTAACCTACCGCCAATTTTGCAAACATATTTAAGTGTCCTCTGCTTGCAGACACACGATCCAAGGGCCAAACCGATCGCGGGGCCGTGGTATTTTGCCTGCTTTCCACCCAACTATTTTGCCACTGGTCATCCCGCTTCCCTCCAATGGCAGAGTCCCAAGTCTACTAGACGCCGCGCAGCCCCTACATTCCGCTCCTCGCGGATGACTAAGCTATTCACGTAATGAAGGCAGGCGCGCGCGACTCTATCCTCTCGCGGCAGACAGGGCAGTTGTCCGTGATGTTGTCGGAGCAATCCTCGCAGAGGCACACGTGCCCACACGGCAGCAGAATTATCTGAAATATTATTATTTTTGTATTATAAATCTTCCATGACAGTTTGGGATTCTTCTATGACAGTTTGGGATTCTTCCATGCCAGTTTGGGATTCTTCCATACCAGTTTGGGATTCTTCCATACCAGTTTGGGATTCTTCCATGGTAGTTTGGGAGAAGAAAATAATAATAATAAACTCATTGTACAATTATATACAATATCAATTTGCCAATACAGAAAAAATATGTTAAATGTACGAGCTGCATATCTTCTCGCACAGATTGCGCACAGATGATAAAAGCCGATTCAGGAAATGGGCAATGATAGTAGGCGATGCGGCTAGAAACCTATCCCCATTTTGGTTCCCTTTTCCAACATGAATGTGACTTGTAGTGGGATTGTATGGATTTAGCTATACCTATACGTGAGTATGTATTGGCCACAAACACATAAAGCAGTAGACTTACCTCCTTGGGGTTCTCAGCACACACGACACACAGCTGCACGTCACTGAGGTCCTTCTCCCGTGCGTGCGAGCGCCGCTGCCGGCGGCCGGCCGCCAGCTGCTTCTTCATGTTCTCCTCCACCTCCCGCCGCTTGCGCCGCTTCAGGTACTTGTACAGGATGCGGCACGACGCCGCCGCCGCCACGGACCCGAATATTACTAGTAACACTCTGAAAAAATATATACCATGAGAAAGAATAAACGTAGCAAGTCAAGGCACTATTGAAGCTGTGCTGTATTTTAACGACCAATACAATTAAGGTCAGAAGACACGTCGAAAGAGATAGAGGGTATAATATCTCCCTATTCGTGTGCCATCTAGCCGTGTGGTTCCCGGCAGAGTAGAATAGGAGTTGACGATATCCACGGGAAGACTTGGAGTGGTCCAAGTCTTCCCGTGGATATCGTAGAAGGCGACTTAAGACACAAGCTAAACAAAGCTTATAAACAACAGTTAGACCTCTCCACCATGTCTGGCCAGCGTGGAGAGTGTAGGCAGGCTTATTTAAGGCCCTGGTGTACAGAGGGCGTACAGCGTACTCCTGCAGTGGAGACTAAAAAAGACCTGATGATGATAAATAAATAAATATATATAAGGACAAATCACACTGATTGAGCTAGCCCCAAATTAAGTTTTTAAACTTGTGTTATGGGATACTAACTTAACGATACTATATTTTATAATAAATACATATATAGATAAACACCCAATACCCAGGACAATTTGAAAAAGGCCATTTTCCAACTTGCCCTGGCTGGGGATCGAACCCAGAACCTCCGGATTGGCGGACTAGCGTGTTGACCATTACACCACGGAGGTCGTCGAATATATGATATCTATCTATTTTATTAATAGATCCTGTAGATATTCACAAAACACAGCTCCGCTCAGCTTCAATCGAGCAAGGCCCCATTGGACCGTCTACTGTAAAAATATGCTCTGAAACCATTTATTGCATACTTTTTCAAACATCAGTCGCTGCGCAGCGCTCAAAGATAAATAGACCTACGAAAAAATGGTTAAATAATGTTTTATTTACTCACACAAGTGAAATGAACATAGATAAATGTAAAACAATCTGCCACAGCCAACAGCACAAATTAAAACTAGGACGTTCTCTAAATATGCAACAATTAAACACGCGTCGTTTGAGTTATTGGCAGCTGCGACACGCAATTGAGCAGGTCAAGTACATAGGTAGGTTACATTAGGACTAGGAAGCATTACATTTCTACTAAGGAGGTATGTCTATCTACTATAGGATATAAATATTCAAGCTGAGCGAAACTGTGCTCTAACAACCAATACAATTAAGAGAGAGGGTATATCTCCCTATTTGTGTGCCATCTAACCGTGTGGTTCCCGGCAGAGTAAAATAGGACCACTCGAAGTCTTCCTGTGGATGTTGTAGAAGGCGACTTAGGAAACACAAGCTAAACAAAGCATATATATAAACATCAATTTAACCTCACCATCCGTCTGGCCAGCGTGGATAGTGTAGGCCAAATCCTCTGACTGCTCTGGCCAAGTATGGCTCTGGCAGTACAGAGGGTCGTGCTCCTGCAGTGGAGACTAAAAAAGTCTTGATGATGATGATACTTTACCTCAAGAAATCTTTGGAACTCGCAAGCCTCTTCAACAGTGAGGACTTTGTGGCCGTCGTCAAATACAATGGCAGGCCGTCTCTGGGCGGCTGGATCTTCAAGGCGCCCGTGTTGCTCCGGCTCAGCTCCCCGATGGCGGTGATGTAGGAGCCGTCGCGGAGCATCTCCTCCATGGTCTGCAGACCTCGCTGCCGCACGCCGGAGAAGAAGCCCCACACGTGGTCTATCACTCCAGGGGACATGGGCTCAAATTTGTCAGATATAACATCCATATCTGAACAGAAAGAATAATAAATAAATAATTATGTATGTATACAATGTATGACGACCTCCATGGCGTAATGGTTAACACGCTTGACCGCTAATCCGGAGGTTCTGGGTTGGATCCCCAGCCAGGGCAAGTTGGAAAATGGCCTTTTTTAAATTGTTCTGGGTCTTGAATGTTTATCTATACATATATGTAAATTATCATAAAATATAGTATTGTTAAGTTAGTATCCCATAACATAAGTTTAAACTTACCTTGGGGCTAGCTTAATCAGTGTGATTTGTCCCTATATAAAAATATATATATATATATGACGGGATGAGGAGCTAGTTCTGTTTAGGTAAAAGACGAGTAAGAGGAAGAAATACATATGTGCTTTGAAGTATGCTTTTTTAAAGCATTATAAGTGTGAAGAAACTTTCATGCTTTTTTTCATCAATAAATAATATAAGTTTGGAAAATCCAAAAGAGCACGCCTCATAATCTCATTTTTCACAATTAAATTGAAATTACGATTAAACTACATTGAATTAGACCGTGATCTTCGAAAGGACTTAGTTTTGGATAATACTGAAGCGTATAAAAAAAAAATGGACTTGATCAGATAAGTTTTTCGGGAGTTATCGTGACCACGCCAGTTTCCATACATACAGACACACGGACGTCCACAAAATGATTTTATTAAACATTGTTTTTATTCATTTAAAAAGCAAAATGTCATAAGTGTTGAAACTAGTGTTTTTCCTTGACATTTATGTGTAAATATTATTGTACAAGTGCGATAGAAAATAAATAGAGACACATTTAGTTAAAAAAATCACTTGATTTTTGTAAGGCGAGAGTAGAGCACTACCTCATGCGCTTCGCTTATGAGGCGTGCAAAATACCTATACATATCATAAAAACTTTATTCAAGTAAACTGGATTTTTAAAATGTTATGTGCAGTGTGGTAGGGAAAATGAAATTCAATACGAGTAAAAGGTATTTATGAGCCCAATATCTTGCTGTATATGGCCTTCTGTCTGTCATCCCTTGTAAATATGTGATAGAGTTTGAATCTTACCAAGCAACTCTGCCGCCAGTGCATCCACAACTTCAATGGTATATTTGCCATTGCTGAGCGCGAACGGGGTAGAGTTGCACACCTCGTGGATTGTGCGAGTTTGATCTGACCAGAAGCCTGCTGAGGTCCTTGCTATCACATGTTCTTTTATAGTCAATCTAAAACAATACTAAATTAACAGAGAACTGGCATTTATTTCATAAGTAGAAAAAAGATTTAAATAATGTATAAACTTGCAAATGATCATAATAAGCCCTATTATGTCATCATCATTACAGCCTCAAGAAGTACAGTACTGCACAGAGGCCTCATTTTATCAAGGATTTACAAAATGATTAATTGGAAGCTGCATCAAGCATTTTCATGTGGCCTTACTCAGATTAAGTAAATTAACCACAGATCTGTATGGTCTGTGAACTTAACCATAATGGTTCACTTTTAGATTCTCCACCAGCTTTTTGACATCATGTTTCATAATAGCTGTGCCATGGTTTTACTCTTTCCCTTCTTCCTTCTATTGTACCTTCTATTATAGTTTGCATAAATTCAATATGCCATATCAAGTGTTCTAACCTAGCCTGCCTATTTCTCTTTTGATAACATCTAATATGTCTCTTTGATGGTAAACCAGAATAATTTACCTCTGAATGACTCCAGTGACTGAGTTGTTGTAGTTGCTAGTGATAGGGTTCCCCAAGGGCTTGACAAGGCCACGGATTACCACAAATGGAATTGTGTTGTTGGGGTACTTGTTGATCTCCTTGTTCAATGTCGAGTCTATGTCTAGCACAGGAGCAGTCTATGAAAAATAAGACCAAATAATTATTAGATTATTGAATTCATAATCTTTTTTACTGAACACAACATGATGCAATAAAAATGGTTTTATACTACTAAGTGGAAATTTATAATACAGATACATACATTATCACATCTTTATCCCTAACCGGGCAGACAGAGCCCACTGCTATAAGACCTAAAGGTAACTTTTAGCGTGATGGTGGGCATTTAAAGGAAAAAGGAATCAAAATACTGATAGGTTGCTAGCGGCATCGCCTATTAACATGATTCAAAATCTTGCCCATAATAAGATTGTCAATTTGCATCCCATCTTATTAAATGTAATCTGTGGATCTTTCAGTGTTCGTATCACACATAATATAAGAAATACCTAAATACTGAAAATAGGAATACATGTAAATACATTATGGACTTTTTAATTATTGATTTTAGATAATTATTTCACCATATTAGCCAGTCCAGTCCAGGCTTACCTGCAGAGCATTGAGTATGTGTTTACATTTGCTCAGCTGTTTGATGCAGAAACCCAAGATGAGGGAATCCAAGCCCAATATCACAGTCTCTCCGATTATCTCAGAAAAGAACTCCATGCTCTTGTCGCTTTTATCCAAAGTAGTTTACAGGCAATTTAATAATAAGTCTTTACGTACAATTACACTATTTTAGCAATCATTTTTATAATATTTTTGTGAATCGAGAAAGAAAAAATATTTCGGAAATTGACATCTTATTTTCCCAGTTGTGACATTGAAAGTCTGAATTTTTTTTAATGGAAAGCTTATGTTAGGACGTCTACCGCTATGTATGATTTAAAATTTACACACTTTGTTAAGGTCCTACCTAAATTTTCCGGGGTCCAGTGCTGCCCCCATTTAAATTAAATCATTTTAAAGAAAACGGAGACATTATCCAAAATTTTGCTACTACCAAGTCCTAGATAACCATTCAAAGTATTTTATGAACTACTGTTTACAGTTTAAAGTGAGAACGTTAAGCTTTACTACGCACATTTGCGAAAAACGGCCACTTTTGGCTAATGTGCGTAGTAAAGCTTAACATTCTCATTATAAACTGTAAACAGTAGTTCATAAAATACTTTGAAGGGTTATCTAGGACTTGGTAGTAGCAAAATTTTAAATTATGTCTCAGTTTTCTTTGAAATTATTTATTTTAAATGGGGGCAGCACTGGACCCCGGAAAATTCAGGTACGGCCTTAACCGGCTTGAAAGGTGGAAAAGTGCCTGCAAAGGCCTAATTACCTACTGATACTGAATAAACATTTGAATTTTGCCTATATTCTTGCTTAAAAATAAGGTTCAGTTCAGACAGAGGAAAAATTCTCGCGCGGGCTGGAGCTTCCTCTAGCCACAATTCGCTTCACACCGAGAGCAAAATTGCGCTTCAAGACGTCATCGAAAGAATGCTCGACAACCCTGCGAGGACGCGCGCGCCAACGTGAGCCGACGCGGGGATACACGCAAACTACATTGAAAGCGCAGGGGCAGGCGGCGATCCGCGAGCACGTCAGAACTTGCACGCGCGGTTTCGGGCGTGCTCAAAAAGCCTCCCGGGCGGACGCGAGGACGCGCGTGACCGAGTAGCGAGCATGCGCCAGACGGCGCTTGAAGTCTTCGCCGATATTCATACAATTTTATACTTTAAGCAATGGTAATACGGTTGTAATTTTAATGGAACTAGTAAATACCGCGAGCATTTTTCCTTTTATATTTTTCTAGGTTTCACAGCGGTCAATACAAAGATAAGGGTAAATATGAAACACAACACAAGTAATTTATATGACCATTTATTCTGTACATTATTTAAACACTTAATTTCTCCTCCTGCGTACCCTGGAGATCCTCCAGGCGTTGGGTTCCTCGTACTTGTTGTAGAGCGGCTCTAGTCTCTGGTTCTTCTTGAACTTGGACAGTTTCGTGGGGTCGGACAACTTGAAGAAGGCCGGCGCGAACTCCACCAGCCACTTCGGGTCGATGGTGGTGACTTCGCGCATGTACTCTTTTGTAGTCTGCACCAACTCGTGGTAAATTACCCTGTAAATACAGAAAAAGGTACATTGATATAAGATGTCCAAGTATAACAATAGAATTACGTCCGTCACATGTCATATGTGTGGGCACTTCTCTCGAATGTTGAACCATATACATACATTCATAAAATCACGCCTGTTCCCCACAGGGGTAGGCAGAGCCTATTGAACGTTGAACCACATGTCGAATACAACACATACACACATATTCAGGAGCATAAACGGCCTATACGATTCTAGCAGGGAAGGAGAGATGTTTCATGCCAGCGAGATTGGCAGGCCAATGTATAAGAATAGTGTTGCGAACGAGATAGGAGTCCAGAGCCGTCAGCATGGTGCACGTGAAACTAGGCCTAATGTTACACGACAAAGTTGTGTGTACGGTTTCTCCACTCATATGCCCGGGTTCGAAACACATTCTTCAAGTATGGGGAATATTCGAGAATAATGTAGATGTTTGGTTTAGTTTAGGCGCATACAAAAAGGGAACCGAGTGTGTGTCATGCCAGTTCAATACAAGAAACCAAAAACGAATTGAAGCGAAGGAAACGAACCTAAGTGCGACAAGTAGAAGTCCCTAGCTAGAAACCTGGACCTCAGCTCAGCTAGTGTGCGAATTGGACCTTGGACATCAAGAAGACCATCTTCACGTGTCATCCTTGGGTTCCGTAGTAAATAAATACATTCTATTCTTTTTTTTCTTATAGTAGAATACAGATTAAAAGGTTACCCGTGTGGTTCCGGGTTAGAATAGGACCACTCCATCTCTTCCTGTGGATGTCGTAAGAGGCGGTTAAAGGATTAAGCAAAAACATCTCGTGATACAATTGCATTCTCAAGGAGGGTTAACGTTGGGCGGCGGCGGCCGCTTGTAGAACTTTTCGCACAAATACATTATCAAAGAGTCCTAATACATCCATAATAAAATACTCCATTTTGCAAGCTCTTTGGGTGACCATTAACATGCATGTTATATTTGGAGTAGAAAAGGGCTCCGAAGCAGCACAGCTGAGGATGCAACCGGGAATGCGCTTAGACGAAGAAGAAGTATACGGATTAATAGGTTACCATTCCGGCTGCCTGTTGAACAGCGCACTGGAGGGGTGTATGTAGACGACCTGGCTGTCCACGAGCGTGCGGTACCCTTCCTGCGGGTCTTTCTTGGCCGCGTTCCGGAAGAAGCCGGAGCAGATCGTCTTCTGAATGCGGACCGTGTTCTTGCCGGCCGACACCACGTCCAGCTTGTGTCTGTAACCAGTAAAAATATTACTTCCAAATACTCTTCTGAATAGACCCCACCCCCCACTTCCAATTTCCTCACAACCCTAGACATAAGTCATTTAATTTTATCCAAAGTCAAAGTCAATTTTTTTTATTCAATGTAGGCTATACAACGTGGAAGGGACATACCCGTAATAAATCGAACCACGAGCTATACTAGATCATTATAGTATAATGAAATTAAAATAACAGCCAAAAAACAATGGCATTTTCATACAAACGTGTGCAGCCGCCCGGGCGATTTGTGTGGGAAAGTCGAAATTTTTTTTGGTCATTTGACTGTTATTTTAATTTTATTATACTTTAGTGATCTAGTATAGCTTGTGGTTCGATTTAGTACGGGTATGTCCCTTCCACATTGTATAATAATAATGGCCGGCATTAATCGGCACAGTCCGGTGATAAAGTCAAATAGGTATAATATGTAGATAATAAATATATAAGGAAAAATCACATTGATTGAGCTAGCCCCAAAGTTTTAAACTTGTGTAATGGGATACTAACTCAACGATACTATATTTTATAATAAATACATATATAGATAAACACCCAAGACCCAGGACAATTTGAAAAAGGCCATTTTCCAACTTGCCCTGGCTGGGGATCGAACCCAGAACCTCCGGATTGGCGTACTAGCGTGTTGACCATTACACCACGGAGGTTGTCGAAGATGAATGTTAGAAAAAAGGCCGCTCGGCTTTCACTAATCATTGATCGGCACAAACTGAATGAAGCCGAACTAGTGCAATAATTGCTTCGGATCGGCTTTGTTGTTTGACATATACTGCCGAGCCGACAATGCCGGCCCGCTTATGTGGATAGCAACCCTAAGGGATGAACAAGAAGCGTCATTTGCTAGAGCGAGAGAAAGCGACGGAACGCTTCAGCACCGGCCATGCTGAAGCGTTCCGGCGCTCTCTCTCGCTCTAGCAAATGACTGTTCTGAGCGACAGAAAAGGATAGCAGCATAGAAAAAAGCTGTTCCGTGCTGACAGATGTCCCATCCAACCCTAAAGATGGCCCTTAGGAACATTATTTGACAAGACAAGAAAAAATCATCAGTTAAAGTTTTCCGTGAAGTGTCACATACCTGTCCATGATGCCAAGAAGCTGTTTCCTCACATCCTGCGCCCGCTTCAAGGTGCGGATCTGCACGAAGTTCTCGTAGCACCACGCGTTGGAGAACTTATTGTTTCTCCAGCTGTTGTACACAGCCAGCAGTGTTAGATGGTCTCCCTCTGGCTGGTTGAACTTGGCCTTCTTCTGGTCAGCGAGCGCCTGCTTATCCTTGGGCCGGTAGAATACGTTCTGCACGCTGAGCATAGACACGATCGTGAGGATCTCGTCGGAGCATTGCAACGCTACCGACATGATGAGGATCTTTGATAGGTTCGGCTCGAGCGGGAATTCAGCCATCTGAAACGATGAGTGACATAGTTGAAAATAATTCAATTTTTATTCAAATTTCAAAAAGTATGTCGTTGCGGACAATTTGTATGGGCATATTTTTTAGTTTTTTTTTTAAATATCATAATATTTATATAGTGATCTAGTAAAGCCTGTGGTTCGATTTATTACACATATGTCACATGCATGTCACTAAGGGTTGGGACACATCTGTCAGCACGGAACAGCATTTTTCAATGCTGCTGACGACTGCTGAGAGCGACGGAACGCCGTGGAATCGGCGATGCTGCCGCATTCCGTCGCTCTCTCTCGCTCTAGCAAATTACGATTCTGAGCGACAGAAAAGGATAGCAGCATACAAAAATACTGTTCCGTGCTAACAGATGTGTCCCAACCCATACACGTTGTATAATAGGAGATATTACTGCAATATTCCGCCGCCAGGGTGCAGCATTAGTGCAGAACGTAAACAAATGTTTGACTGTATTTAAATGGCCGTTGGAAGCCATAACACCACAGGACAGGTTTTGAATGAGTGAATAATAATAGATATATTAAAATTAAATACATTTCTAATTATTATTTGTTACGAAAAAATATGACATGTAAACTGACAGCAGATTGTTTACTGTAAGTACTAGGAGAGTTTTTGGCGGGATGTCAAGGGGTTCGGTTGGGGTTTGCTTTAAATTATTTTGCAAATTGATTTTAGTGGACTTTATAATATGAAATTGGTGTTGTTTGGTGGTATAAATGCTTATGCTCCTGAACAATGTGTGAAATAGTTAAAGTGGACAGTCATAGTACGCCTGTAGTGATATTTGTTTTGCGGACTGTGTGGCGTCTTCAGGCGTCGTCCGCCACTTAATCGTCTATGAAATCCAATGGACTCGTGTAGGTTTGTCGCCAGAAGCTCCCTTAAAGCAACCAAAGGCCTACACCACCCTTTAATTGTAACTTGTTAGGATTAGGTTGGGTTAGGTAGGTAAGAATAAAAAAGCAACAAAAAAGATAGGCTCTAAAGAACTTGTGTCCAGAGACGTAAAATTATTCTAAAAAAAAAGTATGTGCTAGTTCCGCCAACTGCACCGAGCTTTGCGTAATATGTCCTATTGAGAGGAAATACTCACCCTGCGTCCAAGTCTCGTGAGAAGGCCCTCAGCGTCGAGCGCCGACAGCGAGTGCAGCTGTTCGAGCGCCATGATGAGGGACTCCACCGGCGGAGCGTCCATGAAGTCGAAGTGGAGGAGGTCGTTGATGCCCATCGTTTTCAGTTGCAGCACCTGAAACGAAGTCAATCTATATTGCACTGTACGTCATTGTGATAAGGTTGAATTTTGAAATAAAAATACTGGTACGGATCTTGGAGAAATAAATGTACTTTCTTATACAGACAAAAGTTTAACAGATATTAGTTATTTAAAAAAAGATTATCATGTCATAGAATAATCAATATGTAGGTTACTCAGTATAAAGAATTTTTATAATAAATTTTCGTTGCACAGAAAATCAATAATTAGAATGTTTATTATGAATAATTTGAAATCAAAGAATTTTATTACAAATAACATTTACTTTTGCGATGTTTCTAATATCAGAATATCAAATGAAATATTATAATTTTTAATAAGTTTAGTTAATTTAATATTTATAACCTATAAGTTTGCCCTATTTTAGTAAAATGGATAAAACTTTCCCAGCACTTTCCCGTGTGTTGGTCACAGTTCTAACCTAACCTAACCTATAAGTTTGCCCTAACCTATATTGTGGTAGCGATTTATAATGTATTCTAACTTATTATATGGTATTTAATTTAATTAAACAATGTTTTCACTTAATACTTCCTTAAATAATAATTTTCAGTAAAATAAAATTCCATGAAAGATTATACCGAACAAACAATATTCTTTAAAGAAATATTCTACTGTTTGATTAGTTTGTTAAATGAAAATATGAGATTCTAAAATTCATTGAACTGTGTTTCTATAAATTGTGTTTCATTCAAGTAAATAGTCTTTGAAACAATAATATTTGAAATAAAAATATAAGAATTAAATATTCTATGAAAAATTTTCTGTGAATCGAAATTCTATGAAATTTCAGTCTGTGAAACAAGGGGCACCCAAAACTTGTTTCATAACTTTTTGGGCACACTAATAGTATCTAATTGGTATTACCTATAATGTAACATTAAGCTAATTAACAAACTAATGTATGACAAGTAATCATTAAAAAAACAAAATACCATGATAATGAAAATACTGCATGTAAAATGAGCGAGGTTATTGTTGCTTTTCAGCATTTCTCATTCCAAATTACTAATGCTAATTAATAATAGGATTTTAAAAAAAAAATAGGTCATTTTGCTTTTGCTTTTTGGTTATTTTTTTAAGTTATACCCAGTGTGTCTCTCCCAATAAGATGAATCTAACGATACCTCTCAAGCTAAAATCCATCAAGCCATTTAGGGTGCAGTGTGTGCCACAGAAATACATACTCGTACATACACTTGAAAAAAATATTCAGTCAGGTAAATAGTAGAATACTTACAGTAGTGGCGAGGTTGGTCCGCTGGATCTCCGGCACAGGCGTGGGCAACATTTCGTCCCTGTACGCTCGCTCCGTGTACAGCCGGTAGCACTTGCCGGGGCCCGTGCGGCCCGCGCGCCCCGCCCGCTGTTTTGCTGCTGCCTGCCGACATTCATTTAAATTAATCAATAAAATAAAAATGTCATTTATTGCGAAATTAGGTACAGTTACATGCTAACTGAAACTATGCTTATAATATACTAGCTTTTGCCCGCGGCTTCGCTCGCGTATCCCACGGGAACATTACGTTTTTCCGGGATGAAAGGTACCCTATGTCCTTCTCAGTACTCCTAACTATGTGTATGCGATGTCTATTTTCAAGACGATTGATTTAGTAGATAAAGCGTGAAGGGGTAACAAACAAACAAACAAATATACCAACTCACTTTGGCATTTATAATATTAGTTAGGAAGTTAGGATTAGGAAGGATAGGATAGGATTCCCAAATGCTTTTTGGCAAAGGAGCGCCACAGTATGTGTTACCTTGAGGTAATAACGCTTGTTATTCAGGCACCCCCTCTCCCAGAGATGTCCCGGGAGAATATAGTTGTCTATGGGGGGCTAAATTGAGTATGATATTTAATTTATATCAAAGGGTTTTTTTTAAAGAATTAGTAAAAAATACTATACTTAGTCCAATACAAAAGATGAAAAAGTTTTGTACTTTTACACAACTTCCCAAAAAAGAGTGTTTTCAGGGGTTATTAGTTAGTATGTATGTAAGTTATGCCTAAACATATTTTGATATTATGGAATATAGTTTCAATAAATATAACAATATTATTATTACACACAACACACACAATATTATAATTTTTTGGAAATTTAAGGAATCATTATACAATAAATTACCTGCGAGATAGGAGTGACGACCAGCGAATCCATTCCAGTCTTGGAGTTATACACCTTCTGCTTCACGAACCCTGGGTCCACCACGTAATAGATCCCATCTATCGTCAGCGATGTCTCAGCGATGTTGGTCGCTATCACCACTTTTCTGGAGCCAGGGGGCGCCGGTTCGAATATACGCGTCTGCATTTCTGATGGCAAAGCAGAATACACAGGAAGGATTATCAGCTCAGGCACATCGGGGCCTAAAGACTTCATTCTCTCATATAAAATTTCACAAGCGGTATCAATCTCCTCTTGACCGGTCAAGAACAAAAGTATATCACCGGGCGGTTCCCTCAAATGTATCTGCATGACGGTTATCAAAGACGCATCCAAGTAGTCCGTTTCGGGTTCCTTCGTGTAGAGGACCTCTACAGGGAACGTTCGTCCAGGGATGGTGAAGATAGGCGCTTCGAAGAAGTATTGCGAGAACTTGACGGCGTCGAGTGTAGCGGAGGTCACGATGACTTTGAGCTCGGGCCGCTTCTGCACGGCTTGCTTGAGCAGCCCGAAGAGGACGTCGGTGTGGATGGTGCGCTCGTGGGCCTCGTCCAACATGATGACTGAGTACGACTTCAGGTCCAGGTCCATGAGACACTCGCGGAGCAACATGCCGTCTGTCATGTATCTGTGAACGAAAAATATGTTTCACATTTATTGTAGAAGGGCAGGGCCAGGCGCACTACGCAGTTTGGGTATGAAGCTATGAGTACATGGCAAAATGCTTAGGCTTATTCGCAAACGTAAGATTGATATTGTTGTAATATTTAAATCGACAACCCTGCTAGAGTATCGTCGCTTCGCAGACATAAGATAAATTTTGGTTCATTGCGAGCGTACCGGCACTCGGTAGGTTGATAAGCCCAAAGTCGTTTGTGCGACATGCAAACTAATTGGGACTTTAGTCAGCGTACTAAAGTCCCAATTAGTTTGCATACTATGTTTAACTAGGTTTGATTTAGCAAGTTTCCTATCCAAGAGTGATTTTTCTGTTCCTTGGAACTATTACGTATTCTGTGGTTAGGGTAGGTAATGGAAGGGATTCATCAAATACGATCAAGTATAATTTATTTTTGTAGCATATGAATCATCATCAGGTCTTTTTTAGTTTCCACTGCAGGAGCACGACCCTCTCTGTACTACCAGAGCATATGAAAGGAACAAAAACTATTTTCCATGTACTTATAAGTTATGACTTATAATAATAATATTGCGCCCTGGCCGCATCTTCGTGGCTAGTTAGGGTGCCCACAGGCAGTGTAGCCAACGAGCAGCAAGTCACCATCTACCAGGCTAAAATTGTTGTGAGAGATTTTTAGGTAGATGTCCGTATCTCACTCCATAACCCAGTTATCCGGTCCACTATCATCCCATCCACATATCCCAAACCAAGTTATTCCCTCGCTGGCAATAGTTCGGCAGCTATGGAGGACTGTCCGTTAGTGCATCTCAATGGTACATTAAGGGATAGACCTCCATAGATGCAGCCATCTCACTTTTTAGATAAAAAGGTACTAAAAGGCCTCTTCATGTTGGCTTTGGCCCCATGAACGCCTCAAAGGACCGGGTCCCCATGGACCCGTGGCTGAAAAGCGTACCGACATAATAATAAAATGTTTATTTCGGACATAATCCATATCATGTTAGTAATGAACAAAATTAACTTAACCTAGTGTTAGTAACAGTAAACAAGACTCACAACATTAATTAATTATTGACGATTGGGTTCCCAACCCCTGGTTACCGGTATCTGCGTATCCACTTCAGTATGAAGGTGCATCCAGTGACACAGCAGTGGAGAGTCCCATCTGTCCGTTAACACGCGCAGAATACCGTTTGTGCTACTACGTAAGCGTCTTAATAGCGCCGCACACCTTTTTCTAATAATTGCATAAAAGCAGTCTGTATTAGCGTCGGCAAACATTTTCGACGCGCTACAATAACGCGGTAGTCCAAACAACACTCTGAACGCATCATTGTACTGAACGCGCAAATCGCTGTATGTGCGCCGCGAATAGTCAACCCACAGACTGCACGTGTAGAAGGTCTGACAGTAAGCTTTAAAAGGGTTACTTTTACTTCCTTGTTACAACGTGCAAATCTGCGGGCCAACATATTGCACCGCACAGCCATCGCTCTGCGCTCCCGTTCAATATAAATATTATATTAAATATTATATAGGGACAAATCACACTGATTAAGCTAGCCCCAAAGTAAGTTTTAAACTTGTGTTATAGGATACTAACTCAACGATACTATATTTTATGATAAATACATATATAGATAAACACCCAAGACCCAGGACAATTTGAAAAAGGTCATTTTCCAACTTGCCCTGGCTGGGGATCGAACCCAGGACCTCCAGATTAGCGGTCTAGCGTGTTAACCATTACGCCATTGAGGTCGTCAAATTCAATCAATATCACAATTGTCACTCAGCGTATCGGTCACCCAGTGGCCCAGATACCTAAACTTATCCACTTTCTTTAGTTCCGTACCACAAAGACTAACAGGTGGTGTTGAATAAGTTTTAGACCCAGATTTGAATGTTAGGTACTCACTTTTACTGGCGTTATATCTGAGCCCATGAGATTCCGCATACTTCTCACAAATGCGTATCAACCTGTGCAATGCACCGATCGAAGGGCTCAGCAGCACCATATCATCAGCGTAACAAATATTGTTAATACAAATCCCATCTATATGACAACCTATACTGGTGCTGTTGAGCTCCCCAACTAGTCGGTTCATATACAGATTGAACAGCTTGGGCGAGGTCAACCCCCCCTGCCTCACCCCGCGCTCCAATCTGTATACATCCGAGTGCACGCCTGCCCATCTAACGCTGTTCCTCTGATTACTGTACCAATATTTAAATATTGCTACAATATCCGGAGGCAGTGTCGTATCGTTGGACATCATTTCCCAGAGTACATCATACTTGATCATATCAAAGGCTTGTGAATAGTCCAGAAAACACGCAAAAACTGGTGTGTTTCTCTTAGTATAATACTGCACAGTTTCCTTGAGACATAGGATCGCACTTTCTGTAGACAGGCTAGGTCTGAAGCCAAATTGATTGTCATGCAACTCAATGTGCGCACCCAAATGTTTGTCAAGCAAACTGTCCAGTACTTTGGCTATGACAGTGGCGAGTGAGATAGGCCTATAGTTTTTAAGGTCTGAGGCATCACCAGTTTTATTTTTCATAATAGGCACGACAACTGTGTACATAAGATCGTCGGGTAGGGAACTATGGCTGATACACAAATTAAACAGTAAGGCCAACACCCTAGGTAGGTGCACTCCTGCGTGCTTCAGGTGCTCGATGCTGAGGCTGTCATGTCCAGGAGACTTGCCTCTCTCCATTTTGTTAATTATAGTGGATATCTCCTTTGCAGTAAAACGCACATGTTGATCTGATTCATGACCTCTCTCGGCATCGAGCACCCGAGTCACCGGGCCGGGATCTGACTGCACCTGAAAGTGATGCTGAAAGACATTTGCGATATCACGTGGGTCACTCATACCTGTAACGCTCACAGGGAGACTCGGCACTGGATTCAACATGTTAGTACTCTTCCAGAATTTTCCAAATTGCTTTTTAGTGTGATGTTGAGCAATTATATCAAGTTTGATCTGTTTTTCATTGTCTTGGCAAAACTTTAACTTGCTCCTGAAAGACTTTCTCGATTCACACATTTTTGAATGAATATATCCCGCACTAGGTTTACCGTAGGCTAACCACGTCGTGTACCGAGCATCCCTATGGGCGCCACTAACATGCTTATTCCAGCCAGGAACGCACTTAAATTTCTTATTATTTCTAGCGCCTTTATAGCTTATGTCTGCTGCCTCCGAAAGTATACAAACTATGTTACTGTATAGGCTATTAATTATTTGTCTATGATTTTCATCCTTACATGATATGTCCGCGCAATCCGCAAATTCGGGTGGAGTCTTATGAACCTTATGTCATTGGAATAAGGTTTTGTTTACAATGCAAAAAAAATACGCTTTAGATAACTCACTTGATAACCGTTTCAGGGCTGGTGCAGTCTTCGAACCGAATAGTGTATCCGACCTCCTGTCCGAGCCGGCAGCCGAACTCTTCGGCGACTCGCTTGGCGACCGACATGGCGGCCACCCGCCGCGGCTGCGTGCACGCGATCTTGCCGCGCGCGGTCAGTCCGCACTCCGCGAGGTACTGCGTGATCTGTGTGGTTTTGCCGGACCCGGTCTCGCCAATCACGATTAGGATTTGGTTGTCGGCTACAGCCTGAGGATAAAAAAAAATTGAGTCAATATTTCATTTCAAAACAAAGGAGCTGTGGCCCGGTAAGAGTATGCATTGCTAGCAAGTTAAGCAATATTAAAATTTCTCGAGCTCCTTCGTGCTTTGAAAGGTACGTAAAGCCGTTGGTCCCGGCTGTCAGCATTGTATAAGTCGTCTAGCTACGTCAGATGCCTTTCGGACTTTCGGAAGCTTAAAAATCTGACAATAGTGTTGGCCATTTACACACTAACACACACGAATAAACGTGACGACCTCCGTGGCGTAATGTTTAACACGCTAGACCGCTAATCCGGAGGTTCTGGGTTCGATCCCCAGCCAGGGCAAGTTGGAAAATGGCCTTTTTCAAATTGTCCTGGGGGTTGGGTGTTTATCTATTATATTTATTTATCATAATAAGATATAGTATCGTTGAGTTAGTATCCCATAACACAAGTTTAAAAACTTACTTTGGGGCTAGCTTAATCAGTGTGATTTGTCCCTATATATTTATTTATAATAAAAAAACAAAGAAACAAGGAATTAAAGACAAAATTAAATTGCTCAGATTAAGGTAAAGAAGCTTCTTTCTAACGGAAATAATACGAAAAAAAAAAATAAGTATTCTGAAATCTGATGGGTCTTAATATAAAAAGAATTCGGGTTCTATTAATTTTAAAGTCTCGATACACTTGAAATCAGCTAAGCCATTAAATTTCTCACCTTAGTCAACTCATCTCTGAGCTTATAAATCGGCAGCGACTGCCTTTGCTCCAACAAAGACAGGTTTGTCTTCTTCCCGAACGACGACTTCTTCCCGCCAATCACGTGTTTCTTCCATTCCGGTAAATCCTGAGGCGTGATGCCCGTTCCTCTCATATTCGCAGCAAGAGCCCGCCCGTCAGACTCCGGTAACGGATCTATCCAGTTTTTATTGAGACCAGTGGGCAAACTCTCCATTTCTTGTTCCCTTTGAATCATCTTCTGTTCTCTTCTCTCCTTTGCTAAAGCGGACTGCATCATAGCAGCTTGGGCTAGAGAGCCGTCAGGGTTTTTGACTATCCTGACAGGCGACAGGTCATGCAAAGCTCGACCATGGCCTTGAAGGAAAGGAGGTTCCTCTTCTACCAACTCTATTTCGATATCTGCTTCTCCGTCTTCATCTTTTGGCAGAAGACCAGTCTCGTCGTCGAAATCTGGCAGTTCGCTTTTGTCTATGACACCTGATGATATCATCTGTAAAATGAAAATCATTACATTAAATGGTATAGACTGACTAGTTCTATACAAAACAAATATTTTCATTATATTTGGTACTATAAATTAATTACTAAGATTGCCTAAGGGCTTGAATTAGTGTAAAAAGTTGAAAGATTAAATTATATTAACCGCAGCACAAGCTTAATGTTCAAAAACTGCCGCCTTCTCTGTGTGGTGGATTCGTAAAGTAAAAGTAAAAAAATCGTTTATTTCTCCAAAAATCTTACAATACGTAGAAAAACAGTAAACGGTTTCATAACCGTTTGAGTTACCAGCACTGATTGAAGGAGACTGGAGACTGATGAAGGCTGAACCTGTGTTACAGTTCTCCAGTGCCCCCGCCCTTGGATTAGGTACATAGTTTAAAATATAATCTAAATTAACTGAACATTACTAGAAATAACTATTATTAATTTAACTCACAAGCTTAATCCAGACAAACATGGATTCATACATTGCAACCTGAGTAAAAGCTGTAAAGAAAGTAATTGTAATTGTAATTTATAAGGAAGTAATCGTAAGTAAGAAGTAATTTATTGAAGGGTAAGTAATAAACGTTCAGAGTCATCGTAGGATAGCGTTAGGAGATATTTAGAGAGAAGGCGTTTACATGAGTAATTAGAGAGAGACAGGATATTAAGAGTAGCATGAAGTTTATTATACAAGAATGGTCCCGTGAAACAAGGAAAGCGATGCGAAAATTCGGTTTTGAAAGGGGAGGAAGAAGCTACAAGTCGGTTACGTCGAAGTGAGTTTGGGTTATACGGGGTAGATTTATGCTGTTGGAGGACGGTATTTAATATATAAAGCTGACGAACTGTATGGACTTCACAATATTGGTATAATTCACTGGTTGGAAAAAGAAAGGGTTTGAAAGTGCAGACCTTGAGGAGGGCTCTTTGAGCTCGCTCAACTTTTATTAATGCGGATTTACAGGCACCACCCCATACGGAAAGACAATATGTTAGTAAAGACTGACCCAGAGAGAAATATACCATTTTCACTACATGGGGTTCAGCAACATGCCGTAGACGTCTAAAGATGTGCATTAACCTGCGGATTCTCCCAGCAGTAACATTTAAGTGTTCCTTAAAATTTAAATTTTTATCAATTATTATGCCTAAATATGTTACTTTATCAGAAAGGGATAGGGAAGGGCATGAGCAGGTTGTAGCAGAAGAATTTGGGTGGGAGTGAGCAACAATACGAAGTTTAGATATGATTTTATTTTGTTTATCGAGGTTATGAATTGAGAAATTTAGTAACTGAGTTTTTTGAACGTTAAGAGAAAGGAGGTTAAGGTGAAGCCAATTTGAGGTAATGTCGAGACCGCTTTGGGCGTGGAGGTAAGTACTTTCCCAAGTTTCTGCTGAAAAGAGAAGAGCTGTATCATCGGCATAAGAGATGATCTTACCATGGGGGATAATGAGAGAGAAGAGATCATTTAAATAGACCAGAAAAAGGGTCGGTCCGAGTATGCTACCCTGGGGTACACCGTAGAGTATTGGTAAGTCCGAGCTTGATTGGCCGTCTACCAAAACCGACTGCACTCGATCAGAGAAATAACTCTGAAATAGTTGGAGCTGGGTTCCCCTTATGCCAATGGATTCCAGCTTGTTTATGAGAAGGTCAGTTGACACCGTGTCAAAGGCTTTGGCTAAATCTAAGAAGATGGCCAAGCATTTGTGACCTTTGTCCAACTTGCGCACAACATAGTCTGTAAGTTCTTTCACAGCACTGTTGGTCGATTTCCCGCTTCTAAAGCCATGTTGATTAGGAAATAGAATTGAACGTGATTCGAGAAATGAAATAAGACGCTTATTAATAAGACGTTCCAGGATTTTTGAGAGAGCTGTGAGAATTGATATGGGTCGGTAGTTGTTGGGGTGCTTACGATCACCTTTTTTATGAATAGGGTGGACTAGAGCTTTTTTGAATGCTGTTGGGAAGATACCAGACGACATGGAGAGATTGCAGATGTGGGTGAGTAAAGGAGAGAAAATGTTCTTATGTTTTTTTATTAGAGATGTTGGGATATTGTCCCAACCTACAGCACTGTTATCTTTAAGAGAATCAATAATATTTTCCACTTCCTCGTTTGTGGAATCTAATAGAACAAAGGATTGAGGTGGGGAATATAACGTGGATTTTGTGGTTGATGAATTTATTCCCGGCGCGCAAGAAGAATGGGAAAAGGGTGAGCTGTTTGTTAGGATGTCTTGAGCGAGATTTTTCCCTGCGTTTACGAAAAATGAATTAACATAGTCCAGTGAGCTACTGGATGTAGGCTTAACAGATAATAGTTCCAATGCTGCAGAACGAGATTTAGAAGAGTCTGTGACATGTCTGATGGCGCTCCAAAGAGCTTTAGAATCTGAGCCTGCTTTCTTTATCAGATCTTTTTCGTAACACCTTTTTACTGATTTAAGTATTTTGGTACAAAAGGTACGGTATCTGGTGTATGTCAAGCGGACCACCTCATTGTAAGGATTTCTTTTAATTTTTTTAAAAAGTCGATCTCTATTTCGTATGCATCTAAGTAAACCCGAGGTGATCCATGGTTTCATAATTCTCCGGCGACGAGGGGCAACAACATTAGTAGTGTGTTTGGAGATCAGAGATTGGACTGTGGTAATAAGATAGTTAGTAGCGAATTCGGGATTAGAGGAAGTAAGGATTAGGGAAAAATCTGTTTGTTGGAGAGAGGTGCTTAGACCATTATAATCAATTCGTTTTAACGGAGGGGGTGGTGTATGGTTTATACTGTTTGGTAGAGATAGGAAGACGGATTGGTGGTCAGTTATAGTGGAATCAATAACAACGCAATGAGCAGCGGATGAGGATTTTAACATGGCATGGTCTAGGCAATTCGGGCCTCTAGTGGGAAAAGTGTGTGCCGGAAGCAGGCCGTGGTGGGCCAACATATTAAGATATGTGTCGTTGTCATCGTCAAGGGAATATGAATTTGAAGAAATGTTTATATTGATGTCCCCGAGGATAATGATATTTTTAAAAGACTTAAGCGTAGAAAGAAATGTATGTAGAGATTGGACGAAGTTCGCATAGTTTTTATATGCGCATGGCCGGTATATTCCCAAGAGTGCGGTTTCAGTGTTTAGTTTAATAAGTAGAGAGCTCGCTTCGTTGATTGGAGGGTTAATTATAGAAATTTGGGTAAGGGAGTTACTATAATAAACCAATACACCATCATTTTGGTTGACTGGAGCTGCAGAAACGGAATACGAATATCCATCAAGAATCGGTATATTTGGATTGCATTCCAACCAGCATTCTGTCAAAACAATAATGTCTGGTTTGACTTTAATTTCGTTTAATAACACCAGAAAATCGGGGAAGTTAGCAGATAGGCTGCGGATATTTTGAGTTATTATATTTAGAGAATTACTTTGAGTAGGAAGGAGTTGTCGTGCTTCGTTAGGATAACACCGATAAGAAGAGGCGACTGAGATACTGTCAATGTTGTTGAGAAGGTCATCACATCTGTTCATGTTTGGGTAATAGTAAGCAGTCACGGAAAAACAAATGTTGAACAATGTCTAGAAATAATTTTTACTAATTGGACGAACCAGACAGAAAGAGAAAGTACCAAAGTAAGTTACCTTGTGCTATGGTTACTGACTCAATGGTGTATGGCTACATGTACAACATATTATAGATTTGGCAACTGCAAAAGTGTAGAATGATGGTAATTTATGTAATCAGCTTTATCCTTCCAATATGTATAGCTCGAGTTTATGTAATAGTACTTGAGTAAGTATATTTTAAGTTGACAAACGTGGTAAGGCACTTAATACTTATTAATACACCTTTATAACGAAATATAAATTAGCAGTTCTTTCTTAAGGTGGCAAGTTGGTCTTCAGAGACAACAACGATGTATTTGGAGTTGTCGTCCTTCCGCAGCAAGACCCTGCCGCCCGATGTCCAGCAATGTTTGTACTGATCTTCCCTCGCGAAGGTACAGGTACATCACCCTTGTGCGACAACCCTCTTGGGTGTCGCACAAGGATGATGTCAAATTTAAATGTTTCGTACTAGCGTGATTTCGACTTATAATGAAACGAATAAAAGTTATTTCGCATAACCGTTCATCTGTTTGTCGAAATCAAGTAGTACACTTACGTACCTGTTTGATCTCCCAACGCTCTGGACTAGAAATCCTAGTGACGCGCTTCCGACTAGAGTCCTCGTCGGGGTCGAGAGAGCCCTGCAGGCCCGCCAGCACAGCTGCGGCTGGCGGCGGCCGGTCGGGGTTGCGGCCTTCACGCTCGGCCTAAAATGACAAAAGATACACTTTATAACTAAGAATTTAATGTGAAAGGTAATTTTTTCATTCACTGGCCAAGCATTTTTTTTTATTATTTCAAGACGATCTCATCTATTTTAAATGTTAGTTTATTTTTTTAATATCTTAATGTATGTGTGACCAATTTTTATATAATGTTTATTTAATTGAATAAAGATGATTAGTAATTTTATATACAGAGAAAAGAGTCTCAATCATCTGTGAATTCTTACCTCCAGATGTGCATGGGATGTAGGATTCAGATCTTTGCCACTCTCCTGACAGACATCCTTCATTGTTAGAGACACTTTCTGCCCTGTCACTGATAGTACTTTGATCTGAAAATAAGAAAGTTAGTAAGTACTTCTGTTATTTTTGCACTAACCAAAGATTTTATCGATATGGTGGTTTTTATTGGTACTTAAATACTAAGTTTAACACTTGAGTTGTGACTCGTGTTGAGCATCTAAAAGAAAAATCTAAATGATTTTGAATTTCAATACTACTAAAAACTAACAAAGTTATATGCGAGGTAATAATGTAAAGGTACATACTACTAGAACATTCAGTGTTATCATATCAAAGATTTTTTTTTTGTATTTAAGTTTTGTTGTACAATACAATAAAGAATTTAACGATGTCCACTCAAAACTAAAACATGGCATTATTTGAGAATGCATTTTACATACAAGCAATTTTAATTACCTTAACTTTATCGCCTCTAGAGACCACGTCGGAGACATTGGTGACTCTGCCTTCAGACCTGAGCTGTGATATGTGAACCAGTCCCTCCCACCTCTTCTTCACACCTTCTATTTGCACAAAACAGCCAAAAGGCACTATATTTGCTACTCTTCCGCTGTAAATCTGAAAAGGAAAATTTTATATTTCCAATTAGATACACATATTATGTATGATAAAATAAAAGCAATGATATATTATATGCTAATAAGAATAAATGATTGAGACTTGTCAATAGAGTACAATGGACAAGTTGATTTTCAACAAATAATTGAATCTAAATATGATAAAATAGTTCCCAAAAAACACTTTACAGTAATCCATAGCTATAAGATCACTGCCCCTTAGACATCAAGCGGCCAGATCCGGCAGAAGGCCAAAGTTAAAATCTGCTAGATGCGCTGCTTGTTGTCTGAGGAGTTAATTAATTTCTTGCATAAATAAATAATTCTTACTTTTCCTGGCTCAGGATCATCACTCATCTCCACCTCAGGACTGCGTTTCCTTGGTCTCTTCATATAATCATTATACTTTTCTTCCCTGCCGCGGGAATGAGACCTTTTTCCACGAGACCTTCTGTCTCGAGATTTTGACCTCCTATCTCTGGACTTTGACCTCCTCCGCCTGTCCCTGTCTCTGGACTTCTGTCTTTCTCTGGATTTAGACCTCCTTCTGTCCCTTGATTGGGATCTTTGTCGATGTCTACTTCTCGATCTTCTCTTCCTGTCCCTACTCCTACTTCTCTTTTCTCTACTTCTACTTCTCTTTCCTCTGCTCCTGCTACGTCTCTTTCTGTCTCTAGAGCTTTCTCTTTTTCTGTGGCGATCTTTACTCTCTTTGACTGTTTCTTCTTTTTTAACTTCTGGTTTGACTGCATCTGTCTTAAGACCAGATTTTGAAGGTGCTAGGGCTTCCAGTTCGGCCATAGCAGCATCAACAACAGCATCATTGTTGCTCGACTTTGACTGGTCTTTAAAGACATCTTTAGAAGTTATCCTCTTTGTCTTTTTGTCATCACTTTCTTCCTCACTATTCTCTTCATCAGATGAAAACTTAGGAGGTTTCTCATTAGGGATTGCGAGTCCTGGGAACTTAGATGCTAAAGGATTTTTACTACTGTCTATCTCTTGAGTATCTGAAGAAGATTTTGCTGGCTTCATATGCTGAATGATGCGCAGCAGATTTGTCATAAACGAATCAGAAAATTCTGCTCCATTTTCAATCAAAGCCTTTTTGAAATCATCGAAATTAGGATTCTTATCAGCTATATCTATTATAAACTCGGCTGAAAATAAAATAAAAGATTATGATTAGTAAAAATTACATCAAATACAATCGAAAAATTACAACATTTCTATCATAAAAAACTTACTGAAGTTGAACATTGTAATGAAAATTGATGACATAGGCAAGGCAAGGCAAGCCAAGCCATTATTTACTTTTAGTTTTTCAGGGAAAAAGTTATAAAATAAGGAAATATGAATGTGTAATACATAAAATGCATCTTACCTAAATCCTTATCATTCAAACCCAAGTGATTGTCTAACTCAGTGCACACTTTAGAAACGAGCGACAAATGTTCTAATTTAGCAACTTCATCCATGATTATTGTTAATTTTCCTGATATTTCAAAGATTATGAAATATTTTAATTTTTAATGCATTTTTGTAACAAACAACACATACGCTTACTTACGCACAGACTCACAAATAAATGACAGTGACATTGACATGATAAAGGACATTTGGCAACATAAACCCTTTTGGTCTTTTTTTTTTAATTTATGGCTTGACGCTACTGCGTATTTAGCCAGGAACAAGTTAATAAAACGTGGGAAATTCTTTTTTCCTAACAAGTTACAATCAAAGGTTGGTGTAGGCCTTTGATTGCTTTAAGGGAGCTTCTGGCGACAAATCTATACGAGTCCACTGGTTTTCATAGCCGATTGAGTGGCGGACGACGCCCGAAGACGCCTCACTACAGCCGTACTATAATATGACTGTCCACTTTTACTATTTCACATATTGTTCATGAGCATGAGCATTTATAACACCAAACAACACCAATTTCATATTATAAGGTCCACTAAAATCAATTTGCAAAATAATTTAAAGAAAACCCCAACCAAACACCTTGACTTCCCGCCAAAAACTCCCCTTTTGGTCTATGGTCTTTTGTCTACAATCTCCATCGAATAGAGATGGGCAAATGCCCGGGCATTTTGGGCACATTGGGAATATTCCCAATAGATGCCCGATAAATTCCTTCCCTTGGGCATTTATCTGGGCATTTATTTTTTTATGTCGATATTATTTTTTTATTCTATTTTGACATTGAAAATAAACAATATTGTTAATAGAGCTAATATTTATAGGTAGTAAAGTAATTTTCACGAAGTTAAGTAAGTTTAAGACCCCTCATTTTTAAAACACTTTGCAAATTATATGCATTACCCGTCAGTGTGGTAAAATTACCGTACAGATTTTATTATATTTAATGTCTGATTGCTTAATTTATCATATACATTTTCCTGTAAAAAATGTAAACATATACCTGTTAATTTGTTTGTTGCCATTGACAGGCGTAAATACCCGGCATGCTATTTTAGGGGAAATGTTACAAGTTGACGGGGTATCGAAGAACTTCTCAATACGAACATCTCCTGTTCCGGGGCCAACTCCCAAATCAGTACCTAGTTTAGGCTCTTGGATGAGCAGTCAAAGAAGACTACTCTCGACTAATGTATGAGTGTGCTCATATGTTGACATCACATTTCATTTCAGAGTCTACAAACATTTGCCAGTAAAAAAATGAACTAAGACCTGTCAATTCATATGTCCCCTTCCGACGACGGGTAAATTGGGGTAAATATTATGCCAGAGCATTACCTACCTATTTTTGGGAAATGTTATAACAAGTTGATAGGGAATCGAAGAACTCGTCAAAACGAATATATTTTGTTCCGTTGATATAATAGCGGTTTAATTCGGTTTTATCTCTCAATCAGTCTAAATGATGCTTGTAGAGTCAAAATTTGTCTGTGTTAACTCCATACGAAATCAAAAATGTATGAGACTGTCAAAAAAATTTAATACATATATCGAGGGTACTCATTTGTTGATATCGCATTTGATGTCCGTTTGCTTATTTATACATCTAATTACGTCTTTTCACACCTCCCAGCAAAGAAAAAGATAATAATTCAACGAAGCCTACTTTCAATGTATGATAGTAGGTATGAGTGCAACGTTAAAGTTTATGAAAACATCATTGTTTTCATAAACTTTAAAGTTTCACTTGTTTGTCGTATACCTGCATTTTAAGCATATCATAGCGTTTGCACACACTTTGTGACAAGTAATACCAAGTCATTATTCATATAATTTACGCAATATGTCTCACCACCTACATTTATTTCTCTATGTGCATAGATAACATCATCATCATCATCCAAGCGTATTCCTGGTTGCATTCTCAGTAGTAACGCTTCAAAGCCCAGGCTTCCCTCCGCTACCTACCTAGGTGATTTGACGAAGTTACTGGTTTTTACACAAAGTAACTGCTGTTTGACCTCTGCAACCCAAAGGGTATATCAATCCGAGGATAGGTTTAAACAAACATCAGATGGCGTCCAGGACCCGCAGCTTTACGTGCCTTTCCAAGCAGGGAATCATCATTCTTTTCGAATAATCAGGTGATTCAAACCTTTTTTTTTGTTTTTTACGCGGAGAAAATCTCTTCGGATACCTTACCGGTTACGGGTTACGGGACACCGGTAAGGTTATGTGGTGTTACCACTAAAAACTCCGCGGTTTCACCTCTCAGCCGCTATCAGCCGGGGCCGTGTGCTTCTCATGATCCACAGCCCCGGCGCGGCCGGCCGCTTCCTCAGCGGCCCCGGCTCGCCAACGGCCTCACGGCACCCTCTCCTGAATCAGAGGGGCCTGAGCACCTTGGCCTCTCGGCCCGACAAGGACAGGCGCGCTGACGCGTGTCAGCGCTCCTACCTTTCACTCCGGAGGGCTGTCCGTTGGACGATGGAATCCCGTTTCCACCGTCCAACCAGCCCTCATAATTTGGGGCCTGCAAAAGCAGGCCCTGCCCCAGTCCACCTGACGGCGACCGGGGCCCACCAAGCCGGCCGCAGGGGATAGGGAGAGCGGCAACGTAACACCGTCACTCCTCTTCCCCTGCGGCCCCACCGATGCTGTGCCAAGCGCCACAGCCGCACTTGGGCGCGGAGGATAGGGCGAGCGGCATCTTCACACCTCTTCCCCTCGCGACCCCTACCACGGCTGTGATGGAAGGGAGGTCGTTGTCACCCCCTTTCCTCACAGCCAGGCCATTCCCGCCAGGAATGGCCTCCACCGAGCCCAGGGAGGCCTAAGCCTCAACCCGGGCAATGGGTTCCTCTTAGTTTCCCTCTTAGCGGATACCCAGTCCACAGGTACTGAGCCCCCCCCCCTTCGCGACAAGATAGGAACCCGGGCGGGGGGGAGATGATTCAAATAATACAATATATAATATACAATTGAATTAAATATACCTCATAGAATATACCTACATACGTACATAAGACTATCTTTAATACCCTAAATGCATATAACAAAATATAAATATATACAAACATGCAATATATATGTATAAATAATGAATGATGATGGTGAAAAATAAAGAATATAATAACACCAATCCAAAAGATAACAGTGCACTCTTAAAAGAAAAAATTGTAGAAAGAAAAGCAAAAAAAAAAAGCTACTGAGCTTGTAAGGTAAAAGAGCTTGTCATAAAATTTGTGCGATGAGGAGGAACAGAAAGGAGAAGATTATCAGTAGAACGAAGTTGCATGAGTGTCAGAAATAAATTAAAATTTACATTTAGGTACTCAAAAGAATTGAAAAGAGAGTGCAAAGAATTCCATTTGTCTGCGTTCACGGATAGGTGCCATTTAAGTTCAGAACGAAAAGATGATATATGATCATATTTGCGAAAGCAAACAATGAAACGTATAAATTATTAACGAGACAGTCAAGCTCCTCAGTGGGATTTGAACCCACGACCTCTGGATCACAAGGCAAACGCCTTTGAACCACTAAGGCAGTTAATTCTCTATAAGTTTGTTTGTAATAACCTTTATTGTACCAAAAATTTAAGTATAAAAGACAACATAATACGAAAGAGCAAATATACAAAGGCGGACTTATCCCATGTAGGGATCTCTTCCAGTCAACTTGCGATAGATTGAGAGGATATTTACTCTGTTATATATAAGGTAGAAGCCGGTACGTATAAATTTAACTACAACAGAGAGGACTTCGATAATCTAGTTTTAAATGAATCCAGTGAAGGTGCCATACTTACATCATGGAAGTGAGTTCCAAAGCCTTGCCGCCAAGACTTTAAACGATTTGGAGTAAGACTGTGACGAATATAGATAACCTTTCTACAAATTGTTTAATAAGGAGAAAATAAATAAATACAATTGAAATTAAACTACATTACTACAAACTAAACCTAATCTGATCTAGTGTGGCATGGTGTCAAGAACGTTTCTACTTAATTTTAAAGCATAGATGCTCTTCAGAATACTAAAAAACGCCTTTTAGTTTTTATTTTTTTTCTGCCCTGGGATTGGGCATTTATATGGACATTTATGGATTTATGCCCAAAGTTTCGGGAATATTCCCAATATTCCCGTTTGGGCATAAACACTGCCCATCTCTACCATTATCAGAAAAAGACAGGTAAGTAAAATACCAGGACAACACATTTACACATATTAAAAACAAAACTTGTCGACTGGACATTATTATTGACAGATGTCAGATTGATATTTCATTTCGTTTCCAACAAAAGCAAGATGTTGCTTCAGAAAAACTTATTTTTCTATGAATTTTAACGTGTTGGTTCATCTATAACCGATTTTATCTTAGGCAAGTGAATTTTCATAATTTGTGTGAAATTATTTATATCATGGAAAATAACACAGATCATTCCGACCAAAACAGTTACAACCCGCTATCTGTCCAAGACGTAGATGTTGATTTTTTACCGATTGTGTACGAAATTATACGCAGGTATTTCGTTTATCATGTTAATTTCATTTATATATTGTCATATAATTATTGTATTCGTAATAGATTTGTTTGTTGTTTAGTGTTGAACGAGATTACCACGACAACTCGGCCAAAGCTCGGGAATCTGCGGAGTGCAGTCACAAGGTCCTTGAACTCCAGAAAAAATTGGATATAGCACGATCTCAGGTAACAATATAAATTAGTACATATTTGTTATTTCACCATTTTTGTGAGTTAGCAACTGTTATTTGCTGAGTGACAAATTATGTAACTATTTTTTCCAGATCAAGCGACTCTCTGGGATAGATTATAACAAGCAAGACCAGCTGAAACAGTTTGAGATCTTGCGAACTCAGCTTAGGCTGAAACGAGAGTTGTTACAGAAGTACCGGAACATGTGCTCATTTGAAACATCTTTCAAGTGACTATTGTGAGGATGCCTCTGCGCACTTTGCTCAGGTATTTGGCCAACAATGAGCACCTGGTGCAGAAGATAGCAGAATCTTACCCGGTGCGCCGAGCAGCCCAGCTGGCAGTCTCCATGTTCTATCGAAGCAAGGAGAAACTATCCGAAGTGGATCCAGAAAAGGTTAATAGACTTATGTCATTTTTTAAGAAATTCAGTGCAAACCTAAAAGAAGGAATAGAAGATGCCAAGAAACAGATAAAAAAATAGATTTTTAGTCCGATTCAGTTGGTGTTGCTAGTTAGGCTGATGCCACATAGGCAGGTACTAGATTACTTTCCTACTTAGCTATGGTGAAATAAAATGCTATCCACTTATTTTGTAGCTAGTTTAATTTCTCTCACTCTGAACAAATCAATAAAAATATATCCTTATTACTTAAAACTATAAAAATCACAATCTAATATTGGTACTGTAATTAAATACTGAATTATGATATGGAAAATATCAGCTAGCCTCACTAATGTACTGTGTATTGCAGTTCTCAGAAATTGTTGCCACCAACATCGAAAAGTAGAGATTGTCTAAACTAAATAATTTACACACAAAAAAAAACAAACATCAAACAATCTTATTGTACCTTAAACCAAAACGTTGTGAGGGGCTGCAGAAAAATCTTAATTGAAAATAACATACATACAAGGAAATATAAGTATATTTTGAAAATAAAAATTATATGAAAAACAGAAACCAAAACTAAATATTGATGTAATACAAAACTGTTAATTTAAATCTGTTTTGAGACTATAGCTTGCAATATTGTTCATTTGTGAAATGAACTTCTATAACACATGAATAAAAATAACAAACCAAATAATTTCCAATGATATCAAATAAGAATACTCTTCTGCAATAGACCATGTCAACATATATCAAACACTTAACAAGTATAAAATTTTAATACCACATTTAGTATTGCTGTGTGCACATTCTCATAAAATTTATATCATAAGATTTGACAATACAAGATTTAAGAATTTACTACATTTATGCAGGTTTATTTATCTTGATTTATGAGTATGTCTATGACCATTTACCTATGCAACTGTATATTGAATCTATTATAATACAAAATATTATTAGTGATTTTAATTCAAACTTCTATTTGTAAAGATACAAGAATATGTATTAAAAAATATGGAACTCTTTAGAGGCTTCGTAAAACTACGAATATATGGAGCTAATAACTGTACTTATTCACTTTAGCCCCGCGACACGGCATCGTCGATAATCACCTGTCAAGTTATATTGCGCTATGGACTATCGTCATCTCCCTCGTTGTTACTACGTAAAGCGAGACGACGATGCTCGATAGTGCCGGGTAACCGTTACCATCGGCACCGGGTCGCCGGGGCATGAGGCGTTTACACAATATGCGACCACTCCGATCTGCGTCTACAATCTAGCGGCGTTTCTATTTCGATGAGCGCTCGAGGGAGTCAATCGTATAGATCATTTTCACTTAGTAGGTATAGGCGGTGACGTTTTAATACCTAGTAATTTAACAATGAAGTCGGTCGGAAACACCTACAATCCACAAAAGTTTGCAGTATGGTTTAATTGGCTGCGACGGCAGGCTGCTCGGGCTTGTCGTGTCGCTTGCCGCGCGGGCGCCGCGGCCCGCCCGCCGCGCCGCGCTTGTCGCTCTGCAGCTCGAACGGGGAGTCCGTCGCCGTCACGTCGCTCTCTTGCTGTTGTGAAAAAAAAATCTATTTTTACATTTTCTTCAAAATAGAAGCTTACAATTTTATTTATTTATGACTAGCAGTCCACCCCGGCTTCGCCCGTGGTACACACATAGCCTATGTCACTCGGGAATAGTGTAGCTTTCCAACGGTGAAAGAATTTTTTAAATCGGCCCAGTACTTTTTGAGCCTATTCATTACAAACATACAAAAATAGGTTCAAATCTTTCCTCTTTATAATATTAGTGTAGATTGAAGGGGAAAAAAAAGAGTTGAATGTTTGTATGCTTAATCTCATCTTAACCATAAGTAAGATAAGGTAATGAACACATAAGGTAATGAAAAATGTGACCAGAAATGAAATGTTTTTTTGTGACTTTAAAAGTGTTGTATTTGTAACTACTACACGAACAGTCGGTAATGCAGCACAATACAATCTTTTCAAGGTAAGATAAATTAGAAATGAACACAGTTCACAATTTGAAAAATCTAATCTTCATGCCCAGTGGTCTGAAAATCGCGTCCCATACACATAGAAACGATAGTCGCATTTGTGTTGATTTTTGAACTCGATTAATTTCAGGGCTGTTTCTCATGTCATAATCATGCAGGTTTCGTTATTGACAAGCTCGCCGATCCGGAGTAAAAAAATATTTAATCTTTTTTTGTATGGTAATTATTTTGTATATAATACAAAAATATTTTTTCTCGCGACTGCTTGGAACTGCCACATTTATTATTATTATTAATATATAGAATTACTAGTAGTATTAACTTAAACTAACTATACTTTCAAATAACACTATACAACTAACAATAAACATCAACATTTCACCTCTATTATGTTTAAAAACATGTTTTGTCACAATAATAAGAATTAAAATCCCTGACTCACACTCAGTATCTAATGCATCGTTAGTTATGCTGGATATGGACAGTGGACACCATCCCGCTGAGCACACATTCTAAGTGTAGTATACTGCCACTTAGATAACTTTAAAGATATAAATATTCCTAAGGCTTTCTCAGAAGATTATTTTGGCGCAGTTGTCTTGCCCTTTATATTGTTTTTCATTTCTAAAGTCTTTTCTGGGTGTTCTGTAAGATATTTCACTATATCTACTAAATCCCTATTTATTACCACAACTCATTGCAGTAGCATATGCTTATTCTTCTGTATCATGCGTGAGAAGGCTTGCAGTCCTTCTTTTCTTCTGCATTGGACTTAGGTCGGCAAATGGTTTCCTTGGGCTGGACATTGATGTTGAAGTGCCAACAGTACATTTAGAAGCAAGCCCAGATGTAGACGCACCTTCGTTAACTATAGAACAGATTGTAGATTCTTCAACGGGGATCACTGATGATGATTAAATTAAGTCGGGCCATTTGATATCCTCTTCTAGCCAAGTCTCATATTTCTTTGTAAATGTATAAATTGTATGATTGCACGATTTCCACTTTTTTTGTAAATGGCACATATATGTTTGACAAAACTGTTTGAATTGTTTCTGTTCTTCTTCTGATAAATTTGGTACTTTAGTCAGAAGGGCATCTAACAAAACACAAGAATTACTAGTCTTCACAAACATATAAATATCAAGATTGGTTACAAAACCTTCCATGATAACACAAAAGCGAGCAAAAGTTGATGTTAACGCACACGGCTGCTGACATGGACTAAATGAACTAGCTTTTTTTGTTGCTATTTAAACCTACCCTCATTAATATACCTTTTGTTGGTATTCCAAGAAATCATAATTACCTCATATTGTTATTTATTACAATGTTAAATAGTACACAATAACTATTATGATTTTTATAGTTTTCTTTACTAATTAAAGGATTAACTAACGATGCATTAGATACTGAGTGTGAGTCAGGGATTTTAATTCTTAGTATTGTAAAAAAAAATTGTTTTTGACATAATAAAGGTAATGAGGTATGAGTAGTGGTCAGACGACCTGATCAAGGTCGCTGGAAAGCGCTGGATGCAGGCCGCTCTAGATCGGTCATTTTAGTAAACTTTGGGAGAGGCCTATGTCCAGCAGTGGACGTTATGCGGCTGAAATGATGATGATGAATGATGTTACTATTCCAAATAAATACACATAAAATAGCAAAGATTTCGTAATTAATTTTTCAAAGTTTGACATCCACCTATGGCCAAAGCGGCGCGCATGGGCACATATAATATACCTTGTAGGAATTGGCTTTATTAGAGCAACACGCCATGCAAGCGGCAAGGTGGCAGTTCCAAGCAGTCGCGAGAAAAAAATATTTTTGTATTTTCCTCCATACAAAAAAAGGTTAAATATTTTTTTACTCCGAGCTTGTCAATAACAAAACCTGCATGATTATACATGAGAAACAGCCCTGAAATTAATCGAGTACAAAAATCAACACAAATGCGACTTTCGTTTCTATGTGTATGGAACGCGATTTTCAGACCACTGTGTGCCGGGCCGGTAAGGCCTGACATCACGTCTTGTACCAAGACTTGTTACATTGTCACTTCCATCGCTATCTCTTGCAAGTGTGACAGTTATCGTATTGTTCTTCACACTTGGCTATGGTGGTCTTTTTACGGAGTAAAAAAAAATCTAGGTAAAAACTTCAACGCAGGAAAGACGGCAGAATTTGAAAAAATCCGATTACAAATTGCTTAGTTGTCAGCAGTTGTCAATACTTACGACATTGTTCCCGCTGGGCGCGCTGGCGGGCGCGGCGTCTCCGGGCGCGGCGTGGCGGTCGCGGCGCTCGGTGCGCGCGGCTTGCCGCGGCGGCGGCTTGAACGCCGCGGGCTCCGGTCGCAGCACGTTACCCACGGCTTTCGTGCGACCTTCGCGGAACACCTGCACACATTGCATTTTATTTTATTTGGAAGACTAAACTTTTCTAATTGAGAAACTACATAACAGACAAATAGATAACAATACAAATAGATAACATTGTATTTTTAAAAGATTATGATCTCTACACATCAGCTTATCTTTTTGAATCTTCTTACGAAAAGCTACGACTTTAAAAAATTAGCATATTTAGTACTTAATTGATATGAATGGGGGAGGGGGGGGGGGGCGGTCCGCCTGTGTCACCCGACAGTCCTATTTGCACCCCCCATCCGTCGTCAGAAATAATTGAACATTTAACATCATACATCCGGTACTATTAGGGTGACACTCGGTGCGGATATTGTATCACCGCACCGGGTGCCTTCTTCGCTTCTTAATAAAAAAGCTTACCATTCTTTGTCCCCGCTTGAGGTACTCGGGATGCTTGATGAAGCGGAAGCGTACTCGCGCCTTGTCTCCAGTGCGCAGGCAGTCGCGCGACATCGACAGGATGGAGGCTGTTTGTCGGATGCTCCCGCAGTGGACTGTACGACAAACATTACTTATTATTATTAGGTTGCGTCACAGAAATAACATACAGAACGGAAACTCGCAGTGTCCCTCCGCAATATGGCGTGCTCGCATCTCTCCCCCGTTCTCGGGTGCGTTTGATGGCTTTAAACACTGAAACTCACACATTGACGTGTACACCGATATAAAATTTCATTTGTAATAGTATTAGCTGGCCTGTGTCACTCCCCGTTTAGGTATCGAAAATATACCTACATTTTTACTAAGAGCGCAGCAGCCCCTCCAAGTGGTAAATTTAGTTATACGAATCGTTTGTCTAGAGTAATAAGAATGAAATTGGCCTGTAATGGATGTCTAGATATCTAAACGAAAAGGCGCTGAGTTCTGACGTGAGCTAAATTAAACCATATCGCTAATTATTTCTTTTCTGAGTGAGACTTCTGTACGTGAGTACTAGTACTTATTCTGTGCCTAAACTAAAGCAATAAGATAAGGTTACCCATGGCCTGGTATCTGGAGGAGATGGTGGTGGGGTGGTGCAGCACGAGGATCTCGCCCTCGAACTGCCAGCACGCCTGCGGGTTCAGCGCCGGCGACACCATCACCATGCCCTTGCGGATCTGCGACCGCTTGATCTGTCACACACCAATCACAAACTATAAATATAATAAATGGATAAGCACAAATTACACAGATTGAGCTAGTCTCAAATAAGTTCTAACCTTGTATTATGATACTAACTCAACGATTCTATATTTTAAAGGGCACCCTACCCCTTAAAATCATCATCCTCAGAGCGTATTCTCGGTTGCATCCTCAGCAGTAATGTTTCAAAATCCGGGGTCCGCTACCTAATTGACGAGGTTACTGGTTTTTACACACAGCGACTGTCGTCTGACCTCCGTAACCCAGGGTTGAGAGGTGGAGGAAGTGGTAGACTAGAACCAATTCTAGGATAGGTTCACACAAACGCTAAATGACGTTCGGGACCTTACGGAACACGGAACTTTACGTGCCTACCGAAGCACGGAATCATCTTTCTTTTCCGAAAATCAGGTGATTCAGTGGGCTTCCCAGTGGGATTTGAACGATCTCCGGATCATAAGACACCTTGACCACTGGACCACGGAGAGAGTCAAGTCAGTGATTCACCCCTTAAAATATTTGTACTTAATTCTGAAGGTGTAAAACAGTAGATGGTGACAAGTTCCCAGTTGGGGGTGAAGAGCTGGAACTTTACCTTCTTGAGAGCGAAGCTCGCGGTCTGCCCTCCCCTGACCTCGGGCACCGGCATGCGCTTGCGGTGGATGCTCTTGACGGTGATGGGCGTGAACCGGCCCAGCGGGTCGGGGCCCAGCAGCAGCGTGTCGTTGAGGCGGATCACCCCCGCCAGCGTCGTGCCTGACACCACTGTGCCCACGCCCTAACAAATTAAATTCAATATTTTGAATATATGTATAACGCATCGTAATATAATTCTCTAGAAATCTAACGCTCCTACATTCGTGTGCATCGGAAGACTGACCATAATCACAGATCACTTTTAAAGTATTACCACAGAATACATAAGAGTCAAACAGAATGGAATCTCACAGCGTCTCCCGCAAATTGGCGTCCCCGCACCTCTCCCCCGCACTTTGTGAGCCTTTGACAGCTCCAAACCAGGGTTTAGTTACTGGCCGCACGCAATTTGCGACGTCTCTTCTCTTGAGAACTGTCAATCAATAGTAACTATCATGGTGAGAAGATGCGCATATAATATTTGTTTATCCACCGATTCAACAAAGAACACATATTTCATAGATTTCCAAATGATGAAAACAGGTAGCAAAGCAACAATATAATTTCACGTTATTACCCAGCAACCATCTTGATATATATACCCTTCTCGCTCTCTCACATTTGCGGGAGATACACAAGAGCGAGAGGGATTATCAATCGACAGCAGTTTAACCGGTAAAAATACATAGGCTCCTCGCTCAAAGTTAATCACATACACGCAGATTTTTTTTTTCCCTTTCTTAACGTACCTACTATAAACAAGTACGCTAATAATATAATATTAGGTCCTTACATATGAAATTGCCGATTTTCAATACTGGCAACTTTAAAATCAAATATCTTGCGTTTCATTAGGAATTCCAAATTCAAATTTATTTCGAAATAAAGCCAGAAAAATATTGTTTTAAAATTCGTATTTCATTAGTTTTAACATCATTTGTTTGAGTTTCAACATTGCTATAACAACAACTATGGACAAATCGAAAATTCGCGGTATTTACGAATACGAGTTCCACCGTGGCACCAGTGCTGCAGAAACGACTCGAAGAATTAACGACGTGTATGGACCAGGCACCGCTAACGAACGAACGGTGCGTTTTTGGTTTCAACGTTTCCGTTCTGGAAATTTCGATTTACACAATGAGCCTCGTGGACGACCTGATACTCAAGTGAATAACGAAGAATTGAAGGCGATAGTGGAAGCGGATCCATCTCAAACCACTTCTGAATTAGCAGTAGCCTTCGGCGTAAGTGACAAAACGATACTTATCCACTTGCGCCAAATCGGAAAAATTAAAAAACTCGAAAAGTGGGTACCGCACGAATTGACTGAAGCAAACCAACAAACACGCGTTGCTTGCTGCGTTTCTTTGCTTAATCGCCACAATAATGAGGGGATTTTGAACCGTATCGTGACTTGTGATGAGAAATGGATCCTGTACGACAATCGGAAGCGATCATCACAATGGCTTGACCCTGGAGAACCGGCAAAACCTTGCCCTAAGCGAAAACTGACCAAAAAGAAGATTCTGGTTAGTGTTTGGTGGACCAGTGCTGGTGTTATCCACTACAGCTTCTTGAGATCAGGCCAGACGATTACTGCAGACTTGTATTGCCAACAATTGCAAACAATGATGGAAAAGCTCGCCATTAAACAACCGAGACTGATGAATTGCTCTAGCCCACTGCTCCTTCAGGATAACGCTAGACCACACACTGCACATCAAACGATCGCCAAGTTAGAGGAGCTGCGACTGGAACCTTTGCGTCACCCACCATACTCTCCAGATCTTGCCCCAACCGATTACCACTTTTTTCAAAATTTGGATAACTTTTTACAAGGAAATAATTTCAAATCTGATGAGGCAGTCAAAACCGCCTTCAAACAGTTAATAGACTCTCGCTCCCAGGATTTTTTTTCCAAAGGTATCAATGATCTGCCTATAAAATGGCGGAAGTGTATCGATAACAACGGCGAATACTTCGATTGATTAAATAATAATTTCATTAAAAAAAACTTGTTTCACTTTTTTGATACTGAACGGCAATTTCATATGTAAGGACCTAATATTACAATCTAGCCTAAACTAAGACTACTTAATAAGTAATTTAACATTGACCTAGTTTTATACGTTATAGTTATAGACTAAGAATGTGTCCACTGGCACTTTTCTTACTGTCTTTATTAAGGGGAAGGCACTTTGTTCGTGTGTCTGCTGGCACATCACTGCACTATAATATCAATGTATATATACGAGTATATTTATAACTAAACTAGTTCATAAGGTTTGGTTCTTTTGAGACGTCGCACTATGTCCGTGTTGTCGAGGAGCTGAATCGGCTCAACATTCACATGGTGAAGCAGTCTATGCTCATGTGCTTCGGCGTATTTTTTGATTACTTTATCGACGGTCTGCATTTTAAGGTCCCGGTGTATATCGTCGATTCTTATATACCAAGGCGCATTCACAATGGCCTTCAGTACGTTATATTGGAAACGTTGAATAATTTCAATGTTACTTTGTTTAGTACAACCCCATAGCAGTATACCATAAGTCCATACTGGCATGAGGACTTGTTTATATAGTAGTATTTCGTTATGTACTGACAATGCGGAGTTTCTTCCAAGTAGCCAGTACATCTTCTGGAATCGTATATCGAGTTCCTCTATTTTCTTTTTGACGTGGGCTTTCCAGCGAAGCTTCGCGTCGAGTGTTATACCTAGGTACTTAGCAGTGTTTTCATATGGCACTTGCTGTCCATTTATGTAGACAGGACAGTAGTCATCGTGTTTATTTGTGAAGTTAACGTGGATTGACTTCGACTCGTTTAGCTTAATTCGTCACCTCTTTGTCCAGTTATGAACTTTGTTAACAGCTACTTGGACCTTTTCTGCTGCTTCCGCGTAACTGTTTCCAACCGCCATTATATCCGTGTCATCAGCGAAGGTCGCAATAGTGTTTTCTTCTAGTTCAGGAATGTCGCAGGTATGTCTGTGTAATGTCGCAATAGGTATAGGACCGGGCCTAATACACTTCCTTGAGGCACTCCAGCTTTTATTTCCTTAACTTCAGAGTATGCATGATCTTGTCGCACTCTGAAGGCTCTATCGCTTATATATGACGTAAGTATATCTTCAAAGATTTTGGAAAGCATTTTTTTAACTTTGAAAAAGAGGCCTTATCAAAAGCTTGGGCTACATCTAGAAAGATTTTTGAGCAAACTTTTTTATTTTCTAGAGATTGTTCAATGATGTTAGTTATCCTGTGTACTTGATCTATTGTGGAAAGCTTTTCTCTAAAGCCAAACTGATGGTCAGGTATAAGGTTTTTGTTTCTATTATAGGTTTGAGCCTTTTAAGTAACAGTTTTTCAAACAATTTTGACATTACAGGCAGCAAGGAAATTGGCCTATAAGACGTTGTTTCATGTGGTGGTTTTCCAGGTTTAGGTATCATAATAATTTCAGCTATTTTCCACAAATCTGGTACATATCTAAGTCTGAATGCTGCATTTATCAGATTTGTTAGCTTAACAAGAGCTTTTCTAGTTAGATTGTGTAGTATTTCCCCTGATATCAGATTAAAGCCAGGCGATTTTTTTGGGTTTATGTGTTGTTTTATTTCACGTAAGACTTCTTTCGGTGTCACCATCTTAATGTTGTTTTGTTCATCATTGTTATCACTGATTACCTCAGTGTCTGTTTCATAATTTACTTCCTGACTTTCATTTGGTTTAAAAATCTCCTCTAAATGATCAGCAAATTTAGCAGCTTTGCTGATTGCTTTGCTTTGATTGTATAGGCCGGTATATTGCCATACAATGCGCACGGTGCTCAAAGTATGAGAAATGTTGTCGCAACTTAAATTTCATATATCTGTGTACATAAGAATGATAGAGGGATAAATCAAATTTTATTTCGATTATGAAGAGTGATCTTTTATTTTACAATATAAAAGTAAATTCAAAGGAGAGTAGTTCATTTTCTATAAAAAAAAAAAGGTGATATTGGTAAAATTTGGAAATTTGTTATAACAATACTTCCAATTCTGACGTCTTAGAAAAAAAACATAATCAGATCCGTATTTAGCATACAAAAATCTAAAAGAAACAACAAGTCTCATATGTGCAACACCAAAAATTAAAAAAATTGTAAACTAGTGTATTTTATATTGAAATATAAAAAGAAAAAACTAGACAGATATTACCTTCTGTTATTAGTTAACCATAGTAAATAAAATCTGATAAAATGTTTGTTCTTTGCCCTAAAAATGTGAAATAAAGATACGTTTAGGTACTAAATAGGTAGTGAAGTTTTGTAAAGGCAAATTGAAATTTCGAAGCCCTTTCGTGGAAATCCGAAATGTGGGCAGCCATTCAGACGTCAGAATCACTGCCCACTTTTTAAATTTATTTTCTCAATTATTAATTAGGTACCTAATATACAAAGGTACCAAATAGGTATTAAATTTCAGTAATACTTTAAAAGTGATCTGTGATTTTGGTCAGTCATTCTGATGCACACCTACATTCACCGCTTCGATTCTGATTCCATTTACGCAAACTTACTAACAGTAATTACAACGAAACACTCGAACGCACACGTAGACAAAGATGCATGCGATTGGTCGCGACAAGGTCACGCGTCGTCGTCGGTCGGGTGGGGCAGTCAACGCAACGAGCGGTGAGGTACCTATTATGCAGTACGCTACGCTAAAATAAAACTAATTTTCATGTCTGTATGGCTTCTACACCACTTCACGGCACATGACGGCATTTTTAATGAATCGATTATCGCAAAAACAGCAATATTCTCAAAGGAAACTTGTTGCGACGCAACCGCACGACTCGAGTGTCACGGCAAACTGTCGCGCCGCGCTGTTCATATTTTAAGCCCCGCCTGCCGCGGTACATATCGCGTAGAATGATTTTTCGGGATTAGTTACGATTCTAGAGAATTATATTTCGTAGGTATAGCGTCTAAAAATATAAACTGAAACTATTTAAAGGGTTAATTCAGTCAATGCTCCTGAACAATTTTTCCCAAGGAATATATTTATAACGTAATATGAAAAATTATTTTTGACTCCGAGTTACAAACTCGGAGTCAAAAATAATTTTTGGACAGCCAAAAATTCAATTTGGTCAACTTATATGGGAGGCCAAAAAATATATTTCATATTTCGCTATATGTTCCTTGGGGAAAGTTGTTTAGTATCATTGACCCAATCCCCACTTAAAATAGTTTAAGTATATTTTGTTAGACCCTGGACAAATCATACTGATTGAGCTGGCCCTAAAGTTTAAACTTGTGTTATGGGATACGATACTACCTCTATCTATCTATATTTAAGAGCTATGCTCTTGTTGGTGGAGTATGAATTCCCTTCCATTTGTCTCTCTTATCTGCCAGTTGTTTTACTTCTTGGTACGACACGACGCTCACCTTTTCCTTTATTTGTTTCATGTAGCTATGCCTCGGTCTTCCTGGTCCTCTTTTCCCTTCTATCTTTCCTTCCATGATGGTACTACCTCAACGATACCATATTTTATAATAAATACATATATAGGATAAACACTCAAGACCCAGAACAGTTAGAAAAAGGCCATTTTCCAACTTGCCCTGAGTGGGGAACGAACACAGAATCTGGCGTGACAGACTGGCGTGTTAACCACCACTAGGCCATCGAGGTGGTCATAAACAAACAATAGTCATTTAACCGTAGGGGTTCAGTCCAGATCCCCATTTTGGAAATCTTTTGTCGATTACATGAGTGAGGTAAAGGTGTGACTCACGGGCACGGAGTAGGTGTCGTCGATCTGGAACTCGGCCGGCTTGTCCTCCTGCGAGGGCATGCGCGTCTTCAGCAGGTTCAGGAACATTGTTAACAGCTCCAGATTCTCGCCCGTCACGTTCGACACTTGGAAGATTGGGCATAGCCTGTATGGAAAGATAATAAAAACCCTTCGTTTTTAGGGTCCCATACCCAAAATAAATTAAACATCAAAGGGGGTCGTTATAAAAAAAAGTGTTTTTTTTAGCGATTTAAAATATTGTACAGCTGAACGGAACTGTTTATGTACGAGTCCGAGGCGCACTTGCCAGTTTTTTTTTTAAATAAAATTCCATTAGAAAATGTTTGGTTAGCAATGCTAAAACCAATGAACTTTAGTGGAAAATAAATTACTTGCGCTGCGGACACACGTCGACCTTGTTTACTACAGCAAAAGTTACCTCTGCGACACGAAGTTAGTCGCGCTCACAATGACGTCATCCTTGGTCTTCACCATGACCGGCACCTTCCTGCAGCCCGACGACTTCAGGATTCGCACCAACAGTTTCAGATTGTCTTGCAGCACGTTGGGAGGACACATGTCGATCTTCGTCACCACCACGAACACGGGCACTGACAGCGCCAGCGCTAGCCCCAAGTGCTCTTTAGTCATGCCGACAATGCCCGCGTTGGCACCGATCTGAACACAAAAATCAAATTATTTTACTGCCCTAGATACAAGTCCTTTGGAGTCTATGACAAATCTAAACAATTTACTGGTTTTCGCATAACGGAAAGTTATTGGTTTTAATCATAAGGTAATAATATGTGCACACCCTAACATGCTTAGGAGGATATTTCCTATGGTAGCATAATGTTTTATGTATAAGAAATATATATATGACAACTCGCCATGAGCATGCCGAAGTCGGGCGCATGGCCCGTCATGCCGAAGACGGTGGTCTTGAGGTAGCGCTCGTGGCCCGCGAGGTCGATGAACGTGATGACTTTGGAAGACTTCTCGCAAATCTTCACCCAGTCCAGGGTTCCGTGATCGGGCTTGTTCACCACGTTACCTGAACCAACAGAGTTTCTTTGTGAAATTATTTCAAATCATAGGAATATGTACATAGTTTGCCCGCAACGTTATTCACATCCCTTCGAAATCAGCAGCAATTGGGTACTTGACTGTGTTTGATTTTGTGAAATATTTTTTAAGAAACAACAATAAACACTAAAAAGATATTTTTTTCTGAGAACAGAAAGAAAATTAGTAAATAAATAAAGCAGTTACAGTAACAGAAAAGGATAGCAGCATAGGAAAATGCTGTTTGGTGATGATAGATGTGTCCCAACCTTCAATCAACTTTTAAAGTTGCCTCAAAACATATGAAAAAAAGTTATGGATACAGGAGTTATTTTGCAGAAGTTACATGCCCTTTATTTGTATCATGCTGGCTGGTACTTAAACTAAATGGTGGCGGAAGTACACAAAGTCATTTAGATCAATGAAGAAGTTAATGAATCTCACCCATGCTGTCAAAGCCGAGGATGTCGTTCCCCACGGAGCTGGTCCTGCCGCTCTCCATCTCGTGCTTGTGTCGGAACAGCCTCTGTCTCGCGTACCCTCGTCCGTTGTCCAGCTCGCCGTGAGTCAGCACGCCCAGCAGGGTAGACTTGCCCGCATCTACATTGCCCACTACTGCCACCCTGGGGTATAAAGTAATAGTAGATTGATATAAAATAAAATATTTTAATTATCCCCTTGGCATAAATAACAGTTACAGAGAAATAATAAGGTCACATCTGTCAGCACGGAACGGAACGCTTTAGCACGGGCCATGCTGAAGCGTTCCGTCGCTCCCTCTCGCTCTAGCAAATGACGCTTCTGAACGACAGAAAAGGATAATACTACAGGAAAGTGCTGTTCCGTGCTGACAGATGTGGCCCAACCCTAAGTTTTTGAATTTGCAAATGCCAGGAAAACAAATAGAGAATTTTTTTTCTAACAATTTACATAAATATAGTCTGGCTTATCTAATAAGTCTACAAATGGAACAAATCATTTTTAGCAACTTCATAAGATGTTATCTCTATAAAATAGGGTTGCAATCGTAACTTTTCCTATAGATGGCGGCGTCCCTATTTTTAAACGCTTATCGGCCAGGCTTTATGTTTATTATCGCCCGAGGTGTTTACACAACTTTACGTTTTCCCCTGGCCAGCCCCCGTAGCATGACACTGGCGATAGATAGCTTTTATCGATCGCTATCTTCTATCACTATCACTCTACGTAACAACAAGGACCGCATGATGGCGCTAGCCCGTCTCGCGATATAAACTTTATTTGGGTTTTTTTTATTTTGGCACAAACAGTAATTATGTTTAGAGATGAAACGGATAGCAGTTTGGCCGGATACCGGATATTGGGCCGACCATTTGGCCGAATGGCCAGATATCCGGCCGCCGGATATCCGCCGAAACTTAGCCGTTTGCGTAGGCGGCGCGCGAACGATCGGGTGGACTCAGTTCGATTCGGGTCTTGTCGAAACAAAGTTTGCCAAAATCTACCTTTCTGCACCTTGCACCAGTGTGTATAGCGAAAGACTTTTTTCTGAAGCTGGCCTTATTTATGAAGAGAAACGCAAACGCCTGCTACCTCTTAATGCAGAGAAATTAGTATTTATACACCATAATTTGCCCTTAGTGCAGTATGAGTACTAATTCATTCATTTTCTTTGTATTACATTAATTTACTATTGTGTGATTAAAAATTTAAAACTAAAACTAATTATATTTCAGTTAAGTGATACTAAGACTAACTACATAAAGCAAATAATTACTCAAAAATATGTTTCTTTTATCCAGTTTTTTTTTATTCGCCCGGATAGACATCCGGCCGAATAGTAGCTATCCGGTATTCGGCCGGATAGTATTATCGCGGCCGGATACCGGATAGTTACCGGATATCCGTTTCATCTCTAATTATGTTACAATTACAGTTGATGTTTGTTTATGTAATAGACAAACACAGTTCCGAAACGTAGTATAAGTACAATTTCTGAAACATGCTGAGAAACATTTCTTTTTACATTTAATTATTATAGAAGTTACGCAAAAAGCAGGTTAATAAACTATCATCATGTGCAGAACAACGTAAGTTCTAATGTAAATGTAAGTTTATCAACGGTATCATGCTATGGGGGCAGGAAGTGGCTTTTATCGCGCACATAGCGCTACAATTTATAATTCTTGGTTCCTTCCGCTGTGTAGGTGCTTTACCTGATCTCCATGAAGTCGGTGTGGTCCACCTCTGTCCGTAGTAGATACTGCCCCGTGAGGCCCGACCCGCACTCCCATCTTCGCAGTTCTACTAACGACACCCGCTCGGCACTGACAAGTGATTGTAATGTGGCCACACTGGCACTGTACTCGTCTTCTGTGAGACCTCGACCATCTAGGTATACAACACAGCATTTAGTTTTTAGAAACATAGTAAATTTGAATACTTTAATATTCATTAAACATATAAGTTTTATCAACATTTTAAAAAGATTGCATATGGCATTAGATATATCAAACTGGAGTGAAGATTGGACTAACCCCAATGTGTTCCGTTTTTTTTTCAGTTTAGTAGTCCTAGTAGTACCTACCTTGTTATAGTTACCTACCTTGATAAATAAATTTTGTTTGGAGTTTAAAACTCAATTTAGATATTTCTATACATGTTGTTAGTGTTATTTAATTTGAAAGTGTAATCAATGTGTTTTTGTTATCTGTCTAACAATGGCAAAACAAAAGATAATCATATTTCTCAATCAAGATTGAGCATGTGCAAGGATATTGTAAAATTAATTCGTTTCTTAATTAACTTGCTAATGATGTAATTATAACAATATTATTTTAATTAACAAACAAGCTACCTAATTTGTTTCTTTGCTTGATGACCCTTTTTAATTTTTAACTATCTAATTTTTAGTATTTGTTGTTATAGCTGCCACAATAATACATAATCTGTTAAAATTTCAAGTGTCTAGCTATTACAGTTCAAGAGATAGAGGTGTACAGAGGTGACAGACGGATGGAAAGATGGATGGACAGCAGTCTCAGTAATAGGGTCCCGTTGGCAGTGTTGGCACCCTTTGGGTACTGTACCCTAAAAACAACCAATATCAATATGTCTGTTTAAAGACAGAAAAAATACATTAATACACATGATGACTAAGAAAATATTTTTGGCCCATCGGTTAGATTATTAAAAAATATTGTACACATATTTTTCCTTTTCTCTGAGAAACAATAAATAAGGAAGATACAGCGCATTTAAATTTCGCATGACGTCACACTTTCGTACGATTTTTACACATCGGTGACGTCACAAGCCCCCACTCTGAAACTTTGATACTCTGCCTGTATCCTTGTGAATTTTTACTTTTTTGATAAACTGAAAAACATGGGTACATTATTGGATAATCTAACTAATGGACTAATTAGAATAATACTTTTCTGACCTAGTCATCATCCCTTTTCCACAAAAGCCTTACCTTCACCATGTCCAATGTCATATATAATTTCACCGTTTCCTGTCTCTAGCCTCTCAAGCATTTGTTTTCTTAGAAGTTCATATTGATCAGCTGTCGGGCTCACCAACACCATCTAGTAACAACAACCAAACAAGCCATGAGAAATGCTATAAATAGTGTCTAGCAAAATATGTGGCAAAGCGAGACTAGAACAAATGCAGATATTAATGACAGACTTGCAAGGCCTCTTTCATTTCCAAGTCAGAAAGGAAACAATAATTATAATGAAATTTATGTATAAGCTTTATTGCTATACAAATGTTATCTACAATTAACAGAACTGATAATGCAGACAGGCACAATATTGTGCTTCTCAATAAGAATTCTGTAGTCTCAGAGTGACACAGAGGCAGTAATACGAGAGAAAACCCAGGGATTCCCCCAATCTGGGATGCTGTATCACTAAAGTTACATAGAATTAACTACGTGAGTATTACTAAGGTAACAAGTTTCACTGACAGTACAGCTTAACTTTCATAGTGATGCCAGACTGTTATGTAGTCACATAACAGTATATATAGATAAGTACTACTGAGACATGAAATATAAATATTGAAACTATTAACATCATTGTTAAACTTTATTGTGGGGCCAGCCTTAGACATGCAATTTCTTTCCTCTTTAAATTAATATTTATTCCAGTTCTGATTTATTCTTTTTGCAACTTTATCACTAGATAAGTTTAAAAATAAATTACACATATGATGTTTCAAGTCCACCTCACTTTTTATAGTGCAATAAATTTATAAAAAAGTTATAATTTCAAATCAATTTTTAATATTTAAATAAGGTTTTAAGGATATTAAAGGATTAGTAACACAAAATTTAAAAAAAATATCATGAGATATATTACATCTTGCACAGAGCAACAAGCTTACAACATGATGCAACACTGTTGCACCTTGCACCCCATAATAGGGACTGAACCAACAGGTAATTTCCCACTTCACAAATACAGAACTGGGACCTTTAACTGTTATTATTATAAAGCTATTGAATATTCTGCTTTAAAAATCTAGGCAGCTTTTGGCATCATACCAGGTGTTAGTAAACAACAACAAAGATGCCACAATGCCACATAGGTCACAGTACATACCTTGCCTCTGATGCTTGAGTAGTCAGTCTCGCTCTCGGGGTAGCCCTCGGGCTCGCACAATGGGCTCGACTTCGCCGGGGATTCCAGAATGCTATCCATATTTAGTATTGATCTTCTTGGTATACCAGCAACAATTACACCATTATGTCATCACGTAAACGCTGCAAGTTTATGATCTTCCGACCATTCCCGCTATAATTAGTAACCGATATGACAAACTATAAGTCACTAATTATATATCAAATAACAATTATTAATTAAAACAAATTTATTCAAATGGCCAAGAAAAAAACTAACATATTGGCTCGTGAAAACTTATTTGTTAACTGTTTCATATGGTATTAAATGGCTGAACTTATTAGATATACCCTCTCATATAAATAATTGTTATTTATACTTACTCAATCAATGATTATTTACTGAATGTAAGTTATGAAAATAGATTTTAGCCAATACATAAAAACAGACAGATGGAACAAATCATGAACAAATGCCAACTTTTTGACAACTCACTCACTCAGCAAGCAATTTTTTTTGCCTCACATCTACGGGAAAAATTCAAACAGCCAATTTTCGTAGTCGCTTTGCGAGTGCGGCTTTATGACACAAAATCGCATACAAAAGGTAAACTTGCTCGTCTGCTCGCCCCGTCTATTGACATTTAACTTCTATTCTGTCTGTGGTTTTTATTGTTGATTGACAAAAGCTTCGCTCACGAATGCTGTGATTTTTCTTTCATGGACTTATAAATTATTAATCTTTCTTTTATGATAATTACAAAATCCTGTGACCAGTGAATTTAATCATAATATGGTTCTGTGGATAACTCTGTCCTTGAACAATCAATATGGGTGATTTAAATTCATCAGATTGTTCCTGGAAGAAAATGGTGATAGCCAAAGCAAATCACGAGTGGATTTCTAAAATTAAACCTGAAATTTCCGAAACTTTGATTGTGATAGACGGTGACGATGATGAGGAAGTGGCAGACACTACCCATTTTAGTATGGAAGAAAGCTCGATGTGTTATAGGAATATCAAAACAGAAAATGGAGATTTTGATGCAAACCAGACTGAAGGCGAAGCGGAGACTTTCGTGCAGTCATTAGATCCTCTGATGATTGACGAACCGACGTCGCAACGTCGCCGACGTAGGGGTTCTGATTCTAAGGGTCCCAAACATGAGACATCAGAGGAGAGAGCAGCAAGATTAGCGAAGATGTCTGCCTACGCCGCGCAGAGGCTTGCTAACGAATCTCCAGAGCAGCGCGCCCTGCGATTGAAGAGGATGTCGGAATATGCAGCTAGAAGGCTAGCTAGGGAAACAAGCGAGCAAAGGGAGCAGAGACTGGCCAGAATGTCCGCATATGCAGCTAAAAGGCTGGCTCAAGAGACGCCTGAGCAGAGACGCACTCGGCTTACGAGGATGTCAGCATACGCGGCTCGGAGACAAGCTATGAAAAAGATCATGAATGCTAAAGACCCTCAGGATCTTGGTTCTCTCAGTATCACACCCAACCAAAGTTCAGACATTTCATGAACTAAGTAATGTAAGGACAGCTTTTATACAGATTAAATTAAACATAAGTTATAGTTTATGTACAGTTTGTAGGTACTAACATTTTATTGTTTGTCATGTATTTGATTTTACCCAAACAGTAATTTTTTTTGTATTGATTTATTGTAGTTACTCTTGAGATATAGGTATTTAATGTAATTATATTTGCATAGATGAACTTAGCAAATATTAATTAAATATGTATGTTCACACTACAAAAATGTGTTGTTTTTATTTGCTAATTAAAAACTTAAAAACAGACCAAAATAAAAAAAAAGGTTTTATTACTTTATATATTTTAATTCTATGCAGTATTTATAGGTGTGTTATTTCAGAATAATTTTATAATACTTACAAAGCACAAGGACCAAACAATGTACAATAGCTACACTCGAAGAAATTTGAGATTCAGTTAGTCAAGGAATGTTTTATCAGTCCACATCTATAGTCACCCTACACCTATACTTAATGTAATATTTTTAAACTTAAATCAACAATAAATAAGTTCAGAAAATCTTGAATAAAAATATAGACAATAAATCTATTCTTAATTATTAACATAAAATGTGTAAATCAACAACAAAATCAGTTTACATATATATTTATAGGGTTTTTTTAGGCATTCAAGATGCAGTACTAAAGTACTCAAATTAAATAATGAAATAAGAAATGGTATTTTTTCACCATTTCTTATTTCATTATTTAATTTGAGTTTACATATAGTTTTCATAGTACATTATTTTACAATATCATTTTATATTCTATCCAACATAGCACTTCATTGCATTATACAATCAGCAGTGCTGGAAATTCATGGCCAGGAATCACCATATTATGGGTACTTACATTTCAATTTAATATTATATAGGTTCGTGTTTGCTGCAGCTGCATTAACCTCTCATATGCATTTTCATTTTCCTCTCATCTCTCATTTTTTCCCTCCCTTGCTCGGATGAGGAAAAAAGGGAGGCCTATGCCCAGCAGTTTGAAAATGATGATGCGGATGAGCAGATAAATCCGCACTAAAATGCTTTGTTTTACTATTGTACGAGTATCTGGTATTCCAGCATACGGCTTTTGCTAGCCTTTCAGAGTGTAGTATGTATGGTGTCCAACCAACACCATCCACACCAGTCAGTTATTATGTTTCAGCTATTAAGGAAAGTGGATATGGTCTGCGAAGCTATAAAGACTTACAATGGTGGGCCAGTTGCTATAGCTCAGGCATTCGATGTATTGCGCCGCCGGCAGTCGCACTACAAACACAGCTCAGTTTCTTCTGTCAGATGTAGTATTTGTAGTAATCAGCTCAACTATTATTACTATGGAAGTAAAGTCAAGCTCAAAAATGACCCCATTAAAAGTACAGTCAAGTAGATGGACGCTGCGTCATAGCAGACCTAGTCAATGTTGGGTCATGCAACGGTCATCGTGGGGTCGTTTTGCACGATAATAATGCTTGAAATTACACTTTCATTTCAACCCATGGTATAATTAAACAAGGTATTCTCTTCCTGAGATGGCCCAAGACTACATCACGAATGTCACAATAAGTGTTACCACTGATTGTTCTTTTCAGTAAATTTATATAAATACTAGCTTTTCGGGCGCTGCGCGGGCTGCAAGCAGCCCGCGGTTTTTCGTGCAGCTGTTGAAGTTGGTTGGAATCTTATTTCCAGTTGAGAGAATAGGTAAGGTGCTAAAGTCAGTATAAAAAAAATGTCAGATTTGGATTCCGTGACGCAGAAAACCCTTGCATTCTGAATTTCAGTCAAATCGGAAGCAGTCGACTATTGGCGGCCATCTTGGAAAAATTAAAAAAAACGCTCAGCGCTTGGTGGGAGTGGCTCGGCCTACAGCCTCGCCACGCAGCTCGGCCTGCGGCCTCGCGGAGGAACTCAGCCTTCGGCCTCAGGCTTCGCTTAGTGACTTGGGGGGGAAGGTTCTAGGGGAGGGGGAGGTCAGGAGGGGCACGGGCTTCGCCCTCGCCACGCAGCTCGGCCTGCGGCCTCGCAGGAGATGTCTGTATTTGGCCTTTGGCCTCTGGCTTCGCTTAGTGACTTGAGGGGGGGTTCTGGGGGGAGGGGGGAGGTCAAAAGGGGCTCGGGCTTCAACCTCACCACGCAGCTCGGCCTTCGGCCTCGCTTTCCGCTCGACCTGCGGTCTCCCGGTACACACTCGGGAATTGTCCTTGTATGGCGGCCATCTTGGATTTTGAAAAAAGAACTAAAAACAAATGACATTCGTCAAATTGCTTACAACCCCCTAAATTTTGGAAAAAAAATCACACCCCTAATCCAAACCGTTTTTGCAGGCTGTACCTCGTCCACATTAAGATCTGATGATCTTCAACATTTCCGATTTTTCTGGTACTCACTGGAGCACCCGGGTGGGTGGGGTAATGTTTGATGTATGGTCGTGTAGAGACACGACCATACATCAAACATTACCCCACCCACCCGGGAACAGGTCAAACAACTAAGTATGTCAATCAGTGAGTCAGTCAGTGGTAATGTAGGTTTATAAAAATACTAACCGTGTGACTTATTTCTCATATTAATTTACAACTGGGTTGAAGTTAAAAATGCATTTAGCTCAGGTACCTAATTCTATCACACACAGTGGCAACACGTCACCTGATAACGAATTCTTGGGCCAATCACGTGACCCAGCTGTCACAGGAAGAGAATACCTTGTTTTATTATTTATTATACCATCTATTCTACATTATCCACATGGGTCAGTCTCACGATATCGACTTAGTCAAGTTCAAGTAAAGTGGCCATAGTCTGCGATCCCGTGGAGACTTTAACAATAGCGGGACAGTCGCTGCGGCCCGGTCGCACGAGGTAATGCGCCGCGGGCAGCCGCACTACGAAGCCGAGTTCATCTTGCAGAGTGTAATACTGGTGGTGTTGGATGCCGTCGATGCAGGTGGGGTTGTCGGGGTTTAGGAGGTAGTGGAGGTGGTTGCGCTCGCTGCGGTAGCAGTAGTGCGCGGGCGCGGGCTGCTAGCAAGCCGGGTCGGCGGCGCGCGGCGCACCCAGCAGCTGGCGCGTCGACGACGTCGAGCTGTACGAGTCGCCCGACGAACGCACGCTCGACTGCGACAGAGGAGTACCTGCAAACAGTATATACGTTCGTACACTGTCACTTATACAACGTCACTGGTATGACTCTCCATTGATTCAGAGTAACATATATACCTGCTATTACTACAAACGAAACAATTTATCTGTACACACGTCGATGTGTGAGTTTTATACTTAGGGTCGCACCGCAGAATTAATTTAATACTTACCTACTAACGAGTTCGACATATTTACGATTATATCTTTCTATACCGGGAGATTTGCGAAAACTATGACGTAAAAAAATATTCTGTTTTATATGTATTAAATGTTACAGAAAAGTCGAAAACGCTAATAGAAAGCTACATAATACGTGGGGCGCACTATAAGTTTCCGGAATGAATATGAAAAAATACTATTAAAGGTACAAAATTAATTTATTGTTTCTCAAAATAATCTCCCTTGGCGTCTATGCACTTTTTCATTCGATGAAACCAGTTTTGAAAACTTTTGTGCCACTCCTCTGTGGTGACCTCTGAAACGTGTTTTTCATACTCCTCGACAGCCTCTTCTGATGATGAAAATCGTTGACCGCGTAATTGGTTCTTAATTTTTGGGAACAGAAAAAAGTCACAAGGTGCCAGGTCGGGACTGTATGCAGGATGACTCATGAGTTCTACATTTTTCGCCTTCAAAAAGTCGTTTGTCTGTCTGGCCGTGTGAGAACTAGCATTGTCGTGGTGCAGGATGATACGGCGTTTACGGTTATTTTTACGGAGTTCGTCAATAACTTCCGGCAAACAAATGGTCGTGTACCAGTCACTATTCACTGTACGACGATTCTCTAAAGCAACAGTAGCCACGTGTCCAGTTTTATTAAAAAAAGAAGCAATCATCCGCTTAGATGCACTTTTCACGCGCGCCACTTTGGTTGGTTTCGGCTCATCTTGAAAGACCCATACGCTCGATTGCTGCTTTGTTTTGGGATCGTAGCAATAAATCCATGTTTCGTCACCTGTTACTATGTCCCACACCAAATTTGACGCACCTTCGTTGAATCTGGTAAGCATGGCACTGCACCAAGTGACGCGGTCCGTTTTTTGAGCCTCGGTCAAGTTGTGTGGGATCCACCGCGAGCACAGCTTTCTCACACCCAAATGTTTGTGTAGGATTAATTGTATTTGACTCATGCCTATTTCTAAGGATGCGCGAATTTCATGGTAGGTCACATGCCTGTCTGTTTCAATCATACGGCGCACAGCATTGATGTTTTTGTTGGTCACAGCGGTGGACGGCCGACCATCGCGAGATTCGTCACTGAGATTGATACGACCACGCTTGAATTCTGCAAACCAGCTATAAACAGTTGTCTTGCATGGTGCTTCATTGCCAAAAGCTGTTTCAAGCCGAGCGATGCTCTGTTGAGCTGTCAAATTACACTTAAAATCGTAGAAAATCATACTACGAAAATTTTCCCGAGTTAAATCCATGTTGATGCAGACACACAATTTTTTAAATGGCGCCACAAGGTAAACACAAAAGACAGTCAGATGAAACAAACTGCATTCTACAGCCAAAGAGTTCTATTTTCAAATGTTGCAATAAATTTTTAAATATTGTTTATGTAAGTGGCCAGTTCCGGAAACTTACAGTGCGCCCTATGTATCACTTCACAAATATTTTTTATTATGTCCATTGTCCATTTCACCATTAGTTCACTTTACTGATTATTATTGAGTCATTTATAATGTAACGCACTAAATACACTTATTCACTATTGTAATATAGTAATTTACATATTCGGCGCAAAACTATACGGTAATTATTTGAATAAATTCAATAAAAATAAACAAATGTTTATCTTATCACGCTTCTACGCCCGGTTTGTCAAGTTGTCATTGTCAACAATGGCATTATAGCACTACACTATAACCCGCGGAAATCTACTTGGCATCTGCGTGTATGTGATTAACTGTGAGCGAGGAGCCTATGTATTTTTACCGGTTAAACTGCTGTCGATTGATAATCCCTCTCGCTCTTGTGTATCTCCCGCCAATGTGAGAGAGCGAGAAGGGTATATATATCAAGATGGCTGCTGGGTAATAACGTGAAATTATATTGTTGCTTTGCTACCTGTTTTCATCATTTGGAAATCTATGTAATATGTGTTCTTTGTTGTAACCGGTGGATAAACAATTATTATATGCGCATCTTCTCACCATGATGGTTACTATTGATTGACAGTTCTCAAGACAAGACGCGTCGCGAATTGCGTGCGGCTAGTAACTAAACCCTGGTTTGTCTGTCAAAGGCTCACAAAGTGCGGGGGAGAGGTGCGGGGACGTCAATTTGCGGGAGACGCTGTGAGATTCCATTCTGTTTGACTCTTATGTATTCTGTGACAACGTGGAAGGGACACACCCGAAATAAACCGAACTACGGTCTATACTAGATCATGATAGTATAATGAAATTAAAATAACAGCCAAAGAACAAAAAAAAAAATTTGCATTTCCATAGAAAAGTGTGCAGCCGCTTGGGCAATTTGTATGGGAATGTCAAAATTTTTTTTGGATTTTAGACTGTTATTTTAATTTTATTATACTTATTATACTTAAGTGGTCTAGTATAGCCCGTGGTTCGATTTATTACGGGTATGTCCCTTCCACTTTGTATACGGTCTAACAAAATATACTGAAACTATTTTAAGGGTGGATTCAGTCTATGATACTGAACAATATTCCCTTAGGAACATATATCGATATATGAAAAATATTTTTTGGTACATACGTACTTACTAAGTTTTTTATTTTCTCCTAGACCAACATGGTCGAATAAAATATATATACATCGTGTTAATGAACTAACGTAAAACCTCTCAGATGGTACCTCAGCCCATGGAACTGAACAACTTTTGTTGAACAACTTTCACGAAAATAAAAATTTGAATTTTCATACAAACTGATCAGCTGATCGAGTCAATTTGTATGAAACTAAAGGTAAAGTTGTTAAACAAAGTTGTGAAGTTTCATGGGCTAAGGTACCATCTGAGAGGTTTTGCGTTCTTTAATTAACACATAGCAGACAAACTGCAAGAAGGTCGCCTACGCTGGTACGGTCATGTCTTGCAGAAGCCGGCAAGTTACGTGGGAAACAAATGTATAGCCATGCCGCCTCCGCCGGGGCCCGGAATGCGTCGAGATCGTCTCGCCAGCGCTTTTTAGACCTGCCCTGCATTTCCGTAATTACTCGTACATTTGTTTATTCACATTTCTTTTCTATAAAATGTTGTGCGGACCGCGATGATTATTTCATTTCTTAAAACGGACGCCGACTCCCCGAGCGAAACTAATTGGTGGCCCCTTATATACAGGGTATAATTAATGCTAACAAAATATATTGAAACTATTTTAAAGAACAACAACTGAACAACTTTTCCCAAGGAACACAACAACTGAACAACTTTTCCCAAGGAACATGTATCGAATACGAATTCCGCGAACATATAAAGCGAGTATAGGTACTTTTCGAACTATTTAAGTCACCTGGCAGCGATGTGACGTGATGAGGCAAAGCCCAACGCTGGGGCGCGCACTCCACATTGTTAGCTGTCTCCTGTAAAAAAACCACATTCAATACACTAAGAGTGTCATACACTGATTTTTATAACAACGGCCAAGGTTTTTTATCAAAGGTCAACCAGCTTATTCAAAAACTGGATTACTGTTTTATAACTATAATTTTAAGTTAATACAACATGTAATAAAAAGGGGGTATAAACCCGGAAGGGAGTTAACGTGCTAACCAATGCAGCTCCATACATAATTAAATACGTACCTGGAGCTGCAGATTTTAAGAAATAGTAAAATTTGTTCACATTGGTTAGTACGTTAACTCAATTTCGGGTTGATACCCCCTTTCTGTTACACGTTGTATAAACCTGATAGGATGCCGCCATACCTTTCTTTTTTTAGGGTTCCGTACCCAAAGGGTGCAAACGGACCCTATACTTAGCCTCCGCTGTCTGTCCGTCTGTTACAGGGCTCTATCCTAGGCACTTCAAATTTTCACCGATTATGCATTAATGTGGCTGCTACCACAACAAATACTAAAAGTAAGATAAAGTTAAAAATTAAAGGGGGTCGTCATACAAGAAACGTGTTTTTTTCAGCGTTTTAAAACATTGTACGGAGGTACGGAACCCTTCATGTACGAGTCTGACTCGCACTTGACCGGTTTTTTTTCTTATACTGGATGTCATAGTAATCGTGTATGTGTTTTTCCTGCGTATAGCAATGACTTTAAATCTTCTGGTTGATATCTTCTGATATTATCATAAAGTTATAGTAAAACCAAATAAATGAGTACCTTGAAGCATAAATAGCGAACGAAAGCCGTTATGTCACGTCCGAAAACTCAGTTATATGGTTTTAAACTAAGGCTCGCGGGCTACATTCAATTGGCAGCGACGCGACGCGCAGTTTTTTTTTTCAAGACAAACTTTATGTTCAATGTCAATATGTCATAAGATATGCAGCGCGGCGGCAGCTCGCGTCGTTTCGAGCAGTCGCGTCCCGCGAGCGGTATCAAGCGATTCTATATCTTATGATATTGTACATAAAGTTTATAATGTCTTGTTATTAAACTGCTCATCGCGTCGCTGCCAATGCAGTGTACCGCGCACCTATAACGCCATTAGCCGTTATGCACTTATAAAAGGATATATAATAGTCTAAAATACCACACAAAACTAATGAACCAGTTACATGAACATGATTGCGTAAAATTATAACACAAAGAAAGCAAAGTAACACATACATAATCAAATCATAATATTTAAATCAGACCAGCTATTTAAGGTGAATACCAAGCAGAAGTGGCGCCCTCATTTGAAATAAATTGTTAACCCGTAAATATGGTAAAAATTTTCATATTTCTAAATGTTAGGCACTAGATAGTGAACTGCCGTTGAAACTATTATTGGTGATCCATCTAGCTTTAAAACCCGTTTCCGTCCAAAGTTGCCACTTTTGGCGGTAACGAGTTGCACAGCTAGACGGACTAATGTAATACTTTCAACGGTGGTTCATAAAATAATTTAAAGGGCTATTTAGTGCCTACCATTTAGAACGAGATGACAATTTATTTCAAATGAGGGCGCCACTTCTGCTTGCTATTCACCTTAAACAGTTCAAGAAAAGGATCGGTCCGTTCATTCGTGCTATAGGTACCTACTAGCCTGTGCTACTAGCATATGAAGAGCGTAAGGCCGGCCGTACACAGATGTGAATTTCAGATGCTGATCTCATACGAGTATATATTGCCTGTTTTGTAACAATTGACCTGAATTACATCATTACTAAACAGGAAATGTACTTATTTTATTTATTTAGAGAAACAAACAGGTTTAAAGTCTTCCTATTTTCTTCTACATTCTACTGCTAACAACTTTTTTAACGGCGGTAGTTCACCCCACTCTCCGTTTTTGTAAAATCCTGGCCGACTCGAAACACTAAGTATATTAAATTTTCTTCAATGTACTCAGAAGTGTAGAAGTCAGAAGGCTTCTATCGCGTATTTGATTCTGCGCAAATGTGAGGAATAACATCCGTGTCTCCTAGTAGTCGACAAATAGTAGTTTTTAAACATATCAATAAGTAAAAATGAAACTGACCATGAAATAACTAAAAACAAAGCGAACATAATCGAAACACGACGCACAAACAAACGAACAAAATGGCGGATGATGTCAAGATGGCGGCTCAGCGAACAGCGGACTTACGGCGAGTTTGGTGGGGCCCGACAGCAGCGTGGTGGCGGGCTCCTCGGGCGTGAAGTACTCGGAGTCCGAGGCCGCCGGCGGAGACTCCGCCACGGCTGCCACCATATTGCTATTATTTCTACTTTTCTTTTTTGTAATCGACCAGTTACGTTCATCTAAGTGGCCAGTATTAAGAACATAGATACTTTTTAAACTTTTTGTAGGTACACCTCATATAGATTTGCTTGCGTTCTTTTTGTACAGTATATTTGTCTTGTAGCAATCACCCTGATGATCATCGGTGCCATAACTTCACAGACTCACAATGCTGTTTTGACTGGTCGTAATTTATATCCGTTTGACATATTTTTTACCGGATAAACCTAAGTATGGGAAGCAATCATCTCAATGCGACGATAATGTAGCAATCAAGTACAAAGAAGCATCGAAAGAATCGATAAATGAGTAATTGAGCTACATGAAGATGCGAAAGTTTCAGAAATTAGCATACTATTGTTAGCTACTAGAACAACGTTTTTTTTATATTTACAAAATTACTACTTTAAAAATATATGTTACATATCACCAAATTAATACATTTTATTTCTCGGTATCCCAATTATTGTATGTCCTATATCCTCAAGTTTGACGTATTCCTTGACCATCTTACGATGAACAAAAAAAGAAACTGAACATTCAGACTTCATATCTAAATTTTATTAACAATTTCTATGTATACTTATCAGGAACAGGAAATCATTCCTTTCTTTTTCTTCTAATAGCCAGGTTGTACGGTCAATATTGATTCTGTTCAATTTAAAAAAGGGAGGGAAGGAGGTTATCAATACGACTGTATTTTTCTTTGTATGTTACGCGATATTTTCGCCAATTGTAAACTGATGTTTATGATTTTTTTTTATTTAAAAGCCTTTACTATCTTAGTCCCATATTAATTTGGTGAATATATTATGAACTTTGGAGATATGTCAGCAGCTCCTCAACGTTCTATAGCATTTCGCGGACGTCTGTTTTTTTTTATTTTATTTACAACTACATTTTAATATCCCTGTCATCCTGATACACAGAAGCTATTGCAGCCGAAGGAAATACTCACAGTTGTTGGCGTGTTCGGGCTCGTCAGTGTCGGTGTCGTCGATGTGCGCGAGCACGGGCGAGGTGGCCAGCCGCAGCGCTCCGTTGGCCGCCAGCGGAGCGCCCGCGCCCGGCGTGCTCGCGGCGCTGCCGCACGGAGACCCACCTGACTTCACCGCCTAACATGATAATAATAAGTAGATATATACGTTTAAACAACTAAAAGTACTAAAACCCGACTACGGGAAAATTCTTTCTGGAAATCAACAGGAACAACTTAAAGGAACATATATCGTGAAATATGAAAATTTGTTTCAGTATAATTTGTTAGTTCTTGTATACATTAAGGCCGTACCTTAATTTTCCGGGGTCCAGTGCTGCCCCCATTTAAAATTTAGGTACGGCCTTAATAAGAGGAAATATAAGGGCCGTATTTCCATACAAGCGTAGTTCCCTGATTCCCCGTCGGTTAGTGCCAGCTGAGCAATGAATTTTTCTAAAAAAATCTATGTATAGGAAATTTTGTAGGTTAGCGCAGACAACATTTTCTAAGTCGTTATGGAACGATTTCGTGTAAACTACAACCCTGGCATGAAAGTATTTCGAAGTCTTACTTTTTTTTATTTACTGTCGGGTATCCGGCCGAATAGTAAGCTAATATTCGGCATCCGGCCGGCAAAGTCGACCCGAAGCAACTATATTGGCTTTTTCCCCGAACATTCATCTACATATATTCGATTTTACCGCCCGGCTGTGCCGATTAATGCTGGCCCGCTTATGTGTATAGCAACCCTTAGTGTTAAAAATCTCATTAAGTACCGTGTTTGTCTGCGTGAGCAGCGGCGACAGTCTCTCGGTCTCGCTGTCGGGCTCCACGTCCTGCTCGCCGAGCTCGGCGTGCTCGTTGTGCTCGGAGAGCGCGGAGTGCCGCGAGCTCTGCAGCTCGCCGCGCACGGAGCCCTCGTCCTCGGAGCCCGACGCCTCGTGCACCGACGTCACGTCCGCCGGGTACTCCAGGCTTAGTGACGACTGAAACAAATAACACATGCATTACAAGTTTAATTACTAGGCAAATTAAAAAAACCCCGACTGTCAAGCACGCTATCTATTGATGAGTAGCGGAACTACCGACTTGATACGGATAACAAGTCGCATGTCTACGGATAGCGCCATCTATTATTTGCTAGAGAAAGCGATTCAATTTTCATCAAACATAGCTGCAAACTTGATTTCACGTAAAAAACCGCATTGAAATCGTTCTATCCGTTCGAGCGCTACGATGCCACAAGACAGACCGACACACATTAGCCTCATACTTGTAACACCCTTTTTTTTTGTCGGGGGTTAATTTTTTTTTTTTGTGAAGACTACTTCAAGTATCTATCATTTTGTTTTTGTTTTTTACTTGCCCAGTGTTACATTCACAATAGACAATATGCATGTGATTCAGAAACGAACAAAAAAAATGATGTGTATACTTCATTGCTAAAGAAAAATACCCATATATATATCTTTTCAATTTAACGTGTTTCCATTGAGAAATTAATTATTTAAAAGCTGTATTTTTAAAATTCCCTCGCAAATTTCCGAAACGCCACGTGACGTCACGAAACACTGTCAAACTTAATTTTCTAAATAGTCTGTGCTGTCAATCACAAATTAAAAAGAAGAAGACTATCTGTCACTGTCAATAAGTCATTTGTAATTTGCAGTGTTACCAGATTGGGTATTTTTTTCGCAATTCTGGGAAAAATGGGAAATTTTAGAGAAAAAAAATAAATCTTTTGGAGAATTTTGGGTATTTTTTTTTCTTAAATAATATAAATTTGTTTAATTAATTACGGTAGGTAGTACATTATCTTATAGCTTATAGTAGCAGGCAGCTAGTCTACTACCTATTAAATTATAAATAATTGAAATAGGTACTTACAATACTACTGTGTAGTTTTGCAAAGGATGACACTACTCATTTTGCTCACAATATGTATTTTTTGTTCACATTAGGTATGTACAGTTGCAGTTGAATGGTATAATCAGCTAATTTACTAAACCTCTAGCTATTTGGCATTACAGCTCGGTTTTGTAAAACAGCGAACCCTAATACGCGGAATAATTCCTTACATTTGCATATTTGGGCATATGAAAATATATTTTGTCAGGTGCAGTTACGATGTTATTTTTGCACATAGGAACCATACAATATTTGTAATAAGATTTTGTGCGCCCTTCCATTTGTAATGAATTGATATTAAAAGCTTTAATCACTCACTTATAATCACAAATTAGATAGTATTACTTATAAAATAAAACTGTGAATCCAAAACTTCGTTGTTTTGTTGATAATATTTTGAATTTGTAATTTGCACTTGACTGACACTGACATATAAGTGTTTCTATGACATTGACAATGCACGGTGACGTCACAGAAAAAAGCGCAAAATGGCAGCGTTTAAAGTCGTCCAAAAATAATAGTAATTTTAATTATTTTTTTAAGCTTATTTAATAATATTCTGTAAGTGTTATATTTTTTTCCGGTTATATAATAACTTATAGAATCGTTTAAAAAAATAAAAAATTAACATGAATATACCCTATTAAGACGAATCTAACGACAGGCTGCAGGGCGTACTAAAGAAATATACATACATTTACATACTTACAAACAGTCGTAAAAAGAAGCATATATGTACTGTCTTAATATAAAAAGCGGACTAACCTTATTATAGGTTCAAACCATAATCCGACTAAATGAAATTTTAATTGACGGAAAAGATGCGGTATTTAAAATTTTACCTGCAACTTGTCTAGATAATGATTTAAACTAATAAAGTCAGTCTGTTTTTTTATAATAGGTTCATTAATGTCCAATTCCCAAAATGTCTAGCGGTTTCAAAATGTCCAATTTATCAAAATGTCCAGTCTTTAATATTTTAAAAATGAAATAAATCTAATCATACCGTGTGGAGAGTACTGTGTAGTCGGGTTTTAGTTTTTAAAACCATGTCTCGCGAGTTTATTTTATTGCCTATCCAATTTTAAAGACTGGACATTTTGAGATTTCTACGTTTTGGGACTTGGACATTTTACCAAAATGAGTTTACCTTGGAAGTAGCGTCAGCGTGGTTGTTGTACAGCAGCGGACTGCTCGCGGCCGCTTTTTCCTCGCAGCGCTTGGCTTCTTCCTCGCGCGCTAGGAGCACTGACATTCGGAACTGTAAAATGTTATTCATTAATTTGTCTTTATCAGGTGTTAGAAGTTGGACAAAGCTCAGGTTACGACGTGTCGAGATGGCTGCCTATTAGACTTTATTGTGCCAAATAAATTAAATACAATCTAGAATACATAATCATCCAATCAAATACATCCTTGCTCGATCTGCGAGAATGTAATTGTCGGCCCCGTATGTATGAATGAGTTAGCTAGAGGTTAGCTCAAACAATAAGATCGTTCACGTGAACATGTGACCTCCATAGGGCATTCACCCAAGAATTTGCAAGCACGAAGAAAGATTGCAACGCAACTAATTTAGACGCATACAAGTATTGTAAGTTATACACACACATGTAGATATTTTTTGTATATATTAGTTAATGTTTATTTTAATAAACTGTCTTTGGCTGCCTACGCTTGGACATCATACTGCTGGTTTTATTTCCTCTCACTGTGGCCAAGACACCCTTAGCCTGTGACGGTCTTGTGAGTCTGCTTGACCGGCAGTGACAAAATCTTCCTAATACCTTGAATCCTTCCCACTTTCCGTCTGTTACTATAGGTCGCAAGTAACAGACATCCTGCATCTATTTATTTATTCGTAGTGTATGGTTAGGGCTAGGCTGTGTAGGTATGGTAATAGGGTTGATTGTAGGTTACAGTCTCTCTCTTTTCATACTTCATGTACAGGTGACTAGCTATTACAGCACAAAACAGGACTACACACTTACACTTTAAATACACCCGACACAAACTATACAGCAACACTTTTTATAGCTAGTTATCTGTACAAAGATAAAAAACAGATCAGCATTATTTCATATGGTTTACTCACGTAATATAATCAGAAAGGCCGACTAGGTTTCAATCGATTTAACGATCATCTTCAGGGCGAGTGATAGGAGCCCCTTTGCATTGAGTCGAGCGTCGCCACCCGCGCTGCTCAACTCGAAACGATGACTAGGGGTGGGGGGGCGCAGACGCCGTCTGGTCGCCGCTCCTAACACTCGCCCTAAAGATGATCTCTAAACCGATCGAAACCTGATCGGCCTTTTCAAACTATATTACGTGAATGAACCGTAATAAATAATAATGAAATAATCACACGTCACTTTTAACACAGAGTAATCTTTTAATAAAATAAGTGGTTTGAACCGCGTGCAGTGGCTATACATTATCCAAACCTCAGGTGTGGGAGCCCTGTTAGCGGCGGGCCGGTGCTTGTCGTCCTTGGCGGGCGCGCGCGCCTGGCGGCTGCCCGCGCTGCCCAGGCTGGTGGACGAGCTGCGCTCCAGGTTGCAGCGGTTCAGGATCTCTGCTGCCTGCACCCAACAACGATTACTTCATTTAAAAAACACATAATACAAAGTGGAAGGGACATACCCGTAATAAATTGAACCACGGGCTATACTAGATCACTAAAGTATAATGAAATTAAAATAAGTATAAAAACCAAAAAAAATTTTGTCATTCCCATACAAATCGCCAGGGCGGCCGCGCACTTTTGTATGGAAATGACCAAATTTTTTTTTTGTTTTTTGGTTGTTATTTTATTTTCATTATACTATAATGATCTAGTATGGACCGTGGTTCGATTTATTACGGGTATGGCCCTTCCACGTTGTATATGGATATTATGCATCATATCATAACTCTCATAAGGGTTGGGACACATCTGTCAGCACGGAACAGCACTTTCCTATGCTGGTATCCTTTTCTGTCGCTCAGAACTTCAGAAGCATCATTTGCTAGTGCGTGAGAGAGCGACGGAACGCTTCAGCACCGGCCATTTCTATAAATTTATATCTATAATAAATAAACGGAGCATTTTCTATAAATTTGTAAAGGACACTGCAATAAATTTATCTAATAAAGAGCAACTTTTAGCCTTTTACTTTGATGGGAACCTGGTAACCCTACATTGCGTGCCGATGGTTTTTTTAAAACTTGTAACCCTGCTGAGACTGATTACCAAAATATGAGTGAAAACGACGTTTTTATTGAGGACAAATTTCAATATGTAAAATAGAGTTGTGTGATGTGGTACCTGGGATGCTGTATCAGTATCCGGGCTGGCGATCGTGGGAGCGGGCACGGTGCGCGGGGCGGGGGGCGCGCGCACGCCGCCCGCGCCCGGCCCGTTCAGAGCTTCCAGCAGGGACACGGGCTCGTAGCCCGCTGGGATGTTCTCCATGCTGCCCTATGAGCAAAACAAAGTAATAACTAACAGTTAAAGTGATATGTATTAATTTATTTACGTGACTCATTCCTGTTTGGCCAACATCAATTTAGAAGTGTACTTGCCAAGTTTCGATTTAATTGGTCCAGTAGTTTTGGGACAAATTTGCTCCGACAGACATAGTCAGATACACAAGTACTACTATAGTCCTACCTATCCTCCTAGATACCGTTTTGGTGTACAAATAAATAATATGTTCTGCTGTACAAATAAATAACATGTTTTGCTGTACAAATAAATAATATGTTCATCTGTGAATGTACATCAGGCGGATTAGTGGCCCTAGCGGCTGAGAGCAGCACAGGCGAAGAAGATACCTGCTGAAACAGCGCGTGGCAGTTGGGGCAGTTGTACGCCTGGTAACACAGCAAGTCCACATACGAGTTGCATAGGCAAAAGTGGTGGAAATAAAAGATCTGTGAACTTACATCAGGCGGACTAGCGGCACTAACGGCCGGAGGCAGCGCCGGCGAAGTGGACACGCGCTGCAGCGCGCGGAACGGAGCGCGGCTGATGGGGCAGTCGTTGGCCTGATAGCGCAGTTATTCCACGCAAGAGTTGCACACGAAGAAGAAGCAGAAATAAAAGATCTGTGAACTTACATCAGGCGGACTAGCGGCACTAGCGGCTGGTAGCAGCGCAGGCGAAGTGGACACGCGCTGCAGCGCGCGAATCTGCAGCAGAGCGCGGAACGGGGCGCGGCAGATGGGGCAGTTGTTGGCCTGGTAGCGCAGCGAGTCCGCGCACGAGTTGCACAGGCACAGGTGCCGGCACGGCAGGATCAGCGTGTCGCGGACGTCGCACATGCAGATCACGCATTCTGAGCCGCCGTCTTCCGTTTCTTCGTCGGAACTTGGCTATGAAAAAAATACTATGTAAATATACCAGAAAGGGAGAGAGGCCTCGGGTGTCGTCTATGCGATGTGTTGACGACATAATCAATGTCGCAGGTCGCACCTGGAAGAGAGCAACCGAGATGGGTGGCGTCGCCGAAGATAGGCTATACGGGTTATGTACATATAAGAACAAGTTAACGGTAGATAGTGTAGGGGTAGAAATAGGTAAATATAAAAGATTTTAACGAGTTACAATGAGTAACAAAAAAGGAAGTTTATTGCGAGAACACACAAATAAACAACAATGGTAAGAAAAAATAGAAATATAAACGGTACTCGTAAATGGGGATGTTGGTGAATGGTATGGTAAAAGGTAGGGAAAAATGGTGTGAGTACACGCGACGAGTATTTAATGGTACACAAGAACTCGCGAATGGTAAGAAAGTTAGTGGCGTACAGACTGAGAAAAGAATTAGAATTAAAATCGAAGTATCGGGCGCAGCGACGATACGCTGAATTGCTGACCGTGCACCCGCGCGCGGTCAATGTACGTAAACCGTACAAGGCCTTTGCTCAGCAGTGGGCGGAAGAAGGGCCGGGATGATGATGATGATGTAAATAAATATACACGGTGACTGTACCTCCTAGCTAAGTTCAAGGAAGGTACTGTATATGCGAATTATAGTACCTATTCTGTTACTATATCTTCTTTCATAATAAAAACCAACTCCCATTTGAATGTTACGGGCAGCGGGCTTATCTTTATTGCATGTAATTTAATAGGAAGATGACATTAATTGTAACAGACAAATGCTGTCCTAAATCTAAGAAATCTATTAAATTGCTATTTACACTTACCTTAGTGTCCAAGTTTTTGTTCTCAATACCGTATATCTCCTGCAGCAAATAGCACAGGCCGTCCACAAATAACTTCTGTTTGAGAGCCTTCAACACATACGTGCCGTCGGAATGTTTCTCCACCACAGCTATGGTAGTGTGCGATTGTCTGATTTCTGAAAATATCACTTTTAAGTACACAGTACACTATCACGTCTTTATCACTAACGGGGCAGACAGAGCATTTTTGGCCTTGCACCTCTAAGCAGACAGAGCCCAGGGCCGCAAGACTCAAAGGACACCTTTACGTGATGTTGAGCAAATATGTGAAAAAGGAATCAAAATAAAGTGATCGTTGCTAGCCGCATCGCCTATTAACATGCTTCGCATTTTCGCCCACTTCCTAGATCCAGTAGAAGCAGCCATTTTCGCCCACTTCCTAGATCCAGTAGAAGCAGCCAATCTAAGTTTTTTTCTTTTCTCCTAGGGAAATAGCAATTTTTAGAAAATAATTATCTAATTGAAATCCCCCATGAGGCTGGCATAGTCACACCAAGTGAACTGAAGCCTCGGAAAAAATAGAATAAAAAAAAAAGGCCTGCTGGTATCCTTTACATATAAGTAAGTTTATACAAATGTACATATTTTAAAAAGGCTATACATATACATATGTTAAAAAGGGACTGGTACTTTTACCATCTGGTCCTTCATCAACAACACAGTATATGGCAATCGGGATGATCTCTCGGTCCGCGTTGTACACAAGATCCTCTTCAGCATGACGGGATGGGTCAAACACGTGTGAGATCTGGCAGAACTGTTGATTTGCTCCTTTCTTATAGTGGTAAGTTTGCGATGTCATGGCTGGGTCTCTTGGGTAGTAGCTGGAAATAAAATACTGAAATATAATATATAATACTTCTTTATGGTCCGAGAGCTGGCACGAATTTTTGAGTAGGTATTTGAGTCAAGTTGAAAACTTGTCACATACCTCTCCTATTATACCCCAACACGGAACTGCAGACCTGGCTGGTGAGTAGCGGGGCTAAAGCTATATAAATTTTTGTTTTTTTTTTCAAAAACGGTATTTGAGGCAATATGCAATTTTTATATGTTGTAGTTTAATGTTTAAAGAATAAAAAAATCAATAAGCTAGACAATTTAGTCGCGGCTTTAATATTACCAGGCGCGTGCAAAAGTATTTTTTAAAAAAATATAAAAAAGGTATTTAAAAAGACAGGTCATTTTGATGGGACTTTCTACCTGCCAGGTCAATCTGAATAAATCAAAATGGTGCAAGCGAAACTAGGCTTTATGTCCTTTACACATAAAGTCTAGAGTTGTCTGGCCGATATTTGATCGTTGTAGTTAACACACATATACTATATTTTATAACTAATACAATCCCGTGTGGTTCTGACCACTCCATCTCTTCATGTGGATGTCGTAAGAGGCGACTAAAGGACTAAGCACAAACATCTCGTGCTCGTACAATTGCATTTCCAAGGAGGGTTGACGTCAGGCAGGCGGCCAGTCGTAAAACTATAGCCATATCATTTAAACTGTTCCAGCTATTTCTTCTCCATTTTGCAAGGTCTTTGGCATCCTTGAGTGACCATTGACATGCATGCTATATTTGGAGAAGAAAAAGCGGGAAAGCGTACCCCGGGCTCCAAAGCAGCACAGCTGAGGATGCAACCCGGAATGCACTTAGACCAAGAAGACACACATAACACATGTGCGTGACTCGCACAGAGGGCAACACAGTCTCGACTCTTTGTGCGCGTACTTAAGGTGCATTTCTTCTCGTTTTGAGCAGCAGGTATTATTATTAAGATTTTGTAGGCTATTATAGCATAGGCATTTTAGCTTTTGTATGGGAGTGATTTATCTGTTACGTAGTAACTTCTTATTAATCTGTGGTAATATCTGTATAAATCAATAATTAGAAATAGATACAGCCAGATTTGACTGTGGAAAAACGTTAGGTAGCGGACCCCAGGCTCTGGAGTGATACCGCCGAGGATGCAAATGTGCTGGGAATATGCTCTGATGATGAACAAAAGCCTGATATGACAAAATAAATTTTTAAGAAAAGCTTTTATTTTAACCTATCACAAATATGTTACGCTTCCTCGATTAAAAACTCATTAGTTAACTTCCCCTTCTTATTTGGCTTCTTCAGGTAGCAAATACTTCGCTTCCACCTGCAGAACTCAAAAGCCAAATTCTAAACTGATTACAAAGCTAGATACTTAAAATCTATACTTACACCACTCCAGCAGGGGTAACTTCCTCAGTACAGAAATAAAATATAGTGATAGCGCATCTTGCGTCACAGTCAAATGTGAATTCTATGTTGTAGTAGGTGCCTTTTCCATTGCTGTCCACAGATTTCACCACTCCATCCCCAATCTTGTTTTCAGCCAGTTTGGCCACGGGCTCAGGACAGCGCACAAACCTCAAAGACTCTTTCCGGATGTTTACAAAACTCTTCAATGTTTTGGTTGGCTCATTTGATTGAGGCGGTGGATATGGAAACTTAAAAGTTAAATTAATTTTAGAATTTTTCCGACTAAGAAGCAAGTAAAAATATGTTAGAAAAGGGTCACTTTGCATAACATTCAAATGGGTAGGTGGTGGCAAATATTTCTATTATTTTTTCTGTACAATTTAATGGCAAAGGTTACTTTGCAGTTGGCCATAATAAACAAAAAAGTAGCTTAATTTGAAGTCAAATAAAGATCTTAGCCTAGTATACTTTAACATTTTACATAGTTATCCTTAACAATAAAAAGTGCACTCACTGGTGTAGGCCTACTGCCTAGAAAGTTCAGATCAGCGTTTTCTCCAAACAAGTAAGCTTCTGGCTGTGGAGTATCAAATCTTTCACCTCCCATTATGAAGTGGCTCCCGAAGTAGTTGCCTACGCAAACATTATCCTTGTTAAGATTCCACGATTTATGTAAATTTATGATAAAAGAATAATATATGCTATAGAGCTAAGTGGTTGTCTTTCTTATTAGTTATTAATTGTAAAAGGTCATACATAACATAAAATATACCTGATCTTGGAGGATATTTGTATGCATGATTTGAGACCACATCAGCCTCTTCAACGCCTGCGTTCTGCCTACTAGTCAAAGCACCCATTGTTAATATTTTAATTTTAGATCACTCAGCAAAACATCTCTTTTTTAATCAGTTCAATCTTATCTATCTAATTTGTGGTATAATCGAGAAAAAGGCAACAAGAAGAAAGAAAGCAAATTGTTTTGACAAAAGTACAAAACCAGATGACACATGACATTGACAGATGATGACAGCAACTTATGACAGCAACAGTTTCGTGCGGAAATTGAATTTATAGACAATACGATCTTGAGCAACGGCAACGTGTGGGTTGTTGCAGCTAAATTCAGAACACTTGCTTTGCTATGGTAGTCCTTCCCATGGACGTACCATTCTTCAAACAGGATTACAGGACCATGTACTTCTCAAAAATACACGTTTTTGAAAAACTTAACAAAAAAAAAAAATCTTACTTATCTCATTGTTTTATAATTGGGCCTACCAAAATTGACAGAGGCTAAACGGGCAAAGCGAGATAGCAACTACGGAGGACTTACGTACGAGTTATTTATGGCTTGTTTTAATTTTTTTTGCTGGACTGCCAATATTATGTTTACTAAACGACTACGCCAGAAGGAGGGTTATGTTTTTCGAGTGTATGTATATTTCTTTGGCATGATCTGCAGCCTAAATGGCTTGATGGATGTTCGCTTGAGGGGTGTTGTTAGATTTGTCGTAATTCTGAGAGTGACCTAGTGAGACTTTCAGAATGAAGACAAATATATCAAAAATTAAAAAATCTAAATAATGGATTTTTGGCGCCAAAATGTATTTTTAATTTTTTTTATCAAAAACATATTGAGTGTGGTATCAAAATAAAGGATTTTATACCTACAAGGACTACAAAAATATATACAACTTACGTTTCAATACTTTCAATACCTAGTAATAATTTGTCCTGAGAAAAGCAATATTATGGTTACCCTAATAGAACGAGACACACACATGGCTCTGTACTGTACTACACATCTCGCTCGGCTCGTGTTTTTGACTCGAGTGCGCAGTCTTGTTTGACTGGTACGTCCATGGTCCTTTCTCATTGTAGACTGGCAACATTGCACTAAAAGTCAAAACTGTCAAAGTCAAAATTCTTGAGTTTCTTTTTCTTGGTGCCACTTTGTGAAGGTGCATGTTATTTCTGAATTTAATCGAATAAAATCTCATGAATTGTTTGAATATTTATTGTGATTTCTTATAGAAGTGATTGGTGCTCATATCTAAAATAATTTAATTGATTTATTTCAGGTCACAATGGGGCGCCGGCCAGCTAGATGGTAAGTTTACAACCTAATTTTTTGATGTTTGCTAGGAACTGTTTTTCTATTGTTATAACGCAAAATTTTGTTTAATTACAGTTATCGGTATTGTAAAAACAAACCGTACCCCAAATCGCGGTTCTGTCGTGGTGTGCCAGACCCGAAAATCCGTATCTTCGACCTGGGAAAGAAAAAGGCCACAGTCGACGACTTCCCGCTATGCGTGCACTTGGTGTCCGACGAGTATGAACAGCTGAGTTCCGAGGCGTTGGAAGCAGGTCGTATCTGCTGCAACAAGTACCTCGTGAAGAACTGCGGCAAGGACCAGTTCCACATCCGCATGAGGCTGCATCCATTCCACGTCATCCGCATCAACAAAATGTTATCGTGCGCTGGAGCTGATAGGTATGTCCATCATTTCTGTTTGAAATTTTGAGAAGAGCAACATCATAACGACTGCTAGTTACCATGCCATAGTAGTCTAACATATTGTTAAAGATGTAAGGTCTCCCCATAATTTTCAACAGCCATTATAATGTGGAGACAACATCAATTTGGCTACTGCAAGAGGATTTCAAATGTTGCATAGCCCTCTTGCAATAAGATAAATTGTTTTTGTATACCTAGCAATATTGGTGCAGGATAGAAATATGGAATATATGAAATATTCTTGCTCTTGTGTCAACGTAATATTTACACCATGTAAAGATTGGAGGACTGGCTCGCATGGAGGTGTTTACACATGGCTAGCAAAGGTAAAATTTCGGATAGGTAAGACAACCTAGTTTCCATGTCTTGAAGGGCTAATATTGGTCCGTTGGTTGGTAGTAAGAATATTTGGAAGCACACAACGAAGCACCAAGAAGTGATTTGAGTTGAAGTTCATTTTTGTTGTAAATTTTGATTTTGTTTATGTTTGTAGCGTCTTCTTGCACAATATTGTTAGGATAATTATTTATTTACTTTGTACAAATATGAATGAGATTGCACTTTTTCTTACCTTTGTTTCACAACAAAATTGTTGTGAAATACAGGTAAGGAAAAGTGATCATAATCATTCATGACTTCCGTAACATCTTTAGATAAAATGTCATGAGGAATGGACTTGGTCAGTCTTGAGTTGGATTAACTGTTTTATTCTTAAATTAGCATGAGGTTATTTTTCTTTTTAAGTTTTTTTTTTTTTTTTTTTATTAGAAATTTGAGTGCGTTTGATCTCTATCTAGCCTGATGGGAAGCTAAGATGAGGTCTAAGGTGTATCACGCAGACTCAAAAAATGCCTGTTCACTCTTGCCTTGAAAATCCCTAAATTATATGTATGGGGAAACATCGACGCAGGGAGGGAATTCCACACCTTAGCGGTTCGCACAATGAAGGAGGAGGCGAATCGAGAGGTACGATGAGGAGGAATATCGACCACAAATGGGTGGAATCCCTGTCCACGTCGTGTTGTCCGATGGTGGAATGGCGCAGGGGGAATTAAATTATGTAATTCCTGCGTACACTCCCCGAAGTGCAACCTGTAGAAGACACACAGACTTGCTACCAGTCGGCGATGTTCGAGGCTGTTTGTTGTGTTTAAGTCAGTCAAAAAGCTAGGCTTTGTGTCCCAAATACCAAGTGTCCCCTTACCCTAGAGTTTTCCATACAAGCATAGTCTAGCTTTTATTTTGAAATGACTCAGAATTTGACAGTATTTTGTAATTTCAAAGAAACTGCATATAGGCTTCAATCATATATTCTATAGATGCACAGTTCCTTGCAAAATCAAACAAAATATTGTCCCCGTGTCAATATGTACATAGGTATTACCTTCTGATTAGATTGGTCATCTTTGACGTAACGTCACGCGCGCGGCCACTGAGCGAATGACAGCGAAACAAGGCATAATACTGTTTTATGCCTTGTTTTTCCGGTGCCATTTTTTAGGCGGCAACTGTGCATCTATAGAATATATTGATCAAAGCATATAGGTAATTAACTAGTTTTCGACACTCAAAATACGAACTTGAATGGAAATACGAGTACATTAAGGGTGTAAAAGATTTTCATACAAATTCAAATTGATATGATATATTTTGACTGACGACCAGTTGTATGCCTTTATAGATATATGCAATTTCTTTGAAATTACAAAATTTTGCCCAAATCTGACATGTTTCAAAATAAAACAAGGATGTAATGTATAGCTTATAAAAGCCCTAACCAAGGAAACTGGTCTTATCTTGTAATTTTTTTTCCTAGAGTGCTTCAGCTATAACTGGGACCAATATAATTCCATGTCTTGAAAGGCGCAGCCTTTCAAGACATGGAATTATATTTACTTGGAAACTATCCCAAATTTTACCTTTGCTAGCCATGTGTAAACACCTCCATGCGAGCCAGTCCTCTGATCTTTATGTAAATGATAATTTTTTTGGAGATCCCAACATTGTTTCTGTATAGAAAAAGTTTATCATATTGACATGTACTATTTTGCACAAGTAGTGTGATAACCAAAACTACAAGTTATACATTTTTATTTCGGTTTTATTTTCGAATACACTAATTTGGTGATAACATTAATTTTAGGCTCCAGACTGGGATGCGTGGTGCGTTCGGCAAGCCGCAAGGAACCGTCGCGCGTGTGCGCATCGGACAGCCCATCATGTCGGTGCGCTCCAGCGACCGTTGGAAGGCCCAGGTCATCGAGGCTTTGCGTCGTGCCAAGTTCAAGTTCCCTGGTCGCCAGAAGGTAAATTAATTAATCTTAATATTTGATCTACCTGACAATTCTCTGCAATTCTAATTTTTCACCCTCGGTTGCACTATGAAATGGCTGTAGTTAGTACATAATACCATATAAAATCATTCCTTGGATCAATTACAAGGCCTACAATGGACAAGCAGTATTTACTTTGATCTTGCTTTGTCTTAAGTTTGAGTTGAGTTGCCCCTTTCACACGATGTTGTCGCGCTGCAGCGAAAACTACTGCTAGGCCGTCGGAAGTAGACAATAAATTCGCAAAGCGTGATTTAGTTTTGCATTTTTGGTATGTCGTATGGGTGTGTTAGGGTAGTTTAAATAAAAAATGCAACTTCGAAAACCTTGTGGATAATGAGAAAATCGAGAAAATTTTCGAAATTTTCGGTCTTTTTATAGTATTTTTATAGCCTTTTTCGATTTTTTTGTCATATTTCGTAAAATATTCGCAAAACTGCTTGTTCTACAAAAAACAATTACCAAAAATATTTTAAAGTACATATTTAGCTACCATTACTACCTAAAACGAGGTCTGTGAGATCTCAATCTTAATAAAACGCGAAAAGCTAAATAATTTACAGAGTCAAAATAATCTAAGTATACAGGTTTATTGCAAATTAGACAGAATTTTTATTAATAGCTTAGAAGGTCTTTTACATTCATACCCAAAATTCGGTTACTGCTGACCAGCCAAGTAGGAGTCAGACTCACGCACGAATGGTTCCATATCATTTTCTTAAAAAAATGGCAAAAAGATATGTTTGTTGAATGGAAGCGTTTAGTATTTTTTTTACAGTGGTAACAGAAGTATATTATGATTGATGGTTTATGAAATACAGCCTGGTAACATACAGACAAACAGTGGAGCATCCAGTTTTGGGTACGGAACCGTAAAAAAGTTAGCTTGAATGGTGAATTATTGATCTACACATCAGAGTATGGGTGTTAACAAACGACAGAAACATTAATTCTAATTTTTGCCTCTAAAACCCATTTTACCTATTTCATTGTTTTGAGATTGTGAGTGACCTGTTAGTCTTACAGACTTCATTTTGGGCTCTTATAAATGCTTAATAAGTACTTAAAAATATTTTCGGATATTTTTTTTTGTAAAACAAGCAGTTTTTCGAATATCTTACAAAATATGTCATAAAAATCGAGAAAAAGCTGTTTTCGAGAAAAATTGGTCATCTTTCAAGTGCTCTAGCTCAGCTTCTTCTTCAATAGAGCCAAAATAGGGTTCAAATTGTAGGTTATTGAATACAGTTTATACTTGTAGACAACATCGTACGCAAAAAATGCATAGTTTTGACCATGCAGGGCGAATACCATAAAAACACCGCAAATTTCGATTTTCTCATTTTCCACAAGGTTTTCGGAGTTGCATTTTTTTATTTAAACTACCCTAACACACCCGTACAACATACCAAAAATGCAGAACTAAATCACGCTTTGCTAATTTAGAATGATTTTCTGTCTATTTCCGACGGGCTATGCCGCGGCGGCGTAAATGCATGCATACAAAATGCTAAGCGATTTGCCGCGACTGCGGAATGGGTAATCTTGCTAAGACTTCTTATGTACTATAGTCTGGATTTTGGCAGTAAAATATTATTTGTTAGTGTCTGGTCTTTCTTCTGTCACTCCTCATTTGAGCGCGTTCCTAGCTGCATTCATAGTTGTGCTGCTTCAGAGCCCGAGAACTGAGTTCCAGGTTTTTCTTTTCTATACACAAGTGGAGAAAACCTGGAACCAATAAAATAATTTGGCTATGATACTGCAACCAGCCTGACATCAAGTCAACTGTGCATTACTGTGGCTGACTAATTTCAATATCAAACATATGACAAATAACGTTATTTTTTCAGATCTATGTATCCAAGAGGTGGGGCTTCACTAAGTACGACCGTGACGAGTTCGAGCGCCTGCGCGAGGACGGCCGCCTGGCCAACGACGGGTGCAACGTCAGGTACCGCCCAGAGCACGGGCCCCTGGACGCCTGGAGGAAGGTGCAGTACGAGGTCTACAATATATAAAACATTTTACATAAATAAACTGTAAAATATCACCTATGTATTTTACTTAACTACGCCTTTTATTAGTAGGAAGGAGCCCAAGGGGGTATTTGGGATTTGCTCGTGCGCGTCAGATAAACATGCAGTTGTGTCATGTCAGGATGACAGTACCATGGTATAATAAGAATGGTCTGCATGAATGCTCTTCCCGCAAAGGAACACCACTAACGTCGTGTAAATATTTGAAATATGAATTATTCAAACCGTCACATTAAGAAAATATTTTTTTTTTTTGTAAAAGCTTGTGAGTAGAAAGTACTAGTCGAGACAGCTTAAATGAGCTTCAAACACGATAGGTTTTCGTCGTTTCATTACCGAGTTCCTATGGTGGCTACTACCCCCCGGCTCCACCAACAGGTTACCAATATGATATCGATATATTGTACTGTCATCCTGACATGACATGACTGCATAGTGATGGTCGACTCGAGTTGGGCTTGAGTTGAAGCTCTCGAGTTGAAGACTCGAAAACCGAAGTTAGGCGAAGGGTGCCGATCATTTGAGACTATAGTTAGTTAGTTAAGATCTTTATTGCACCAAAACATAATGATACAGAGTAATAGATTAAAGAAAACAGATGTCAAAAGGCGGCCTTATCGCAGCTGCAATCTCTTCCAGGCAACCGAGGTACTTGGAGATGTTTAACGAAAACAGGTGAGGTGCGAAGTTATATGCAAGAAAAAAGTGTAATTAATAAAGATACATACATACAAATATAAAATATATACATAAATACATACATACCTACATCAATATGTACACAAAAAAGAAAATCCGAGCAAGGTAAGTGTGGAAATAAAGAAAGTCATATTATAATAAGGATAGAAAGTGCGACTTCACTTGAGATTTAAAGCTGGCTAGCGTTTCAGCACGCCGGATGGACGGTGGTAGTGCATTCCAGAGTCGAACTGCCTTGACCGTGAATGATTTCCATAAAATTCAGTGGAGTGTGTAGACAAACAAGTGTAGAGGAGGTAAACTCAAGTGCCGGTTGTTGTAGTTTTTTTATGTTCTGTTTATGAAATATCGCGGGCTCTAAAAGGGAATCTTTGGTTTGGGATGTATTTGAATCGCCAGTAAGTGAAGTGGACGAGTTAAGTGAAAAGACTGATATATAGACAGTATTAATGATAATAATTATATTTTTAAAACTAAAATCCAAGCCAAAAATACATAATAACTTCTTTTTTTACTTTAGTTATGAACTTATGACTCTTCCAACATATTATAAATAAATAATATAAAACATAAAAGAATTGAAACATATATATCATTTGTCTGTTCCAATTTTAACTATTAATGCGAAGCTCAGGAAAAAAATAGGTAAAAGTAAAATTTAAAAATGAGGGGGGTATCTTCCCTATAGATATGTATTGATGTGCTACTAACACATCAATACAGTAAATCGCCTCCTCCCCCCAAGAGGGGGAGGAAGGGATTAACTCGAGCGCGTCAGATTTACATGCAGTCGTAATGATGTGCCAACTCGTAAAAAACAACTCGAGTTAAGTTATTTAGGCACAGGTATGGCACTTCATAGAAGCGGAGTATCATTTATGCCGACTACTACTACAAACGAAATTTTACATCCGTGCACACGTCAATGCGTGTGTTAGCCCGCTCGCGCTCCTCGACAAGGCGAGAACGGGGGAGAGGTGCGGGGACGGGGACGCAAACTGCGCGAGACCTTAGGAGATTTCGTTCTGTATGTATGTAATACTCTTATGTTAATTCTGTGATTTGGGTTAACATTAAGCTAAGCTGCAAGCTGATCCTTCGTCGTACTCTGCTTAGTCGCAAACTGGTATAGGTTAATTAGGAAATGAAAACCCGAATATCTACGATATCTATTTTGTAAGTCAGTATATTTTACACAATATTGCATTACATATAAACGGGTACTTCATATTTCAAGATCTAAAAAATGAGTCAATTGATTTACAGGGCGGCATCTTATTCTTTTTCCGCGGTGATGCCGGTGATTTTCTTTTTCTCTTCACACTGTTGCTTGTGAAGTGCCCTGGAGTAGACTTCATATTCAAACTTCTACTCAACTTTCGGGCTTCATGGAAGTCTACATGTTCCCCAAACTTGTCAACAGGGACCTTTTTACCACATTCGGAGCACATTTCTGTGGGCATTGTATCATCAACTTTCACTAGGAAACTTGCAATCGACGAAGTACTGCTGTAACTACTTTCATTCTTAGTTTTTTCTACAGCTTTGCTATTTTTTTTCTTTGTAGTGCCCCCATCATTGTGTGTTATAACTGTCTGCTTTCTCTCTTTTATTTCATTGCGAACTTGTTGCCTCTCTTCTTCTCTGAGTCGAAGTGCTAAGTGGTAATCAGAGTGAGTCTCAAACTGGTCAATAGTTAATGTTTTCGTACACTCTGGGCACTGGAAAGTTTCTAAAGCTGTTTTAATACATTTTGCTGTCTTATCTTCTTTATTTTCTATTGTTGGATTGTTATCTGGTTCCTCCTCTTTTGGATCAGAGGCGTCTTCTACAGCATGAGAGGTTTTCAACAGCTCTCTCATGTTACTGACGCGAGCAACGTCTTCCGGGTCCTCTTCAAACAAAGCTATACTTTTGTCGATTTCATTATTTATAGTTGAACTAGAATAATTCGAGTCATTGCTGTTTTCACCACAGTTTAGTATTTCACAAGTCGGAGTAGTTGGGTGTTTAATTTTACTTTTATCTGAACTGTCTGCCATACTTTTGGGACCAGTCTTTAAGAATTTGGCAAAGAATGATTCCTGCTTGTCTAATGTCGACGCAAAAACAGGTTCATTTTTTACAGACTCTGTAGCATCGTCTTTTGTTTTGGTGGTTGTTGATTCATTTGTTGCAGGTTTTGCAGAGGCTTGAAAGAATTTTTGAAAAATGTAATCTTTTCCATTACATATTTTATTGGACTTCTTGCTATCCACTAGTATCTTTTTACTGTCACCTTGTTCAGTGTCTATTTTCTTGTTTGAGGTATCTTTATCTTTTGATGTCCCTGCACCAAAATAATCATTGATCCTTTTTATTTTTTTATTCTCAGAGTTATCTTCAAACTTTCCTACACTTATACCTAAGAATTTGATTATTGATTTTAGTTTTCTGTTGGGTTCCCCATCTGTAAAAAAAATATGTTATTCAATAACAAGTCTCATATTTCTCAAACAGTTAAAAGTAAATGTTAAACAGACATTTAGTCTTTTCACTTTAAACATAAAATAACTCACCTTTCAGTTTGATTCCTTCCATGCTATCCATCACCAGTTCCAATGCCTTGCCTGAAAACAGTTCCCCGCACAGCTCATCATCAACTGCGAAGTTGTAGGAGCGCGAGCTGCCCGAGTCCCTGCCATCACGCAACTGCGTCGTAAAGCTGACCACCATCTGCCGCGGCGTCCTATTGTTTTCCAACGAATCCTTTTCTAATCTGTCTTCGATCTCATCGCCCAAGTCTAGGAGCCATTTTTTCAGGCTCTCCAAGTCAGTGAGAGCTGATTTGCCTCTTAATTGTTTACAGCAACCAATGCTTTTTGGGTTGAATCGAGCCTGAACTGGTTCTAAGTCAATGCCGCGAGCTATGTTGTAAAGCCAAGTTCTGGGAAAAATAATTAAATGAATAAAGAAACAATGTTAAAACTAAACAGGAAAAATATAACATAACTATAAGGTATAACATAATTATACATCGTGTTGAACGCAAAACCTCTCAGATGGTATCTCAGCCATGTAACCGAACAAATTTCACGAAACTAAAAAAACAAATTGTATTTTGATACAAACTGATCAGCTGATAGAGTCAATTTGTATGAAAATCCGATTTTTTTTGGATTTCGTGAAAGTTGTTGAACAAAAGTTGTTCAGTTACATGTGCTGAGTTACCATCTGAGAGGTTTTGCGTTCTTTCATTACTACGATAGTTACCCATTTTTTTCATCAAACTTTGCTTGAAGTTCTTTCTCTGTGAAAGTTTGCAACTCGGCCATCTTATTTATTTTCAGTATTTCACAAACTGAGTCTCCGAATTTACCTCCTAGGTGTTTTACTTTCTTCAGTGAAAGGGTCCTGTTTAAATAAAAAGTAAGATGCAGAAATTATTAATTTGTCAGAAATTCATGTTTCAGTCAGCCCTTAAAAGCAACTTTTTAGCAGCATTAAGGTGAATATATAAGCAAATGGCCTTGATGTGTGAAATAAATTGTTAACTCGTAAATATGGTGATATATATATTTCATATTGCTCTTCGTCATGCACTAGATAGTCCTTTAAATTATTTTATGAACCACCGTTAAAAGTATTTACATTAGTCCGTCTAGCTTTAAAACTTGCCTCAGCCAAAAGTGGCCACAAAAAAATTTTTAAAGGATATCTAGTGCATGACGATGAGCAATATGGAAATTATCATCATATTTACGAGTTAACAATTTATGTCACACTTCAAGGCCATTTGCTTATATATTCACCTTAATGAAGCATGACTAGTGAAATGCGAATGCGCCTGCGCTTGACTCGACATAGCATTAGGCATATTGACTAATAAAGCTATGATTCCATAAGAAAAGTATTCAATTATATAAAATACCTGTACAAAATATTGATGGAATGTTTTGGTAAAACTGTCTGTTTGTTCGGCTTGTTCATCCCACATACTAACTTTGCTAAGATTTTGTTGTGTGCTATTCCAGCTGAGCATCTGTATCCTGAAAGATAAAATAAAGCTTTAAAATGTGCATTATCTTCTGTTATACAATGTGTAAATATACTGAAATCTAAAAAAGGGTAGATTCAGTCCACAATACTGAACATTCCCTTAACATTTATATCGAAAAAATTTCATACAAACTCCGTTCAAGTTGTGCGGAAGGCGAAAAATATGTTTCGTATTTTGATATTTGTCCCTTGAGGAATGTTGTTTAGTGTCATAAACTGAATTCAGTCCTAACCTCTCGTATGCTATGTGTCTAGTATTCCAGTATACAAGTGATTAAAATAGATTCAGTATATATTTAGACCCTGTATTACTGTATACATACATATTATGCCAGGTAGGCAGAGACCGAGACTATATTTGTAACAGATATATGTCTTATCAATACTCATAAATATTACCAGCCCTTTTGATTACATTTCTAAAGAAATGGAAAGAAAACAAATCCAGAACTTACCAGTTTCCTCATATACTGCAGCTCTAATCTCACTAACTATCACCGCACCAACCAGTAGTCGCTTTGCATTCTCGTAGTCAAACTCTATGGAGTCCGTGCCATAGTTGTACACATCCTTGATGAATTGAGTTACATCATCGTAACCTAAAGCATATGTGTTGGGGATCAAGTCTGTAGTCACTGTGTTTATGTTGAGGGTCCGCAGCCTTTCTTCTACCTGGGAATTAAATAAGGGAATAGGTAATAATCATTATTCATTATTTCAGCTGCAGGAACTGTGCTGCTGGATATATGTACGTCTATAACACAACTAATCATTCCTCTAAATGAGATACCTGTATTGTACAATATAATAAGGAACAGCACTAATTGAATTACAGTATGAGTATTAGGTCGAAATTTCAAAATTTTCTGTCCAATCGAGTAGTAACAGACTGGAACAAGCAACCAGAGAATGTTGTTACTGCACCTTCAGCTGCAAGAATAGACTGGACAAAAACAAAATCTCCAAACATTAAGACGCACACGCATCAGCATAATAAGCTGCTAGTGTGTTTAATAATAAAGCACTGCACATACACCATAATGTTTATTCTGTAGTCGGTGTGGCTGGAATAACAAAGCATCACTACATACATATTATCACGCGGGACAGAGTCGATCAGCTCAGTGGACATTCTGCAATCAGATTGCAGGCAGACGTTCTAACAAAAGGAGAAGTAAGAAGTATCTGTAAACGAAGGGCATGTATGAAGAGGTTGATGAGTGTAGAATGTAGATGAAGCAAAAGAGGTCTGTCAGGATCGTAGCAAGTGGAGATCTATGTCATGTTTCCCACAGGGGTATGCAGACTACAGATCTCCACTTGCTACGATCCTGACAGACCTCTTTCACTTCACCTACACTCATCACTCTTTTCATGCATGCCAGTTATGGGTACTGCTTATTAAGTTTATGTCTTACCAGACAGGCAGGTGGGTAGTGGAAAGGAAGTTGTATCACAAGGATTCTAGCTAGACACTGGGAAAAAGCACTTCACTATAGTATAGTTATATCTCTTTAAAGTCTTAATTCACGCGACACATATTTTTTACATAATTGACAACACTGTTATTTTTTGGAAAACATAGCAACCACCTTTTTTTTCGAATAGACATTTTACTTTTTTATTTAGTGTAGGTACTGCTATGCAACCTTAATACTTTCCCTCACTAACAGGAAAAGTTTTGTATACCCAATTCGGCTCTAATTTTGTTAAGCCTGGGCTTTGGAACTGCCTTGGTAAGTAGGTCAGCCAACTGGTCAGCTGAGCTTGTCTTCTTGATATCAACAAGTCCCTCTTGCACGGTTTCACGAACAAAAAAATGTCGTACTCGGATATGCTTCGTCCTTTTATGAAACTCTGGGTTATTGGCAAGGCGTATGGCTGCTTCATTGTCCACTCTCAAAGTTGGTATCCCTTCCAAATTTGTTAGTTGGTTAAAGATTCTTTGGAGCCAGACTAGCTCGCGCGCACCTTCACTTGCTGCAACAATCTCTGCTTCAGTTGTTGATATCGCGACTGATGGTTGACGCTGGCAAAGCCAGGAAACAACTCCTCCAGCAAAAAGACAAGTGATTCCTGTAGTAGTGTCTTTGGTCATAGAATTGTTACTTATAAAATACTTATTACTAATTAAATTTTTTAAACGTTAGTAATAACAAATTAGACCAAATACTAATATAATTATAGAATAGAAAGATATGAATACAATAAATAATTAAATTAATGATAACTTAATTGACATTTGCATGCCTAGACAGGTTAGAAGTGTGATCTAAAAATTGTAATTAACAACTATTGTAACCACTTTTACAGCAAATAAATATATTATTATTATTATTATTATTAGTAGAACGTCCAGTTAGGTCGTCACCAGCATGATCTGCGTCACTATAGCCTTCGATTATGGCTCTAGTAGAGTTTGCATTATATCGAATGCCGTAGGATGTCGTTCCTTTTAGGTATCTGAATATCCTTTTTACCCTCAACCAGTCCTCTTCAGTGGGGTTTTCTAACGTTCTGGATACAACCCCAACAGCGTATGCAATGTCAGGACGAGTCCCTGTCATCAGATATGCTAATGCACCTACTGCCTCTCGGTAAGGAAATTTCTTTCCAGAGTTTCCGTTTTGAACTTTCCCTCTTTCATTAGCCGTAGTTTTCTCGATTGGTGTCGACACTGGATTGCACTCGGACATTCCAAAACGGTCTAAGATTTTCTTCGTGTAAGCTTCTTGCTTAATACATATAGAACCATCTTCAACTCTCTGGATTTCCATACATAGGTAATATGAAGCTGGTTTCGTTGTGATTTTTATCGTTTTACCTAATTCCTCCAGAAATTGGTTTCCTAAAGCCTTATCTGTAGATGCCACAAGGCCGTCATCCACATAAAGAGTTATTAGGATTTTCTTGTCCTTAACATTCTTGGTGAATAGGCAGCTATCAGCAGTACTCTGTTCGAAACCTTTTGCTAACAGAATCTCCTCAAAACAAGAATTCCAGCAGCGAGGTGCCTGTTTTAGTCCGTACAGACTTCTTCTTAATCGACAGACTTTTGATGTGCCATCATTGAATCCATCAGGCTGTTTCATATAAATCTCTTCTTCGATCTTGCCATTCAGGAATGCTGTTGACACGTCAAACTGCATCAGATGTAGCTTTTCTTTGGCGCTAACACTTAACAAGGCTCTAATCGTAGCCATCCAGGCCACCGGACTAAAAGTTTGTTCATAGTCAATCCCTTTTTGTTGCTTGAACCCTTTTGCTACAAGCCTCGCCTTGTATTTGTCAATTGTGCCACCTGGATGACGTTTGATTGTGAAAACCCATTTACACAGAAGCGGTTTCCTATTTGGCGGTAAATCACATAACGTCCAAACTTGGTTCTCTTTAAGAGACTTGAGCTCATTTGCCATGGCTTTCTGCCATTCAGCTTTGTCTTCTCTTGAGATAGCTTCATTATAGGTTTCAGGGTTTCTTTCCGTACCTACGAAACACACATAGTCGTCGAACTTCTTAGGACGTGTAATGGTTGATCTTAGATTATATGGCGGCTCCGATTCAGGTACGGGTTCACCCAACACTGTTAAGGGCTCCATTACCTCCAACTGCCCCTGATCAGCGTCGACAAAAACTTCATCATTATTGTCATCCAAGCCCTCCCTTGATTCATAGTGCTCGCGCTCGTGAGTTTCGCGTTCTTGATCTTGGTCTTCAATGACACTATTTCTAAATGAGGAACAATTCGAGGAGCTTAGCAGTAGCGTCGATTTTTGCGATCTCAGCCTTTAATTCATCCCAGATATTCTTAAGGTGCGCCATATGTGTAGGAACATCATTCTCTATCCTATGCCGAAAACCAAAGAATTCGAGGCATAAATTGTATGCTCTGTCATCTGATTGTCCATCAAATAGCCTATGAAGCTCTTGCCATACCTCTTGTGCTGTCCTGAATCTCATAACTTTTTTGAGCGTTTCCTCTGTCATATTAGTGGTCAGCATGAGTAGAGCGCTACTCTCAGTCCGCCTATATTTTGCCATTGCAGCATCATAGGAGCCGATTTCAGCGTCACCTGCTCCTTCAGCAAGGACTGGCTTTCTGAGCTTACCTTCAACTGCTTCTAGGGCACCTACCGTGCCTTCCAGCAATATAGAAACTTTATATTTCCAGGTAGCCCAATTTTCCTTTCCTGCTAATTTGCCGAGCTCAATTTTTGTCGAAAAATCCATTGTGATTTCTTTTTTCTTCCGCTAGGGCCCAGAACCTATTAAGTTTATGTCTTACCAGACAGGCAGGTGGGTAGTGGAAAGGAAGTTGTATCACAAGGATTCTAGCTAGACACTGGGAAAAAGCACTTCACTATAGTATAGTTATATCTCTTTAAAGTCTTAATTCACGCGACACATATTTTTTACATAATTGACAACACTGTTATTTTTTGGAAAACATAGCAACCACCTTTTTTTTCGAATAGACATTTTACTTTTTTATTTAGTGTAGGTACTGCTATGCAACCTTAATACTGCTGACTTAAAACTTTATGAATGTCTGCTTATTAATAGAATTACTAAGTAATAAATAAGCTTACAGGAGTAGTGATATCTAAGTAAGCTTCATCAATGGAAGCTCTCTCCAATAGAGTGGTGAACTTCTGTAAAACTTTAGCCACCTCTTTACCAGCATCTCTGTACCTGTAAAGAACATGATATACATATTTATGCATTTTATAAAGAGCATGTAGAGAATACATTAGGCTTAAGATAATAAATTTAGAATTGATCTATGGTACAGCATAGTAAGGAGGGCGGTGCTGAGCCAGCAATATACAAGTTTCTAATTAGAACTTACTTGGAGATGTCAGCTTTCCCTCTGAGGCAGGGCACCGACGGCAACTGGATTTCGGGACACTTCTCCTTTGCTTCATCGCCTCTCATATGTCTGGTCACGCCCATTGCTCGGGCTACATAGTTTACAGCAATTATTCTGCAATATAGACAATTTATAGGTTATGTCCGATTTCCGTAAACAAAATCTTGAATGTAATTTTGGCATAATAAATCTTACCCTCCCCCTTTCCAAGGATTGTACTGGACGACAGCTATGGGTTGTCCACGCAAATCAGGGTTTAGTTTTTCCTCCACTTGGCAATAAAAACAGTCCATATCTATGAGAACAACCACTCTGTTTTCTTGCTCCATCATTAAATTAACTTTATCTGTTTAGGTTAGCAAAATAGAATTATATGGATTACTTCATTTTATTTTAACAAAAAATGAGAAAAACTAAGACGGACTGGTAAATAAAATATCCCGCGTAAAACAAACAAAACAATCAGTCCAAATAATCAGCTAAAAATTTAAAATGTTAAAATGTCAGTAGTGACAGTGACAAACAAATTAAAACCTTTTTTTTCGAAAATGGCAAAAGTTTTATGTGTATAGAGCTATATATTTTGTATTTACCTGACTGAAGAAAGAGCAATGTATTTTATTTGGGGCTCCTACGTCTTTATAAAATTGCAAACCAAATGTGAGTACTAGTATTTATTCTGTGGTTCAATCAATCATGTGATGCGCATGCTAGGCAGTACCGGATTAACCATATAGCAAGAGTAGCAATTGCTACGGGCCCCGCGTTCTCAAATCCGCTCACCAAGACCGTTATTTTTTTTGTTTTATCGTAAATGGCCAACAATGTTATCAACTTAAAGAGTTCAAGCTGCCTGAAGGCAGATACGTAGCCTGTTGACTGCCATCTTATTGCTTTGGCTATGCCACCGAGCTCCCCATAGCAGATCAGGGGCCTCTTCGATAGAATTTGCTACGGGCCCCGCGCTTGCTTAACCCGGCACTGATGCTAGGGGACGTGTCTAAATAGTTCTAGTAAAATAAAGCAAAGAATACAAAGATAATACTTTATTTTGCTTAAAATCCCTGCCCATATGTATTGTTCCATTTTACATATAGTCCCAAATCATCTTGAGAAACACTAGGCCTCACTCTCTGTAAGGCGTTGATGAAGTCTTGCTTGCATACGGGACGAACCTATAAATATAATTTTTTCTACATCAAAATAAGTTTACAAAAGGGTTGTGATAACCTAAGTGCAAATCCAAATTAGGACATAAGACGCCCAAAGGATTTCCAAAACGACCAATCGGATTAAGCGGCCTGCATTCAGCGTCTTCTTGCAACCTTGCTTAGGTCGTCTGACCACCTAGCAGGTGGGTGTCCTACGCTGCGCTTGCCGGTGCGTGGCCGCAATTCGAGGACCCTTCTGCCACATCGGCCATCGACCATATTAGGAGCTCGGTGGCCCGTGGGAGTACGCATTGCTAGCGCTTTCACAGGTTAAGCAACCCCAAGCGTGGTCCACACTTGGATGGGTGACCACAAGTGGCATAGAATTTTCTTAAGCTCTTTCGTGCTTCGAAAGGCACGTAAAGCCGTTGGTCCCGGCTGTAATCATTGTATGGATGGCAGTCGTCAAGCTTTGTCAGATGCCTGTAGGCTGCTTGAAAATATCTGACACCAGTGTTGGCCACTTAGTTACACACACGAAAATCAACAAACATAGAAAAGGTATACTTAAAGACATACCTTTTCTCTATCGATGGTAACGATCTGCGACAGCGGCACGGAGCGGACGGGCCCCATGGCAGCCTCGGAGCAGAGCGACCTCATGTCCGCGCCCGAGTAGCCCTCCGTGAGCCGCGCCACCTCCGCCACCTCGCCAGGGGTCAGCTCGTTGTTCTCGCTCGCTAGGAGGTTACTTATTATTTGCTCTCGAGCCTGAGGAGTGGACATTGAAATAAAAAGAAGTATAGGCAGGCACACTCCGCAGTTTAGGTATGAAATACGCCGCCTACAACCCGGCTTATTCACAAACATAAGGTTGAAATTATTAAAATTTTTACGCTAAAGGGATATGGACCGTCGCTTCGTAGACGTAAGGTTACACTAAGGGTACATTTTGGTTCGTTTGGCGCACATAGCGCTAATAAGTATGGTCATTTGCGCGGCGTGCAAACTAAATGGGACTTTAGTATGCTGTAGCTGAGTTTAATTTAGGAAATTTTCTATCGAAGAGCGATTTATATTGATATGGACTTTGAAAAGACAAAAGGTGTGATTACTACTCTGGAACCACGTACATTGGTGTCCGGTAGAGGAATATAAAGCCTCTTAACTAGACGTCTCCTAGCAGCTTCGTCCAATTCCTGCGGCCGATTCGTAGCGCCTACTATTAAGAGCCGATCTTCCTCACCTAAAAATAAGATGAAAAAATTTAGATATGAATTTGTTTCTTTTTTTCAAAATTTTTGTGTTGGTTTTAGAAGAAATTTTGTTCCGGTACATTACCAGTGGCGGCGCCGTCGAACTGAACAAGAAACTCGGTTTTGATCCTCCGGGTTGCCTCGTGCTCCGTGTCGCTTCGCTGAGTCAATAGAGAATCTATTTCATCTATGAATATAACCTGGAAAGATGGATTGGGAAGTTGATAATTTTTTATGGGAAGTTAGTATGATGAAATCTTCAAATAGGCTTTAATTATTCAAGCCCATCAGGCTGGGTAGGGACCTATACTGAACTGGGTTCTTTCGGCGTAATCTCCCCAGCAGTGGTCGTTCCGAAACGCTAGTAGTTTTGCACTAAAAATAATTAATTTTAATAAGTGATAGGAATATTTATCCTGCATTGAATAAAAAAAATTGACTGAATTTGATTCTAAAAGAATTCTTTAGGGTCGGCAAAGCACGTGTGTCGTGTAACATTCCTAATGTTGCAGACGTAACTAGGCTACAGTATCCCACTGGGTCCGACTATGTACCTCTGCGTTTACAGAATAATCTGACTCATGTACAGTCATTTTTATCGGCCAATACAGCTTGCTTTCAGTGAAGGAAAACATTCGTGAGGAAACCTGCAAACACACTGGTTTCACTAGGTAAAAATGATTGTTGTCATTAGATGACAGTCATCGAGCTACGTCAGATGCCTTTATATTAGGCAGCTCGAAAAATCTGACAACATAAACAATACACTCGGTAAGAAGTAGCTATTTTCCATGAAATGGGCCGTATTCCAGACGACCTGAGTAAGGTTGCAGTAAAAATGCTGGATGTAGGCCGCTTCCGATCGGTCGTTTTGGAAATCCTTGGGGGAGGCCTATGTCCAGCAGTGGACTTCCTGTGCCTGATATGATGATGATGATGGGCCGTATGCCTGTTTACTTCTTAGTTTGAAAAAATAAAATAGTACATTATGCGTAGGCTGGAGCCGGCGGCAGATTTAAGGGGGCGGAAAATTTGTGTCCCCCCCCCCCCCCCGTGCCTCGCCCGCAGTCAACTCGCAGTTATTCGAGTGATGGCAGGAACTGCAAATCAGACCTGCCGCTAGGTATTAAACATGTATGAATCGGATGAGCAGGGTTTCGTGCATGAAGCAGATGAGCTTTTTTTTGCTCCACAAATTTGCAAATTTGTAAATTCGCCACTGTAAAGCTTACTAACTGCCAATTAGTAAAGAGTCAAAAGAAGCATATAACATAAGTACCGCCGGCTGGTGGCAGCGCGCGACCGCGAAGAGCGCGCGCACCATCTTCTCGCCGTCGCCGATCCACTTGGACGTCAGCGACGACGCCGAGATGCTGAAGAACGTGGCGTGGCACTGCGCCGCCACGCATTTACCTGCGACGTTTTGTTGATTAGAATTTGCAGGACAATTGGGTACTTACTTGACTCTGTTTGATGGTGTACAATATTTTTTAACAACAATTAACACTAAAAAGAAACCTTTTTCTGAAAACACCAAGAAAATTGGTTACTAAATTATTTAAATATTAGTATGAAGAATATATAGTATGTATATTCGAAGCATTATAAATATTAGTATACAACAACAACACTGGGGACAACTCGCTATCTCTTTCGTACGAAACCAATGGCAGCCTAGTGACGTCACATTTCAATATGTGCATCCTTTTTCTGTTATTTGACAGTTTCCCTTTCCACCCGATTTTAAAGACTTACATAAAACTACTTATTTTGTGGGTTTCAGATTATTTTACTTTTTATATGAGTAATTAAAAAAAATCTAATTCTCCTGTTTCAGAAATTCGAAGGATAAGTAGCTTCGTTGTTATTTTTTCGTTTTCGTCTTTAATCCAGAGAAACTTCGTCTTGGTTCATTAGTCTGCCACTTAGATCATTTAATACAGGATAAGCCTTACCTGCGCGTTCCCCTCTGCCGAAGTATAAGATCGCATGCTCTAATACGTTCATAAAAACTAGTTGCGTAATCGATTATGATCATTATGTGCATCGGTAAAGTATCGAAAGGACGTCTACAAGTGCTCGATTAAAAATGCCAAATTGTGCAGTTAATGCATGTAAAAAGAGGTCAAATACTTCTAATCTTAGTAAAGATGGAATAACCTTTCATTTGTAAGTATTTTTTTATTTTATTAACATTGATTTCTATTTAAATGTAATTACTTAAAAATCGATATAATATCTTTCAGTTTAGATTACGGCAAAAATAATCGAGTCAAATTTGCAACTGCTTGCACCTGCCATCCCAAGCGATTTTTTATCTTATTTACTGCCATAACCATACCAAAAAGATCTATAATCGCTTATCACAATGCTTTTTGAGTGACGAGACATCGCATTACTATCGATGACGATAAAAATCACAGTTCCTTGATCGTTTTATTTGTGATATAATTTTAATATCGAAATATTTTAATTTTTTTACAAGCTTTTATTTAGTTTTACCTGTCCCGTTGTCTGTCTGTCTGTAATCAAATCTTGCAAGTTAAATTTGACCCACTTCCTGGTTTCCGATTGAGCTGAAATTTTGCACGCATACGTATGTCGCGTGACAATGCAATATTATGGCAACATGGATCTGATCTGATGATGGAGCTGGAAGGTGGCCATAGGAACTCCATGATTAAACGACATAACCCCATCAAGTTTGGGCTCGTAATATTCATCTTGACGAGTATTTTGTCTTTAGATGGTATCCAGGGTCTGATGATAGGGCTGCAAGGTGGCCATAGGAATTCCGTGATTAAGGACATAACCCCATCCAGTTTGGGCTCGTAGATTTGTCTTGACGAGTATTTTGTCATTAGATGGTATCCAGAGTCTGATGATAGGGCTGAAAGGTGGCCATTGGAACTCCGTGATTAAACGACATAAGCTCATCGAGTTTGGGCTCGTATGATTCATCTTGACGGGTTTTTTGTCTTTAGATGGTATCCAGGGTCTGATGATGGAGCTGGAAGGTGGCCATAGGAACTCCGTGATTAAACGACATAACCCCATAACCCCATCTATATATGTATTTATTATAAAATATACAATCGTTGAGTTAGTATCCCATAATACAAGTTTTTTAGTTTTCTGTTTCGGCTATTTCTTCTTCACTTCGCAAGTTCTTTGGCATCCTTGGGTATGTAACTTTATTATATTTGGAGAAGAAACAGAGGAGAAGCAGCACAGCTACGAATTCAACCGGGAACGCGTTTAGATGATGAAGATGATAAAATATATATTGTCGAGTTAGTATCCCATAATACAAGCTTATAAGTTTTCTGTTTCGGCTATTTCTTCTCCACTTCGCAAGGTCTTTGGCCTACTTGGGTGACCATATTATATTTGAAGAATAAAAAGCGGGGAAGCGTCACAGCTAAGGATGCAACCGAGAACGCGCTTAGATGAAGAAGATGATAAAATATATATTGTTGAGTTAGTGTCCCATAATACAAGTTTAAATACTAAAAAACTTGTATTATATTGTAGTATGCTTGAAGCGCGTAGGCAGTTTAAATAATAAAACTAATTAACAAGTTTTATAGTATTCGTGAAGCGCCACGTGGGCAGTATAAATAATAAAACTTGTAAAACTAAATAGATACTAAACAAGTTATATTATTTAAACTGCTCACGTGGTGCCTCACGTGACGAATTAACTTCTATCCCGAATTTCCGACATAATTATATGAAAACATTCCAGAGTTAAAACGAACGTAATTTTTTTTTCCGAAATATCGATGTCGATATTTTTTTTTGTTGTTCAATCCTTTTGCACTAGGGTGTATTATTACGTGTACATACACATTTGTTTTAGTGTGAGTCTTGCTAGTGTGCAGAAAATAAACTAGTGTGTCAATTTTACGTAAGTGTGCGTTTATAACGACACAAATTATTTTTGTGACTGTGTGTGTTTTTTAGATGTAGTAGTACCCTTCCCCCGCACCAAAAACGGCAGAAAGTTTTGTAAGAAGATTTGTCTGCGTAACTTATCCTGTATTAAATGATCTAAGGTCTGCCACCTCTATCTAAAATTTCGAGGAAATGTCGTCTAATAGTTTACTAAAAACAAGTATTTATTAATAGTAAATAAATAAGGATAATAAATCTATACTAATATTATAAAGCGGAAGAGTTTGTTTGTTTGTTTAAACGCGCTAATCTCAGGAACTAATGGTCCGATTTGAAAAATTCTTTTTTGTTGGGTAGTCCATTTATAGAGGAAGGCTTTAGGCTATATAACATTACGTTCCGACAACCACGCGAACGAAGTCGCGGGCACAGCTAGTAATAAATAAATAAATAAATTATAATAAGCCGACCCCAAATAGGGAGAAGGCGAGGAAGATGATGGTGATGATGAAATAAAGAAGTATGTTTACCAATCAAAGTCTTGCCAGTGCCTGGTGGTCCAAACAGCAGGATGCCTTTGGGCGGCCTCCTCAGCCCCGTGAAGATGTCGGGGCGCAGCAGCGGCCACACCACAGCTTCTTGGATCACTGACTTAGCCATTTGCAGGCCAGCTATGTCATCCCAACCTGGAAGGAAAAATTATAAATGGATAAGTCCTTCTTGCCTTAGTTTTGTTGGCCTTGTGATTAACGTAATTTGAAATATTTTTTTTATTTATTCAATTTTATTTTAAAAAAAATGTAAACGGCGGACCTTAGGCTTTATCTACCAGTCAACCGACAGGTGGTGCAGAGACAAGTGAGGCTAAAGTAGGAGCAAAATTAACACATATCTAGAAATAACATTCTACTATTGAATGGATTTGAAAGAACCTTCCCACACAGATGAACATATTGACAACCCATACTTACACTATCACGTCTTTATCCCTAACGGGGCAGACAGCATTTCGGGTCTCGTGGCTTTAAGCAGTCAGCGCCCAGGGCCGCTAAACCCGAATACCACTTTTAGCGTTATGACGTGATATAGAAAGGAGGGCGAAGTGGAAAAAGGAAATAAAATAGTGATGGGTTGCTAGCTGCATCGCCTATTAACAAGATTAGCATTTTAGCCCATTCCCTCGATCGGCTTTTACAATTTGCGCAGGAAGAGAAACAGCTGGTACATTCTAAGTTTTTTCTTTTCGCCCAAAGCAGCATCGGAGCACTTGACCCATAGGATACTTTAATTCCAAAATTAGGTTCTTATCAATGCATGGAAATAAGCTAGATTAAAAAGCGGCCAAGTGCGAGTCGGACTCGCCCATGAAGGGTTCCGTAGCAGCAAGTAACATTTAACGATTTATGACGTATTAAAAAAAAAAACTACTTACTAGATCTCATTCAAACCAATTTTCGGTGGAAGTTTGCATAGTAATGTCAAAGATAGTAATGTACATCATATATTTTTTTAGTTTTATCATTCTCTTATTTTAGAAGTTAGACCCTTCTAACTTCTACCACCCCCTGGTGGGGGACCAACATTTTACTACTTTGGAAGGGTCTCTCGCGCAAACTTTTTAGTTTAGAAAAAAATTAGGTTAGAAACCTCAATATCATTTTTGAAGACCTATCTATATATACCCCACACTTATGGGTTTAATAAAAAAAAAATTTGAGTTTCAGTTCCCAATTTTTTATTTTCAGTTTTGGGGAACCCCCAAAATTTATTGTTTTTTTTTCTATTTTTGTGTAAAAATCTTAATGCGGTTTACAGAATACATCTACTTACCAAGTTTCAACAGTATAGTTCTTACAGTTTCGGAAAAAAGTGGCTGTGACATACAGGACGGACAGATAGACATGACGAATCCATAAGGGTTCCGTTTTTGCCATTTGGCTACGGAACCCTAAAAATACATTTGAAGGCAATAAATCATGATGACTTTAGTATTTAAGACTTATTTAAAAAGTAAAATATACATACATACATTACGCCCCCTGTTTCCCACAGAGACTATGGACCTCTACTTGCTACGATCATGGCAGACCGCTTTCGCTTTATATACATACCTATTGGTGTTCCTTTGTCAATAATTTCACTTTCAATCAGCTCAATCATCTTGGGGTCAATATGTTTGAGCCTTTCATCAGTGATTTCTGCGCCACTAGCACCTGCTTCCTGCTTTTCCCTAATAAAAAAATATTATTTTATATAACGTCTAACAAAATATACTGAAACTATTTTGAGGGTAGATCCAGTCCATTATACTAAACAACTTTCTATAAGGAACATATGCCGAAATAAGAAAAATATTTTTTTCTTTTTATACAAACTCGGATCAGCTGATTGGTCAATAAGTATGGGAGGTCAAAAAATATTTTTCATATTTTGATATATGTTCCTTGGGGAAAGTTGTTCAGTATCGTGGACTTAATCCACCGTTAAAATAGTTTCAGTATATTTAGTTAGACCCTGTATATGTATGTATGTTCCACTTTTGGTGTGCTTTTGGGTGAAAATAATGTGACAAGTAAAAGACAAGAATGTACCAGCTGCTTCCCATGCAGATGGTAAAAGCGGATCGAGGGAATGGGCAAGAATGTGACTCATGTTAGCAGGGAATGTGGCTAGCAACCCATCACTAGTTAGATTTCTTTTTCTGCCTTCTAACAATAAAGAAATATTGAATTTGAATTTTAGCCCACCATCATGCTAAAACTGGCCTTTGAGTTTTGCGGCCCTGGGCTCAGTCTGCTAGAGCCACAAGACCCAATATGCTCTGTCTGCCCCATTAGGGATAAAGATGTGATAGCACATGTATGTATGTATGTGTGACTATGCCAGTTTCATGGGAGACTTTGATTAAATAGCATAACGCATCTGTGCAACATCAAATAAAAAAAAACTTACTGTGCTCCAATCATTGGTGACACAAACTTAGCCTGTGCTTTCCGGGAAGCTCCCAGAGTCCTCCTAGCTGCCGGGTTTGAAGCCAGAAGAGTCTCTTTGGCAGTTTTGAATGTAATTTTTGCCACATTCTGTTTATGGGTCTTCTCCTCATCCTGCTCTTTGGTCGAGTCAATTTCTGGAGAAATGGAATGTTTCACAGGCTCTGGTGGGTCAATTCTCTTCATAGATCTGGTTCTACCAAATTTAGGTTTGAAAATTGGTTTCTCAAAAGACGAACCTTCAGAGTTTATGCATTCAGATCCAAATGCTTTGACAAACAAGGATTTTGTAGTGTCGGGTATGTTTTCCCTTGGTAATTTGGTTTGTTCTGTAACACTCAGCTCACATTTACACTTTTCAGTAAACTGTTGTAGTTCAACCAAGGCAGACTCTTGGCATTGTGTGCATCCAGGTAAATTTTGTTCGAATGTGGACACAGGATCTATACATTTGCTGCAATATAAGAATATATTTTTATACATATAAATATTTTTTTAATTATATTTTAAAACAGAAAACTTTATACTTACTCCAATGAACTTTTCCATGTTTTCAAATTAATGACATCCCTGTTCATAAGCAACCCATTAACTGAACCGAGCAATATATCCGTCGCTACAGCGCCTTTATCGAATAACTCCTGATTTGTGCGCCAGACGTTGTGAAGCAGGATATTTGATGTGGTATTAGAAGCACTGTAATAAAAAAAAAAAAGGCGTACATTACAAAAATCGTCCCTATTATTGAAATGGAAGAACCTGTGTTATGTATGAACCTACCTTTGTAAAGACAGTTTATATTTATGCAACAATGATTTATCAACAACTGATACGTGGTTAGGACTATTCACTGCGGGTATCAAACCCTCAAACTGTTCAGATTCAAACATTTTTTTAGTAAGCACCTAAATATTATTCGAGTTTTATAATTTAATTAATTTAAATTTTTTTTTAGATACAAAATTAATTACAAAACGTTCGCGCCCACGCATGATGGTCCCGAGCACAGACTACGGAGCAGATATTATACTAGTATCAGACGACCGACTGCCATACATATTTTTTTGTGGATAGTGTCTATGGGCGGGGCCTTAATTGAATTTGACATTTGACTTTTTTTCTGTCCCGTGTCATTTGAAGCAAAGAAATTGTCTATTTTGCTTTTTTTTAAATAGCAGGTACCTTTTAAGGTTAATTAAAACCTCATATTTATTACAAAGAAAACAACGAAATAAAAAAGGATATATTTTTATTTATGTATAATATTACGTCGTACGTGAAATATAAAATATAGGTAGGTACATCGATATAATACTTATTCATTTTTATAAAAAATTTAAAGTAGTCCTTTCAGGCAGGGAGGAGCAAATTTGATTTGTGTGATTTTTCTTATCTGAAAAAAAGAAAATATCTTTATTTACTTGTTTATGTAGAGGCACAGGTAGATGTATATTGTATACGACATTTTTACATGTTAGTCAGGGAGAAAAGAAAATATTGGACTGGTATATTCCATTAATTATTTTCACGCGCAGATTGTAAAAAGTCCGATCGAGGGAATGGGCGAAAATACGAATCATTTTAATAAGCACAACTAGGAACCCACCACTATTTTGATTCCTATCTCCACCATAACGCTAAAAGAGGCGTTCGGGTCACGCGGCCCTAGGCTAGGATATATACAATTTTTACGTCGTCAGCAAAAAATTAAGTCTTTATCAGGAATTCAAAATGTCAGACACAAGTTTAGAGCTTTAGCACATGGGCTAGCATAGCCGCAGCAGTTACTTCAAACAAACTACAAACTAATGCCGATGGTCTTACGGTCAATTTGGCCTCCTAGTTTTAGCTTTAAGTAAGACATTTTACTTTAAATATGTACTTACATACCTAAGTACTACTTACTTTAATTCTGCATCTATCAAATAATATAAACTTACGTTGGATGTTGCTGCCTCACCCGTTCAAGTCGTAAAAGCCGAGTTTGAGCGAGAGGTAAACAAACAAAGATATCCCTAAATAGTTTGTGACAAAGTAAACTTATATGTGCACTTTTGGAATGAAGTGAGTTCTGACTCGGCTTTTACGACTGGCGTGGGTTCTTTTTTTTTCAAAAAATGGCATGGAAGATTACAATAGTATGACAATTACGATAATAACTTAGGTATTATATGTACTTACAATTGGACTTCACTTCGGATTTTCTTAGGGTAGGTACCTTTTATATGGAAGATAGGTTAGGTATTGAATGTTTAAACTTTTACAATGGGGTGAATCGTTTTGTTCTTTCCATGGTTGACTGCTTGAATTTATTTGCGCCAAAACAATAAAATACAAGTTATAAAATATATGTACCTATTATCTACACTAGAATAAACCATTTTAGTACCTACTTAAATATATAGAGGTACCTAATCGGTACCTACTTACTAAATACCTAACTACTTCTTTTAATGTTCCTCATTCCATGACGAGCGAAAACTCCAATCTACATAACATCAGCACAAAATAAGATGAACTGTCGCTTGTTTATCTTAGAAAACAAAAATAAAATGTTACATGTTTTAATTTTTTCAATAGTTGACATAATTTTCACAAAATGGCACCAAGATGAAAAAATAGAATTCAAATTATTTCGAAACCAAACAAAGAGTTCGGGGATAGATATTGTTGTGCAGTACTGCCAACCTTTTTGGGTAAGTAAGTGCTGGGCGACCGCGGGGGTGAGGTGCGGTGCGCGAGTTGGCAGGTCATTCAAGGCCTCGCCACTCGAAATAATTTCTTTATTTTGCTATATCTTAATTTTTTAAAAGGCAAGTGAATCGGCCGTGGTCCCGAGTCCCGACACGACATTAACGACATATCAATCATATGTCATATGTCAAAGTTAAAGATTAAAAAACATGACATGGCATTGGCTTCATGCATGGCATGGAGAACAAATTAAAATGAACTGACCGACACGACAGGATATTGAATAGGGAAGTTTTATTTAAAATATCATTTGTCTCTGATTTTCTGTCAGTGGGACGCGAGTTCAATGAAGTAGGTATAGTGTGTAGTCAGTGCACAGATCAATTATACCCCTATTCGGAGAAGAAAAACAATGGTATTATATACGCGGGCCGAAGCCAAGCGATACCATATGCGCTTGGCTTCGGCCCGCGTATATGGCTTAAACCGTTTAAAAGAGGAGAAAAAAAACATAAAGAAATAATAATAATAATATATTTATTTACCAAAAAATAATAATAATTTAAAATTTTACTTAACCTAATTTAACTTATTTAAACTTGTACAGACAGAAGTAGGTACCTTTGGACCCTGCACTAAGCGCTGCTTGTATCGCAGTTGTTATTCTTCTCCGAATAGGAATAAAGTTGATCTGTGCACTGACCACTTTCAGTATAAACAAAAGCACTCTGTGCTGACCACAGACACACGTAAGTTTCTAAGTTCGTCGACTCTTACTTCGACATATGCTATATGGTTATTATATAGCATATGTCGAAGTAAGAGTCGACGAACTTATAAACTTACGTGTGATACGGCACGTGTTCAGGATGACGGCTTTTTGGATCAAGGTAAGTGTATGAATTGGTATATCTATGGTATCAAGGCTTTGTTATTATTATTATTATAGCTGTATACAATAAAAATGTAGACATAATGCAGATGACATTTTTATTTCTTTTAAATTTTATTAGTCGGTAAATTATCCCACGCTTCGAAATTGGCTCCCAACTTCCCAAGAATTAAAGAAACCAATGGGAACAGCACTTTTGTCGTTGTAGTAGGTAGAGGTAGGTAGGTACTATACCTATATGTTGCGTGGTAGAAGGTTAATTTATTATTATATATGTAGGTACCTAACATAAGAAATAAAACAAATGTGAAGTACTGACAAGGATTTATTAATAAAATTTATAAATAATCTAAAACACTTTAGACTAACCATGATATGACTGGCGACAATAGAAGTTCCTTTTTCCCGGCTTCAGAACACGAAACAGTTTGATGAACTTTGATGCCATCTTCTATAGCCGCACTTAAAACATTTCTGCCTGTTTTCTTTATCTGACATTATTTATGGCACTAATTACGAGTCTTTTCTCACTAACTAAGCGTCACAGGCTCACAGGAGTATTTTTTCTCAGAACTTCCAAATAACGGAGGAACAGCTGTTCAACTTAACGTTCTCTGACAAGATAATTCATATCTCATCAGCACTGTTTGCAACGAAACGCAACAAGAGCAAATTTAAAGTCGGGAGTAATTTTTTAGTGGAACAAAAACTCAAGTCGACGAAAAACACACGACAAAATCCAAAACATTTTTGTTTCATTGTGAAAAAATCACTATTTTGGTTTGATATTGATTACTAATAAACTAATAATAAGATAAGAACTAATGAAAAAAATAATATTATAATATTGCACGCCTCATAAGCGAAGCGCATGAGGTAGTGCTCTACTCTCGCCTTACAAAAATCAAGTGATTTTTTTAACTAAATGTGTCTCTATTTATTTTCTATCGCACTTGTACAATAATATTTACACATAAATGTCAAGGAAAAACACTAGTTTCAACACTTATGACATTTTTAAAAGACATTTTGCCTTTTAAATAAGTAAAAACAATGTTTAATAAAATCATTTTGAGGACGTCCGTGTGTCTGTATGCATGGAAACTGGCGTGGTCACGATAACTCCCAAAAAACTTATCTGATCAAGTCCATTTTTTTATACGCTTCAGTATTATCCAAAACTAAGTCCTTTCGAAGATCACGGTCTAATTCAATGTAGTTTAATCGTAATTATTATTATAAAAATACAGGTGACATATTAAAAATAATTTTGGATGTGAGGTTTGTTGAAAGAGCTAATACCTATGTATGATGAGTACGAATGTGTAACTGGCAAGTAAGAAAAGAAGTAAAAAGAAATTTGAATAAAGAATGTTGTGATTTTGTTTGTTTTATTAAATATGAAAGACGAATAAATGTAAAAGAAGCGATAAGTTAGTTAATATTTTATTTAATTTGCATTAACTAATTGAGAATGAAAAGAACAATCAGTGGTAACACTTTTCTTGACATTCGTGACCTAGTCTTGTGTCTTTTTTTTGTTTTTGCTTAGTTTTTTTGAGATTTCTCAAAATCTACCGGTCCGAATCGGTTTAAATTCACAGGAAATCTGAGTTGTATAGAACTCTTTGGAAAGCTACTTGTTTGGTTCCGATCGGTTTAGTTGTTCAAGAGTTATAAGCGGGTCACATACACACCCACACACACATACGGATAGGGTGCATGACACTTGCTCGTGAGTGGTCAGGGAAGATTCCTGAGACCTTTAAGGCCGTACCTAAATTTTCCGGGGTCCAGTGCTGCCCCCATTTTAAATAAATCATTTCAAAGAAAACGGAGACATCATTTAAAATTTTGCTACTACCAAGTTCTAGATAACCCTTCAAAGTATTTAATGAACTAATGTTTACAGTTTATAATTAAAACGTTAAGCTTTACTACGCACATTTGCTAAAAATGGCCGTTTTTCGCAAATGTGCGTAGTAAAGCTTAACGTTCTCACTTTAAACTGTAAACAGTAGTTCATAAAATACTTTGAAGGGTTATCTAGGACTTGGTAGTTGCAAAATTTTAAATAATGTCTTCGTTTTCTTTGAAATGATTTACTTTAAATGGGGGCAGCTCTGGACCCTGGAAAATTCAGGTACGGCCTTAAACGTCGAGATCTGATGAAAACTCGACTTTTCAAAAAGGGGATAAAACTAATAACGTCCCGAATTTTGAAAATTTTCAATTTTCTCAGCGGGTAGTTAAAAATAATCTCCAGTCGTGCGTTAAAGCCGACACATACTTTTCTTCGTTTTAAGTTGGCAATAAAACAATCAAAATCAATTTAATTGTGAAAAATGAGATCATGAGGCGTGCACTTTTGGATTTTCCAAACTATTTGCTTTTGCTACTGCAGTGTTACCAACTTGGGGGTTTTCCCCCCAGATTTAGGGGGTAAATAAGTGAGATGGGGTCTGAAATTTTTAGGGGTATTTTCAGGGATTTTTTGACTCTCTAATATATTGTTTTGTTTTTTTTAGCCACTTTTGTCCCATAGTTGGGCAAAAGCCCCCCCTTTTGGTTTCCAATCACTTCTATCTTTAGCTAACAATATTTTTAATTTCTTGACCTAGCGACTTATAACGACATCTAGTACGTAATTTTTACAACCACTCTGTGGTGACTGGCGTTAATACAGGCGCCACTGGCGGTCATATATTTTTTAGGGGGACAACTAAATAATAAAGGTGATTTTAGGGGTTTTGACAGGTTTAGGGATAAATATTTTTGAGAGTTGGTAACACTGTGCTACTGCATAGTAGTAAGTATATATATATATTTTATATACAGCAGCCACACTGTTGTACATTTTTTATCCCTCGTAGGTAGTATTCTAAGGCCCGTACAAACTTGCTTGACCTGACCAGGGCGGTCAGTGTGTGTTGTAAATTGTCAAGTAGCTATTTGCATAGAGATCTAAATAAAAATTAAACAAATTAAATATTAGGTCTGATAAATAAGTTTTCAGTGTAAGTGCGTGTTCAAGACTGAATAAGTAATAACATGTTTAAATTTCTATAAGGCGAGAAGAACAAGATGTTATATGAAACATAAACGACATGAATCCGAAACCCACAATTTACCATGAAAAACAGGTTAAAGAGCTGTGCGCTTTGCATGCGCTTAACAATTTATTCCAGGTAAGTCTTTATCTTCAATGTCATTCGCTGAAATATGTACATTGGCCGTGAAGTCCGTTTACCTTGGTGTTGAGCAAACATACGAAACATATTGTATTTACGTAGCATATTATACGTTAGAATATTGCTAATGAGTATAGTCATTAATATTCAATGTAATTTTATTAATAGAACTGTCAATTGGACTTTCAGACTCGTGGAACATTCTCCAAGTCTGAGCTTGACACGATATGCAGCCGGCTGTCGCCGAACGTGTGGATCAACCCGCACCGCTCGATGCTGGGGCTCGGCAACTACGATATCAACGTGATCATGGCAGCCTTGCAGAAGAAGGGCTGTGAGGCTGTGTGGTTTGACAAAAGAAAGTAAGCCTTCATTATGTACCTATTTACAACCTGCTGAAGTTACTAGGCACCTCACTCGTTGCCTAGTTAACTCCTCCTGGTTGTAGTACACTAAGTGTACATTGAGTGTGTGTACTTGTATTAGAATATTCAGTATACTATTCATAAGATTCATTTACTATGTCTAATGCAGAGATCCAGGGTGCCTGGACCTGTCCAACATTTGTGGATTCATCCTCAACGTGCCAACAGACTACAAGCTGGGTTTTGTGATGCTGCCACTACGTCGACGGCATTGGATCACCATCAGACAAATACAAGGGAACTTTTACAACCTGGACTCCAAGATTGAAGCCCCACAGCTGATAGGAAGGGTATGGAAAACACAAAACTTTAAATTAGTTTTTATATTTAATATTTTTTTTAAATATTACAAATATTATCATTGAGTTTTTTTCCATTTCAGAGTAGTGATTTAATACCATATCTAAAGGAGCAGCTAGAGAGCAAAGAGAAGGAACTGTTTGTGGTAGTGAGCAAAGAGGTGGAGGAAAAGCAGCTCTGGATGCACCAGTATGCAGTGCAGAACAACATACAGCATAATCAAAACACCAACAACCACCATCAGCAGAACCACTGCGACAGCCCCGACAGTGTGTCCTCCATGTCGGGGTATGACTACCGAAATCATGACGTAGAGTGCCTCAAAGTGACTGAAGTCAGGAACTGTATTGTCAGTAGGGATAACAATTTTTAAAAGTGTGTGTTTATACTGTACAGCTGAAAGCACATTTGTATTTATTGTACAGCTGCATTTTTAAATATTAACCTGATGCTGATAATATGTGAGGTTCCATATCATGCATTGAGTCTGAGAGTGCAGTGGGTACAGTGTGTACAACGCTGACAAAAGTGCATTCAGCCTAAAATTTCCATAGACTGTGACACAGCATTGTGTGTTCACAGTTCATGTTAATGTGTGTTGTGTGATGAAAGTGGGTTTTTATTGTCTCAATTTATTAAACTAGGTGTCGGTAAATGGTTTGTAAGATATGCCTGCATCACAGCATCTGGTATGTTGTGGCTGACGAGGTACTTAATCTAAGTTTTTATTTATATTATTTACAACTTTTGTTTATTTTATTGCACTTTTTTTGTTTTGCACTGATTTTTAATAAATTGTTTCATATTGTTGGTTTTATGAAATGTTTTCTGAATTAAGTATAGAATTAAACATATAAGTTTTTGGCCTACTTTAAGATAAATGAAGAAAATATTTTCTTGTTTCTATAGTCAGGGTTTTGATCTAATGTATTTTCTCAATCTTTGATTGCTCCAACTAGAATCTTTGAATATTATAACATCTGATAAATATAATGTATTAAATAGTAATGAATCTTATAAAATATCTTGGCCTGAGCATTTTACTATAGTATATAATAGGAATTTTAATGTAATAGTAATAAGCTAGCGAGGAGCTGTTGATAGCGGGGTGTGGTCGGCTGCGGCTGTCTGCGCCACTCTAAGTGCAATAGGTACAATGCCAAATGTCTTTACCAAAACTGTTATTACAAGACAAGCAAGTGTACTTCAATAATAGATAATAATGAAGCACAATACCTTATACATAAAGAGGTCTTTCTGTTGTTTTTATTTGAGCACAATATTTTTTAGATTATATTCTGTATTCTGCAATATTATTTCTGATAGGACTGCATCACCGAGCTCTTGGTAATTTTTAACGTAACATCACATTTTGAAATAATTTGGTGAAATCTTATTCTGTAACTTTGTAAATACAAAATATTTTTTCAAAAAATAGAAGGTGTGAAGCAGAAACTATTGTTTTTTTTTTAAACCTCTGAATCTTGACATTTTTATTGAAATGTTAATAGATGTCATAATTTTAATGATCATATGGTTTGTCACAAGATTAATTTTTTTTTGCAGCAATTATAAAACTAACAGAGTAACTAAAAACAATATATAATTAATTTTTTTTCGAAAGTTATCATATTATCTAGATGCGGGTAGTTTGGACCCGCATTTGATACGATTACGGCAAGCGTAAGGGTCAATTCATACTAGCGCAGAGTCAAAGCATCGAAGCGTCAATTTGAAACTTAACATAGCATATTCAACCTTATTTTCACAATGTATGCACACATTTCTTCCGAGTTGAAAAAGAAGACGCGCGCATACGTCGAAATTCGCGCGGCTGCGACCAACGCTGACAAGTGCGCGCAAATCCACGCGCCTTCTACGCTAACCAAGCTTCATCACTCGACAGTCGAACATAAAAGCGTGCGAATGCGCGCGAATTCACGCAAGTACCAGCGCATTCGTGCAACGATCGACTCTGCGCATCGACATGAATATACGTACGTACGTACGTAAGTACATAGATCTCGTTGACTCTGCGCTAATATGAATGATGACATGAGAAAGTTGTGGAAACAAAAATAATAATTTAGTAATTGTCTAGTTAATTGCAGGCTCCAGGGCGTCGGCAGTGGTGCAGTTGGTGTTCTTGGAGATGATGAGGCGGTCTGGGTCCAGACGTAGCTCCGCCATGAGCTGGTAGATCTGCGCGCGCAGCTCCGCCTCGATCTCCCGCTCGCGGCCCAACACCCAGATGCGGTCTGAAACATGGATTAAATGCAAAGAGAAAACCAGTGAAATGTTTCGACTAGTTCAAATATCGTTGACATATGATTTTTTATTAAAGTCTCAATGCGACCATGAGACATACGTTAGCTTGGGTTGAAAACTTCTCTTTTTTTTAACAGAGGCTTAGGCCTACGACACTCGTACGATAGTGTCGTTCTATTTTAATGATAAACCAAATAAAACAGTCATCATTACTTAGCGGCTAGCGCTCAATATCACAACTCAATATTGCTTGACACTTTAACGCGGACGCATAGCTACGTACGTGTGTCGTGCCGCTTTTGGAGTAAAGGCACAATGAATCATGCAAATTAACATACAGAACGCTGCATCCCCCGCATTATGTCGTCCCTGCACCTCTCCGTCGTTCTCGGCAGCGTTTGATGGCTTCATCATGAGGTCTTTTTTTAGTCTCCACTGAAGGAGCACGACCCTCTCTGTACTACCAGAGCCATACTTAGCCAGAGTAGCCAGATGTGGTGTGGTGGTGCGCGCGGATGTACGAGTACAGTTTCGTTTGTAGTAGTAGTAGCAGCACAGAGTAATAATATACTAGTAGTAGTAGTAGGCATAAATGTCACTCCGCTTTTAAGGAGTGCCATACTTGTGGTTAGGGGCTCGTATCAGTCCTTTAAAATTTCAGTAGATACTATATCCTGGATGTGTTCCATCCAATTCCAGCACTTAAGGAACGCTGTTCGAGACAGAATCTTGTGTTGTTTCTATAAAATTTTACTGACCTGAATGCGCGACACTGACGCTAGTGCAGGACCAAACTAGCGCGAACCGCTGGTAGTCTGTGAAGAGCACGTTGTAAAGCCCCGCGCCCGGCAGCAGCCGACCGATGATGTACGGCATGCGGTTGTTGACCTTGTAGCGGAATAGCGACGACCCGTTGTGGCTCGGGATGCCGAGCCCGTACGTCGTTGATGGACTACCCAGCCTATAACAACAAGGCGGACCAAGTATAGAACCTTGGGGAATGCTAATGAATATAAATACCTGGTAACTACTGATTACTAGTGGTTCAACGAGACGGACAAATCACCCTGATTAAGCTAGCAAAACTAAGTTTTAAACTTGAGTTATGGGATACTATCTCTTCTTCTTGTTATTTAAGAGCTTAGTGGCTCTTGTCGGTGGAGTATGCGCCAAACTTCTCGGTTCTCTGTATTATTTTTTAGTGCTTGATACGACATGACCCCTGCTTTTTCTTTCAGTTGGTCTACATAGCTCTTTCTTGGTCGTCCTGGATCACTCTACCTTTTATCTTTCCTTCTAGTATGTTTTTAAATAAGGAGTCATGTCGTATTAAGTGACCAATCATTTTCCCTCTCCTATTTTCTATTTCGCCCAGCAGTCTTCTTTTCTCTCCTACTATTTCTAATACTTCCTCATTGGTTTTCCTTTCCGTCCAACTGATCCATTCTCCTCCAGCACCACATCTCGAAAGCTGCCAGCCTGTCACTATCTTTTTTATTCAATATCCATGTTTCGCATCCGGAGCATGGATAGCACTTTACGTGCTATCTATGCTCCAGATATACGTTTTTATAAGGCGTTTGCGTATTTTTCTGGATATATTTGTTGTGAAAAGTTGATACCATCTCAACGATACTATATTTTATGATAAATACATTCATAGATAAACACCCAAGTCTTGTAGGTAACCATCTTTTAATTTAATTTTATAGTTTTTCTTGTGTGTAAGTGGCTAACTTTTCTTTAACAGATTTTTCAAGCTGCTAAAGGAATCTGGCATAGCTTGACGACTGCCATATAATGATGACAGCCAGGACCAACGGCTTAACCTGCCTTCCGATACACGGAGGAAAGATGAGATTTCTTTATGCTACTTGTGGTCACCCATCCAAGCGCGGACTAAGCCAGTGTCACGTAACTTGCGAAAGCGGTACGGTTACGTTAGTAATTATATTATCTTTGGCGGTACTAATTTGTGCGTACTTACCAATTCTCAACGGGCCTCTGAGCCTCTTAAAAAATTACGTGGCGCCGGGTATAGAGCCCTGCGGAACTCCAATTGAGATAGACATTTTAATACAATTACTGGCATCAATTAAAAATATAAATAAAAAAGTGTTATCTTACCACCTGTTAATTGTGTTGATTGTGATATGCAGGTATCCTCTTTCGTCGAGCGAGAGTTTCAGCTCCGTACAACTTGCCGACAACTCCATGAGGTAGAACGAGCGCTCCACTTCATACCACGTGCCAGTCATCTGCAACAGCATGGGAGAATATGTAACTATGAGTTTAAGTTATTTTTCGAGGGAATAGCTAGCCACATCATGTTTTTCTTTTAATTACATTAATTTGTTTTATAGGGATTCTTTTTTTAGGGTTCCGTACCCGAAGGGTGCAAACGGGACCTATTACTGAGACTCCGCTGTCTATCCATCTGTCCGTGTGTCACAGGGCTCTATCTCTTGAACCGTAATAGCTAGACACCTGAAATTTTCACCGATTATGTATTACTGTGGCCGCATAACAATAAATACTAAAAATAAAAAAAGTTGAAAATTAAAGGGGTTCGTCAATCGTCATACAAAAAACGTGTTTTTTTCAGCGTTTTTAACTCGATCTGTCACAGGGCTCTATCTCTTGACCCGTAATAGCTAGACACCTGAAATTTTCACCGATTATGTATTACTATGACCGCTATAACAACAAATACTAAAAATAAGATAAAGTTAATAATTAAAGGGGGTCGTCATACAAGAAATGTGTTTCTTCAGCGTTTTAAAACATTGTACGGTTGTCGGAACCTTTCATGTATGAGTCAGACTCGCACTTGTCCGTTTATTTTTTCTTTATTCTTGTCCAATATTAGATTACTAGCTTTTGCCTGGAATTTCGTTCAGGAGCCTCGATATGAGGATTATTCAGTTTTGGCTTCTAGTGTCCTCTACCGCCTTGCCGTAGCTCCACTCGCTGTAGACTAAGAAGGCGCTGGTTAGTAAAGTATCTAGTTACCGTAACGAATAAATCGACGAGCAAACGAGAATAAGTTGCTAGTCCATCATAGTTTTAAAAAACCTGTAAGAAAATGTCTTCCATCAATCAGCTCTTTCATACACAGGAAGAGACGAAGCTGTCACCTCAGCTGTCACATTTATGAATAATGGTGTACCTCACGTGTACCTTCAACTTCAAACTTCTTTATTCGTGGAAACAAGTTAGGTCCAAAAGAAGACAATTTAAATATAAAAACACAGCACTCTGTTTTCTGCTTGTAGGCGTACAAAATTACTTAATATATATTACTTAATTAATAAATAATAATTAATTAAATAATTAATACCTAGATATAGCTAGCATTGTTCGCTATCTATACGAGTAAACTATTGGTATCTAGTTCTGTAGTGGGTCCTTTCTGGTAAACGTTTGTTACCTATTCTAGATCGAAACTAGTTTATATTATAAGATCGAGATGACACCTATCGTTTTGCGGATCCACGCAATGTATCGCATTGTTCATGAAACAATGCCCTTTTGCTTGCTTGCTTGCAAACAACTAGGTAGATCGGTACATCAGAAGGTGCATGTTAGGTAGGTAAATAATCACTTATCTTGTTCGGATTATCTTTTTTGTGTACATATTGATATATGTATGTATATGTATACTTATATATTATATTTGTATGTAGGTATTATATGTGTCTTTATTAATTACACTTTTTTCTTGCATATAACTTCGCACCTCATCTGTTTTCGTTAAACATCTCCAAGTACCTCGGTTGCCTGGAAGAGATTGCAGTTGCGATAACGCTGCGTTTCCACTGAAGCGGAGCGTAGCGAAGAGGAGAGGAGAAGAGAAAAGAGGATAGTTTTTCCACTGAGCGGAGCGGAGCGGAGCAGAGTAGAGTGAAGCGAGGAAGGGTGGAGTGGAGCGGGGTAGAGCGGAGTAAAAACAAAACCGGTGCATATCAGCAGTCAATTTATCAGACAGACCGCACGCCATGAGAGCAACTCTTTTATACCTTTGAAAGATGAAGATAACGAATCAGATGAAGTGGCATTGATTATTTCGACCTTATAGATTCAAAGAGAAAACATAGATTTTTGAGTCGACAACATATAAAATACCATTCCGAGCATGGGGAATTTTTAACTTATTTTCGAATTCCCTCTACTTCGCACCGCACTGCCCCGCCCCGTCCCGCTCCTCCTCGCACCGCCCCGCTCCGCTGGGGTTGAGCGGAGGCCTCCATTCAGTCCGCCCGAACCACGCATGCTCTTAATTTTATATTAGAATCCGCTCTGCTCCGCTCCACTGTTTCCATTGAAGCGAAGCGGAGATTTCGAGCATTGTGATTGGTCAATACATGCACCGCTAAGCTCCCCTCTGCTCCGCTCCGCTTCAGTGGAAACGCAGTCTAAAAGGAAAATTCCCCATGCTCGGAATGGTATTTTATATGTTGTCGATTCAAAAATCTTATGTTTTCTCTTTGAATCTATAAGGTTGAAATAGTCAATACCACTTCATTTGATTCGTTATCTTCATCTTTCAAAGGTATAAAAGAATTGTTCTCTTCTCTTTTCAAGACAACATGGCGTGCGGTCTGTCTGAGAAATTGACTGCTGATATGCACCGGTTTTGTTTTTAGTCCGCTCTACCCCGCTCCACTCCACCCTTCCTCGCTTCACTCTACTCCGCTCCGCTCCGCTTCAGTGGAAACACTCACCTCTTTTTACGTCTCTTCTCCTCTCCGCTTCAGTGGAAACGCAGCCGAATGGAGGCCCATTCGCTCAACCCTAGCGGAGCGGGTCGGTGCGAGGAGGAGCGGGACGGGGCGGGGTGGTCCGGAGTAGAGGGAATTCGAAAATAAGTTGAAAATTCCCCATGCTCGTAATTGTATTTTATATGTTGTCAAATCAAAATTCTGTTTTCTCTTTGAATCTATTAGGTCAAAATAGTCAATGCCACTTCATCTGATTCGTTATCTTCAACCTTTAAAGGTATAAAAGAATTGTTCTCTTCTTTTTTAAAGACAAAATGGCGTGCGGTCTGTCTGAGAAATTGACTGTAACTGATATGCACCGGTTTTGTTTTTACTCCGCTCCACCCCGCTCCACTCCATCCTTCTTCGCTTTATTCCTCGCTTCACTCTACTCCGCTCCGCTTCAGTAGAAATACTCACCTCTTTTTACGTCTCTTCTCTCCTCTCCGCTACGCTCCGCTTCAGTGGAAACGCAGCCTTAATTTTATATTAGAATCCGCTCTGCTCCGCTCCACTGTTTCCATTGAAGCGGAGCGGAGATTTCAACATTGTGATTGGTCAATACATGCACCGCTAAGCTCCTCTCTGCTCCGCTCCGCTTCAGTGGAAACGAAGCCGCCCACCTTTTGACATCAGTTTCCTATAAGTAATCCTATTATTCTGCATCATTATGTTTTGGTGCAATAAAGATTTTAACTAACTAAATTCTTACAAGCTTTTATTCAGCTTGTCCCTGTGTTGTTGTTTAATTTATTTGTAGATAATAGATAGATAGATAGATAATACGTTTATTCACGAAAACTGCATCACATACACAGATATATAAGGTACAAGAAAATAACTATTGTTCAAAACAAACAATACTTAATAATAAACATGCAACAATCACAATTCACAATAAACAACAATAATACTATCTATACAATACATGTATGTGCTGCAGTAGCGCAAAGTAGGCCAAAACTCAGCGTGGTTGGCCTAAATGGCGGCACACTGGTTTTCAGTTTTAGCCTTCAGGTACAGTCGGGTGTAATGGTAATGCAATGACGCATAAGAAGAAGAAAAAAATGTTATTTGATTGAATAGATAGGTAATTAAGTTGATCACATTTAATACGAATAATAGATAATTTCAAGAACTGTGCAATAAAATTAATTAATTAATGAAAAAAAAAAAGTATTAAGAAGCCACAAGTTACCATGCGACGAAGTTTTTAATTTCGGGTCATTGGACAGAACAGATAAGCCGCCGGCTGTGGTAAATTCTACATCTGTCAGCTCATCTGCTTATCCAACAGAGTAGACCTGTAACGTTTTCTAAAATTATTTTTAGATTGCAGAAGTCTAAGAGGGGGTGGAATATTGTTCCAACACTTCGTCGCATGGTAACGAAAGCTGCCTTCAAATGCCGCTGTTTTGTGCTTGTGCCCCAATAACGGAGGTCGCATTGATCGAAGGGTACCAGTACCACGTGGCTTACAGAATTTCAATTTATCAAACAAGTACTCGGGTTGCTTATACTTTATTACGTCAAACATAAGCATTGCAAGATGAAGCTGCCCACGCGACGCCATGTTCAACATGCCAGCTTTGTTAAGGAACGGTGTAATATGACTACGAGGAGGAATATTGAAACAAAATCTACAGCATTTGTCTGGGTCAAATCCTCAAGTTTTTGAGCCACTTCCCGGTTTTCGATTGAAATGAGATTTTGTATGTTAATATAAATCAGATGACAATGCAATATTATCATAACAAGAAGCTGATCTGATGATGGAGCTGGAAGGTGGCTATAGAAACCCTGTAATAAAACGACGCAACAGCGTTGAGTTTGGGCTTATTACATTTGTCTTGATTCGTATTTAGGCCTTACAAGTTACAATTAAAGCTGGTACAGAATGATTTTTTTCGAAACCTTTTAGCTAGGCAACTAAAGTGTACGTTAATAAATGGGTGTAAAGTTTCAGGAATGTCATTGTTACGCAACGCACCGGTGCAGGAGGTAAATGTACATTATAAATGGAAGGATGGAGAAGGTCGCATGACAAACGCGTCTGCGATGCGGCTACGCAGCGTCTATTTACGCGCGTCTACGTCACGACCCTTGACCTGCCCCGGAAGTGTTGAGGGAAAGGAACACAGCACAGGATATCTGGCCTGATAAGACAGACTCCTACCCTGAACTTTTTGGCATTGAAAGGCACGGATCTCTCTTCTTTCCCCTAAATTTTTATTGATCCCTGCAACTACAATAGGTCCTACCTAAAACTACACCGCATCCCCAGCAAGTTAGAAAAAGTTTCGTAAATACACAATTACATTTGCATTACTTATACAAAAGTAGGCAATCAGGCATCAGCCTATGGATGGCTGCAACGCCTGCAAAACCAGGGCCACACACGCGTTGCCAAACTGAAAAAGTCCCTACACTGTCTGTGGAAAAACCATGACATTGGGGGCTCACTTTCCATTTTAACCTGTAACAATTTCTTGCTTCCTATTTACGCATGACTCAGGGTGAGTCTAATTCATGTTTTGGACTTGGAATAGATGAATATTTTGTAGTACAGCTAGGATAAACCTTTCTACTGCTAAACAAATATATTATAGTTAAGATAGGTACTTCTACTTCTATCCACTATTTTTCGATGTAAGTAAATAGGTAGTAAATAAGTAATCATTCTTTCCGATTAGTCACCGCATATTTTTTCAGCCGACCGTCGACCAAGGCCTTAGCACTTCAAACTAAGTAGTTTTCACGTCAATCCGGTAAACACTCCCTCATGCTAATTTATGCTAATGATATGCGGATTCATTACCGCCCATAATAACACTTTTACGCAACAACAATATGTCACAATGATTTTTTGGGTACAGGAATGAATGCATTCATAAAAGATGTAGGTAGGTAGGTACATAAATAAATAAATATATAGGGACAAATCACACTGATTAAGCTAGCCCCAAAGTAAGTTTTAAACTTGTGTTATGGGATACTAACTTAACGATACTATATTCTATGATAAATACATATATACCTAGATAAACACCCAAGACCTGAGTTTAAGTGTTTTATTTACACAAGTTTTTATTGTGTCGTTTTACTTGTTAACTGCATGTTTATTAGCACTTATGGCTGCTTCATGATGATGAAGCCATCTCGGTCTTAACGGTGGGTAATAAGTAGAAGTAGAAACTCAACTCAATAGCAGCAGCTCATCGGTACCTAGGTATGTGCGTGCAGCGCCAAGATGACCTTAACAAAGCTAACCGAAGATAGGTGAAAAAATATGTCACCTAATTCGGGCAAGTATGTTCTTCCTTTCATGTCGATGTTACCTGATAGATTTTGTCACTCCAGTAACAGATCACTTCGATAGCTTTATAATTTACGGCCATCTGGTCTTCCCAAGTGCCTTTGTTTATGGGCACCTCGTAAGTACGTGCTACATAGTTTGTTGAGAGAAACCAAACTGGCAAATGTTTTGCGAACTATAACCTTCCATCTAACCAAAGATAATATAATAACTTACGTATATAATTACCTATCTTTAACTTAAGAGCTTGCTCTTGTCGGTGGAGTTAAGTGGAGATGCCTCCATTCCTCTCTGCCATCTATTTAATGTCTTGGTAGGACGTACCTATACGCTGACCAAATTATCTTTGCAACGGCCCACCTGCGCTCTTAGTCTGTTTAGCGAACACTTGCCAGGGCTGATCTTTGCCAGGTGGTCTCTCATCCAAAACTTTAATCTGACTGTCTTAGCATCGTCATCCCAGGCACTTACGCTCACTTTGGGTATGTTACAAGCCTTTGATATATAATATCCAGTTTTCTGAAGCATGGAATAGAAGGACGGAACCTAGCCAGGGGACATAATCTTGCTCTATGTGCACAAGACACCTACTAAACTTGTGTTATGAACTATCGTAATGATGGAACAAAATAAAAAAAAATATTAGGTACGGCAAAAAGAGACGAAATGCGAAGAAGACTCCTAGGCTCTACGGACGAGTGATAACGTGTCTTTATTCGAATTCACAGTCTGTGAGACGTAGATTGACCACATGTCTACCACGTTTCTGTCGTCGATTCGATTAAATGAATTCGTTCCATAAAAGCTCGTCTACTCACCCTGGTGATATCGAAGTTCGGCAGCTGCGGGTACACGGGGCATTTCCCGAATCCTGTGTTAAGCACTGGCCTGAGTACCGTACAAAATAGTATAAAACATAAGGCGGATGCGGCGTTCACTCGGAAGTCGCCCATCGCGCCCGCAACGTGCCGGCGGCCACTCTATGGGGTATGGACGGGCGCGTGTTTTGTAAACAGCGCACATTATTTGGTCAACACGGAGCTTGCGCCGGCGGCCGGCCGCACTCACACTAACTGTCGCAACACGATCCTATCGGTTATTCATAAATTCATTTAGGGTTTCTGCATACCTGGCCACATATAGGGCACACTATTGAGTTGATGACTGAACTTGATTTGTCCGATTTTAAAAGAACGTAGAATGTAGATCATCTTCAGACTTCTCGCTAAAAGAACTTGTACCTACTTACGTATGTACAATGTACAAGACTACAAACATGAGGATGCGTTGAAAGCAGAGCTGGGCGTAGCAGTGCATTTTGTCTATTTATTTAACTTTATTGTTCCAAAGTAAAAATATACTTTTAATAAATGGCGGAATTAGCTAAGAGCATTTTCTCCCAGTCAACCATACGGATAAATCTCAAAGGAGCGGAGCCAGAAGATAAACACAAGTAGGTACGTAGATCACCAATCAGCTAATCACGGATAGTCTGATATTCTCAACGTACGTGGAGTAGAATACACGTTCAGCGATAATGATTTCGTTTTGTCTTATCTTACTTATCCGACTGCGGCAAAGCCCAAAAGGAGGGTTATGTGTTTGATCTGTATATACGTCCGACTCTATGCTACCCTCGTAACTACTAAACGACTAAACCGATTTTATTAAATTATACGTGGTCTTAACCACTAGAGTTTAAGTTTTTTAAAACTATAGGTACTTATATCTTGTTACCATTAGAGAAAATCTACTGACCTATTTGTGAAAATCTGTTGTGTTTGCACATATTACCAACAAAATATAATTTCGTGCGGCTGCGTCTTAATTTCTAGGCGTGAAATCATGAACTTTTAAGAACTTGTTTCAACCAAAATCATCAAGTGAGCCGTCTGCCTAGTTCGTTAACACTTTTAAAAAGTAATTCACGTGCCGCTCCATGCGCGGCTCGCCTAAGCACTCACCTATGGAGTACGAGTAGGTACGAATCTACATAAACGCGCTTAAAATTAAACCACGCGATGAAGTGACAGTGCATAAGTCATAGCATTCTTTTGTAGCGAGGTCACCCCGCGGGGAGACGACCAATTAAATATTTATCGGCCGCATGCTAATCAGGATAGTTGCCATACACATAGACCGTTCAAACAATTTTATTGTTCGATATTATTCTTATAACAACCACAACTTATAAATAATAAAATAACAAATATATTGGCGCTTAAATCTATCTAACTAAATTCAAGATCTCTAATAAAAACTTGGAACAAAACTTTTGTGTGTCAAACTTAACAAATATTGGAAGTATACTTAGATATAAATATAAAACTTACATACTTACTTATTTATTCCACTCTAGTTTTATGAAAAAGTCACTGTATTACTTCAATATATACAAACAGTGGCATTTTCCAATCACCACATTTTCCTTAAAAAGTATTCTACATTCTAAAGCGGGTGTAGTTCTGTAGGTCCCCATCACCACTTGATATTGAGTGCTATATCCGACTTCTCGACGGCATGGTACCCGGTGTGCAGCATGGCCTTGGCCTTGTCGGAGTGTGGTCCGTGCAGCCAGTCGGCGTACAGAGTCCGCGCCGGGCGGCTGGCCTGCGGGGCGACGCGCGGCAGCTGCGAGTAAAGCTGTTCCAGCTGAGAGACCAGCTCGCGCCCGCTCTCGCCCGCCACGGGCCGCGCCTGGGCGCCGCCGTTGAGGCATCCTGCAAGATAACGTCAAATTTTCATTCGTATTATCGCGAATGAGATATAGGTACGTAGGAGTTTCGCGAACAGGAATTCAGAGAAATACGTCAAGATGTTACATACGAAAATAGACCCTATACATCATTGCATAAAGTCTAGTCTTGTTTGTCAGGTTTGTAACTCATTTAACTCACATACACTTGCCTTGATGTTGCCGTCCTCAAAACACATTCGTCAACTATGGAGAATATTTGAGAATCCATACCGGCGCATATAAAAAGGAAACCGAGTCAGTGCCGCGCCAGTTCTTAGTGAGCTTTCATTGAGATAACTTCAAAGTGAATTAACAAGTGATATCGGCGAGAAACTTAACCCTTTAACCGCGAACATCGGATTAATCCGACAAACAGTTTCGTGCACATTTCGCGAGCGTCGAAAAAAAACCGATTTATCCGAAAAAAAACTATGGATATTCACAATTCCTCGCGCTGGGAACACGACAACTGATATAAAGTCTCGCGGTGAAAGGGTTAAATATGACTTCAGCGACGTATTTTGACGACTTGGATATAAATGGACAACGGACGTTTTGGAAGACTATTTGTGTATCAACCTTTGATTCCGTAGTGAATAAATTCCATAAGAAGAGTAAATACTCTTCTTATGGAATAATAATATAAATAATATAAATAATCTTCTTTCGAGATTTGTAGATAGCAAATGCGTTTTACTACAAATCTCGAACCCCAGATTCGTTACAGTATCTACAACAAAATTAGTAAAAACTGCACATTTGTTGCGCTCTACAAAGCCATAAACATAAAATATTATCGAATCGTTTGAAGTAACAAGTGTTTTACAGTCACTTCGAGCACCATATTCGGCAATAGATGGCGCTTATTCAAAACTCAATGTCCATCTCCGTCTAACGACGAGAACTCCGGAAGCATTGCGATTAAAAACAAAATCATCGATATTACCGGACACACCATGATTTCAACGTAGTGGTAGGGCGACTTCCCGCGCTTGAGCTTCTGCAACAGGTTCTGAATGTTCCGGAAACCGTTGGCAATCGGAAACTTCTTTCCTGGCCTTGTCCAACGTCACTACATCACTGGTATAGAAGAAGGTATTACCTGACGGGCACGCCATGACTTCAACGTAGTGGTAGGGCGACTTCCCGCGCTTCAGCTTCTGCAACTGGTTCTTAATGTTCCGAAAACCGTTGGTGACCGGGAACTTCTTTTCCGTCCTTGTCTTACGTCACTACATCACTTGTATAGAAGAAGAAGGTATTACCTGACGGGCACGCCATGACTTCAACGTAGTGGTAGGGCGACTTCCCGCGCTTCAGCTTCTGCAACTGGTTCTGAATGTTCCGAAAACCGTTGGTGACCGGGAACTTCTTTTCCGTCCTTGTCTTACGTCACTACATCACTTGTATAGAAGAAGAAGGTATTACCTGACGGGCACGCCATGACTTCAACGTAGTGGTAGGGCGACTTCCCGCGCTTCAGCTTCTGCAACTGGTTCTGAATGTTCCGAAAACCGTTGGTGATCGGGAACTTCTTTTCTGTCCTTGTCTTACGTCACTACATCACTTGTATAGAAGAAGAAGGTATTACCTGACGGGCACGCCATGACTTCAACGTAGTGGTAGGGCGACTTCCCACGCTTCAGCTTCTGCAACTGGTTCTGAATGTTCCGGAAACCGTTGGTGATCGGAAACTTCTTTTCCGTCCTTGTCTAACGTCACTACATCACATGATAGAAGAAGGTATTACCTGACGGGCACGCCATGACTTCAACGTAGTGGTATGGCGACTTCCCACGCTTCAGCTTCTGCAACTGGTTCTGAATGTTCCGGAAACCGTTGGTGATCGGAAACTTCTTTTCCGTCCTTGTCTAACGTCACTACATCACATGATAGAAGAAGGTATTACCTGACGGGCACGCCATGACTTCAACGTAGTGGTAGGGCGGCTTCCCGCGCTTCAGCTTCTGCAACTGGTTCTGAATGTTCCAGAAACCGTTGGTGATCGGGAACTTCTTTTCTGTCCTTGTCTAACGTCACTACATCATTGTATAGAAGAAGAAGGTATTACCTGACGGGCACGCCATGACTTCAACGTAGTGGTAGGGCGACTTCCCGCGCTTGAGCTTCTGCACCAGGTTCTGAATGTTCCGGAAACCGTTGGCGATCGCGAACTTCAACACTTCCTTCCCGTCCTTTTCTAACGTAACCTCTCGGAAGTCTGGATTCCTGTGGAAATAAGTAATATTACGGCCATGACAGTTTTTGACGCCACCTATCTTGATCAGATGCAGTGTGCTACTTTCTATTATGTATTATTACACTTCAATTTTGTTCAACAGAATATCAATACTGATACGTCAAACGTTTCCTCCAACTGAAGAATGTCTGGTGTTCTAAGATACAATTTCTGCTTAGTTCAGATACCAGTCCTTTACAATCTTCTGCTAACCATGTGCCTATGTCGTTGTTATCATTATGTTCTGGAGTGCTATTTTTCATTTAGGGCTCACATTACGAATGATTTGCGCGAGTGTTTCCAAACGGGCGCATTTTTGAATTGATCGTATGCGAAGGATTTGCAACGAGTGGTCTAAACCTAAACCATATCGCATATCTCTGCCTAAACCACTCGTTAATTTTGACATTTGTAGCGTACAAATGTCAAAGAAACGTTCCATGGAGCATCAGTTCCGTTTTACGCTGCTTTTTTTTTGTTGAAATGTTTAGAAAACCATTCACAAATGTATGATATTTTCTGCGTAACACAATATTACTTATCGCTTACACGACGGTTTTAAAAATACGATGCATGCGTAGGAACGCGCGTGGTAAGTTGGAAAAAAACAAAAAACACGTTTTGTCTTTCGCTGAGTCCCTAAATGAAAACTAGCACTCCTGTAATATAAGATTGTTAAATTATATCTTCTATCATTGTAAAGCGTCAAACTTAAATACAGATAATATATCTGCTAGTTAGCTAGCGGGCTTCGCAGCATTATGGCTGAGGATGCAACTGGGAATACGCTGAGATGAGAGAGAATACGTCTGCAAGTTGTAGGCGAAAAGTAAAGTTTTTTTTTTACAATTCATCTTATATTTATTGCGGTATGTGTTCGTAGCTGGCCTATTTAATGTCTTTGGAGGTGCAATGTTACGATTACGACAGCGCCTGCCTGCAGGTCAAACTAGTACGTAGTATTACACGAGTACTACGCAATATCTATTGTCTAGCTTAACTGAATAAAAGATATAGTGACGGGTCGGTTGTGAGAAGTCACGTAATCTATACCTTCAGCTTAGACCAGACCAAGCTCGGTTATCAAGAATTAAGAATCATTTATTTCAAATTATCTATAAAAATCCTGCCAAAAACGGCACAAAAAGTGACGCCAGTCCTTTTAAACTTACTCTAAGTGAGCTAAGTATGTGTGGCGAACGAGATATACGCAGAAGTTTCGCAAGCAGCGAGCTGCAAGCGAAATTAGACCTTATGACGTACATAATAAAGTTGAGAGTTGTTTGTTCTGTTTCTTACCTCATACACGCACGGATATATGGGACTCGATCTTTCCGGGCATTTAAACACATTATTCAACTATAAAAAGAGAACTGCGTGTGCGCCACGTCAGTTCGAAATGAGCTACCAAAGCGATCACTTCGAAGCGAAGGAAGCCACATAAGTGTGACAAGTAGAAGTACCTGCGACAACCTTGGCGATATACCTGGACCTCAGCTGCTGTGCGGATTGGACCTTGGACTTCATAAAGACCATCTTCACATGTCAACCTTGGGTTCTATAGTGAATAAAAACCCTCATACGAAGTTTGGCGTTTTTCTCCAAATCTCGAACCCAAGTTCCGTAACAATATTGTCGCTAATGAGATAGAATCTTCCCGAACAATGTTTGCGAGCCAGGAGAAATTCTATAGAATCGTGCAAGCGAAATTAGGCCATATGTCTTATGACATAAAGCCTAGAGTTAGACTCGGTTACACTCACACATACGTACTTGGCGCCTACATGTTTCCCCCCGATGTAAACACATTCGTCGACTCTGGAGAATATTCGAGATTAATGTGGGCCTTTCGGTCGCGCATTTTTTTTTGTTTTATGTTATAGGGCGGCAAACGAACAAGCATATTAATAGCGAACGGTGGGTGCGCCACATCAGTTCGATACGAGCTATCAAAGCTATCACTTCGAAGCGAATCGATGCGAAGAAACCTATCTACGTGCGACAAGTGAAAGTACCTGCGAGATACCTGGACCTTAGCTGCTGTGAGAATAAGACCATGGACATCAGGAAGACCATCTTCACGCGTCAAACTTGGATTATCTAGTAAATGAAAATCCTCATACGAAGTTTGGCGCTTTTCTTAAAATCTCGAACCCCAGTTCCGTAACAATATATTTCCCCTCACCTCAAATTCCTATAAACCAGCGTCGCATTAGCCTCCCCAAACAGTTGGTCGGCCGCGTGCAGGAACACGTGGTCTGCATACCCTCCCGAGCCCGAGCCCGCGTGGCTGTGCAGCCCGGGCCCGCCCTCGCCCCACGGCCAGTCCAGCTCGCTGCTGGCTGCCTCGCCGAGCGACATCCCGCTGTTTGAAAGCATTTGCTCAAGCTCAACTAGGGCAGACAAAATAAACTTTATTATGTTTAGGTATGCAGTGTCGTATCAAGGTGTCAAGTGGTTAGCGAATGAAAGAAAAGAATGGAAGAAACTCCACCGACAAGAGCGCGCTCTTAAATTTCGATGATGATGATGTATGCATGGAGAAACAATTATGTACATAAAAATAATGTAAGGAATGTCTTAAACAGAATCATGGAGGTGTCATAACAAAATGTACAATTTACATGATGATATACCTAGTTATAGTTAAACGAATATTAAAGCATGTTCTCAGTTGCATTTTTGGTGTGTTTCTCCGGAGTCAGGGGTTCCGCTGCAAACCCCACTAAACTACAGTTAGTTTTGTTAGGTAATAAAAAAACAAATATAGACAAAACCGCTCTTAAATATAGATGATTCTACACTTACTCGCAGTTATAACACAGTCCACGTCATGGCAATTCAGTATCTCACTGTAGAAGTCTTCCCTGGAAGCCTCCAGTTTCTTGTCGTAGCACGGCATGAACGTCACGTGGTACACCTCCCCTGGAGGCACCTCTCTCTGCGTGGACAGGTGCTGCTTCACCAGGGCGCCCATGATCTGCTGCGGGGACTTCGTGCTGGAGATGTGCGGCAGGATGAAGTTGCCGTGCGTTTTTTCGGCATAGCACACCCACCCTGTTATAAAGATTTTTTTTAAGGCGGATTTATCGCATTGCACTCTCTTTCAGTCAACCTTTGAGTAGAGAGAGGAAGAGAGAAGTGAATATTTAAGAGAGGTAATGCAGTATGTCAGATTTACTGTTAATAGATACAATACTTACTTATTTATTTGAGTCAGAGTCAGTTCACACCGAGACAAGAAGATAGAACTTATTTTCCACACAAACAAAATACAAATTTCAGCTGCCACTCAGTTCGCCGCGCTTCGCAGCGCGTCCCTGATGGCTCTCACTAAAATTAGTACCTATCTTTTTTTGTAGTAAAAAAGTTTATAATTTTTTTAAAGTGCGCGCTATGTCGCTTCGCCTCACGTCTCAGTGTGAATTGACCCTTAGCTTAGAGTCTTCGATGGATATTTTCAAAAGTTTGGAAATGTTTTAACTGATTTTTTTGTTAGAATAGAACCATTCCATCTCTTCCTGTAGATGTCGTAAGAGGCGACTAAAGGAAGCAAAAACATCTCGTGCTACAATTGCATTTCCAAGGAGGGAAAAATAATATTAAAAAAAAGCTAGTAGATACAACAGAACAGTTTAGGGTTGGCACACTTTTGGCCGCACGGAAAAGCCGCGGTCACGCGCTTCAGTATGCTATCGCATCCTTTTCCGTGTTGCCGGCTGCATCGCCGATTCCGCCGCATTCTGTCGCTCTATTTCTCGCTCTAAGCAAATGACGGTTCTGAGCGACAGAAAAGGATAGCAGATGTCTCCCAACCCTTACTGAATCATACTTCGAACTGAGCCACAATATTTAAAAGTCCAAAGTTTATACCAAATAAAAAAAAAAAAATCTACACACCTGGACAAGAGCTGGCGAGCATTGGCAGATGTTTGCCATTGGGGTCGTCCTGCTGCTCCTGGTAGCGCTGCAGGAACTCCTGCTGAGCCTCCAGCAGTGACAGGTCTTCTGCTACCGTCATGTCCAGCACCAAGTCCGCGCCGAGGCTTTTAAAGTATCCTGTTAATGGAAAATAACATTTTTTTAGACTGTCAACAGTTTTATGAAGGAATGAAAAAAGGCTGCTATAGGTGATATTTTTGGATATGTCAACTGGCTGGCTGATATGGCTTAAACATACTTATATATTTTTTTATTATATTCTTGTACAAGTTCTTTTTATCTTAAAAGTCGACCGAGGGAATGGGCGAAAATGCGAGTCATGAGGCGATGCGGCTAGCAACCCATCACTGTTTTGATTGCTTTGTCCACCTTCTCACCCACTACCATCACGCTAAAAGAGACCTTCGAGTCTTGCGACCCTGGGCTCTATCTGCTTACAGCCACAAGATACAAAAAGCTCTGTCTACCCCATTAGGGATAAAGATGTGATAGTATGTAGTACAAACTTTTATTTTTATTATGAATAGCCTAAATTCTACTGACAAAGAGTATTCAGGGAGGCGGAACATTCAAAGATAATCCAAGAATAAGTAGGAAAATTTAGAATCTAAATCTGGGCTTATTTTTCTTGAGCTATTTCATGCATTTTAATAATTTGAAACCTGTAAGTTTCCTGGCAGCCTCCTCCGGTGTGAGCTTGTAGCGGGCGGCTAGTGATAGAGTAGGTTGGGGAGACAGGGATATCACAATCAGGCTCACATTCTTTGTCACTCCTTTGTTGTCTGTGTACTTCTTCTCTGAGAATACCCTGCAACAGTAAAAATAAAATAAATGCCAATTATGATGATGATCAATGCAATAAGACTCCTAATGTAGTTCCCTAGCCTACTATGCAGTGTGTAAAAAACTTTAAATGTTTTAAACTTTGATAGTCTGAAAGGAAAAAATAAACGCTTCTTCTCCTGAACAGAGCTAAATAAGTGATGGGCTAGCAACTTGATTTTTTTTAAGGATTCCATACCCAAAGAAGGTGCCAATGGGACCCTATTGCTGAGAGCTAGACACTTGAAATTATCACCGATTATGTATAACTGTGGCCGCTATAACAACAAATACCAAAAATAAGATAAAGTTAAAAATTAAAGGGGTCATCATACAAGAAACATGTTTATTTTTGCATTTAAGACATTGTATGGAGGTACGGAACCCTTCATGTACGAGTTCGACATGCACTTGAGCGATTAATTTATTATCATTTTCAATTTATGTACATGCCACCCAACCCCAACAGCTTTCTAAGACCTGAGAGTGTTGTCTCTTCCTTCTAATTCACGGCAGTCCTTTGCACAAGCTTGTAAACAAATGCACTCCTCCTCTAATTGGTGGTTTATGTACATATGTACTAACCTGAGCAGTTCTTCCTGGCTTTGTCGCGTGACCAGCACGCTCTCAGCTGACGTGATGCAGCCACTGCATGCTAAACAATCCGCCAGTGTGATCTCCACCTTTTGAAGCTTCTGCTCGCGCCCCCCAGTCACGTCGAAGTATCCATCTTCTCCTATTTTGATCTTTGCACCGGTTTTTGTTTTTGTCTTCTCAATTTTTACTGGTTTTATACATTCCTGTAAAATGTAGTAATGTTAGTTAGTTTGTCTGATATATAAAATCCTTGGGATGAGAACTTACGTCAATCTTAGTAATAAAAACAAAAAAATTATCTGTTGATCAGAACACGTAGGATTACAGTGGTATTTTAAAATATTTATATTGTAAGTAAGGTTATATGTACTAACTTGCGATGGAGTGATAAAATCATCCAGATCTGTAAGTTGCAACGCTCCACTGAATCTAGAAGCCATTATTTTATTATAGTTCAATTAAATTGCAGAGTAAATTAAAATATGATATTGTTTGTTTCTAGGTTTTACTATTTCACAACAAATCACGAAACAGCTGATTTGATTTTGACACTGACGTTCAAATATCATCAAACGTCAAAGCAAGCGGCATAGAACGTAGACCTTACATTTTAACTGTGTATTTCTTTATCCGACTGCCACCAATAGAAAGAGGATTATGTTTTTTTTTCAAAAATGTTTAGCAGTAACAATTTCTTGTTCGCTTTCAGAGATTTTTGGCTTTATAAAAATCCGTTCCTATCTGCAAAGTTAAAATAGGTAAAATTATAAGATAAGGTACCTAATATTATGACTTTTGTGATAAATAAAGCCTGCCCAGTGCCCAAACATAATGTATTAGGAATATAAATGACTGACGTGGAATGGGAGGTAAATAAGTAACTTTGCTTTGCTTGCTGATAAATAAATGCATAGAATGACCCGAATGTATAGGCTTTATTTAACTAATAAATTCAACAGAATATTATATTTTATAGAAGACATATATCTGACAAGAATTCGTATTATGTCAAGGATTATCTTTTAAATTCATAACCATAAACTATGACATTCTTCCCTCCTTCCTTAATCATGGACGTAGTCATTCAGGTAGGCAGGTGGTCTCTTAGATCGTGCTGACCTGCGTGGTTCATCAGCTATAGTTGAGCGGTGTGGTGAAGAAGAAGAAATCGGCGTAGTGTAGGCATCCAATTCTGAGCTATCTGTAGTCGGTTCAAATTGTTCTGCATTAATATCATGACTGTTATTGTTTACATCATCAGATGATACTGTATCCGGTGTAACAATCGGTACTGCATCACCTCTGGGTGCGAGGTGGCGATTTGAAACCGTTAATTCTCTGCCATTGGAAAGTCTTACGGAGCTATAATGTGGATTTGGCTCTAGAAGGTCAACTTCTTCTACCATTGGATCATATTTGCTGACTCTTACGAATTTCTTTAAAAGAACCTTTCCAGGTTGCAACCACGACGGCATGGATTGTCCCCAAGACGATCGCCGTGGATGATTAAACATTCTTTCATGAGGCGTTGTGTTAGTTGAAGTGCATAGGAGGGACCTAATACAGTGGAGTGCTTGAGTAATAACTGCCTCCCATTTATCTATTTGGAGATTTTTATCTTTTAGTGCAAGGCGAATCGTTTGCCAAAGGGTCCCATTCAGTCTCTCCACTTGTCCATTACCTTGTGGATTGTAAGGAGAAGATCGACTAGTAGATATGCCCTTAGTATGTAAAAATTCTTTAATACCAGCTGACATGAAAGACGCTCCTTGATCTGTATGAACAGTAGCTGGCATTCCAAAAATTGAAAAAATATCAGTAAGATGCTTAATTACTGTCTCTGTACTCATATCTGGGCATGCATAAGCAAACGGGAACCTCGAGTATTCGTCAATTATTGTCAAAATGTACTTGTTGTTTGTCGATGATGGTAGTGGTCCCTTAAAATCTAAGGACAATCTCTCAAAGGGCATAGTAGCTTTAATTAATAACCCAATATTTTTATTGAATCTTGGTTTTATCTCTGCACAAGTTGGACAAGACGCCACAACCTTTTTTACATCATCACTGGTAAACGGTAGGTTTTTAGATCTTATCCAATGCGTAAGTCGTGAAATACCAGGATGACAGAGAGATTTGTGTAATTCTATAAGGCGATTGTCAGTTGTGGCTCCGCATACTTGCCTGGACAATGCATCTGCTACAGTATTCAGATGTCCTGGTCGGTATTTTATATCGAATTTGAAATTTGATAATTCTAATCGCCATCTCTGGATCTTATCATTTTTTATTTTACTTGCATGTCCTCTGAGCATATATGATACAGACTTTTGGTCCGTTATTAGATAAAATGGCCGTCCAATTAGATAATGTCTCCATTTTTTAAGACTTTCTATAATGGCGTATGCCTCTTTTTCTATTATAGGGTATTTCTTTTCACTTTCATTTAGAGACTTTGAAAAAAATGCTATCGGTCGACCGTTTTGTGTCAAAGAAGCAGCGATAGAATAATCTGAGGCGTCTGTTTCTACAGTGAATGTTTCTTTAGGATCAACTGCTGCTAAAGACGATTCAGAAATAATCCTTTTTAGTTCTTCAAAAACTTTCACTTCATTAGCGTTTAGAGGATATGTCTCTACTTGTGTCAATGGGTGTAATTTCGATGAAAAATTTGGTATCCATTTAGAGTAATGAGAGAATAATCCTATTACGCGTCTTAAAGATGCAGAATCAGTGGGAATTGGTAAATCTCGAAGAGGCCGTAAGCGTTCTGGATCTGGCTTAATGATTCCATTATTGATATTATACCCAAGAATACTCAAATCTGTTATGGAAAATTCGCTTTTCTCTTTATTTATAGTAAGACGGAACTTATTAGCAATTTCCATGAATTTTTCAAGCTTTGCATCATGATCTTTCTGATCGATTCCGCAGACGGTAATGTCATCCAAATATGGATATATACCTTCAATGGATGACTTTCGAATAATAGAATCTAAGGCTCGTTGAAAACAAGCTACTCCGTTGGTCACGCCAAACGGAATACGACGAAATTGATATAAATTACCGGCGGCTTCGAAGGCAGTGAATGGTTTATTCTCAGGAATAATTGGAATTTGATGGTATGCAGATTTCAAATCAATTTTACTGAATATTTTATATTTTGATACTTTTGCTATGATTTCTTCGATATTCGGCAACGGATATGCATCAAGATAAGTAAACCTGTTCACTGTTTGTGAGTAATCAATGCACATCCTCTTCTTATGATTTGTGTTAGATGTAATTAGAACTTGAGCTCGCCAGGGCGAAGTGCTCTCTTCTATGATACCGTCTTCTAATAATTTCTTAATTTCTTCTTTGATGAATTTGTTGTCGTCACCTGCAAATCTACGTGATTTTATAGCTATCGGTTTACATTCTGGTGACATATTCGGAAACAGATTGACAGGCTCAATGTTAGCTTCTTCTATGGCGGATAATCTGAGTGGAGGATTTTGCCCATAAAATTTTATCTCTAGAATGGAGTACTGTTCGAGTACATCGTGCCCCAGTATGACATGACAACAAAGATTTTTCATGACACGAAATAGTACAGCAGGAATTACTTGATTATCCAACTTTAGTGTTGCTGAACATACCTTAGTTATTTGAGATGTATGTGATGAAGATGCCATTGACACTTCCTGTCTCCATGACCTAGTTTCTAGATCGTACTGTTTTATGACTTCTTCATCGATAAAACTCCCTGTACTTCCAGTATCAATTAAAGCTTGCAATAATATACCATTGATGGTAACGTGAGTTGTGCATTTCTTGATATCACTTGCTGCCAATACCAAACAAGAGGTAATTTCTTCACCTTCATCAGTTGTAGTGATGGCGGCGTTGACATTGCTACTTCTGCATACTTTTGCAAAATGACCTTGTTTGCTGCACTTGAGACAGATTGCCTGTGAAGCTGGACATAATCGACGGGGATGACGTGCGTTACCACAGAAATAGCATCTTTCATGTGATTGTTGTCTACAAAGTTCGTTATTCTTTCGACTTTGATTCGAAGTAGCAGCTATAGGCGATGACTGTGTGACAGCAGCAATTTGTGAATTGTTGAAGCTTTGAGATTGGATATGAGCAGATTCGAGAGCGCGGGCCTGATTGTGGGCTTCATCGAGAGTGAGTGTCATATTTTCGAGTAGTCTCTGTCGAATAGCAGGAGAAGCCAGGCCAGAGATAAAAGAATCACGAATGTATTCATTTTCATATTGAATAGCAGTAACCGCCTTAAAACTGCATTCTTTAGACAGGAGTTTCAGAGATTGAAGGTATTGATCAATTGTCTCGTTCGGTTGCTGTTTACGAGAAGCCAAGTTGTGACGAGCGAATATTTCGCTTTTTGGCTTGATAAATAAACCGTCTAATGTGGATAGAGCTGAAGAATAGGTGTCGGCTTGGGCTATGTACTCATATATATTTGGCGATACTAGGTTTATGAGCAGCTTATGTTTTACCTTGTCTTCTGTAGCATTTGCTGCATCCAAAAAATTTATAAACGTTTTCTTCCAGTGTAGCCATTTATAAACGTTTTCTTCCAGTGTAGCCACAGCGCAGCATTTTTGTTGTCAAGAGGATCCGCTTCAAATCTATCTGGCTTTAAATACTTCTCCATCTCAGTTGAGGCATTTGATTATTGAATACGTATTAATATTAGTTAAATAAATTGATAAATAAATGCATAGAATGACCCGAATGTATAGGCTTTATTTAACTAATAAATTCAACAGAATATTATATTTTATAGAAGACATATATCTGACAAGAATTCGTATTATGTCAAGGATTATCTTTTAAATTCATAACCATAAACTATGACACTTGCCCATGCCAGAATAACGTTATTTTATTACTGAGGGTTTCTTATAAAGTGGTATCACTTCATTTTCTTAAGGGCGCATAAGACACAAACCTTACTGTAATGTTTATTAATTTGTCTACCTACTTATTTAAGAATAGTCTATTTGCCTTTTAGTTCCCGTGACCATGATACTAGTTCTAGTTCTAGGTCTTGAACCTCCTCCTATAACGAAGTCGGTTAATAGCTGAGTATGTACTACGTAACGAACTGGCTGGTCGCATGCAGTTGCACATTGAGAAAAATCAATCAGCATCTTCCCGCCTCCGTCGGTTTCCAAGGCAACGAGTAAACAGTGGGGATCCGCCGCGCGAGGCGCTACGCCGCGTCGACCAACTTATTGGAGTCGAGATTCGGACGATCGAGTATTTTTCTCCGTGTAATTTTGTGAGTGATGGCTGAGGAGGGAGCAGCAGCGGCTGCAGCCCCGGGGGCTGCGGAAAAAGTTATACACACATATCCTTTGATAAGGGTAAGCCAAATATGCAGTTTCGTTGCATCGATTTGTTATTATGTCTTTGTTTACGTGAATTTTGCAAATCAATTTTAGTCATACCAATATTAGTTTACTATCTAGGTAAATATAAGTATGAGCGTATCGCATTGCAAGGGAGGATTTTAATAACATATATAGGTACCTCGCGTGCATGCCTACTGCGGCCGATTTGAAATATGGGATGTAAAGTAAGGATCATCAGACCAGGCAAGTAGGTATCTCATATCTTCAATATTTTTTCTACTTTTACGCAAAGAACGTAAGTAGGTGTAACGTATTATTGGTTTAATATTTCAATGTCAAAAATAATGTAAAATGATAACTATTTCACTGGCAATGAAATAGATGGAAACTAATACCGCGTGTCAAATTTCGGGCAATCAAGGTCCGAGAGAGGCTGTAGTAGGAAGACATGTCAGCGTCGCGCGTCACTGCACCACCATAACATCGGCGTATCGGCTTACCTTAGCTACTTCCACGCCGCTTTGTCGACATGGGAAACAATTAGCTCGCGTCTCATTGTCGCAAAAAACGAAGGTTCATTAGCCACAGCTTATTATGAGGGAATTACAGAGTTGTCGCTAAAGATTTAAGGGCGGACCACAAGGGTGTGTAGTAGGGCCTTTGAAAATGTCGAAAGTCTAATAGCTGCATGGGCTTAAGGCTCTTTGTGAAAAGATTTTATCATATTTTCACTAAGTTATTTTATTGACTGAGCGTGCGAAGGGTCTCAGTTTCGAAATTGGCCAAAAATTTGTCTGTCTGTCTGCTCTTGCCTGCAGGTCGCGTTTTTAACCGATTTTAATGAAAGTTAGCACACAATTTTCTTAGTTTGTTTAAATTTTTTAGTCGATCGCATTTTTTGACTGTGGGAGAAATAGGGGGAAAGGGGGAACTTCTATCTATAATTTAAGAACTACGTTCTTGTCAGTGGAGTAGTTTCCAATTTTCCATGTCTCCCTCTCTTGAGCCATCCTATTGACCTCCCTATACGACACGGCGTCAACTTTCTCCTTCACTTGATCTATAAATGCTCTTCTTGGTCTTCCCTTTCCCTATTCTTGCTTCTATTTTACCTTCTATTATGTTTATAATAAATTGATCGCGTCTTTCCTCTTCTAATATCGATTGTTTTCAATAAGTTCTTGGGGGAACTTGCTGTAGCGTAATTTATTTACGGATTTTAATAAAATTTAAGAGGTACACTGGACTTCATTCTACACAAGATGTTGCAATAAAAATCCAAACGTGGGAGTGGAGGGGGAAAAGGGGAAGTTTGCTGTAGCTTATATATATATATGGACGGATTTCCCTGAAATGGCTTTGCTAAGCCAGGGGAAAAGGGGAATTGTCGGTTATTGCATGGTTCTAGAGCTCGCGAAGTAGAGGTTCTCATAGAACCACAATTTTTAGTTTTGCGTGTTTAGTGATCAATACTTACTGATTCCAGTCAGATTTTTGGAAGTTGCCTGTAGAGATATTTTTTATTATAACAAAACTTGGGAGAATACTCTAGAGACAACGGCGGACATATAAAATAACAATAAATATTTTGACATCGTGAGCTCTTGTGATCGTGGCAGGCGGTCTCGCCCGGAGATAAACACTCGATTGAACAAACACTCTTTGCTGCTCCCGAACTGCCGGAACAGTAGCCGACAGCTGTACACAACGTGTGCTCGACAATCAAGAGTGAAAAACGACTCTTATTTCCTTGCAATAAAGCCAGTAAAAAGTTGGACTGCTACGTTTGATCTGCCTAGAATACAGAATGCGAACTTTCATATAATTTACCGCCCACATTGTTTATTTTAGCAGGTGGATCCTTCTTTGGGCGAGGTTTCTCTTTCAATCCAATATGGTTAAGTTTAGGTATAATATAAGTATACATTAGACATATGTAACTGACTTGGAAAATGTATTAGTCGCATGGACTTGCATGGTGTACTACCCATGTTTGTCTATTTTTTCGGAGCTTTTTTTTTATGCATAAAGGCAAGATATAAGCAGGAAGCATTGAGCAATTTTATCGTCACTGTAAAGGCAGTTTTCAGTCTTTACATATTGCAATAATTTTAAGACAGTGGCTTTGACGAAAATGTATCAAAAGAAGTTGCAGATCTTTGTATCTATTGCCACGATATTGTGTACCTACTATTGGGTTCTCACGAGTTCCCTCGAACACAGATTCTGCGAAATCATGTTGTGTAGGCAGCAGTAGCGGCGTTAGGGTAGGGCGCGGTTGGGTGATCGCCCAGGGCGCCAGATACAAAGAGTCGACAGGGGGCGTTTTTGGGCAAGGGGGGTCACAGGTAATTATAAATATATAAATAGCGGCTGGTTAATAGCGGCAACTCCTAGACTCTTATTTGTATGCATATTGTAAACGAAGGGAGGATGGGGGGGCGCCTTCCCCCCTTCGTTTACAATGGGGTGGCAAATTTTAAAAAAATCTATATCATACTTGCACTCCTCCCCCCTCGTCGGCAGAAATAAATCCTATAAGGTTGAAGCCTAACTCAGTCTGAATTGCAGTTTGGGGGGGGGGGGGGGGATGGGGAAACTCGCCCGGGCCGCTGGTAGAGCTAAAACCGGCACTGGTAGGCATCGTAACGCGGCTTAAAAGGTACTACTAACTTTATAACCAGGGCTAAATTAACCACAAGGCAAAGCCTCTATTATTTATATGGGCCCCTGCCAGGCGACTCCTGATTATTTTTGCGCCAATCCAGCTTTTCAAGGGCCCAAAACCAAGCCGTTTGTATAGTCCCCCCCCCCCCCCCTATCGGTCTACCCTGATCAAGGGCCCCCAAATATAGTTACCCGGCCCTCCAGCCATGCATTGCCTAGAGGCCGCGACATACCCGGCCCCAGCCCCTTTTATAGATCAGATTTGTTTACGTCTAGGAGTGCTACCTCTCTTCTATATTCAAGGAAGTCGAAATAAAACATACGTATTAAGTATGTCATTATGTTAGGTATATTCCTTGTTTCGTAATAAAAAAAAATCAAAGATCTCAGTCGACATGCGAACCAACGATCTCAGTCGACATGCGTACCAAAAATCTCCCATTTGAATGTCACCGCCAGCCACTGGGTTCATGGCGGGTGGCGAGCAGGGAGGGCAACAGCCGCGCGTATAGTAAAGTAGGTAAGCCATTTATTAGAAATTTGGGAGAAAAAAAATGAGAAAATAAGTCTTTTTTCTTACGGTTAGTGTTCTATTAGTGATTCTGATTCCAAGATTTCAATATAAGTAACTAAGGGGTACAAAATCGACCCGTATAAGTAGTAGGTATACCTATATGCTTTTCTGTTGATATCCCTAATATTATCAGAGCATCTTCTTTCCACAGCATTCAGACATGACCGAAGAAATGCGCACCGAGGCGATGGAGTTGTCCGTGACCGCGTGCGAAAAGTATGCTCAGAACAACGAGCTGGCCGCGCGTATGGTAAAGGAGTCCATGGACAAGAAGTTCGGGCCCGCCTTCCACGTGGTGGTGGGCGAGAGCTACGGCTTCGAGATCACGTACGAGTGCACCACCATCTGCTACATGTACTTCGGCGGCAATCAGGCGATTTGCATCTGGAAGTGCTCGTGAGCACTTGTACTTGCAAATAGCGAGAGCTGTAAGGATACGCAGTTGTGGACTGTCATAGTTTATTTTTTAACAAGTGGTAGCTGTATTAATCCGTTCATCCAGCGAGCGGCATAGTAGAAGATACCTACGAATATTTCTACCTCGTACCTTAGGTATGGAATAGTGAGTATGAGGTACCGGTACCTAATGCTCTTAAAGCATTTTGCTTTGGAGATAGACCACGAGAGCGAGCATCTAGCGGTGAACAGCGTTTTGCATTATTTTAAACTACTTTTCTGTTACAGGTAAATTTGAAATGTTTACAGTATTATAGGTTTAAACTGTAACCACTGGTGTCACCGATTGAGGCTGACACCTGGGCTTGGGACTCCTATTTGCACCCCTCCCAAAAATAACTGGACATGGGGCGACATACTTTGATTTACCCCTCCTAAAATAGTCTACATCCGGTACAGTTGGGGTGCCACCCATGCTGGCTACGCCACTAACTGTAACATAACAGTTTAAACTAATCGCGCCCGTCTTGTATATTTTCGATGTGAATGGTGTATGGTGTGCTCGCTCAAGTGATTCTTAGAATTTAGAAAATCACAAACATTTCGTTTTGCCTAAATAAAGTAGGTAGGTAGGTAGGTACTCAGCAACCGACCAGTTTTTATTTGAATTGTTCTGGTGTACGTGAGCTTATGTCGAGGAACAATAATGACCAACGCATTTTCATATGCAAAATAGTGCTTAACGTTAAAGAAAAGAGTGGAACAATGGGCTAAATAATTTACATAAATGCGGAAAAATATTTTGCTCTAGCCGCGTTTTCTTTTCGTTTTGTTAACGTTTTATATGAAGTCTACTACGCTGCTTAACCTGCAGTATTACTTTGGAGTTATAAAACGCATGAAGGAATTCGGAGAATCGTGGCCTTTGAAATTATACTTAATTACTTATTCTTTTTCTATTGTAGTAAGTAGATGAAGAAGTAGCATTAGGGGCTTAAATTATTTTTAAAAACCAATAGGTTTACTAGCATTTCTGCATTATTCCAAGTACTTATCAGATTATCGATTTCTCTACAATAGTCGGCTGCAGAATTATAAAACAATTAGTGCATAAATGTGGCTCGGACGGTTTGGTAAACTTGGTGTAGATTTCGTACACTCGTACAGTTAAGCACACAACACAACGGTAAGCGGGTCAATGCGACACCAATGAGTAAAGCCAAGAGCAAACTTGGAGCGATGTCGTAAAATAGATTTATTTGAATGTCAAGCAGAATCGCATTCACTTTGCCAAAACTTCATTCAGTAATTCAGAATTTACCAATTTTATTTAGAATAAATATAACTAACAACAACGCCTGTAAGTTATGACGAGCAATAATTTAATTTCTTCGAACTTTTGAATTAGGTTTTTTAAGAACTAAGAACAGTTATTTTATTGAAAATTTTAATATATATATACATCGTGTTAATGAAAGAACGCAAAACCTCTCAGATGGTAAGTACCTCAGCAAATGAAACTGAACTTTGTTCAACAACTTTCATAAAATCCAAAAAAAAACTGGTTATCTTACAACACGATGTATATAGATATACAGCGTCTAACAAAATATACTGAAACTATTTTAAGGGTGGATTCAGTCCATGATATTGAACAACTTTCCCCAAGAAACATATCCCGAAATATGAAAAATAATTTTGACCTCCCATACAAGTTGACCGCTCAGCTGATCCGAGTTTGTAGGGAAAGCCAAAAATTATTTTTAATTTTTCGACATATGTTCCTTGGGGAAAGTTGTTCAGTATCACTGACTGAATCCACCCTTAAAATAGTTTAGAAAATAGAAATTCTTTATTTGGAGCATAAAAATAACAAATGACATTGAACATGAAAGAAAGAACAAGTCATGCTACCAAAATGGTTACTCAGCATTATGTCGAGGCTTTTTGCGGCCAAGACGCTGATTTTCAGAGGAGAGTATATTTCGTTAGACGTTATAATATGCTGATCGATTTGTGTTAGATTATAGTATAAAAGATATACCTCCTTCTGTCATGCCTTCAGTTCCGTATATGGAGCAATGTGTGTGCAGGTGGAAAATATTACTTACTTAATCAATTTATACAAAAAAACCTATAACGATCAAATAGATGGCTAAGGCTTTCTAAGTCATATGTATCTTGAGGTAGAGTAGAAAATAACATGGTGACCGTCCATAGTTGAATCAGGGTCAAAACAAATGACGTAATCCCAAGAACAATATTAATTGCACCTGATGGCAAGCGGCTAGTTCACATAACTTGACTTTGCTGAGTTGAGGCAATTATTTTTTTGTCAAACAGCCGCGAGGCCTTGAGCTATAGCCGGCTTCCGAGACCTATTGTGCACTGACTCATAACATTACTTATAATGAGTATAGTAATTACGAAAACCTTTTTAAATATTTATATGTCAATTAAATCATGCGGGATTGCGTGTTTATTTTAGTTTTGTGTGATGAACGTACAAAAACTAGGCCATAACTATACGATATATGAGATATATGTATGTTGGAGATCGTATATGTCTTTAATAATATTACTTTTTGACTTGTTGTTTTTGGGTATTTCATTGATTTAAAAATCATGTTTTATGGTATACCTACTCACACTCAGATTATGCTATATAATATTTCGTATAACGTACAAAAGAAACGCAATAGAAGTTTTAACAAGAAAATTCCTAAAACAACAAGGCAAACTTACCAAATATGAATATATTTTAACTGCAATATATTGTGTGGATGTGAGGAAATTTTATAATTCAATAAAATCAATATTTTGTATTTACTGATGTTTACATTATGTGTACTCCTTCTAAACATAAATATTTAAGTTCTGATACGAATATGAGCGATGAATATGACCATAATATGAATATGGTCACAGCGATACGGCCAGTTGTAGAAAGGCCAAGGTTTTAAAAACAAAACAAAAAAGCAAATACGTAAGGGTCAGTTCAGATAGAGAGGAAAAATGCTCGCGGGCTCGAGCTTCCTCTAGCCGCAATTCACACCGAGAGCAAAAATGCGCTTCGAGACGGTGCGTCATCGAAAGAATGCTCGAGACCGCGCGAGGACGCGCGAGCCGTCGCGAGCCGTCGCTAGCCATCGCGAGCCGACGCGGGGAAATCTCCCCGCGTCGGCTCGCGTGAATCCACCGGGGTTGCGAATACATAGGAACAAACAAACCTTCCGCGAGCACGTCAGAACTTGCTCGCGCGGTTTTAGGCGTGCTCGAGGCCTCCCGGGCGGGCGCGACCGAGTCGCGAGCATGCGCCAGACGACGCTTGAAGTCTCTGCCGATATTCATACAATTTTATATTTTAAGCAATGGTAATACGGTTGTAATTTTAATGGAACTAGTAAATTCCGCGAGCATTTTTCCTCTCTGTCTGAACTGACCCTAAAGTACTAAATGTAAGTCTCACACTAACTTAAAGAGCGTTTCTGCGACTAGACGATAGAATACGTATAAAAATGAAACAAAAGATTTGATTTCCAAATTAATAAATTTTAATATAGGTTATTATAAATTTCAATAAATTCAAATAAAAATATGCCTGTTTCCTTTGTCTATTTTACAGATAAAGCTGTTTGGGTATGTGATGTATTGATATTACAATATGATGGTGTTGAATGCACTATAATCAGCATTTATTGCTTCGGAACTGTATAATTGTGTTGTAAATCTGGAAACAGGAGCTTATACAAAAGTGCTTCACCGATTGACTAACCTACGTCTTTTACATAACCATTGGCACATAAAGTGATCACATATGTATATAAATACTAAATACATTCCGTACGAAAGCTAATACATTTGTTTAATAACTACGATATTAAAATTCAAAACGTATTAACTATAGGTACGTTATCTGTCAACACATAGTTATTATGAAACGCTCATATAAAAATCTACACAACTAATACAATAGTTAAACATGTTATACTTATCTATATAGGTCTATCTAACAAATGTATGAATATAATTTAACATTTTAGGCACGATTTTATCAAATTCTGTGTACTGGGTACTAGTCGAGCACTGGGCAGTAGGGAACTTACACATTTTCAATCAAGCACCTCTATTTCATGGAATACTCCTTGGCCGCACACTGCTTATGTTATCTTCGATTTATATACGACTCGATAAATACAGGGTGATTTCGATCATCGTAGCTATCTTCAAGTAAGTACTCTTTAACACTTCCACTGCTGAAAACGCACCGTATATGTTTTCCTCTTTGGCAAAACACACACGTTGCATTTTTCAGCAGTGGAAGAGCGAAAAAAAAAATACATATTTGGTAACAATAAAAACTAAAGATACTATAATCTCTCGTATCAGCCGAAAAATACATACAAAAATCTCCCATTTAAATGTCAACGCCCGCTAACGGGCGGACGGCGAGCGGGGAGGGCAACGCGTATACTCGTAGTAAAATCAGTAGATTAGCTATTTATGAGAAGTTTTGGAGGCAAAAAAATTAACAAAAATAAATCTTTTGTTCTTACTTGTGTTCTATTAATGATTCTGATTCCATGATTTCAATATACCTAGAGGGTGAAAAATCAACCTGTATACATATTCACAGAATACAGTATTCCAATTTTTTCGAGCCTTATTACAGACCAGCCTCATTTGCAACTTCTTTTTACTGTGAATGTAAAAATAATATTACTTGGTGCTTAATATTATAAAAAATATATTAAACAGGTGAAATTAATTAAATTTGCTACAAACCAGTAGTGAGTGTGCGGCACATCCTAAAAATTAAATGACTGTATAAATACGTTATAAGAGTATATATTCAGAGTATACGGTAGAAGAAAATGCGGCTATTTTGATGGGCAGGATACTGGAGGAATCGGCACAGAGTTATTATAAGACGACATAAGTATGGGCAAGAACGACATACACAATACACGTTTAGCCAGTTATTTCAAGACACTGTTTTTTTGTTAAAATACAGAACAGAAATATAAACAGAAGTGTTTTTGAGGGATCAAGTTGGTACAATAGAAAACTTTCGTATATTAATTGGTTAAATGACGAGAAACCAATGTAGTTTCTCGTCATTTTATGAATATTTCTCATCCTTTTTGTGGGATTCTCGTCATCATGTGTAAGTTTTCTCACCCTACTATAAAGGTTTCTCGCCATCTTATGTAAGGTTTCTCACGCGCGGTGGGCTCGAGCTTTTCATATATACTTTATGCATTTAATTAAATAAACCGATTCTACCTAATACTTACATCCCTGCCATGAAAACCTATCAAAAGCAGATTGCTAGAATATATTTCATTACAAATAACATAATGGAAAAGAACACATAATATGGAATGACGTAGAAGATGAGAAGTTACAGATAAAATACAGATTTGTGACATTTTAGTTTTTAAATGTAGGAAGATACTTAATTATGTTAACTGTTAAGCTTTGGTTAGACCAATTTGAACGAATAATTTAGTAGCTCCGTCGAGCATGGCACTTGTTTGTGCGCGATACGGCACTACGATCGCACGTACCGCCTAACATATGTAAACTACTAACAACTAATACGTAATTAAAAATTGGAAAAGCATATCTTCCTATAAAAGAAAGACAGGTACATGTGTGAATAAGGCGCCTCATCACAAATCGCACGCGATGTCCTACAATGCGACACGTAAGTATTTAGGAATGGCAAATGTTCAAGCGGCATCCTGATTGAGGCAAAATAGCCTTTAAGATCTATTTAGGACTTTATTTTATTTTCCTATTTCATAAATGACTATATTTGATACTCTCATAGAGCATCAAATGGTCATTTGCAGTCTTAAGCTGCATTTCCCCTAGACACAATAATATGCTACGTTGCCATACATCTTGGTGGAAATCGAACACATTTATCATGCAGAGATGCACCATACACGTTTAGTTAGCCAGTTATTTTCTGATACTGTCTTTTGTTAAATTACCAAAACATACGACTAAACAGAAACGTTTCTGGGGATTAAGTTGGTACAATAGAAAGCGTTCGTGTATTAATTGGTACATTGGTTTCTCGTAATTTTATGAAGATTTCTCATCCTTTTGTAGAATTCTCGTCATATTGTGTAAGGTTTCTCACCCCTCTATATCGAACACATTTATCATTACGCAGTAGCCCATGACTGGTGGAAACGCAATCCTAGAAGACAAACTACGCTCTGCTCAATATTTTTTTTAAATCGAAGATGCCAACTATCGCTCGTAGGACAACACGCAAGCAGTCACTACTTGCGGCGAGAAAATGCTTCCAAGCTGGAAACTACATACAGTCATACATTTCCAATTTTCTTTTTAACATTTCACTAACACACTTTACTAACGTTAATCACGATCTCGGTTATTCGGAACCCACGAATTTGTATACAATAAAGCACGTTATCCACCAAGGCATAGAAGGAGAATGCTATATCGCACCTCACCAACTGATAATTACGACGCAGAAATTTAAGCAACACATTGTTAACGCCAAGATAAGCTGGATTATTGGCTACTGTAATAACTCGATCGTTCTCCGCTTTGGTGGACGACGGGCCTCCATCAAGACAATTTATACAGCAATGCGTTGAGATACATCAAAAGCGTTAAGCGTTATAAATAAAAAAAATGCTACCTATATGATATTATGATTGTATAATTAGTTAAATAACAATTTATATCAGGAATTTATATTTGAATCACTTTTATTTGCTTGGTAGCAAATAACTCGTATATTTTTTAACTGAAGCATATATAATTAATATTTTTCCTTATACAACGTGTATGGGATATATGCGTAATAAATCGAACCACAGGCTATACTGTACTAGATCACTATAGTAAAATGAAATTAAAATAAGTCAAAAAGCAAATAAAAAATTTCCATACAAAACTATGCAACCGAGGGCAATTAGTTTAGGAAAGTCGATTTTTTTTTGATTTTATATATATATTGTATATTTCATTATACTATATAGTGATCTAGTATAGCCAGTGGTTCGATGTATTACGTATATGTCCCTTACACGTTTTATATATCAATATGTTTTTGTCCTTAGCATTGCCACCTGCCCTGATAGTGACTGTCAGCAAGGTGCATAAAGTAACGACCATGGATGAACAATGTTCTTCCATGGAAACGAGGAACATATTTACAAGATTATAACCATGTGTACATTATGATTTTTTAAGCAGGAGTTAAAGACTCGAGAATATATAGTAGTTCTAGGTATTAGCGCAAATGTAATCGTGGTTTGAACCATACAGCCTCTTTTATACATACACTAATATGTTATTAATTAGTCTCACCAACCATTTGGTGTCAATTACTCTAATGTTCTAGACTCCGAACAAAACGTTAGGAAGACCATCATCCCTTGCCTCCAAACATTGAACACAACAAATCACAAAATATACGCCTTATAAAGTACGTACACTCGCGAGCAAAATAACACCGAAATACAACCATCGCAACAAACTTAATATTATAGTACAACCTAATTAATTAATATTAATAACTGTTAATTTATTATTAATGTTAAATATGCGGTTTCTTTTGCACGCAAGTGTATTTGCCGAACAATATTATACACACGTCCTTATACTTTATGTCTTATAGGTACGATGTATTTAATATAGGAAAATTAAATTAGTTAATCTAATAAGAATGTCGAATGCGAAAAGGCTAAAAAAAGAAAACGTGATATTTTTCTGAACATTCAATAAAGAGATCCTGATGAAGACTTTAAAATAATCTCAAATTCTTTATCTTACTTCCATACGTGGTTATAACTCGTAGACACTTCAAATACAATCTAAATTCACTGAAATTGGCTAAGTTGCGAACAGAAATATTGTTCTCAAGTTCATTTCACACTTGTTCTTAAATAAAGGGTCTACATTTACTCAGGATAACAGGACAGTGATTAGTGGATTTCACGAGACTATTTAATAATTTGTTAGATAAATTGTAGAATGAATTCTAAGGGTTCTTACAGACGAGCCCGCCCATTCAGGATATTTTCGTGCAAAATCTAGAATTTTAATAAACCTGAATAAATGCAACCCATATAAGTAGGTACATTTTAATACTTAGAATAGGTATACAATGCTAGACGGAAATGTATATAATAATAAGCTACAAGGGAGTAAATCACATGCTCATAACTGTCACTATGTACCTTAATCCAACCCCATTGTTGTGAAATCGCAAGAAAAATTGTTCAGGATCAGCACAAAATTAAAAGACCCCTGGGCTTGATATACCATTCCGACTAACATCGCACGAGATAGTATACGATAAAGTTGTAACTACCCGAGTGTGGGTCGTCACTACACCGTGGTGTAGTAGTAGGGGGTTCGCTAGGAGGGCGGCGGGAAGTGCGTCACGAGCAGCTTGGTGGCCTTGGCCAGGTCGTAGGCGGCGGCGCGCACGTCGTCCAGAGCCGGCGCCGGCGCCGCGCACAGCGACCACAGCTCCGAGCACGCGCCGCGCAGCGCGCCTATCACCGCTTGCAGCTCCAGGGACGGGCACGACTGTACAATGTACGTCAATATTTAACTTATATTTTTGTATTTTTGATAATGATAATTTAGTTTGTAAGTTACATAATTTTGAACGCCTGTGGGCAGGAAACTAAACTAAGGAGTGCTAAAGCCAAATATTTTTAATGTTATCTAGTAACTTCATCGTCATCAGGCCTTTTTTAGTCTCCATTTCACTGCAGGAGCACAATCCTCTGTACTACCAGAGCCATATATTAGCTAGAGCAGCCTACCATCTCCACGCTAGCAAGCCGGGTTGAAGAGGTCTCATTGATGTTTATAAGCTTAGTTTAAATCCAAGTCGCCTTTTACGACATCCACGGGAAGACTTGGGACTCCGAAGCAGCACAGCTACATAGCACATCCTTACCATCTACTGGTCAACCCGGCTACTTGCAGCATGGTGATTATGGGCAAATCCTGCCTTTACTGGAAGAGGGGCGTAGTTAAATTGGGAACTGATATAGGTTAGTTGAGAGTGGTACTATTCTACTCTGCCGGGAACCACATAGCGCTAACTCTTTTGTAGCTTAATTCCACAAATAAGAGTTTGAAGTTTCTAGCACTACGAGTGGCGTAGCTAGCACGCCGTCCGGCAAACTTAAAAATACTTCTATTTTCAACCCCCAACTTAGCGGATGACAAAAATATTTTATGTTTCCGGTTGTTGTTGTCAGATTATGTTACTATTTGATATGATTAATTCAAAAAAATCGAGTCAAGTACCGAATTGCACAAAAATACTAAAATGAATATCGAAAATAGATGTTACTAAATATGAAATAGAATGCCATTTCGAATGAATCGATTGATTCCCAAATTTATGTACATACCTGCGGGAACAAGCAGAGCAGGTCCCTCACAGCTCGTCGTATATTCTCAGCTCGGTCGAGCAGCCGCGGCTGGCGATCCCTGGCCGCGGCCCACAGCTCCTGTATGGCTCGCGTCACGTTTTCCGCTCGCCTCTGCACCGTGTGCGGCTCTGGCATTGTTTCTGACACACTCGCTAAGGCGTCAGACTCCGAACAGCTTTCTAGCGCACTTGCTGTTAGTGAACGGTCGAGCCCAGATAACGTTGTAAGCTGAAATTATCGTTTTCTGATTGAGCTAGCCCCAAAGTAAGTTTAAATTGTGTTATGGGATACTAACTCAACGATATAAACAAAATACCAAACCATAACTCATTACTCTCAGATATATTGGATTTATTAGTTATTGGACCTAGGACTTCGTTGTACCATGTTATGATAATATTTTTTTTATTAAGCTGTACTAAAATTAATAAGAATTATAAATAAATACTGCCTTCACACCGCAAATTTTCTACGGTTAAATTTAATTTGAAGCTGCGTTCCAGGCTTTCAACTTTTACAAAATGGCTTTAAAAGACTGATACATTATAATACGCATGATGACTGAAAAATATTTGTGGCCTAAAAAATATTGTATACATATTTTTTATTTTCTCTGAGAAACAATAAATAACGAAGATACAGTGCATTTAAATTTCGCATGACGTCACGCTATTGTACGATTTTTACACATCGGTGACGACAAAAGCCGCCACTCTGGAACTTCGATACTCTGTATCTTTGTGAATTTTTACTTTTTTGATAAACTAAAAAATATGGGTACATTATTTTTTGATACTCTAACTAACGGACTAATTAGAATAATACTTTTCTGACCCAGTCATCATCCCTATTAAGATCCAACGCTACGTGCACAGAGCACGCACAAACTGCACTGCGGGTGGCTCGGATTATTTGTGAAACGAGTTATTATTAAAAAATCAAAAAACCCGACTTCACGAGACAACATCAGTATGCCTAGAATGCAATTGGAACCACATTACAATCGATGTAAGAGACAGAGACAGGTATAGGCTTTGCGACCGCAACGTTGGACCGAAGGGATCTATATGTGTGGTGGAAAATGTAAATAAATTCATCATCATTATTAAAATTTAAGAGCGGCGCTCTGGTCGGTGGAGTTTTTGACATCTTGATACGACGCTGCAATCACCTTTTCCATGACTTGCTTCATATAGCTGTGCCTGGGCTTTCCTCTTCCCCTCCTTTCTTCATTTTAGCCTTCTATTACAATTCGCATAAAATTGTCGTATCAAGTGTCCCAACATATTGCCTCGCCTATTTCCAATGATCTCGAGTGTGTGTCTCTTTTAGACCTCTACATTTGTTAATATATCCATCCACACAAAAATTAATAACTAAAAATACTCATTAGTACTACTGTAAAATTAGTTAATTAATGATTAGTACCTGGTGTTTAGTAACCTGCCAGTTATTCTTTGGTCCCTCCCTAGGCTCAAACATACTGACCGGCCGCTGCGAGCTCTTCAGCGCCTGCCGCGCGTCCAGCTCGTCCGCCGCCGGCTCCTCCGTCTCGAGGCTGCGCCCCCTCTCCGGGGGCTTCGACAACGGCTCCACGACATTACTACTCATACTTTCATTGACAGACGTCTGTGACGTCATGCTCTGGTCATCATCTATACTGTTCGTCTTTAAAACACTATTTTCTTTCGTCAGTTGTTCAACTATAGACTGTAAATTCTTCAATTGATTTTTGAGCTCGGTTATGGTAGTATCTCTACTGTCTAGTTCTTTCCTAAGGCTGGCGATTTCGTGCTTCTGTGGCGGGAAAACTTGAGCTAAGTGGTTGGGAGGTTGTGTCGTCCGTAGATCGATCGGTTGTTCGATGGGTAGTGACGGGTTGTAAGTAGCCGCTACTGCTTCTCCGACCCTTGGAGCTATACTAGACATCTACGGACAAATTATTATATTTTTAATCTTGTCATTTCTATGATCGAACAAATGTGAACTTATGTGAGGCACGAGGTCGATCCTTGCTAGCCGCGACTTGTACCTCTGAGTTTGTACTCATGTACGGTAATTCCATCAGTGATCCTGATTATATATTAGTATATTTATATTCATGTTATATGTATATATATATATATCGTGGTTCCAAAGTGTTTGCAAGGGCTATGTCTACTGGGCAGAGCCGATTGACTAAGCTGAAGACGAAGGGCGGAAACGTTGTGTCGACGGGGGAGGGGTTTCTGGAAGAGATCGAGAGGTTCTATGGGCAGTTATATACATCCGTTGCAAAACCTAACATAAATACGGCAAAAGATCCAAGAGCCAAGTTAACCCGACACCATACCGAAGATATCCCGGACATCAGTCTGTACGAGATTAGGATGGCTCTCAAACAGCTTAAAAACAACAAGGCGCCGGGCGAGGACGGAATCACAGCAGAGCTTTTGAAAGCGGGCGGAACGCCGGTACTGAAAGTCCTTCAAAGGCTCTTTAATTCCGTTCTACTCGAGGGAGTGACGCCAGAGGCGTGGAACGGGGGTGTGGTGGTTCTGTTCTTCAAAAAGGGTGATAACACTGTCTTGAAGAACTATAGGCCCATCACACTTCTGAGTCATGTCTATAAGTTGTTTTCGAGAGTCATCACGAACCGTCTCGCTAACAGATTTGATGCCTTCCAACCTCCCGAACAAGCCGGGTTCCGAAAAGGCTATAGTACCATGGACCACATCCATACGCTGCGGCAGGTTATAGAGAAGACGAGGGAGTATAACCAGCCGTTATGCTTGGGGTTCGTGGACTATGAGAAAGCCTTCGATTCGATCGAAACATGGGCCGTGCTTCAGTCTCTCCAGCGGTGCCGTATTGACTATCGGTATATCGAGGTGTTGAAGTGTTTATACAACAAAGCCACTATGTCGGTCCGAGTACAGGAGCTCAGTACGAAGGCTATTCCATTGCAAAGAGGCGTGAGACAGGGAGATGTCATATCTCCAAAACTGTTCACCGCTGCTCTGGAAGATGCCTTCAAGCTTCTAGAATGGAAAGGACTGGGCATTAACATCAATGGCGAGTATATCACTCACCTTCGATTTGCCGACGATATCGTTGTCATGGCAGAATCGATGGAGGACTTAAGTACGATGCTTGAAGACCTAAATCGAGTTTCCCAACAGGTTGGCCTGAAAATGAACATTGACAAGACGAAGGTCATGTCGAATATGCACGTAACGCCTTTACCTGTTTCTGTTGGGAGCTCCACCCTCGAAGTTGTAGACCAGTATATCTACCTGGGTCAATTGATCCAGGCAGGAAGTTCCAGCTTCGAGGAAGAGGTCTTGCGACGAATCCGACTCGGCTGGGCAGCGTTCGGGAAGTTACGCAGTGTCTTCTCGTCCAAAATACCCCAGTGCCTCAAGACGAAAGTGCTCAATCAATGTGTGTTACCAGTGATGACTTATGGCTCTGAAACGTGGTCCCTTACTATGGGTCTCATAAGAAGGCTCAAGGTCGCTCAGCGGGCTATGGAGAGGGCTATGCTAGGTGTTTCTTTACGTGATCGAATCAGAAATGAGGAGATTCGTAGAAGAACTAAGGTCACAGACATAGCCCAGCGGATTAGCTCATTGAAGTGGCAGTGGGCGGGGCACATAGCGCGAAGAACCGATGGCCGATGGGGCAGAAAGGTTCTCGAATGGCGACCGCGTACCGGCAAGCGCAGCGTAGGACACCCACCTGCTAGGTGGTCAGATGACCTGAGCAAGGTTGCAGGAAAACGCTGGATGCAGGCCGCTTACGATCGGTCGTTTTGGAAATCCTTGGGGGAGGCCTATGTCCAGCAGTGGACTTCCTGTGGCTGATATGATGTATATATATCTATTGTATTTTATGCATGTTAGTATATATGTATACTTATTATATGTTTAAAAGTATATGTGCTTTTGATTATATATTTTTTATTATATATATGTCGGCGAGGTGGCGCTTCGATCGTGCGAAACGTCAACTATCAACTGTCAAATGTGGCTGTCATCTGTTTACGTCTATGGTGCATTGCGAAACGTCAAGTTATTATGACATTGACAGCTGTCATCACTTGGGATTGGTCTGTGCTTGGTATAAACGGGCATTCTAACTTGAGCCGCCATATTGAACGGACGCTAGCGCAGAACTCTCCACGTTTCGTATTGCAATCCGTTTACATCGCACTAGTGTTAGCATATTTCTTGTGACTTACTAAGTAAATTGATTAAAGGGGTAGTTTGTGATCGATCCGCGAGTTTATTTCAAAGAAACCACCCACAATACCCAAGATGGCGGACGATGATGAACCAAGTTCTCCGCCTATCCCGCTCGTCTCTCCGACATCAGAAGTGGGATCTGCTCGCCATCTCCCACTTGGGAACAACGACGACATGTGGCGCAATCTGTTGGAGCAACAAAATCGGAACTTTTTGGCGATCATCGAGGCTATGAAGGTACCGCAACCAAATCGAATTCAGTTACCCGAATTTGAACCACATAAGCATTGCGATCCGCGCGCATGGTTAAACACTGCTGATCTCTGTATGGCGGAAAAACCGTTAGAAGGCGCAGCGCTTGTTATCGCACTGAGTAAAGCACTGAAGGGCCAGTCGTCTACATGGTTTTCGCAAATTACGTTCCCGGGCATTACATGGACCGATTTTAAATCCCTGTTCAATGCGAGATATGACTGCCGTGATACTGCTGCTGCGTTTCTCATCAACTTGAACAATAATCGACCAAAGGAAGGAGAGTCGTTAACTTCCTATGCCGCTACGATGTATACGTCGCTTATGTCGCGATGGAAGGATATGTCTACCGAAGAGGTAGTGGTGTCCACCATCCTCGCACACCTCGCACAAATTGAACCACGTGTGCAACGCTTGTCTTTTACCACCGAGGTGTCATCAAGAGCGAATCTTCAACAAGAACTGTCTGCGGTATCGTTTTTAAAGAGGAAGGTGAGTGAACGTGATGGACCTGATGCTAAGCGATTCAAGCCTTCAACCACACCCAGCCTAGGAAAATGCTTCAACTGTGGAAAACCCGGACATAAAGCATCCCAATGCAAGTCGAAGCCGCTTTCTACCACGTCGAGGGATCCGCGACCTCAACTACCTCCAGCGAAGCCAGGCGTCGTCTGCTTCAACTGCCGTGGCATCGGGCACTACGCGAAGAACTGCACGAAGCCGAGCGACAAGGGAACCGGTGGTGCAGCCCAGACGTCTGCCGAGAAGAGGGTCGACGTGTGTGACGTCACCGCTCCGCGTGGTACAATGAGACACTCAGGTGAGGAGTTTTCGTTTTATTACGATTCGGGTGCTGAGTGTTCCTTGATGAAAGAGACGATTTGCAACAAGTTTAAGGGCAAACGATTGTATAACTCTGTTACCATGACGGGTATAGGTTTGGCGAGAGTTGTCAGTACTGTACAGATTTTGACTACCGTTACTATAGACGGCATGTGTGTAGAGGTTCTTTTTCACGTTTTGACTTAGGTAAAGCTAAGCTGGTTAAATTTTCCGTAGGTGACTTTGTTTTGTTACAAAATGAGGAGCGTAACCAGACGAAATTAGATCCGAAATACAAGGGACCGTTTAAGGTCATTGAGTTGTTAGATGGTGATCGTTACTTGTTAAAGGCGTTAGATTCTAGGAGGACATACAAGTATGCCCATGATAGACTGAGAAGGATGCCTGAAGGCATCAGTTGATTGTAGAAGAGTTGGTTGATCAAAGTGATGATCACGTATCTGAAGTTCCTGGTACATCGCGTGATTAAGTTAGGTAACACTCGATAGAGGTGTTATTGGAGCGCTCGATGGAGGTGCTCGCGGGGACAATGCTCGACGGAGGCATTGTTCGCCTATGTGCTCGATGGAGGCACGGTGTCACAATGCTCGATGGAGGCATTGATAGCATAACGCTCGAGGGAGGCGTTTTGCTTGTGTTGTTAAAGGCATGAAGAGAACATAATGCTCGAGGGAGGTGTTATGTGTCTTGGTATGTGCATTCTATGGCACTGCATAGAATCACGATATGTGATCAGTTGTGTACTGATGAGTGTTAAGATTTGATTAAAGTCCGAACTTCAGATATCCTTCAAGGTTGATCTACTAAGGTAGTATGTGTTCAGTGTACCTAGTTTGTGATCAATGTACATAGGTAGTATGTGATTAGTGTACACGGTATACGATCGATGTACATAGTAGGTATGAGATCAGTCCGTTCCAGAGTTTGTATTTAGAGTTGTAATAAAGGTGATGGTCATGTAACTGTGTTTTTATAGGTCAGAGATGACCGAGCGATGACAAGACTACTGGCAGTGTGTTTCTCTTTCAGACACACACGAGGACGTGTGATGCGGCAGGATGGCCGTGTCGGCGAGGTGGCGCTTCGATCGTGCGAAACGTCAACTATCAACTGTCAAATGTGGCTGTCATCTGTTTACGTCTATGGTGCATTGCGAAACGTCAAGTTATTATGACATTGACAGCTGTCATCACTTGGGATTGGTCTGTGCTTGGTATAAACGGGCATTCTAACTTGAGCCGCCATATTGAACGGACGCTAGCGCAGAACTCTCCATGTTTCGTATTGCAATCCGTTTACATCGCACTAGTGTTAGCATATTTCTTGTGACTTACTAAGTAAATTGATTAAAGGGGTAGTTTGTGATCGATCCGCGAGTTTATTTCAAAGAAACCACTCACAATACCCAAGATGGCGGACGATGATGAACCAAGTTCTCCGCCTATCCCGCTCGTCTCTCCGACATATATATAAACCTGCATTACCACTGACTCACTCACTGATTGACATAGTTGTTTGACCTGTTCCCGGGTGGGTGGGGTAATGATTGATGTATGGTCGTATAGAGGGTGCTCCAGTGAGTACCAGAAAAATCGGACATGTTGAAGATCATCAGATCTTAATGTGGACGAGGTACAGCCTGCAAAAACGGTTAGGGTTAGGGGTGTGATTTTTTTTCCAAAATGTAGGGGGTTGTAAGCAATTTGACGACTGTCATTTGTTTTTTCATTTTTTTCAAAATCCAAGATGGCCGCCATACAAGGTCAATTTCCGGGTGTGTACCGCGAGACCGTAGGTCAAGCGGAAAGCGAGGCCGCAGGCCGAGCTGCGTGGCGAGGGTGACGCCCGAGCCCCTCTTGACCTCCCCCCTTCCCCCAGAACCCCCCCTCAAGTTTCTAAGCGAAGCCAAAGGCCGAAAACTAAGCTTACCGCGAGGCCGCAGGCCGAGCTGCGTGGCGAGGGCGAAGCCCGAGCCCCTCCTGACCTCCCCCCAAGTCACTAAGCGAAGCCTGAGGCCGAAGGCCGAAGGCTGAGCTATACCGCGAGGCGGCAGGCCGAGCTGCGTGGCGAGGCCGTAGGCCGAGCCACTCCCACCAAGCGCTGAGCGTTTTTTTTTTAATTTTCCAAGATGGCCGCCAATACTCGACTGCTTCCGATTTTATCGAAACTCGGTATGTAAGGGTTTTTTGGATCGCGGAATACAAATCTGACATTTTTTTGGAATCCAAGATGGCGTCTGGATTTTAAATTTTTCAACTTTATTCGTTCATAACGTCCTACTGGAACATCGATGGGGTCTGGAATTTTGTATGCTGGGGTAAAGCATCCCGCGGTACTCAACACTGCAAACAAAATTTGATTCCAAGATGGCGGCCCGTATACGTTTTTTTTTTTTTATACTGACTTTAGCACCTTACCTATTCTCTCAACTGGAAATAAGATTCCAACCAACTTCAACAGCTGCACGAAAAACCGCGGGCTGCTTGCAGCCCGCGCAGCGCCCGAAAAGCTAGTTTATATTAAGTTTGCTTATTTTTGTGAATTTTATTACGCCAGCCGCACATATTTTCTGCTTGGTCTAATGGTTGGCCGGGAAAAAATGCCATATGGCATTAGGTCCGCTACTTGTACGTTTATTTTATTGTGCAATAAAGATTTCATAAATAAATAAATTTTCAACTGGTGGGGAAACCTTACACACTAGGACTATTAAGTTTACTAGTGTATGAAATGGAGTAGGCAATGGCTAACCACTCTTTTATCTCTGACAAAAAGAGTCATTGTGTCCGTCTCTCTGTCCGAAAAGAGTCTGGCTTTTAAATGTAGTCAAACAGACTTCTATGATATGTAGAGGAACATCTAGATGATTTTCCGCGCATAGTATCTAATATGATCTTTTTCGATGACACAGTTAGCTTGAACCTTAATACTGTTACGATAAAGACTAATTTTCAATTTCAACCTTTTTAAAATTGATTAAAAAGGATTTAATAAGGAATATGTGGCTAAAGTTACAACAAATAAAACTCCCTACTCGTTTTGTAACCTTTCGTAATAAAATAGAACAAGATATGTGCAGTTTCATTTAATATGTAGGTATATCTATTGTATTAACTGACTTAATCGAATGTGTACCCTATCTATCTATCTATATGTAAGAGCTATGCTCTTGTCGGTGGAGTATGAATTCTCTTCCATTTGTCTCTCTCATCTACCAGCTGTTTTACTTCTCTGTACGACACGACATTCACCTTCTCCTTTATCTGTTTCATGTAGCTATGCGTCGGTATTCCTGGTTCTGTGTGGATGTGTGTATGTGTATTCTGTTTGATAGAAATAAATAAATCTAGATTTTAAAAGCTATAGTTTGGCTTTTTCGCGATAATAAAAGAGTATACTCACGTCGCCGTGTGGTTCTCGGCAGAGTAGAATAGGACCACTTCAAGTCTTCCCGTGGATGTCGTAGAAGGCGACTTAAGAAACACAAGCTAAACAAAGCTTATAACATCAGTGAGACCTCTCCAACGCGTCTGGCCAGCGTGGAGTGTAGGCCAAATCCTCTGACTGCTCTGGCTAATAAATGGCTCTGATAGTACAGAGAGGGTCGTGGTCCTGCAGTGGAGACAAAAAAAAACTTGATCATGATGACACTCACGTCGAGGTCGGCTGGCGCCAGGGCGGCGTAGTCCTCGTCGGAAGCCACGGAGTCATAAAGCGGCTCGTCGTCGGAGATTTGAGAGAAGTGGCGCAGATGGCTCGCCGACAGCATCGGGTTTAGAGGCCCAGATATACCTAAAACATCGGACATACTTAAAATAACCGGGCAAGTGCGAGTCGGACTCGTACATGGTTCCGTACCTCCGTAAAATGTTTTAAAACGCTAAAGAAACACGTTTCTAGTATGACGACTTTTTTTAACCTTATCCTATTTTTAGTATTTGTTATAGCGGCCATAGTAATACATAATTGGTGAAAATTGCAAATATCTAGTTAATGCGTTATAAAGATCGAGTTAAAAATGCTGAAAAAACACGTTTCTGGAATGACATAAGCAAAAAAAAAAAACATACGCCAAATGAATTGCGATACTGGAATTGGAACTTGAAGCTATTGATGATGCAATAAATTCCTCATGCTATGCACTTCGTAGTCTTAGAGATGAGCTGACTACAGAACAGCTAAATACAGTGTACCATGCTCTGCTAAATTGCGCTTTAGCATAGACTTTTAGGGCAATAGTTATAAGTATAATGTGCAGAGAACCTTTTCAGCACAGAAAAGGGCAATACGCGCCATGGCAAGAATTCCGCCCTGGGAGTCTTGTGAACGTTATTTTAAGACTTTTAAAATTTTTACTGTGCCATGTTTATACATTCTAGTTCTCTTAATTAATTTCTACAAACAGAGACATCTCTATGAATCAGAAGAAGAAATGATCCGGAGAGAAAAAACCCGAAGAAAAGATCTTACGACATGGATACAACCTAAATTAAGAGTGACATAGCAATGTGTGCGATACCAAACAGTGCTTTTGTTCAACAAGTTGCCTATAGAATTAAAAATAATACGAAGCAGAAAATTATTTACTAAAAAACTAAAGGCTTATCTCTTGGAAAAATGTTTCTATTCGTTAGATGAATTTTAAATTGTATCTCTATGCCTGAGTATATCTAGTGTGTGTGTTGTATTTATTTTTGTATCCTATCCCATTTTTATGTAAACTATGTATTCAAACACAAATATTGTTTTGTAAACCAATTAAATTAAATAAAATTTTTGGTCCCCAGTTCCATAAGTTAGTATTTTTTCAGGGTGTACTTTCTTATACAGACAAAAGTTTAACAGATTTTCGTTATTTAGAAAAATTTTTACAAGATTATCATGTCATAGAATAATCAATATGTAGGTTACTCAGTATAAAAAATTTTTAATAATAGATTTTCGTTGCACAGAAAATCAATAATTACAATGTTTGTTATGAATAATTTGAAATCATAGAATTTTATTACAAATAACATTTACTTTTACAATGTTTCTAATATCAGAATATCAAATTAAATATTATTATTTTTAATAAGTTTAGTTAATATAATATTTATAACCTATAAGTTGGCCCTATTCTAGTAAAATGGATAAAACTTTCCCAGCACTCACAGCGTGTGTTGGTCACAGTTCTAACCTAACCTAACCTATAAGTTTGCCCTATTCTAGTAAAATGGATAAAACTTATTGGTCGCAGTTCTAACCTAACCTATAAGTTTGCCCTAGCCTATATTGTGGTAGCGATTTATAATGTATTCTAACTTATTATATGGTATTTAATTTGATTAAACAATGATTTCACTTAATACTTCCTTAAATAATAATTTTCAGTAAAATAAAATTCCATGAAAGATTATACCGAACAAACAATTTTCTTTAAAGAAATATTCTACTGTTTGATTAGTTTGTTAAATGAAAATATGAGATTCTAAAATTCATTGAACTGTGTTTCTATAAATTGTGTTTCATTCAAGTAAATAGTCTTTGAAACAATAATATTTGAAATAAAAATATAAGAATTAAATATTCTATGAAAAATTTTCTGTGAATCAAAATTCTATGAAATTTCAGTCTGTGAAACAAGGGGCACCCATTTTTTCAGCATACGAAAGTGCTGTTTCGTGCTGACAGATGTGTCCCAACCCTTAAATGCACTCCGCAATGTAGGTACCTAAGCCGTGTGGTTCCCGGCAGAGTAGAATAGGACCATTCCAAGTCTTCCAGTAGATGTCATAGAAGGCGACTTAGGAAACACAAGCTAAACAAAGCTTATAAACATCAATGAGACCTCTCTAACCCGTCTGACCTGCGTTGAGAGTGTAGGCCAAATCCTCTGACTGCTCTGACTAAAAAAGACTTGATCATGAATGAAATACCTCTGGGCTGCAGCGTGGCGATGTGCTGCCGCCTGGTGGCGTCGACCAGCACGTCCCGTAGTAGCGTGGCCATCTCGGCGGTGGACAGCCGCGCCAGCTTCTGCCGGCCCTGGTTGCGCGGCGCCGACAGCGCCGGGTTCACCGGGAGGAACACCACGCCGCTGCGCTCCAGCCCTGTCGCGCTCGTCTGCCAGACTGACAACAAATTGTATATTTTTAATAGCTAAATCAAAACAGCTGTGAAGTATGCATTTGTGGCGACCTCTACACCACTTTATAAGAACTACTCTGTCAGACGCGAATCTACTATTATTTCACGGTCTATTGAATTCGAGGGGGGTGCAAATAGGAGGTCTGTCGCCTAGAAATGCAAATAAACGTTAACACATTTGTTGACATTAAAGAAGTTAACAAACATAAAAATAAAAGTTTACACAAAAAGCATTATGCAAAAAATATTGTGTATTTTTTGTGTCCAAAAATAAAATAAAATGGAACTGGCAACTCACTTGCTTCTGTTTCCCGTCGGTCTATTTCGTCGTAGATATCCATGACCAGCTCTTCAAAAAGGTGATTGGGAAGCTAAGAAGGAAACAAACATTTTTGGAGAATTATTTATTTAGAACTAAAAATTCAAATGGAATTCAAACAGATGATACTAGTAGCTGTTCCTTTACTGCTTTTAATCTGCAATAATTAGTATTTACATTTTATTCCTATTGTATTCATATTCAATACCGATTTTATTCATATTCAAACTTTGTAAGGTCGTCCATACATCGTTTCCTTTGTCTTTCTCTATTACTCCGACTTTTCAGAGTCCACTTAATGGTTATATGTACCCATCTTTCAGGATTAGCTAGAATAGGTGGCACCCGGTGGGGTGATACAATATCTAAGTGTCACCCCAGCAGTACCGGGTGTAGACTTTTTTTAGGAGGGACAAAATCTAAATATACCACTTGATGTCTAGTTACGCCCTCTAGCTACGCCATTGTGCATGCGACAGACATGACCCGCCCAATCCCATTTTAAATTTTATTAGCCGCTTTTACTCCCACCTCAGTTATCTCGGTGATGGCGTGCAGTGATTTCTTACGCGAGCTATTTGCCTGACACCTACGAACAATAATTCTCTAGAATCGTAAGTAATCCCGAAAAATCATTCCACGCGATATGCACCGCGGCGGGCGGGGCTTAAAATATAAACAGCGCGGCGCGATAGTTCGCCGTGACACTCGAGTCGTGCGGTTACGACGCAAGAAGTTTTTTTTTATTTTTTTTATCTATTTTTTTTCCGAGGCTTCAGTTCACTTGGTGTGACTATGCCAACCTCATTGGGGATTTCGATTAGATAATTTCTAGTTTCTGTGCAACATCACAGCTCTTATGAAAAGGTATATGGCTTTTGCCATATGTGATAGTGGGTCGCTTAACATAATGTTAAGCTCACCGTTGAACAGCGATAGTCCCACCAAAAATCGATCATGTAGGGCGGTATACTGGTCACATTCCATCAAGACATGTAGTAAGTCCTCCGTCTTATCACAATAATTGCATGAGTCTGAGCGGGTCACTCTCATTAAGAGTAGAAATTTGTTCAACGGAATATGACCAGCCCTCACCCTAAATGCACACACAAGATATTGTCTCGGGAGTCCAGCATAATCAAACCAGGGAACTGAATTCGGTGAAGTTTGAATGGTCTTGTACCAGATACCTTTTGACTCTGAACATTTATCAAAACGTTTTTTCCAAACATCCATACGGTATTTTCTCATGGTAGGTTTAGTTATTAAAAAAAAAGTAACACGTAAACAAGGTTATTTATTTTAGCGTAGCGTACTGCATAAAAGGTACCATCCGCGCGCTGTATTTCACCGCACATTGCGTTGACTGCCCCACCCGACCGACGACGACGCGTGACCTGGTCGCGACCAATCGCATGCATCTTTGTCTATGTGTGCGTTCGAGTGTTTCGTTGTAATTACTGTTCGTTTGCGTAAATGGAATCAGAATCGAAGCAGTGAATGTAGGAGCATTAGGTTTCTAGAGAATTATATTTCGATGCCTGACACCTAGCATGCTGCGCTCCATTGCTTGGTGGCACACCTTCACCAATTTCATATAGCAAGGCAAAGCAATAAACCGCGTCCATGGTAAAACACAACATACCAATTGCAGCTTTCCCCGGGCAGCCTTGGCAACGTCGGTCATCTCGTGCGTGTCGTGCGCCCGCGGCGCGATGTAGTGCCGCCCCGCCGAGTGGTCGGGCTTCTCGCCCGTTAGGAAGTAGATCATGCGGTCGGTCGCCTCGTACACCAGCTCCGTCACCCGGTCGGCCAGCTCAGAGTGCCCGCCTTGCCTAGTCATCATATAACGTCTAACAAAATATACTGACACTATTCTAAAGGTGAATTCAGACCATGATACTGAACCACTTTATGAGGACATTATTTAATATGTAGAGGTAATTAATAAATAATTGACTACATAACATAAGCAAAAGAAAAAGACTATTTCTACAACATTTTCCTTCCTCATATGTAAATTGAAATAATGGGTATTAGCGCACACTAATAGCAGCTACACTACAATTATAATGTCAAAAGGTTTCTTAAATGTTGAACAACTTGAGCTATACTATGTTGGGCTATGTTAGTTGTTTCTAATTTCTGGAATAAATAATTAGTTATGCAATCCCGGAATATTTTTTATAAAAATATCCTAAGAAGCCACCTTCCGTAATTTGTTAGCCAAAAATTAGCTTAAGGTTAATACATTCAATTGCCCGATCATTACTTATTAGCCTTACTGTACATAACATAAAGTGCATAACAAAATCTATATTAGTGTTCTGGCAAAACTTTTCTAACTGTATTGAGTTATTATCATACCTGGCACAATCCGAAGGAGTGTTTCCAGCGTGATCCCTAGCAGTTGGGTCTGCTCCCCAAGAAACTAGTAGTTCGGCCTGCGCAGGCTGTCCTGCCCGACAAGCCACATGTAAACATGTTGTGCCTTTTTCCTGAAAAAGTAATAAGGCTTAAATTCGATGTTAAAGGATTCATTCAAAGATGGAATGTTATTTATTTTAAAATACAAAAATATAAAATAAATAATGATACTTAGAAATATGATGAATTGGCAAAGAAATAATAAAGCCTTTACCTGATTATAATAATTAGGGTCTGCTCCTTGTGCCAGTAGCCTCATAGCAGTATCAAGCGATGAGCTCCTCACTGCACTATGGAGTTGTCTGCCAAGCTCACTTGGAGGCTCATCTCGTCTTGCTCTCAGCACATATGCTAGCCTCAAGTGTTTTGCAAGAATAAACTCTGATTTCACTGGGCTAAAACCATAAAAATAAATGTCAACACTGAACAAAATACATAAAACTAAGATAATTGTTGAACTGCTTACTGTAAAGGGTCTTTAGGCTGTGGTTTCTTCCGTAAATGTTTGGGTGCTGAAGTGTCTAGTAAGGAATGCTCCCAAATGCTATTCACATTCTGTGCTGTGAGTGCTTGCACCATCTGAAGTTCAAACAACCATGAATTGTATACTTTGATTATTATATGCACCATTAATTAAATGATGTAAAGTTTTATGTGGACTAACCGCTAGTAAAGAAGGCGGCCATGAACCTTGGCGCAAGGATTTCACGTGGGATATGTGTCGTCCCATACTGCGATGAACACTACAGCACTCTGCACATAGCAACAGCCCGCGGTTGATGGATGCCCAGGATGGATCTGCAATAACAAAATAATGCATAGAACACTTCGTAACCCTCGACACACCAATTAACTTCACGAATAATTAGAACACCGCCCTCACTGACCTGATGCTCCACAATCAGCACATACTTCCGCGGATGAACGGTGCTTAGACCGTGATATCATCATCTTCTAGTATTATGGAAGACAGAAACAGAATGTCGCCTACAGTACAGCCAAGAAACCAGATAATATTCTACCTACTTTACTTAATTTATAAACTCATTTTGATACAAAAATAAACCATCACGGACGATGAAAGGAAATGTCACGAAATGTCAAAATATATTTTTTTTATTCTTATTGCGATAATATAGATAACACAAAATTACCGGATAAAATCACAAATAATCTATGTCTATGATCACAAAAACAAATCGTAAATAATCGTAATCGAATGTAATCGAATCGGACAACTTATGGAGCGGGGAGAGGGAGGCGGGAGGAAAGAAAAGACACGTCACTTTTCGTTTGACAGTTCATGTTTTGTGAGTTGTGTAGGTTACGAAATAAAAATGAAGATATCTTTAATTTTAGGCATAATATCATGTCTTTCAATAGCTGCTGCTGTCCAAGAAACTTTAGTCTTAGTAGATAATCTTAACATAAGAGAGACCCATTCGATGTTTTTCAAATCTTTGCAAGGTAAGTGCGTGTCGGCAAAGCGCCGGTAATCCTGTAATCACTCCTCAAAGAAATCAATAAAACAAGAAGTTTTGCTTCACAGATCGTGGATATGCTCTGACTTTCAAATTAGCAGATGATGCCAGTATCGTTTTGTCTAAATACGGCGAGTACTTGTACAAAAATCTGATCATATTCTCGCCTTCGGTGGTGGAGTTTGGTGGTCAGATAGACACGGAAACAATCACCAAGTTTATAGATGATGGAGGCAACCTGCTCATGGCCGGTAACTCTGCTGCTGGGGACATCTACAGAGAGATTGCTTCAGAGTGTGGCTTTGAGGTAAAATCATTTTTCATTATCTGTCCGTATTACATTACCTACCTTTCAAAAGAGTCTGAGTGAAAAGAAAAACAGAATATACCAGCTGCTTCTCTTCCTGTGTAGATTTTATAAACTGATCATGGGAATGGGAGAAAATTATGAGGAATCATCTCTTCCATTTACACAGTTTTAGAAACATTGCCCTATCTTTTATCACATTGTGGTATCTTAATTATTCTCAGATGGATGAAGAGTCTGCTGCAGTAATAGACCACTTTAACTATGATGCATCAGATGATGGCGAGCACACAAGGATTATCGCCTCTCCTGCTAATCTGATCAAGGCTCCCACGATCGTAGGCCCATCCAACAATAGGCCCCTGCTGTTCGAAGGCACTGGGCTGATTGTGGACAAGGACAACAGCCTAGTATTGCCCATCTTGACAGCAGACAGCACTGCTTACAGCTACAACCCTAAGAGTCAGGTAAGCTCATATTTTTATAGGTACAATACTTTTAAACAAAAAAAACTTTAGGAAACCCTGTGTACTTGTCATTGAATTATTAATGAGTTTACATAACCAGAAAGTTGTTATTTCATATACATATCATATGCTGAGGATTGTGATCCTCATCATCCTGTTACAAGGCAGCAGTGGTGACAGTATTGGCAGAAGGCAGAAGATGCGGGGTCTGAAAGGGTTTCTGTCAAATCCATACACTTGTACAGAAGGCAAATAGGGAAACCACAGTACTACATTCCTTAAAAAATGAGTTAAAAATGGAGTATCTCCACTTAACTCTTAAATTACAAGAAGATCCTTATCAGCATTGCATCTCTTCTCTCTCAGCATCAATTGCCAACTTATTATTTCCATTGCATTTAATACAATCTCTTTCAAGCAGTGTTACTTTTTTTGCTAGCCTGTGGCTGTTATGTCTCAACTCAAAACTTCCCCATACTTTTCCGTTTGACTATGTCTGTTGCTATTTCCTGCATCACTTTATTTTCAACTTTTTATAAATACAGGTGAAGGAGTACCCACATGCAGTTGGTCGCAAGACAGTGCTGATTGCCGCACTTCAAGCCAGGAACAATGCCCGCATTGTCTTCAGTGGATCACTGTATTTCTTCTCTGATGAGGCTTTCTCTGCCACCGTCAACAGGGTTCATGTAAAAGTTAGTACATAGTGGTATGATTTGTTTTTACCCAACTAAATCAAAGCCAAAAGGAAGAGTAATGATTAAAGTATATTTAGGTAGGAATGCTGTCTTTACGTCGTTATGTGATGTAAAGACAGCATTCAACGTAAGCATACACTTAGATGTAAAGAAGATATGTGGGCAACTACAAATAGTCTCACAAGGATGCCAAAGACTAAGATAAATGGGCCCATTACTCTGAAGCATCAGAGGATGCGACCAGAAACACACTAAGATAAAGAGAGATTTAGCATGAGTAGGAAGTAACCAAAAGATGTTTGTAACAGCATTTTATCATCATCTTATAAGCCACAAGAATTACACTGCTGGACATGGCTTGTAAGTACAGTCGACCTACATCCTTCAGGGTATGGTAATTACTTTGTTTATCTGAAATATGTTTAGGACTGTATCAATACCACAGTATTAGGATGATAACAGTATATCTTATGTAATAATATTCCAGGGAGATCAAGCAAAGTCAGAGCCAGCAGGCAACAAGGTGCTCGCGCAACATTTGAGCGCTTGGGTGTTCGGCGAGCGCGGCCGCCTGCGCGTGCGCAGCGTGCAGCACATGAGGCAGGACGACCAGAAGACCTCCAACACCTACACCATCACCGACACTGTTGTAAGTTATACAAAATCAAAAATTCTTCTGTCTTATACATTCAGTACAAATATATTTTTTTTTAGCTGTTTGTTTCCCATTGTTGGGCAAAAGCCTCCCCTCTTTGTTTCCATCTTTTGCAGTACAAACTTTAAAAAAAATCTTTTTTCGTAATACCGAAATCTAGTCCTATTTGCCAAGAATGCATAGAAACAATAATTGCATAATCAGTTAGATATGATAACGTTTCTCTTGCGTATGATATAGCATGTCACCGTCATATCAGCCGAATAGCTGATGCCCGAAAGCTTATGCTTAGCAGTGGGCAGAAGAATTTCTGCCCGAAAGCAGACTTTTCTGAAAGCTACATGAATGAGCTCGTAGCTCTTTTTATGGACTGTATTATTTCTTTATTTTCTTATTAGCTTAACTTATTAAAATAAATACATTTTTTGCACTCTTAGTCCTTTTTATTTACTTGACACAGACTTTTTTGAATAGACAACTTAAAAGTTCTCTTCTTAGACTACTAACAAAAAGGTTTACAAACTTATACACTACAAATTATTTTTGTATTCTACCATATAAGATTGATAAATTTGCAGGTGTATAGAATAGAGATCGATGAGCTTCAACACGGCCAGTGGCAGCCATTCCAGGCTAACGACGTCCAGCTGGAGTTTGTGCGCATCGACCCATTCGTCCGCACCACCCTGAAGCCGAAACCCAATGGAGTGTATGAAGCCGTGTTCAAGGTGCCGGACGTGTGGGGCGTCTACCAGTTCAAGGTGGATTATGACAGGATTGGGTACACAAGACTGTATCATTCTACACAGGTATTAAAAAGAAAAACTAGCTTTTATATCGAATTATGTACTTTTTTTTCCTCATGTTTTCCTTCACCTGAAGCAAATAATGAGTACAAGTCGCTTCTACTGAGGATCGAACTTGTGCCTCACAGATGCACAGCCAGTGCCTAAACAGCTTGGCTACCACCGCTTCAAAAAATTACCTTAATCGGTGTAAAAAGTAAATTTTAATTTACTTTTTAAACCAAGTCCATTATTGACTCTTTTGATTACATAATCAGCACATCATGTAGTATTATATCTGATATAAGAAGGTACATTAATGCTCGTCAGATGATCGCTTTATTTAAAAGTATTAGGTAACATATTATATCAACTTTTTTGCATATGCTGTCCAGTTAAACAACGTTTAATTGATATTTTATTTTTCAGGTGTCAGTGCGCCCGCTGCAACACACACAGTACGAGCGCTTCATTCCAAGTGCATACCCTTACTACGTGAGCGCCTTCTCCATGATGGTGGGAGTGTTTCTCTTCTCATTTGTGTTCCTCTACTACAAGGAGGACTCTCCTAAATCTAAGAGCGATTAGAGTGCTTGTCTATTATATCAATGTCACTAATTTTTACAAATAGTTTGAGTGGGATATGTTATGTAAACTTGATATTGTGAAGTGTTTGATAATACAGAATAATTACATAAATAATTCGAAGTGTTTTGTTTTTTATCCCAAACACAGACCTAACTAAAGTCTCCACTGAAAAGTCCGAATATAAAACGATGAAAGGCCGACCGCCCACATCTATAAGATGTAGTGAGTTGGTCAAGTCAACCTTCACAAAGAGAAAGTGAAGAAAAATCTGACATCTTCATTATACATACACCAAAGCCAAACAAATGCAGATTCATGCTAAGCTAATGCATATTAAATCATTATCATAGCATAATTCATCACATCCACAACAGCTCACCTCATACCTAAAATATATTTTTATTTGAACCCATTTTGCAAAAAAAAAAGATTAAAATAAGTGAAATACAATATGTGAAATTGCTACCTACATAAAATGTAGAAATATGTTTTAAGAATAAAATAGGTATCTAATAAAATGAAATTAAAAATTTAAGAACGCACCCGAATGAACTGACATGTCGTTCGGCCATTCTTGAACGCAACGGTTTTATATGGCAATGCCATGCATGTCAAACATGGCTTTTGTAGAATTTAATTATTAAAAAATATTAAAAATATACTCATTTTCAGTCACAAATTAACGTAAAGTTCATCAATTATTAGTAAAGTGCCAAAAGACATGCTCATATTCGGTTTAAGTGATTATCTGATTAAGTTTTAGTGTGATTCGTGTAGGCAGTGAATTGGTGTCCCAATAAATCATTTATCACGTTATAATTCTTTAAGTTTCGTTTGCGCTATTGTGTTAAATAGTGTCGATGCAAATACTGTGAGATCAGTTGCTGGTGATTTCTCGTGGACCGGTTCGTAGGGATGTGTTTACATCTGTAGTAGCTGAGTGAGTATGATGTCATAGTACTACTGCCATAAAAAAGTGTGTTGGCTTTGTGCCCACCCGTTTGCCTCCCAGTGGTGATTCCAACACGGTTTTGAGAAAATATCCACGCGGGAAAAGCGCAATAAACCCTATAGGTTATGCCTGACAATCCAGGTCACTGTGATGAGTGTCCTAGACTGTTTTGGAGTGAACTGTCAACAAGACCAATGCAAGCCATGGTCGCGGCTTGTTTATAGAAGCTCGGGTTTCCGAGGTATAACAGTGAGTAAGACAGTATCTAAATTTTCTATACAATGCATTAAAGTGTATCATTCTGTTATTGCAAAAGTTTGCCTGTTCAATACTGATGTCTTTCCTGTTTACTTGCTGTGAAAAACCTGTTGCTCTGTGTTCAGAAAATCAAGTTATAACTGTAAAATTTGTTCAAGAAAAGCTATGAATGTGGTTACTTGCATTTAAAATGAGTGTCTATGACAGGTATGTGATAACTTATTGGGCTTGAACCGAGATAAGGCATACACTAACAGGTTGTCACATTAATGCAGCACCACTGACAATCAACTCAAGGCTGTGCCACATGACCTTCTTAGCATTTTAATTGTTTCTGCTCGCTCTGCTATTGTCTGGTCTCTTTCTCTGTATCGTCAAGGAAATTACCTTGGAGGATGTTTAAATCAACATCTAGACTGAACTAATTGATCTTTGAAGATAAATATGTCTGATGTTATTAAAATCTAAACAAAACTGTGAGAAGATTAATTAATTATTACTTAATAGTAGATAGGTACCTAATTAAGTAAATAAAATTAATTATGTTGTGATAATAGTAGAACATTATTAGCAACTATGTTCTTCTGTGTTTATATACAACGTGGAAGGGACATACCCATAATAAAGCAAACCACGGGCTATACTAGATCACTAAAGTATAATTAAATTAAAATAACAGTAAAAAAACCAAAAAAAATGACACTCCCATACAAATCGCCCGGGCGGCTGCACGCTTTTTATTTTGTATGGAAATGCCGAATTTTTATTTGTTTTTTGGCTTTTATTTTAATTTCATTATACTATACTGATCTAATATAGACCGTGGTTCGATTTATTACGGGTATGTCCCTTCCATGTTGTATATGCACTTTAATATTTTAATTAAATTATTAAATGTTTCTATTTTAAGTTACAAATAAATTTATTAAATTACATAACAAAATAATAAATTAAAAAAAAGGTACTTAAATGTATGTCAGTGGAAGTCCTATCGAATTTGGTATCCTCTTTATTTACCCAGGATCCCATCATATTTCGGAGGACCACACAATGACAAAGACCCTTGTATTTGTCATTGTGTGGGCATAATTGCATTTAATTAATGAATTTGGCAGAGGTGGTGAATCAATTTTGTTATTTTACTTTCCCATTTTAAAAAGCAATACAAATAAGTGATTCTTTTTCTTGTATATTCTTTATCTTAGAGCTGCACTCTTGTATGTGGAGTGCTTTCTATGTCTCCCTTTTTTTCGCTAAGTTCTAAAACTCTTTATATGTATGTATTCACATTGAATTTTTCCTTTTATATCATAGAAAAATCTTCTACTAGGTTTTGCTACACATCAAGTGACATTCCTCACAAATATTATTGTTTTGTCAATTATGTGATTAATTTTTTTCTCATAATAAATGGTATTGGCAGGTTGTACTGGGATTGAAGGGAGATGGATCCATCGCGGCGACAGCGCACCCAAACCAAGGCCACTGCTGAGGAGCAGGCCCTTGACCAGATTGCCAAAGAGGTGAGCATTTTCTTTTATTGTCACAGTCTGACAAATAACTAGCTCATAAAAAAAATGAAAATAAATGGTGGCACTATTTACTTCAAAACTGAATATTGTAACTTATTTTGATGTTTTTGCCTTTACTGATAAAATAGGGCCAAGACTTAAGATCCCTATCTCATTTTATGGAAAGTGATGTAAACTGTGTCAAGGAGCAAATCTACATATTAAGAAAAAGTCATGCAAAAAGTGCCCTTTAGCTAGTTACTTACTGAATGAATAAAATAAAGATTCATTAGAATTGAAAACCTCCTCCTTTTTCGAAGTCAGTTAATAATTAGTATTAAATATAGTCTACTAATAAAACATTCTTGTTCTTCTAATTTTCATCTTTTGCCATATAGAGATTAGGCTGTTTTGCCTGGCTAACTCATTCCATAACTTATTATTTTTAGATCTGTCCCCATTGTTGTCAATAGTGACTATGACCTTCATAATTCTGTATTATCCTCAACCTAATTTGGATGTATCTGCTACAATTAGTTAGTCATTATTACCTATTGCACTTTTTGAGGTACAATTAAATAAAAATATATTTGAGATCCTTAAACGAGCCCTTTCATTTGATATATGACACAGTAAGGTTTGTAAAACTTTTTGTTTTAAATTCCTAATTTGTCCCCAGAAAATGACCCTTATTTAAAAAAAATATTTATTAACTTTGCACATATGTGTTTGGGTCATAGGATTACAACATTCTACCAAATTTCACCTGATTCGGTCCAGTAGATTCGGAGCAAATTGGCTGTGGCAGACGGACGGACAGACAGACGCACGAGTGACGAGGGTTCCGTTTTTAATTATTTTTACTGAACCCTAAAAAACTTAATTTTAGTTACTTGATCTTTAATTACAAGGATATGCCTTTTGATTGCCTTTGGTTGTCTAGAAGTTTGACTTTGGCCAAGCAAAGGCAAATCTCTAGAGATAAGATGACAATAAAAACAGATCTTAAATCTGAAAATCAATAAACAAATGGTCACAGCATACCTACATATAAACAGATATTGTTTTTATTGATAAACATCGGACGACCTCCGTGGCGTAATGGTTAACACGCTAGACCGCTAATCCGGAGGTCCTGGGTTCGATTCCCAGCCAGGGCAAGTTGGAAATGGCCTTTTTCAAATTGTTCTGGGTCTTGGGTGTTTATTTATATATGTATTTATCATAAAATATAGTATCGTTGAGTTAGTATCCCATAACACAAGTTTAAAAAAAAACTTACTTTGGGGCTAGCTTAATCAGTGTGATTTGTCCGTATATATTTATTTATTTATTTTATTTAAACATTCTCTTAGTGAAACAATCAATTATTGGTTATCTTATCTACTAAGTATTTATGTACAGTAGAGAACTACAGTGACCTATTAAAGAAATGCTCCATACTTACGTTTCTAGTATAACAGAGCACTTGCTACTTCTCCCAATGTTACTAATTTATTTAACTTATTCATTCTACAATACAAATTGCACTGCGAAATTGCGTTACGATAAATAACTTTTCTTATCTTGTGATAAGATTACATCAAGGGTAGTCCGATAATGACTTTAAAACTATATGTGTTTAAAATAATGACTTAATCGATGGGTAAAGAAACATTAAATAAATGGTCAGAAAATAATTTACTAAATAAAATACAAGTTAGGCGTATACCAATCAAAATATTAATTAAAAAAAAATATTGTTTTGATATACAGGCTTTAAAAGATCCTGAAAAGGAATAAGGCGGTATATTTCTAAGTTAAAAGATGTTAGTCACAGTCACTGGTCAATATTTACATTGGACATTTGTCCTGACTCATGCGCAGGTCAGCTCAAGAAATCGTTTCTAAAGGCACAGGGATATCAATCTTCCACGTCCTCACCTGACGGGCCATGCGCCAGCGCCGGCACGCCGCGCATTCTCCCCTTGTTTCAGGTGCCGGTCGTTTTCCGCGAAAAACACTCTGTCACGCACTATTTAGCAAATATCTCCATAATATCTGAACATGCTCCGAGTTTAACAAGCGTTTTGTACATTTTATTATTCAATTTGAAACAGGCTTTTGTCACGTTTGTATATCGTACAAGTACATAAATTGAAAAAATTAAAGAATAATTAGATAGGTATAATGTTATTATGTGATATTTGTGATACCTGACTTTCTACCTCCCGATCGTTATTTGCCACTTTACTGACTTTACTCCAACCACTGAAGATTCCTGCCGTGCCATCCTGTTTTCACTCACCTACTGCACTTTAGAGATCTATTGCACATGCGCGGTGCGGCGCTCCACTCTACCTGCGCCGGTGTCTCGATGGAAATAGACTTCCGCATGCTCACACCTTCGCGACACTTGCGGTGACCGATGATAGCTTATTCTTTCTAAGGCTGGTTTTACAGTGACGCTTAATGTCCGCGCGGTGGTAAGCGCAGCCCGTAAGTAAGCCATACAAAAAATATATGTTTACTTTGTACCAAACGATCCAAGACATTCAAAACCCGTGGCCCGCGGATAAGTAGATACTATCACGCCTGTTGCCCCAGGTTAGGCAGAGACTATGGGCCTCGACTTGCTACGATCATCCTTCGGTTATGGGTGTTTCTTACCTCTCCTTTTGAGAACTACATTAAAGTCTATAGGTTGCTCCTTGTTCTGGTGATTTTAATTCTCTTTGGTGCTTAAGGCCGTCGCCGTCAAGGGCAGTGGCGTAGCGTGCCTTGGCGGGACCCCGTAAACAAATTAGTTTGGAGAAATTTTTACCATTCATAAGGGGGCCCGCCTCTTTTCTCACAAAAGAAAAGAAAATGTTTGCATAAAATTTTTGCCTATTTTTCGGCAAACTGATTCATCAAATCATTTATAGCTGATGATGACTTTACTTATTCTAAAGTTTCTGCCTCTATGGACAATAGTGACAGGTTTGACAGGCGTTCATGTCCATATCTAATTTGTGTTTATGTCCCATCGATGTTCTTAGGTATTTTTTTTATCAGTTTTAATTTTGAAAAAAAATTTGCCTACGCACGTCGGGGCCCCCCGTGGCCCGGAGGCTCCGTATAATTGATACGGCAGATACGGCGGTAGCTACGCCCCTGGTCAAGGGGTATTCAAGAATCCAGATACATCGATCATAAAATATGGCCGACTTTTAACCACTTACAAATGTTTTTCCAAAGAAGTTTTCTTACTGACGTTAGTTGAGCTTTTTATTTTGAGCTCAGAAGTGTTAAATGTAACTGGATTTGTGAAGGTTTATTTTGATGGTGTAGTATCATACTAATGATTCAGAGGCCAATATCGCGGATCTGTCGATTAGTTGGTGAATTTCTTCATAGGGCTGGCTGTCTGGTTTGTGCGTAATTTTTGAAATGCATTCTATGCATTTCCTTTTTTAGCACGAGGGACTCTGGGGTCCTGATTAAGAAGCACTACCTAGTCAGAGAGCACAGTGGGAGAGATAGTCTACTCTGTTAAAATTAAATGCCTTATTTTTTTTCCTTTTCGGCCTGTGTTTTCGGCAATCTCAGCCTAGATCTTGATCAGACTTCACATTACACAGTTCCCTGATTCTGGCTCTGGTCAGATTGTCATTCGGCTCCCTTAACTATTCGTCAACACTTTCCGCTGTCATAATTTGTGTAAAAAAAAAAAGTATTCCTTCCTATTTTGGTGTCATCTGCTCTAAAACCTCATTGTTTCCAGAAGGCCAGTGTCACGCACGCTGCTTCCCGGCAGTAGCGGCGTTAGGGTAGGGCGCGGTTGGGCGACCGCCCAGGGCGTCAGATACAAAGAGGCGACAGGGGGCGTTTTTGGGCAAGGGGGGGTCACAGGTAATAAATAAATATATAAATAGCGGCTGGTTAATGGCGGCAACTCCTACTCTTATTTGTATGCACCCGGTGATAGGCGATATTCTACGAGGGCTGTTTGATAAGTCCCCGTTTTCTAAATATATTAATATCACTGGCCGCAAATAAGTATACTACCTTTTTAAGCCATTTTTCAGAGGCGGGAAAATTAAAAAAAAAATGGCATTCTTTTGTTTTTTTTTCTCATTTGACAACGATTCAGTGAAGGCGTGAACTTAAAATTGTTAAAATGGAGAAAGAACAGTATCGGTCTGTAATTAGATTCTTATTTTTGGAAGGAAAAACATGTGATGAAATAAAAGTAAGAATGCAAGCGGTTTACCATGAATGTGCTCCTTCTATGACAACCGTCAGATATTGGTATTACGAGTTTAAGCGGGGGAGAACAACCGTCTTTGATGAGGATTGCCCAGGCCGGCCAGTTGAGGTGACTACAGACGATATGGTTAAGAAAATTGAAAATATCGTTTTAGCCGACCGCCGAATTAAATTTCGATAAATCGTTGATGCTGTAAATGTTTCAATCGAGAGGGTACAACACATATTAGAAGAAAAAATGGGTATGAAGAAAGTATCGGCGAGGTGGGTGCCGCGTTTACTCACGGAGGAGCAAAAACGGGACTGACTACTTCGGAGCAGTGTTTGGCCTTGTTCAAACGTAACCGAAGGAGTTTCTGCGTCGTTTCGTGACCGTGGATGAAACGTCCACTACACCCCGGAAATGAAAGAGCAGTCGAAGCAGTGGATTTTACCGGGTGAACCTGCTCCAAAGAAAGCAAAAACCGTCCCATTGGCTGGAAAGGTCATGGCGACCGTTTTTTGGGATTCGCAGGGTATTATACATATTGACTATTTAGAAAAGGGAAAAGCAATAACAGGGCAGTACTATGCCAATTTATTGGATGAATTTGACGCCGTGTTGAAGGACAAACTACCCCATTTAAAAAAGAAAAAAGTACTGTTTCATCACGACAACGCCCCGGCTCATTCGTCCAGAGTTGTGACGGCTAAATTAGCACAGTAACGCTACGATTGTTTCACCCCCCGTATTCTCCAGATTTGGCCCCATGCGATTTCTTTTTGTTTCCCAACCTAAAAAAATGGCTCGGTGGCAAGCGATTTGGATCAAATGACGAAGTCATTGCCGCCACAGAGGCCTATTTTGATGACTTTCCAAAATCATACTTTTTGGATGGTTTATTGAAGCTTGAGTATAGGTGGAACAAATGTATAGAGTTAAAAGGTGACTACGTAGAAAAAATAAATGCATATATACAAAAAAAAAAGATATTTTTTTTCATAAACGGGTACTTATCAAACTGCCCTCGTAGATAGTTAACTTAAAATGAAATTATAACAACAACATAAACAATTAATTTGTCACCCCTGGCTGGTGGCACTAATCTATTTATGCGTAAGCGCATGCCACTTGCAGTGATCAAGCGCGAAACAAAACGGCACTGCCGAAATAGATGCGCCGCTTGCTCTGGCTATTTCCGTAACGAAGCTCATTTCGGTAATCATAACACCGAAACTTAAATATTATAAAAAAATAACATGAATTTTTAATTTATGGTAATAGCTCTCCAATCTATAAAATGATTTGGCGTATTTACAAGACTGGTCCCCAGGGTAACCATTTTCAATTGGGGCTCTAGAATCCTACTACGTAGCAATATATACAATTTGTTGTTTTATCGATTTATTAAAACTTTTATTTAGCCAAAAGCGTCAACCTTTAGGAAAACAAAACAGTTAAGAATGTTGGCGTCTAAATATCAGATAAAAGATACAATATTTAAATAGTCTTACTCAAAATTACCATATAATATAAATACTCAATATATTTATACATAAGTACAATACTTATATATAATATTACTAGCTTTTGCCCGCGGCTTCGCCCGCGTAGATTCGGGGTATGAAAAATAGATGTTGGCCGATTCTCAGACCTACTCAATATGCTCACAAAATTTCATGAGAATCGGTCAAGCCGTTTCGGAGGAGTACGGGAACGAACATTGTGACACGAGAATTTTATGGAGAAGTGGAGAATAGTAAGAAACGAAAAGATTGTTAAAGTTATAGTCTCAAAAAGTAAATCATGCACTTTTTTCTTGTAAATTTGTCTACTAGAGACTTGTTATGTATGTAAAAATGACAAACATTATATGAAACCGTACTGAATAAAATTCTTGGTATTTCTAATTTATTCGTTTTTTGCCAAAATCTGATTAATATTAAAAAGTAATAAAATTGCACTTCTGCCCAAAACTTTCTGCAGTCAAAACCGGCAATAAATGCTGTTACGCTAGTAATATCTTCTTTCCTCGCCTTTTCCCTATTTGGGGTCGGCTCTGTATGTCAACTCCCTCCATAATTTTCTGTCCTTCGCTATCTCTGTACTAACACCCCGTTCTCCCATATCTGATCTCACGCATTCTTCCCATGTCTTTCTCAGTCTACCTTTTCCTCTATACTCGTCTACTTTCAAGTCTACCATCTTTTTGCCAGTTGTTCGGCGTCCCTTCTTATTACGTGGACATACCAGGTCATTATATTAGAGGGAGTCTAAAATAAAAAGCCATCGCCGGCTTTTTATTTTAGACTCCCTCTAATATAATCATTCCGGATAAAGCGCTAGTACTATATAAGTCAATAGTGCTGTGTTATTTTTAAAACGCTAATTAAAGGAGATATTTACTAGCTGTCGAGTGATCATCGGCAGTCGCGAGTCGCGACAACATACCTACCTATGGAAGCGGCCATTTCCGTCTAACTGTTTATTATTGAGCATCTGAGCGATATTATACAATTTCATAGAATTATATGTGCTAGAATTATACTTGAAAGTTATAAGAAAACTTCATTGCATACTTGCTATACAGAAAGAAATTTAATAAAGAAAGTTCTGTCTCAAGAAACGTAAACAAATAAACAATCACGAGATCCGCTGATGTTTAATATGGATGGTCCAAACTTATCTTTCTTATTTCGTAATAATACTCCTACTTATTATGGTCCTTGTGGACTGTAATTACTGTAAAAAAATCGTGATCAATACGTTCTAAGAAAGAAACTGGCTATGCAGCAGCCGTGTGTATATTTACACGAACCATTTTGAGCTACTTTTGACCACTGCTACAACCTATAGTCCGGTCAATTTAGACATTTGAGGTTAGAATAATTCGCACCCAGCTGAAAGTTGGCAGGATTGTTCAAAACACCATCATAAATGAAATCTAATAAGTCCTCATCGATCCGATACCTGGAAAATAAATTACTCGGGGTCAAAGGTCACAAAATCTGTATTATTATTGGGTGTATGATGTAATCATTTCTAACTCTACTTGTCTTTGATGCATGATGCGTGCGCATTCTTGCACAGTCGTGATTACGTGCATCCGGAACTGCAGTGGGTCACATTCTTTACACAGAAAATTTAAAGATATCTGCCACTGGTGCAAACCTCGAATAAACGGTACTTCTTGGTAGAGTTCAAGACGTATGCATATCGTTATAGCTCACTAAATATAGTTGGCTGAAACTGTGTATTATTGCCGAATTGAATAAGATTTTGTCTAAGGTCAAAATACGTTTTTTATTCGTTGTATGATATAATAATAGGTTGAGGAAAAAGTCTTTTCGCATTTTATATGAAAATTCAAAACATTTTTTTATTTACATTTAACTAAAGTATGTGGGTACCATTTTGTTCGATAACTTTTTGCCATCTTATAGGTAGGGACATGATCCCATTGCTATATAAATTTTGGGGCTTCTGATCAAAAAACTGCGTCAAGTAGTTTTGGCAGTCCTCTCGTGATGTTAACCTGACACTGCCTAAAGAATTTTGAAGAGACCGAAACAGGTGGAAATCTGAAGGTGCCAGGTCAGGACTATACGGCGGATGCATTAACACCTCCCAGCCAAACTCTCTTAATTTTTGCTGAGTGGTTAAAGATGTGTGAGGTCTAGCGTTATCATGATGAAAAACCACACCCCTTCTGTTGATTAATTATGCTATAAAGCGGCCGCTTTCTCTCAACTTCTTGCTTTAATCTTATCAGTTGTTCGCAGTAGAGTTCTGAATCGATGGTCCTGCCTGGTGGTAACAGCTCATAATGAATAATGCCCTTCCAATCCCACCACACACACAGCATCACCTTGTTGCGAGTTAACCCGGGTTTCGCCACAGTCTGTGAAGCCTGACCGGCCTTTGACCATGACCTTTTTCGCACGTTCTTGTCGTACGTGATCCACTTTTCATCACCACTTATCAATTTCTTCAAAAATGGTTCGGTCTCATTACGTCGTAATAAAGAATCACAAATGAGTACACGATTCATTAGGTTTCTTTCAGAGAGCTCGTGAGGTACCCAAATATCGAGCTTGTTTGTGTACCCATTTTTTTTCAAATGCGCCGAAACTGTTTTGTGGTCAATTCCCAGTTCTTCAGCTACGTCGTAACTACTGATATGCCGATCTTGCTCTACTTTTTCAAAAATAGCATCCATTTTATCCGTAACAGGGCGACCAGAGCGACGTGCATCTTTGACATCAAAATTTCCGGATTAAAAACGCTTAAACCAAATTTGTGCTACTCTCACAGACACTGCACTAGGTCCATAAACATCGCAAATTTTTTTCGCGGCTTGCTTTGCATTTTTACCTTTTTGGTAGTAAAATTTTAAAATGTTTCTAATTTCTTCATTAGATGCACTCATCTTGACGGTAAGAAAAACAAATGAAAATCACGCATTTTCCTAATTTGAATTTGGAATTATCTTCTTTAAAATTTAAACTTTTAAATGATACCAAAACCAGCCAGGTACAAATAGTATAGCCAAAGTGGTTTTATTACAAGTTTATACATACTATATGCGAAAAGACTTTTTCCCCAACCTAATATAACTGAAGCCTGACTTTTTTTTATTTTATATTTTTAATTTTTTTATTTTATATTTTTTTTATTTATGGCTTGACACTACTGCGTATTTAGCCAGGAACAAGTTAATAAAGCGTGGGAAATTCTTTTTTCCTAACAAGTTACAATCAAAGGTTGGTGTAGGCCTTTGATTGCTTTAAGGGAGCTTCTGGCGACAAATCTATACGAGTCCACTAGTTTTCATAGCCGATTGAGTGGCGGACGACGCCCGAAGACGCCCACACAGTCCGCGAAACAAATATCACTACAGCCGTTCTATGACTGTCCACTTTAACTATTTTACATATTGTTCATGAGCATGAGCATTTATAACACCAAACAACACCAATTTCATATTATAAGGTCCACTAAAATCAATTTGCAAAATAATTTAAAGAAAACCCCAACCAAACCTTGACTTCCCGCCAAAAACTTCGAAGCCTGACTTAATTATTTTTTCAGGCATACTGATAAAATATTTTTGTCGGAATACAATCTGAAGGATCTTCTAACTTCTAAGTGGTTCTTCACAAGTACTTGATGAATGATGATAAGCCTGATTGCATTGGCTGTCAATTACTACTTCAACGCATACATCGCTCGAATATCTATTTAATTTAAATCTATTTCATTTAAAAGGTTTGTATTTGTCAGACGAGGTACAACATGTAGACGTATGATTTTAAGTTAGTCTTAGGATTTTCAAAATTTCTTTGTATTTTATATTGACACTCCACCCAATCCAAAAGTATGTACTGTACCTTTTAAAGACTGGGTTAACTAAAAGAGATCCTTCTTGGGATAAGTCCGCCTTTGTGCAAGTTATTTCTTTTTCTTCTTGTATTAAATAATGTACATAAATGTAGTTTTTGTGCAATAAAGATATCAAACAAACAAACAAACAAACGTAACGGACAATTAAAAGGAATTGTTACTTATGCGCCTTAAGGCTGTAAGCAGGTTTAATGCTTGAAACTCGGAAATCTTCATAAAAAGCATATAACCGCCAAGGCAATTCGGGAGGAATCTGGGTTGAATATTTTTACCTTAAATTAAACTGTACGTACAAAGTATGATTGGTTATATAATACGTTAGGGATGAAAACTAAATGGGTCAGATTGCACCAGCACCTCAGGTTGTTGCCCTGCCGCAATCGATCCAGTGTCCCAGTTTTGCGGCCTACCCCTCCTGGACCTACGCTCTCGATCTGGATGATGGATGACCTAGGTATGTTATTATAACACCTAGATTAAATTGGTGCCAAGCGATTTAATTGAGGTCCTTGCCATGTATACCTATCGAGGTTAATATAATTGAGACGCTGATAATCCAAATAAGTGAAAGTACGGAGAACGATTTTCTTTATAGCGGTTAAATGAAATGGCGTTGAAGTACCTATTTCATTTGTTGCTTATAATAAAATACTATAGTAGGAAAAGGTCAAGAAGAATAAGAGACCTGCGTAATGCAGATAACATCTAATGTCATTAGCATATGAGCTTAATTTAGTATGGCAACGTTTCAAGCTAAACATACTCAACCTGATTTATCTTTATTATTTGTACGAAGGCATTTAAATTTGTAGTCTCTACTTTTAATTAAATTAATTGAGGTTGAGGGCTCAATTCGGTCATTCTGTAGTTTTTTTTCGCTACCTAATTACTTTATTCCACTTTAAAAAATAGCGACGCGTTCATTTGGCGTAGAACAAAACAAGACATTGTAAAGATGATAGATTTTTTTAAATATTTGGTGTTAATTTTGTCAAAAAGCAAGTGGGAAAAAGGTGACGCCTTAATTAGGTAGCGAAATTAACTGAAGAATAACCGAATTATCTTTACTTTGTTTCAGTTTTCTGTAGAGAACATTTAGTGCGGATTTCTAAAGTGCTACCCATGTTTTATTTTAAAAAAAGATTTAGGCTAGGTTTGCCACCACCTCCAGTCTGGGCTCTGACGTCAAGCCGCATCGATCTGTCTGCCTCCCGGCGCCGGTTGCCTCCAGCTCGCCACCCTGGCTTATGCAACTTCTTGGGCTTTTGCACGATTCCTATTTGCGTGTACCTAACATACCCGACGGAATAGTTTTATGGCTTATTGGCTTTTTGCGAATGTTCCAGAATGTTCCTAACGTTCTTTCCGCAAAACGTTTTGGTAACTATAGATAGTATTAAACTGCTAAGGCCAACTGTCTTAAGGCCTAGCATATATCAACTCTTAACTTCAATTAAAAGTCACTGCGATTAAGATTATGGGTTCACACGTCATGCCCTAAAATTAAGCCAGCTTAGAAACATTTCGTAATATCGATGAGAAAATGTATGTGCCTACGCTACATCATGCCTACTAATTTGCAATTGAGAACAATGCATGTTCATAATTACTTCAATATTCATACATGAGCTTCCGTTCAATGTACATTTCGTAAACGCATAAACTGCGTGTTTATGTAATTTTTCCTTCTTTAGATACTACAGAACATTTTTAATATTTTGATTTCGTCATATCTTTGATTTGTTTATTACATTACGCTCTAAAGCGCAGCACATCTGGCCCAGATTTCGTCACTATGTCGCTTTACGTTTTCTGAAAATATGTACGTAAAAATGTGTACAGATGAAGTAGTGAAGTCCGACGCGCTAAAAATAATCAGCACTGATGCACGTTGCATTGCTCCAGAGCTGCGCTATCTAGATCTCTTTCATTTCATAGTAATTTCGCGCGACATTCTCTCAGTTATGGGATAGAGGGTTGTTTCTTTGGGCGGGCGGCTGGAGGGGCGTTGGGCGGTCGGGAGGGGGGCTCCAGCGTCAACGACCGGCACTCGTCTGTCTGCGAGCGCGAGAGAACCCCGTCCCAAGCTGCAGTCGGACCTACCTTTCAACTTTCCATACTCGCTAAGGTTAACTTTGTACGAATCATTCTCTAACTGAAACTGATCGTTTCGCGTGAGTTGTTATATTAGTTTCGTGAGTAGATGTTTCAAGTGCAGTCCGGTCCATGCAAGGTTTTCGGTCCTGTGCTGAAGAACTAATGTGATTTATTGAGTTAATACTGTGCACGTGTATGCGTGCTGTCACCCGGTCGGCACGCACGTTGACGGATAATCCCTAGCGTCCGCAAGTTTCGGCGACTCGTCGCTGCCGGCGCCGACGTGAAAGTGTGTGACACTGCATCGATCCAAAATAGACACGTTTTTTATTTACGAACAATGCACCGTTGCACTTCCTAGTGCGGTGACGATATATGAATTATGTTCGTGTAAATCCCTGAGCGAAAATGGTGCGATTCGGACTGGCGATGGTGGTGGGTGTAGCGCCTGCACTAGTGTCCTGGTGGCGCGGGCAAGCACCGCCTTTGCCACCTCCGCTGGTGGTGCCTTCACCCTGTTCGGAAAAGGCCCCGAGGTGGCCGCCACCGCGGTCTCCGTCTCTATCTGATTGCCTGGAGAGCAGTAGCGATGAAGACTCAGCCCGATCGATTGTCTGTCTGGTTAGACCTAAACTAGTAAGTTCCTATCATGTAATGATTTATTCTAGACCATATTCATTGATTACAACTTTTTTTTTATTAGCCTATTTCAGTGTCCCACTGCTTGGAAAAGGCCTCCTCCTCCCTTTCTGCTTCCAATCACTCCTGTCGAGGGCAACAGTTTGCCACTCGCCCATGTGCTTGTCCAAGTCATCATCAGATTACCATTCAGATTTTCTAAATAAATCTGAAAAAACATGCATGTATTGTTTTATTCGATAAATCACTGAAGGTATTGCATAATAACAAAAATGCAGAAAGTGCGTGATTCAATCGAATTAGCACGAGTATTATCCAAAATGAAAGTTCATTTTACATAATTGGAAATCTTGACAATATATTACATTACGGTAAGTTGCCATATCACGGACATTTAGTTTCAGTGCACTTAAATTTTATTACTACAAGCGCTTCAATGTTCCTGCGTGTGGCCCGCGTGCGTGTCCCTCGAATCTCTCAGAAGTTTCACATTCCTAAATATATCCAGCCCTTTGAAGGAGCTCTCATAACATTGTCGCTTGATTTAAAAGCAAATAATCATTATGCTAATTGACAATAGTTGTCTCAGTCCCAGCCTTTTAGAGACGTCGCCATAGATTTATGTCACGATTTGTGGTTTAACTTAAATTGCGTCGCTCTCTATTGTTGCGTTAGTATTAATTTTCTGCTATTGTGGATTGTGGCCTTTGGAAAGTGTGTCATGTGAAATTTGTCAACAATAAAGAGTGGACCGGCTGACTATTCAAGCAATTCAGAAGTAGATAATTAAGATTTCGCATGCCACTAGTTAAATTGCAGCAATAAAGAACTCCCACAGATATGCTGACACAGTAATTCTGCACACTATGCGAATCACGATAGAACAATCAGACAATTATACTCAAATCACATTCACAAAGATGGCTTGGTTTACCGTATTCTATTCTCACGTGAACATAAGAATAAATTCATTACCCTGTTTTTAATTGATAATAAGTCGATTTTCATTAGCTCCTGTTTTTAAGTGAAGAAGTACATCAATAACTATTTCTTGTTTGTCATTTTATGTGCGCTCGCCGTTGCTAAATTTATCGATGGCATTATATTGGTCGGATTGATATGTGTAATCAATAAATATCGATCGTTCAACTCTGTTACGAAAGAGCATCTCTCTGCATTGCACCGGTAGCGGCAGAGGTAGGCGCGACGCGTGCTTGCGTTTGATGTGCGCGTGCGACGCGAAATGTCACGATATTTACGTACGAGACGCGTGCGCATTGCGCATCCCGTCCGTCGATCCCGTTCGATTTCCAAACCGTTTATCGTCCGCAATTAGTTTTTGCCTGTCGCGCTGCGCACTTGCCTTATTTTTTCTCCCGTATCGTCCCAACGTTTTTGTCCGTATCAGTGGCTCGACAGTTTAATGTCGGTGGCTGTCGGTCGCGGTTGGCTCGGTGCGTTTCTCTGTAAACGCCAAGTCTTACGTTGTGCGTGGTTTTAGTAGCTAGCAGTTATTTCTGTAGATAACCTATTTATAAATAATAGTCGTGATTCCGTCAAAAAATTATTTTAATATTACAATAAATATTATAATCCAATTGTGTTACTTTCAGTAGGTCTAATTGCTAATTAAAAAATCCAACTACTCATAAATCTACTTTTGTCTAAAATATGTTTCTAAATCTTTACAATTTATAGCTATCAAAAACACCTACCACCTACAAAAACATCTTTATAAATGTCAGTGTCATATTAGATTATGTTATGATAGAAGACATAATTTAATATTGGTCCTTTACTAATGATTCTTAGTTCAGGTTGAGCAAATGTTATACTATTCCACGGGCATCTTTACTTACCTAATTGAATTGTAGTTATACCTAGTTTAATTTTCTCTCTCTATCTGGCTATGTTAAGTAATGCACAAACTGGAGGGCTGCGACTGCCGTGCTTACGTATTCCTTGTATTGTACTAGAATCTCTGCCCGTGACGTCCTTGCAGCTTTGTTCGCGATTGTGAGAGCTCTGTCGACTGCGCGTTGCTAAGCGAGCTCCTAAATCTCCTAGAAAGTTGATAAATAATGTTCTGACAAACTTTTATCCGTAAGCTTAGCATATTTGAGTTGGGTCCATTTAAATATTTGTTTTCTAAATTAATAACACTAAAATTTTGTGATAATACATTTTGGAAGTCTTATTAACCAATACTATGTATGATATTAAGATAAGTTTTATTACTTTTGGATCAAAATCTAAGCTTAGTTTCATTGTCTCGTACACAAGTCACTTACCGATGTGACTTGGCTAAAGGATTAAATAGATGCTTGCCGTGTAATGACTAATGAGATGTACTTACACCGGAAATTGTCTAACAGAGAAAAGGATTACAGTATAAACTTATTAGTAATCTGTGGTATAATCCCATACGTTAAGGAAAATATACAAATCATAAAATAAATTGTGTAGGTAATCAATGCTATTTAAATTGGTAGAATAGTCAATACTTTTACTGGCGACTAGTTTGATGAGCAGCCCTGTAATATTAAGGGTAGATCTAATCGCCGTCTAGTTATTTCTACTTTCAGTTATTATTTTCTTTGTATTTTCTCTCGTATACTGCTACTTTTGAACATTTTGGCTTTTTGGCACTAGTTACTTATATTATAATCTATAATTTTATTTGAGACATAATCACATACTCATTATTAATCGGATCAAAAACATGCCACGGGCCACCATTCTCACACTTCTATTTGGACAAGAAAGAGCCAAATAAGTCGCGTAGCCCTAGGCTCCGGTTTAGTGGTAGGCCCATGCGTAAAGATAGTCGATCTGAAATAAGGTAAAATATTTTTGAAGTGAAAACTTCTTTCGGTGCGTTGACCATTTTTTGAGATAGGAAAAAATTATTGAACTTCTGAACATTATTGTTACCAACACCACCTTGTTCAAGTCTTCACTTCTGTAGGTACACCCGGAGTGCCACTGTGTTTTTTTTTATCATAAAAAGAGTAGTAGAAAGTTCTTACCTTGTGTTCTCTGCTTGACACTTTTCCGTAGCAATTTATACATGACTTAAAGGATATACCTAGTGTAAACTAGGCACTAGATCTAACTGACTGTTCGGGACAATAATAACTGGCGAGCTTCCTGTGTTATCACTGTTGTAACGTTTAGCGGTTTCCCTCCGACTCTGATAAGTTCAATGTCGTCCACCGTCATTAAATGTTTATGCCAATGCCATTTAGCACATACCTAGTTTAAATTGTACAGGAAAACATGACAACTAAAAAATATCAACAATAGTTAAACTCATAGTATGAGGTACAACTATAAATAGATTTAGTATTATCAAATGCCTTAGTGACAAGTTGACAACAACGGTAATAATGAATCCGCATCACCTTTGACATTTTGGATCTTTAAAATGACGAATGATGTCATTGTTTTTAGATAGATCATATTCTTTTTATTATTTATGCATATAATGTAATCTTTAAAATATTAAATCGCAGTAAGTATTACATAGGTATTCAATAGATCAGTCCAATAATGTAAACACAATTTTTTATTATCAAGTTAAACATGTGTTCGCCGCTCATGCTCCATAATTCCCGCATCGAAAGTGTTTGCCAGCGGATACACTACAACTACATGGTGCTTAACTTTCTAATCCCCAATTAACTGGGCGGCAGCGGCAGTGGTGCCCCGCACCACGACAACACCTCCATCCGCTGGCGTTACAGAACAGAATTAATATCTAAAGTACTTCACCTTTCAGTTACAACTAAGTTCATATTGGTCCAGTTTATAGGGTGATTTGGTGGTGAGCTCTTTTTGGTTGTTTTGTATTAACCGACTTCAAACAAGGAGAAGGTTACCCATTTGTCGAATATTTTTATTTTCATGTGTGTTCCCTGATTACTTGTATACGCCTGGACGGATTTTTTGAAAGGGTATACTTTCCAGGTTGTCCCATTTAAATTTTATTAAAATCGGTCGTGTGGTTTGTTTTTTTTAACGAAAATAAGTAGAAAAATAATGCCATTTTCGAAGGCTGGCATGTAGACTATACGAGTTAAACAAAAATGTACATCTACATATTATTATGTTTTATATTCGGAAAATCTACGTTATGCATCAATGAAGTACATTCCATTGAATGAAGCTTTTCCACGTAAATCTTAATGTAACTATGATTCAAAGTTTAAAGCAAATCAGGGAGTTACACTTCATTGATTATTTTTAAGGATCGTTTGTGAAATGTCATCCCCATTTGATGGATATAGTATCGTCAAGAAAGTTGATCTGGATTCACGTGTGCTAACTCAGTTGTGCAGTCAGGAATAAATTAAATTAGTCATCTAATTGGACCCAGTAAATAGTTTCATTTGTAGCCACCTGATGTCCAACCTAACCAGTTGACCTGTGTGAACATTTTCGACACGCAATCCCGTTTGTTTACCACTGCGATGCTTGTCCAGCAACAGAAATTCTAGTAGAAAGAATGGCACATTCCTTATTAATTACCTGTATTTGTGGTTAATTAAGTTGTTAATCACTAATGATTACCTAAGTAATCGCAAGTTGCAGGAAATGATTTTGAGTAATATTTTTTTCTACATTACGCATTTCTGTTAATGATTTTGATTATTTTGTGAATTAACTACTGGTACCTTTTAACCGACTCTAAAACGGAGGAGGATTTTTTTATTTATTAAAATACATAAATAAATATAACCTCCTCCTTTTTTGAGTCGGTTAAAAACCATTTACATTTATTGCAGTACTTCATTACAATAAATGGAAGTGGCGGACTTAAGGCCAGGGGCCTTTTCTACCAGTCAACCAACAGGTGATGCTGAGACAGTAATCTTTTATCTTATTTTTAAGTACGTTATCAATTCGACTGTATGTTTTTATTTAATAATATTACATTAATTTATTGTCTTTCGTAGTGATTCGCGGTAACACGATCCGGTGGACTAACTTCCCCCGTTGCAAAAAGTTCTCAGACGGAAACCATTCCGGATAAATCACAAATGTCACCTGCAAACCGTAGTGATTCACAAAATGTACCCTTTTCTGGCCGGTTGCTCAAAGCAATAACTTACAGCGATTACGAATTTATATTTTGTATTTTAAAATTATTTTGTTCCTAGAAATAGCTGTTACCACGGCTTTGCCCGCGTTCCTCAATATTGATAGATATGTGTTATTTATATGTATTGTACCCATTCTGCGTTGATGAGATTGTGTCCAGTCCACTGATGCACAATTGCACATAGGCCTTTCCTAAGGATTTCCCAAATAACCTAATAGTACGTTTAAAAGATATAATATATAACATAGTTTTATATTCCATTATTGTGAACTGCGACCTATTTGATTTGTAAGACAATCGAGACTTAAATACACACAGTAAACAGATAAAACTTAACTAAATTACAAAATAAAACGAATTAATAGTGCAGTAAACAGTAAAACCGGAAAAACCAATTTAATAGTGAAAACTGCACGAAAATCGGCCCAGCAGTTTTTGAGTAATAAACGTACAGACAGACAGAGAGAGATATACGCGGTGGGGGACTTCGTTTTATACTATGAATAGATGGTTAAAACAGTTATACATATTACTTATAACAATACAAGCACATTTGTTTACTTATAGGTAGCAAAATTAATTATTTATCAGCAAGGTGTGCATGGTGCATGTTCTTGTTTTTGACGAGTCCTAAGAAATCTCCGGAAACTCCGGGATATATATTTTTCTTCCAACTACGAAGTAATGTTATCATTAATCACTAAAAAACCGATCACAAAGTGAGTGCTTATTGCATCAAATCAAAACAGTGCAATAATGGTTGTATGAAATCTCATTGTTGCACTGTTTTACTTTTTAATTTCTCATTATTGCACTGTTTTACTTTTTAATTTTTCATTATTGCACTGTTTTACTTTTTAATTTACCATAGATGCCAGGAACAGATGTTTAAGTTTTAATAAAAATGTATGCATTCATTTCATTCATTCATTCAATCAAAAAGATACTGGCTGAAAAAAAATTGGCCGACGAAAAAAAACCTTGTTAAAAAAACAAAAATCGTGCATTCTGTACCATTGTAAAAGTTTTAAAGTCAAATTATTTTACAAAAGAAAATATTTTTAAAATGGAAAATGACAGCGAAAGTGCTAAATTCGATTTGCACGACAAATTCAACTATAGAGAGCATATAAACAGCTGCAAAAGATATTATTAATAACCTTTAACTGCAAAAGTTCCGGGTAAAATAAGTAAGTTAAGTTAGTTTTGTTTATAATTTGTATTTTTTTTTCGTACGTATATTTTATACTCAAAGAATATAAGAAGTTGAAAGAAAAGTAGATTACGCACCTCGCTGAAGTGAGTAATTAATGCACTCGTGCTAATTTAATGCCCTCGCTGTCGCTCGGGCAAAAACATAGCACTCGTGCAATAATGACTCACTTTGTGCTCGGTGCAGTAATCTACTATTGATCTATATCATGTAAAGTCGAGGCTCTTGTAATAAAATGTTATATAGCAAAAAAGTTCTTATTATTACCTATTATTTATTACCTACCTCCATACTTAGTTTTCTTTAATCGTGTACTACCCATAATTTGTCCGCTTTCTCTACCTCCTGTATCTTGTTCTCCTAATCATAGTATGTAACGGTGCAATGTGGTTACAAAACGATAGCGTATGACGGTACGAGCAACCGACCGAGCTCGACAGTCGAGCGACCGCGCCGGCGCAGGCACACGTGCGGCCCTTTGCTAGACTACCTCTTCGATCGTGCATTGCGCTCTCAAAGGACATAGCCTGCGAAACCAAACCTAGCATCATTGTGAACTAAACAAATTTGTGAATGTAAAGTGAAAGAATTTTAAGTGCAACTATTGATCAACCATTCAATTGAAAACAAAGAATATTGGTCAAGCTCTGGAAAATATCGCGAGATAAGATAAGTTACAATAATAAATTTTATCGTGACTGTTACACATTGCAATGCAAAAAGAACTTGGTGCCGCGGACGAGAACTACGTCCTTTCTTTCTATTAAAGTTCCAACGATGCAACAATCAAGAACCGCAATACATCGGGAACATAGTGCCTTGGCGAACGCGTCAAATGTGGGAACGCGAAAACAAAATCGAATTGCCTGAATTCCTCGAATGAGCACAATAGCCGGTAAATAATAATGGGTAGAACATCCAAATTGGCAACGCCTGGTAATAGCGACGAAGAGAGTGGAGACGTCTTTACTGATGGTGATTTTGATGACTCTGACGAAGACACGCTAGTTGAGAGGAACGATGACGCCGCACCATCACATCTGCCAGTCAATGAAGCAGTAAACAGCGAAGGTAAAAAAGTAAACGGCTGTGAGTCGTCTTCTAATGACATTAAATTGCAAACTAATGATCTAGAAACTCAACCTAAAATGAATGGAGTCAAGAATTATGACAATGGACACAGTAGTGAAGATAATGTTACATTTGAAAATGGATTATCGGATACGCGAAAGGATTCCCATGTAGACCAAAATCCATCAATCGTGGGAATACTAGGCGGCCAGCAGAATCATGTACGTATTACCTTTTGCAGAGACCAGATGTTGTAAAATTAGACCTTATACATAGAATGCCTTTCAAGTAATGTGAAGGTTGTTAGTTTTACTGCTTATTTTCGGTATTTACTTTGAATCGCAGCTGAGTCAGAGAGTGATGTTTTGCAACCCGCTAACTGCGGTGTCTTTCCCTTTTCGGCGGCGGTCCTCTAGCACTGCGCAAACTGCATACATGAGTCGCTGATTAGCTTACCATATGTTTTGTCAAACAAATATCCAAGGGCAAGATTATCTTATCTCTATTGAATAAAAAAGTCACCATACGCAACGATGTTTAGAGGCCTTTAGTATGTGGAAGGTTGTCTCCAGTGAACATTGTTTGCTTAATTTATCGTTTGACGACTTTTAGAGACTATTTCTCATTTACAACTGTGAGTACTGTGACGTGTATAGAAACATTATTTTCAAGTTGGGCACAATAACCATGTCGTGACTGTCTAATTTGAATGTGAATCGCTGGGACATTACCATGAGTAGTTAAGTTTGTCTGAGCAGTGTGACCACCGCCTGCGTTGAGCGAAGCACGTGTTTAACTGCGGTGAAGTAACCTTGCGTTTCCCGACGTTGCATTACGATATGAGATTTCCGGAAGCACATAGACCAGTACAATTATAACTTATACGTCTGTAAAGAATCATTTTCCGATCGGTCACGTCAGGTGCGTCGGCATATTGTTTCCATGGACCGGCATGTATTATGTCAACAAAACTGAAATAAATTCCCCACATGACACAATATTTAGTACATTTGCGGCACCAGCTGCTGACACTCGTGTGACGCGAGTGCTGCGCCGGGCAGTCGGGGTGTAACCAGAAGGTGACGTGGTAGTCTTGAGATGTCATCGCCGGAGATCATTATACGCGTTGCCGGCAGGTTTCTGCTGCTCTATGTGAGTATTAACAACGGTTCTTTCAGTCTTCCACAACATCAACAATAGATTCCAATAATCAGATGCTAAGAAAAGTGTCAAAATGTTGTCATTGTCATCTCAAAAGTAGTTGAGATTTGTCCTCATTTTCATCGTTCAAGTCGCATACTAATGAGCTCATTCGTATTGGTAAACAGTTGTTAAGAGCGGGCTATGCATCTGTACAAACTTGTAAAGCAGCTCATAATTCACACATCATGTGTGAAGTACCACTTGCACGTTTTGCAGCAATTTAGCAGGCGACCATACTCGGTAGCATTTTATTAAGTTAGCTTATGTACTGGAGATGACATCACTTGTTAGCACGTATGATGTCACTAAATCCATACTAAATATAGTTTCTATACTACCCCATAATCCTAGACAAATTTATGATGTCATAAATACATAAGAAAATATTTTAAAAGTGCAAATAACATTTTTTTCAAGAAAAAGTAAAAGAAAAGCCAAATCTGACTAAACCAAATCGTATCATTGCCGTTTTGGCACTGACTGGTACGAACGTTAAGACGACACTTATCTGGCAAGGCATTGCCACATTCTGTTATGGACATTCACGAATTGTCTGCACATAAGCGTTTCCAAAAATGGTGTAATTTATTCATGTCCAAATCGTATTGTTTGCCGCGGAATACGTACAATATTCACTTGTCAATCGATCGGTCTACACTATAAGCTAATTTCTGTTTGTCCGCCGACTCGGTCGAGAGGAAAACACAAAATTAATTAGTTTTTCGAAATTGACCGACAGTATGCCTAACTTTTATGAATTTCAAACGTTTATATCGTCTGCGAAAATCTTGACATTATCTGTCCCCGATGATTGATAAAATGCTGATATTTAAATGAAATTCCTATCGTCAACGTGTTCCTAAGCTAAGTAATACCGAAGAGTAAAGTTGGCGACAGCGGAAGTATGCGATGGCGTCAGAGAAATCATAAGCGGTTTACCAATTGATGCGCACATAAATATACGATCAGCTGCATTGAACAATAGCTGACTCATCCCTAAACCATTCTTGAAGAGTACATTTCCTTAGTATTCTAATATTGCTACAGTTTATAGATCCGCAGTTGATGCCTTTTAAAGACATATAATAGAAGCATCTCTTGTAGCGTCTGATTTATCAAGCTGGTTTAGAAGCATGATATCGAACTAATTGAGTACTTATCCAACTGCTATACCGTAGAGTGAAGACATTCCATTTTGAAATGGTGTCAATCGATTGTTAGTTTGTTTATTAATGTCGTCCTGGGCCATTAATTACAAACAATAGCATTGATAGATGTATAAACTAAATAGCACCCGCGTCTTTGGATTATCGCTCTCTAACTAGAACACTTATGTTATGTTTGTCGTCGACAAAATGCCGTTTGTTCGCTCTGCGTGGATTGATTTCTACCGCATGTTTTGGATTCACTTCAGCGTTGCATGTTGGCATTCGACTGTTACTGGCTATTTGCAGTAATGTGTTGTTGAATATTAAATAGGTGAATTGTGTTTTAATTTGTGTTTTCGATTAAAAGATAATACTTACTGTTTTCACGAAATAGTGCAGATCTACTTTTCGATGACCTTGTCTACTCGTACCTGTCGATAAGATTCATTCGACATTGCGTTTGCTTGTTTGTAATAATAATAACTTTATTGTACTAGGAAAACACAATTAGATACAATAATAACATAAAATAGGATCTTTTAGTCCGTTTGTATCTAAGTATACTAATTAGGAAATAGGAATCCATTCACACTGCAACGTTTCTTTCACAAAACGGTCTTGGATTAGTTGTATCCTTAGGTTCTATCAGTTCTACAAGTTTTACGTAAAAATGCGCATCGGACACAAATATAGGTTCAAATCTTGTATTTATGAATTTGGAATCTACAAAATCTTTATGTTAATGTCCAAGTCTGTTGGATTAGTCATATGGTTGTTGTAACCTACAGGATTCGGAGGGCCCCATTTTTATCCTCGTCTGGTCCAGCGTGATGTCACCCTGGCGATAACGTCTGTAGATCAGTACTTTTTGTTTGTGGTCGATCTCTGAAACTGGAGCAACATGTGTTTGGGTTTATTTCTTGTTTGGTTTATTAATTTACAGATATCGATTATCCTAAATGTGTGTTCCCATTTGGTTCCGGGTTAGAATAGGACCACTCCATCTCTTCCTGTGGATGTCGTAAAAGGCGACTAAAGGACTAAGCACAAACATCTCGTGCTACAATTGCATTCCTAAGGAGGGTTGACGTCAGGCAGGCGGCCGGTCGTAAAACTATAGCCAAATCATTTAAACTGTTCCGGCTATTTCTTCTCCATTTTGTGAGGTTTTTGGTATCCTTGGGTGACCATTAACATGCATGTTATATTAGAGAAGATAAAACTGGAAAGCGCACTCCGGACTCCGAAGCAGCACAGCTGAGGATGCAACCGGGAACGCGCTTAGACGAAGAAGAAAATCGATTATCCTAAATCTAATCATTCATGTATGATTGGGTTTTTATGCTCTTGTGCATAAAGTAATTTCTTTTTTTAAGACTAAGGCAATTACGCCTTACAGTGGCATACACAATACAACTTCATTTAAGTGATATATTTTTATGAGATTTAGGTGTTTAATTACGACATATGTATTACTATCTAAATATATAAACTTACGATTAATACGGGCGTGCCTTAACGTAAACCAAATGTAACGCAAAATATTTATAATAACTTGGCATTACGGCTCAGACTGACCGTAGTCTAACGTCACATAGTTTAAAATTAAAATAGAAAAAAAAAACTTGTAGGTATATTCTTAATTCTTGTTTTATTTCCTTGCAATCGAAGTGCAAAGCAAAGTGTAAAACTCAAGTATAACACCTATTATACAATAAAAATGTCTCGTTTTATGCTCTTGTTGTACAATCTACTATTGTTTGGGATTATTGTTTTATTTTTGGACTTGTTGTCGTTATCGCACGTCTGTGTTTGTATGCCATCTTGATTTGCAGCAAGATGTCTATCGGATGACTCACCGCGAAACAATAAAATATGTTATCATATCATTTACTTACTTACCTTTCGTTATCAACACACAATATATTCTGATGACACAAAAAAATACTTTATTTTTGTAAGGTTTATGTATTTATTGCACGCCTCATAAGCGAAGCGCATGAGGTAGTGCTCTACTCTCGCCTTACAAAAATCAAGTGATTTTTTTAACTAAATGTGTCTCTATTTATTTTCTATCGCACTTGTACAATAATATTTACAAATAAATGTCAAGGAAAAACACTAGTTTCAACACTTATGACATTTTTAGAAGACATTTTGCCTTTTAAATAAATAAAAACAATGTTTAATAAAATCATTTTGTGGACGTCCGTGTGTCGGTATGTATGGAAACTGGCGTGGTCACGATAACTCCCGAAAAACTTATCTGATCAAGTCCATTTTTTTTATACGCTTCAGTATTATCCAAAACTAAGTCCTTTCGAAGATCACGGTCTAATTCAATTTAGTTTAATCGTAATTATTATTATAAAAATACAGGTGACATATTAAAAATAATTTTGGATGTGAGGTTTGTTGAAAGAGTTAATACCTATGTATGATGAGTACGAATGTGTAACTGGCAAGTAAGAAAAGAAGTGGAGTTTTTGGCGGGAAGTCAAGGTGTTTAGTTGGGGTTTTCTTTAAATTATTTTGCAAATTGATTTTAGTGGACCTTATAATTTGAAATTGGTGTTGTTTGGTGTTATATGCTCATGCTCATGAACAATATGTGAAATAGTTAAAGTGGACAGTCATAGTACGGCTGTAGTGATTTGTTTCGCGGACTGTGTGGGCGTCTTCGGGCGTCGTCCGCCACTCAATCGGCTATGAAAACCAGTGGACTCGTATAGATTTGTCGCTAGAAGCTCCCTTAAAGCAATCAAAGGCCTACACCAACCTTTGATTGTAACTTGTTAGGAAAAAAGAATTTCCCACGTTTTATTAACTTGTTCCTGGCTAAATACACAGTAGCGTCAAGCCATAAATTAAAAAAAAAAGAAACGAAGTAAAAAGAAATTTAAATAAAGAATGTTATGATTTTGTTTGTTTTATTAAATATGAAAGACGAATAAATGTAAAAGAAGCGATAAGTTAGTTAATATTATATTTAATTTGCATTAACTAATTGAGAATGAAAAGAACAATCAGTGGTAACACTTTTCTTGACATTCGTGACGTAGTCTTGTGTCTTTTTCTTGTTTTTGCTTAGTTTTTTTAAGATTTCTCAAAATTTACCGGTCCGAATCGGTTTAAATTCACAGGAAATCTGAGTTGTATAGAACTCTTTGGAAAGCTACTTGTTTGGTTCCGATCGGTTTAGTTGTTCAAGAGTTATTTATAAGCGGGTCACATACACACCCACACACACATACGGATAGGGTGCATGACACTTGCTCGTGAGTGGTCAGGGAAGATTCCTGAGACCTTTAAACGTCGAGGTCTGATGAAAACTCGACTTCAAAAACGGGGTGAAAAAATAACGTCCCGAATTTTGAAAATTTTCAATTTTCTCAGCGGGAAGTTAAAAATAATCTCCAGTCGTGCGTTAAAGCCGACACATACTTTTCTTCGTTTTAAGTTAGCAATAAAACAATCAAAATCAATTTAATTGTGAAAAATGCGATTATGAGGCGTGCACTTTTGGATTTTCCAAACTATTTATACTTTATTGTACACACATATAGGTATGTACATGTTTAAAGTACAACAGGCGGACATAATGCTAAAAGCATTCTCCAACAGTCAAACCTTTGGGTCGATTGGAGAGTTTTATGTGGGTGTAAATAAAACGTATAGGTAATGAATTTATATGTATAAAGAAATCTTAAATTAAACTAAATTTAAAAGATAATAATCACAACACATACTATAAACATACTATTATTATTATTACATATACACAATTACTTACATACATATATATTTCTTCATAAAATATATACCTACATTAAAATTTGTATATATTTTATGAAAAAATAAATATACAAATACATAACCACAAATAAATATTATGCAATCAAGTCTGTCCTATGTTTAATTGGAAGTGGACTCTTCATACGAGTACATTATTTATGTAATCGGATATTTTTTTCGTATTTATTGTAATGTGGAGATTGAAGAATAACTTCTTGACAGTATATAACTTTTCAAACACACTTCGCTCAAAAAAAAACTAAAGTGGGATTGGGCGGGTCACTTTTTCCGAATCCATCCTGATAGATGGGCGACTACTAGGGAAACCACCGTACTACATTCTCTAAAAAAGAAGTAAAAAAATTGAGAAAGTTAAATGAAGATGGGCCTTTGGTTCAAAGTGGACTTCCAAAGATGGTCGAAGAAAAAAGAGGTTGGCTCCGGAAGTGTTGGTGTGGCGACTGAAGACGACGACGACTATTTGGGAGGAAATGGTTGAAAGTGTCACACAATCGAGATGTTTGGAATGAAAGGGGTGGAGACCATTGCCCAGCTGCAAACAGTATAGGTTAATGGAAAATATAAATAAATGACTTTTCGGTAGAATGATGGCCCAGCGACATATATATATTTTTTGCCAGCGGTGCTTGTACTTAGATACATTATCAAGTGACATTTCCTGTAGCCCGCATGGGGTTATTACTTGACACCCTTATTTTGCAAACAACGAAGTGAGTTCACGTGCCGGTAGGAATAGGAACATTAGGAACGTTTGCTATATTAGCAATTTTGCATTTGTACAATTATATATTTTATACGTAATTCTTTCGATGATTTTTACCATTAATTCAGTCATAGGTTAAAGTCTCTACATGTGTACTTTCATAAACTCGCACAAACGGTTACTTTATCAGTCGGATTGCCGTTCCGTGGCGAAAGGATTAGCTAATCTGCGTTACCGACTAGACTATTCTGGCAGATTGCCCAGGCTGCGCCGGACGTACAGGGGGCTTGGCACGGACCGGACAGTACGTCACTCGGGGAGGCTCCTTTCAACTTTATTTTAAACTAGCAGTCCACCCCGGCTTTGCCCGTGGTACACACATAGCCCATGTCACTTGGGGATAGTGTAGCCTTCCGAAGGTGAAATAATTTTTTAAATCGGTCCAGTAGTTTCAGAGCCTTTTCAATGCAAACAAACAAACAAAAACAATCAAATCTTTCCTCTTTATAATATTCGTATAGATATACATATTTTCATTGTTATGTATACATACTAAGGCTTGCAAAATTCTGTGCAAGGTCCATGTGCAACAGTGGACTCTCCGCGTCAGAAATGATAATGCTGATTTCTAGAAAAATCGGTTGCTATACCCGAATCACGTATTCACCTTTAACTCTGTAAGCCCAGCCCACCATCTTGCTTAGTTTTGCTATTGAGCTTCTGTAACTATTGGGCCCTATCAACGCCGTAACTTACTTTAACGTACGACTTTACCAGTACTCTGTGGAGAAGGACTGACTTATCTTTCCTTGCTAGTGTACACTGCTGGATTAAAAGATATGAATTTCTATAGGTATTTTTTGTGGGCCATTTAAATATGTATGTCCCAAAGGCAAAGGCTTTTCCTCTTTTCTTCTACAATTCTCTATCACATTACAATCCTTTTTAAACGGTCGCTTACCGCCCGTTTCGTCCTCGGTCTATTCCCTCTTTTTTATGTCCACCTGTAGGAACCCAGTCTATGGCCATATCCATCTTTCTGGATACATCCGGTCAACTGACCCGCCCAATCCCATTTTAATTTAGCTGCTTTCTTGCCGACATCCGTGATTTTAGTCATGGAGCGCAATGTGGTGTTTCTAACTTATATATCAGTCAGTTTGACACCTAAAATACTGCGCCTGAATTTTGTGTAAATAGAAAATCTTCCGCCGGGAGTCTAGACTGGGGCACAGTATAACTTTAGATAGTTATACTGTGACTGGGGGTCCGCGACTGAGCGATTACTCTGGAATGGCTCACGCGAGGCAGAGCAACGGTATTTTATAGCCCCTGCATTATCCTTGTTAACGAAAGCCGCCGGCAACGCAACGTTACCAGATTTATTTCAAACTTTGTTATCAATTTCTAGTTGACAGTTTTTTTTGTTGTGCGCCAGTAAACCGGCATTTTGATATCAATATCAATTCTGCGCAAAGTTAATCAATGCATAGAAGTTAATCAATGCATAAAATTGTTGAACTCTTCTAAAAGAATGCATGATGCCGGAATGACCACCATTAAATGATTAAATGAACTGTTGCGGCTGACAATGTCTAGTCTCCTACAATGTCGTGACGTTCAGTCTCACAATGTCATGTGTCCTAAAACGTCCAATGACAAAAGGTCCATAAATTTAGAAAACAGTAAGGAATAACCATATATGCTATCAGTGCTGCTGTACAATAATGCCTCTCTCATTTTAGCGTGGTCCCGGTGGCATCCTCAGTGACGTGGCCTCGGAGCCTGGGGTCGGCTCCGGCTTTTTCTTCTCCGCTCCGTATGGTCTAGCATCACAATCAAGAGCTTTGTTTTTTTTAGCAAAACAACCTTACGTACTTACCTACCTCTCGTGATCTTACCATGAACTTGGGATCTTTACATCATTTCAATAATGAAGTATGGAAGAATCATTGGCACGACAAGAAAAAATTAAGAAGTATTAGAAAGAGGCAGACTCTTCACCTTTCGTCAATTAATCATAATAATTTGTCTTCATCTGATTACAGGCCGAACAACGCCTGGCGGCGCGTCGAGCGGCGCGGGCGGAGGCACGCGAGATCCGCATGCGCGAGCTGGAGCGGCAGCAGCGGGAACAAGAAGACCATGCCGACAAGGCGTACGACATGTATGCAGGTACGTTCAATTATATTATTTAAGTTATAATATCTAGGAACGTTGTATAGGTATTGAGGGCGTGTGGTTCCGGGTTAGAATAGGACCACTCCATCTCTTTCTGTGGATGTCGTAAGAGGCGACTAAAGGACTTAGCAAAAACATCTCGTGCTAAAATTGCATTCCCAAGGAGGGTTAATGGCGAGCGGCGGCCGGTTGTAAAACCTTTCGCACAAATACATTCCCAAAGAGGGTTGACGGCAGGCAGGCGGCCGGTTCTAAAACTATAGCCAAATCATTGAAAGTGTTCCGGCTATTTCTTCTCCATTTTACAAGGTCTTTGGCATCATTGGGTGACCATTGACATGCATATTATATTTGGAGAAGAAAAAGCGGGAAAGCGCACCCCGACCTCCAAAGCAGCACAGCTGAGGATGCAACCGGCCAACTGGCGAGTATCTCAGGCCGGACCGCTATTACCTTGACATTATCCATGGTGGGTTTTCCAGGGCAATCGCAAATACGGGCAGATCATTCAACATTCCTGTAAATCATTTGAAACTTAAAATCGGTTTAGCCGTTTAAAAGTTATTGGGGGTTAATGCTTAAAAGTCTAGGCTTTCTCTAGCAAATAATAGATGGCGTTACGGATATCAAGTCGTATCGGTAGTTCCGCTACTCCGTTCTTGACAGTTGGGGTTGTTTTTATTTGCCTAGCAAATAAACTTGTCACTGAGTGGTGTAGAGCATTTTTCCGAAAAGTTCCATCGCCGAGGCGACGTATGTACAGCAACTCTGAGAACTCGATGTACCATCTTCTGATGTGGTAAAGACCTAGGTCTTTACCACATCACTTTCGGTTATCGATGTTGGCGTCATAAGGCTAGCCTTATGACGCCAACATCGATAACCGAACCCTTAGACATAGAACAACCCGACGGGCTGCCACGGCCACGTTACATTGTGACATACTTGAGGAGGACCACAGTCCTCAACAACACTCAACCTTGTCTGGAAGACTATGGAGCCCGGATCAAAGATCGTTAGTGTTAATTAAAAAATGTGTGTTGCAGAGACGGTGGGACGCCGCGGCGGGTCGCGGCTGGCGGCGCTGTCGCCCGGCGTGCATTCGCCGCGGCGCAGCTCTGAGGACTCCGTCGACGACAGCTTCAGCATCAAAGACCTCAGGGTGAGCGTTCCTGAATTTTACCAATGCTTCTTATCTGACAGGGGTGTATATATAACAATATAAGCGTTATAAAAGTAAACGCACTTTGGATACACTTCAGGAAGTATCTTCGATCCACTTCTGTGATCTGTGCGTACCGCATGCGTTCCTAGTCTAGGTACTTACACTCAAGATGGGCCATATGGTAGTTTGTTTACTTGTTAATAAAAAAATAAAAATAAAATATGCATTCGTGCAACAAACAATTTTTTTTTTGCAATCTTTGCAGCACGAGCTCAAAGAGGTGGAGGAAAAGTTCCGCAAAGCGATGATCCTGAACGCACAGATGGACAACGACAAGGCGGCGCTGGGCTACCAGCTCGAGCTGCTTAAAGACAGGATAGAGGAACTGCATGAGGAGTACGCGCAACTGCAGGTATTATTATCATTGCTTTATTACTGCTCTGGAAGAACAGGAATCCTGTTTGATTTGGGGTTAGGTTCTAATACTGAGCATCATCTCCATGAAATATCTTGTTTACTCAAACCACACTTAAACGTTTGTCCATTTCCAGCGCGAGCACAAAGAGAAATGTTCGGCGCACGAGCGTTTAAAGCGCGAGCACGCGTCACTGGAGCGCGAACTGAACAGTGCGCGAGACGCGGTGCGGGCGCGGGACGCCGCGGCGCAGCTCGCCGGGTTCGCGTTCGTGGACGCGGCCGGCGGGGCCGGGGGGGACGGCGGGCCCGCGCTGGCGCTCGTGTCGCACCAGTCCGAACAGCTGCTCAACGACGCGGGAGAAGGCACGCTCGGTGAGTCTTACTATCTATCAGTCATTTTCCGGTTATTTTTTTCTCTTCCTAATTAACGCGGCACTTTTTTTACTTAAAAAAAAGCGACGCGTTAATTAGACGGAAAACATTGTATAGTTAATAGTCTTTATTTATTAACAAAATTCATGTACATGTACACAACATACAAACAGAGGAACAAACAAAGTAAGAAAATAGAGTACATAGGTTCTGCTTATTTTATAAGAAATCTCTTCCAGCAGACCTAGAAGAGGAAAATTGAAGAAAACAGGTAGTAGGTGTGTACAAAATAGACTGTCTTTCTTTTTACATTTTGTATTAATTTTGTCAATAAGCAAGTGAGATAACAGTGACGCGTTAATTAGGTTAGATGACTTCAAAAAAAGAGGAGCTTCCGATTGGAATATAGGGATGTTCCTCAATAACTTCTCCGTTTTTTAACCGATTAAGAAAATTCTTTTTTTATTTAAAAAGATATACATGAAAGTTGGTCCCATTGTCACCAGGTAACAATTTGATAATGGAATCCTCAATATAGTGATTTTGATGTTTTTGTCAATAACATTAAGGCGAAGATATAGGCAAATGGCCTTGAAGTGTGAAATAAATTGTTAACTCGTAAATATGGTTATAATTTCCATATTGCTCTTCGTCATGCACTAGATAGCCCTTTAAATTATTTTATGAACTGCCGTTGAAACTATTATTGGTGATCCGTCTAGCTTTAAAACTTGCCGTGGCCACTTTTGGCGGAAGCAAGTTTTAAAGCTAGACGGACTAATGTAAATACTTTCAACGGTGGTTCATAAAATAATTTAAAGGGCTATCTAGTGCATGACGAAGAGAAATATGGAAATTATCTCCATATTTACGAGTTAATAATTTATTTCAAATGAGGGCGCCACTTCAAGGTCATTTGCCTATACCTCCACCTTAAGTGAGTTTTGGTAAAGTGGAACTGAAGAAGAAGACCAAACCTTGAAGTCGCTTTTTTTGTACAAAATTATAACATAAGGAATAAAAATGTATGTATTCCAGACGTGCGGTTGCAAAAGCTGCTGAGTTCCAAGCAGTCGCTGGAGTCGGAGGTCCGCAAGCTGAAGCTGCAGCTGAACGAGGAGCGCGCCGCGCGGCAGAACGGCGTCGCCAACCACCACGACGCCGAGTACGAGAACGAATGTTAGTAAACAAACTACATCATCGTGATAGAACATTTATTTATTAATCGTATGGTTTGTGCATGTCTTTCAATAAGGGTTGGGACACTTCTGTCAGCATGAAACAGCTGTTTCTCGCTCTAGCAAATGACGGTTCTGAGCAACGGAAAAGGATAGCAGCATGGGAAAGTGCTGTTCCGCGCTGACATATGTGTCCCAAGTTCCAACCGTAAAAAGCAAGTGAAATTTCGGCTAGGTACATAATGTATGTGGCGCTGCACTCCACAATAGGATTCCCTGTGTCGTGGAGTACAACGTCTAATTGGTATACGTATTTATACATTATACATTGCAGTGCCTCCGTGGTCCTTGTGATCCGGAGGTTGTGGGTTTACATAGATAAGAAAATAGCTGTAAGTTTTCCGAAATAAAATAAAATAAATCCCACTGGGAAGCATACTTTGTGAAAAGTTGTTTCCAGTCTGGTTAGGATATTGTAGGCCTGAATCACCTGATTATCCGAAAAGAAAGATGATTCCGTGCTTCGGAAGCCACGCAAAGATGTGTATCATGAACGCCATGTAGCGTTTGTTTAAACTTATCTTAAGATTGGTTCTGGTCTACCCTTTGGGTTGCGGAGGTCAGAAGGCAGTCGCTCTGTATAAAAACCAGTAACCTCGTCAAATCACCTAGGTAAGGTAGCGGACCCTGGGCTCTGAAGCATAATCGCTGACGATGAAACCGGGAATGCGTTTGGATAATGATAAATAAAGCGACAAATCACACTGATAGGCTAGCCCCAAAGTAAGTTTTTAACTTGTGTTATGTGATACTAACTAAACGATACTATATTTTATGATAAATACACATATAGATGACCCAAGAACCAGGACAATTTGAAAAAGGCCATTTTCCAACTGGGGTTGGGGATCGAGCCCGAACCTCCTGATTAGCGGTCTAGCGTGTTAGCCATTACGCCACGGAGGTCGTTAAATGTCCGATACAAGTAAAAAAAGTTTTGAAATGCCATAAAAATGTCATTATACATTGCAGTGGAGACGCTCCGCAAGTGCGTGTCGGAGGCGAAGGCCCGCGCGGCGCGCGCCGAGGCCGAGGCGGCGCTGCAGGCGGCCGGCGTGGCGCGCCTCGAGGCGCAGGTGGCGCGCCTGCGCGCGCGCCAGGACCACCAGGACGAGCACGAGGAGCAGCTCAAGCAGGAGCGGCGCCGGCTGCAGAGGGAGGTATGCGAGCGAGACTTTCAGATACTTGGCTGGAAGAGATCCCTTACTGAGATAAGCCCGCCTAAGTCTGTCTATACCTATGTTTTTTTGTGCAATAAAGAGATTCCTAACAAACAAACACTTGGCGTGGAAATAGCCGGAAAGCCGACCGTTCTATAGCGACACAGCTAAGGACTCCAAGGGCCGAAACACACATCCGCATTGTGGTGCCGCAATGCCGAAATCGGTGGCAACTCCTGCCGCAACGCGAAAAATGGCTTTAAGCGACGCGCCGCACATTCTAGCTTAAAACAAGTAATGTGTAGTTTAAATATTTAATACGAATATTCGGCATCGATAAATAGCCTGAACTGCATAGTGCCTGCAGTTAAAAACTGAAATTATTTTTGGCGTCTAGAAATTATATTTTCGCGGCATCGCATAGCGCGTTGCAATGCGGTTATGTGTTTAAAGCTCTAACATACGAGCGACAGTATGTCCGCAACCTTGGTCGGCGACAGGTGTCGTCGGTCGGTTACAGGTGTCATCGGTCGGCGACAGGTGTTGTCGGTCGGCGACAGGTGTCGCTCGTCTGCTAGAGCCCTAAGGACGCAACCGAAAAATCACTGAGAAGAGATATATAATAATAGAAAACGTCGGAAGCGTTAAACTCCAGTCGAACGAGCACGACAATGGAATGAGCGTCTCCTAGGAATAAGACATTTTTTTTTTCCCTAGAATTCGATAATTAATTTCACTAAGTCGAGAGCTTATGCCGTGTCCGTGAGACACTTGATTTCAATCTTGAGGACAATGATAAATGAAAAACATATATAACACAGAATGATGTGTTTTCAGGAAGTCGTTGACTTCTGGGCCGTTCTCAAAAATGGCGATAGTTAACGGTACAGTGCACCCGCCCTGTGTGGACCCTTAAATAATGCCTATTTCTACTGAGTGTAAATTTATCACCGATATATGTATACTCAATCAATCTGAACAGTCAATATGAACAACTTTTCCTATATCTTAACTTTTTTTATCTAATCTCATATTTTACAAACTTTTAACCGATTTTATATTGGCATACTTCAATATTTTAAAAATTGAATCACTACTGCACTTCTTCTCTAACAAAATAACGTCATAAAATATTTTTTTATCATTACGATACTGGGCAAATATTTTGACGGCCTTGGATACAAGTCCTTTTGAGCCCGATACAGGTATAATTTTTTTTTAATGTCCTAAAAATTGTGAGCCCTATTCGTTAGCAAGATACTGATAATGTTGATCTCCCCCAAGGCGATCGTCATCAATTATTATCACCAATTTTATGGCATTACAAAATCTTTTGGTTTCAATCTTGTTTCAATGAAGTACTTGTCTGTACCGTTGCCATTGCCATTTCATTAACCTCGCCTACATATTTAATACCCTCATTAGTGACAGTATCATAAACTACTATTTCAACTTTCCCGTATAAATTTTCTAGTTGGCCGAACAATTAAGTTTATGTGAAAAGATGAATTTCTCATCGAGCTTTGGTCATATAGAAAAAGTTGTTCAGATTGACGGACTGAGTCGCATCTTCATATACAGGGTTACTTTTAAAACACCGTCAACATTTTTGGAGCAAGTTCAGTCCGTGATACTGAACCACAAAAAAAAATTCGTCTTCTCTTACAAATCGGCGGCGTTCAGCCAAATGGATTTTGTATGAGGGAGGACGAAATTTCTTTTATCGATTTTCGATAATTGTTTTTATGGATAGTAGTTCAGTATCACGGACTGAACTTGCTCCAAAAACGTTGCCGGTGTTTAAAAAGTAACCCTGTATATTTCGACCGTTAATTAACATCCGGCCAAATAATATTTTTTTTATAATTGAACCCATAATCAGGATGAATAGGATGTAAATAGTAAAACAGTTAACGTGTACAGGAAAAGTTTGTGCATAGATTTAAGTTACCGAGTCCTAATCCCCTATTCCACTCTTAAACGCATGGTTGTTTGTTTTAAACACAAGCCTCTTACTGAAAGTCTTATCTTCTTTTCTCCAACCACTCCACCATAACCAAAATGCCTGCAAAAATCAGGAAAAAAATTGGAAACAGTATAGAACGCCACCTGTTACCCATAACTTATTGGTGATAATTTTATCGTTTGTCTTATAACCAGTAAACTCATGTTACTCATAGTTTTTCTCAGATCTGACAGATCAATCTTACAAGTTTATTTGCTAGGCAAATTAGAAAAACCCCCGACTATCAAGAACACCATCTAGTGATGTGAACCGGAACTATTTATACGAATATCATGTCGCGCTACGGATAGCGCCATCTATATATTTGCTAGAGAAAGCCCTGGTTTTCAAGCGTTTATTTTCAATAACTTTTAAATGGCTGGACCGATTTTCATCAAACATAGCTAAGAACCATCGCAAGGGAACTTGCTATCACGTAAAAAAACCGCATCTAAATCAGTCCGTCCGTTCGAGCCCTACGATCTACCACTACTAGACCTGCATAGTGCGTGGCCACTTTAGTGCATCTCTTTCTATCTTTGATTGTTGCCTCCACCCATATTTTGCACACGTCATAGAACACACTATGGTCACTAACTTATAATAAGCTCAAATAAAACCCTAAATCACCTTTTAAATGATAAAATCCCTAAAATTAATAACTTTCTTTGATCGTTTTGTGGTTTGTTTGGCCCAGATTTTGACAGTAGGCCAGCTTATAGCAGCCACGCCGATAGAGACAAAAAAACATATCAGCGTTTCTTTAACGTTAACAGTACACTCACGTTGTACTGTATTTAACAGTCTCTTTCTAGCAATATCGTTGCAAGTCTAGTAGTGGTAGGTCTGTGCCTACGATGATACAGACAGACAGACCAACATTAGGGTCAAACTTATAACACCCCTCTTTTTTGTCGGGGGTTAAAAATAGATCCTATGGCAGTAGGCAATACAGCTGATAATACATTATACGCCTAGTTCCCTCATCATGAATATTTGAGTTTTACTGTAAAGCAGAAGTGTCGATTTTGGGTTGTTTTATTATATAACTCTCACTTATAAATTGAACGGATAGTAGTTCGTTTGAATTTCATGTACACATAAAGAGTGATGCGCCGTGGTTGGGGGAAGGAAGGGGATCCTGCAGTACGTGACAATAGGACATATTACGCAAAACTCGGCGCACATTACGGCATTAGCACATACAGTATAAACAATTTGCTGTCATTCTACATGTCATATTTTTTCGCAACAAATAATTATTAAAAAGGATTTAATTTTAATAGTTTTATGCTGTTGTGTTATGGCTTCCTACGGCCATTTAAATACCTATTATACAGGGTGACTTTTTAAACACCAGCCAAATTTTTGGAGCAAGTTCAGTCCATACTACTTTCTATAAATTTTTTTTTATTAAAAATCGATAATAATTTTTCGTCCTCCCATACAAATGCGTTTGGCTGAACGCTGATTTGTATGGGAAGGCGAATTTTCATTTTAGTTTTTCGTTAATTGTTGTTTAATTGTGCTCCAAAAATTTGGCTGGTGGTTAAAAAGTCACCCTGTATAATAGGTATTTAAATGGCCGTATGAAGTCATAACACAACAGCACAGGTTTTGAATAATAAAACTTAAAATTAAATCCTTGTCTTTGTCTTGTCATTGTTAAACATTTTTTACGGTCTGCGCTAATGCTGCACTCTGGCGGCAGAACATTGCAATAATATCTCCTATTCACAAGTATGGGTCGTTAAATCATGCCGTTTTGTGCATTATCCTAGCCCTAAACCGAATTACGACCACGTCGGATAGAATATGCAGTTTTTACATACTGTACTTCAAATTATAGAAGCAAAAGGTATATAATGCTTTTATTACGTGATTACATTAATAAACACGACTGTCCGCAGGCTCGGGAGGCCCTGAATCGCGTCGAAGAACTGGAGACGGAGAACAGCCACCTGACGAAGCGGCTCGACAAGCTGAAGAACGCCAAGTCCGCGCTCCTCAAGGACCTGTGACCCTGAACGCCAACGATTGCGTCAGAGGAGACGCGAAGCTGCCGTGACGCGGGCCGTTGCAGCCGCCAATAGGAACACACCTGTGACCTTCAACGTATTTACTTGACCTTGAATTACGTCATTACGCGAACACGTCTGACGTCATATGTTTCACTGTAACGTCCAAAGTCCGAGATTTTGATTGTCAATGATAGGCATTGCGTTATAGAGACAATAATATAGTCTCAAGTGCTTAAAAGAGCTTTTTTGAATCCGCTAGTTTTCAACAAGTCAAATCAGATACTCGTCAAAACAAACATCTTCTATGACATTTGTATGAAATATCGGACTGTGACGTTATAGTTACTTGGAGTCAAATAGCGCTCTTATTATCCGTTTTTCTGCATTAATAAATCTAAAATCACGTTTAAAGTCGATGTGATCAATGACAAGTGACATTATTTTGTGACGTTATATTCTCTTAATAACAGTACCAAATAATTTATTTTGAACGCAGCAAACTACCCAATTGTTGCTCATTTATTTATCGATGAGTTTAAAATTGAACAGAAGAAAAGATAGAACATTTTTAATATGAATGTTTGCATTTTCTATATCACTGTAAATAAATTATCAATAACATTTTACACACACACACAAAATGTATTTTACATTACTGACACTGTCCATTTCCAAATATGTATTTCTGATATGCTTGAATATTAACTGACATTTGATGAAGCATTTTTTTTTATTTTATAAAAACAGTGCGCAATATCACATAAATATTTTTACTTGGATTTGTTTTATAGTGGTTGTATTTTAATTCCACTGACATCATTTTATTGTACACGGATTTAATATAATATCGTTAGTAATATAATAACACTTATAGTATTTACTTTTACTTTACTAAGAGTTGAACAAGGATCGAACTGAAAGGATGACTGAATAGTCTTTACTATCTGATTAGGAGCAACGTTAATATTTGTGTAAGGGTCAGTTCACACCGAGACGCGACGTAGCGCGCACGTGAAAGAAATATAGAACTTGTTTACTAGACAAAAAGGCTGAGAGCCCGCTGCGCCTCGCTATGCAGCGCTACGCAGCGCGGCAAAGCGGGCTGTCGCTGAAATTAGTATCTTTTTGCCTAGTAAACACGTTCTATATTTCTTCCAAAGTGCGCGCTACGTCGCGTCGCGTCACGTCGCGTCTCGTGAACTGACCCTAAGAGTGGATGAGATGCTGCATGTAGGTATATGACGTTATTGTCGAATTTTGATGTTGAAATATCTATGAATGTAATTAACGTATGCATGTTGTAGCAAACTTAGGTGTCAATAAAAAATACCAATCGTTATTAAAAATTATACAAAGTTTTTAAGGCTCAATTTAAACTCTACAAAGCATATTGAACCCTTTTTCAATGTGTTAATGAATAAAATTCTATCAACAAAAAGAATTTCCGGGGTATAAGCGGGAATTCCTGCGAATTTTCTTTCTTTATGCTAATTTTATAAGTCATTATAGATGTCATTATCATCTGTAAATTTCTTTAAATTTGCCTCGATTCCGCGGCAATGTAAATTGAGCCTAAGAATGCTTCTACTGGCATAATGTTAAAACTTATTTAACAATCGAATTATAATATAATGTAACAATTTTATACTAATACCTCTATGTATGTTCTTGATATGGACAATATTTGATGGTGAAAGTGTTGTGAGTCGACTTCGGTCGCAAGTGATTAATGATTATGAATTATGAGATTGTATAGAATTGAAGTTTGTATGTATAGCGTTATCGAGCCTGGGCGCTCAAAAGTTAGCGGCCGCTAGTCTGGGAGTTCATCTGATAGACTTGTTGCGCGTCACTTTTGCGCGCCGAGGCGCTATTTGTAAATCAATGGAAATAATGATGTAAAGGAAATAATGTTGTAAAATATTAAATAATAATGTGTATAATTAAAGTATCTAATAATAAAATAATTTATTTGTTACACATAACGATAATAGATTAATGTTCTTATTTTTCTATAAAGAATTTATTTAGCTTGCCGATTACGTACTGTATTATTTCGTGTAATATTGATTTTAATAATAATGAACGTTGATTATAAAGTTATAATTTTCCGACTTGCCAATATGGTATCACAAATTTTATTAATTTATATTTTAGTGTACGCGATCACTTGTAATCTGCTTTAAGAGGTATTTTACACTTTCTCTCTTTTGTTGTCTCGCTCGCACTGTCGATCAAAGATTTAAAAGTTTTGATCGACTAATTTACGATGTAGTCAATGTCTACACAATATAAAAACATCTCTACAATATCCACGATATAATTATGTAGAATGATAATACAACACTTTTCTAAAAATGACTAATTTTTTTTAATCTTTAAAAATGTTTAATTGTGCGAGCGAGACGACCAAGTGTAAAATGCCTCCTACTGATTATTATGAAAAAAATATTGATTATGCTGTCGTATTCGCTTCTAACTGTAAAGTAATTGCTCAAAATTATATCCAGTTATGTGATAGTTGATCGGGAACATTGGAAAACATGGAGCAACTGCAGAGGAGATATTACTTGTGCGTGCAACAGAGATGTGTGACCGGCGACTTATTCGCCCATTTCTCTTACACATATGAATTGTGACCGAGACGGGTTGATGCGTCGCGTAATGTGCGCATGACGCAGCGCACGCTCTCAGAATCGACTTTTATTTCATTTTTCTTCTTCTAATTTAAGAGCTCTTGTCATTTGAGTATGCGTCAAACTTCTCGGTCTTCCGTCTCTTTAGTGCTTGATACGATATGAACCCTGTTTTTTCTTTTAGTTGGTCTACATAGCTCTTTCTTGGTCTTCTGCTGGACCTCTTCTTTCCTTCTAGTAAGTTTTTAAAAAGTCTTGTCGTATAAAGTGACCAATCATTTTCCTTCTATTTTCTATTTCGCCTATTTCATCCTCTAACAATAATTTACAGGCTGTACTACATTCGCAATATAATAGGTTGGGGAAAAAGTCTTTTCGCATTTTATATGAAAATTCAAAACATTTTTAATATAGTTTATTTACATTTTACTAAAGTATGTAGGTACCATTTTGTTCGATAACTTTTTGCCATCTCATAGGTAGGGACATGATCCCATTGCTATAAAAATTTTGGGGCTTCTGATCAAAAAACTGCGTCAAGTAGTTTTGGCAGTCCTCTCGTGATGTTAACCTGACACTGTCTAAAGAATTCTGAAGAGACCGAAACAGGTGGAAATCTGAAGGTGCCAGGTCAGGACTATACGGCGGATGCATTAACACCTCCCAGCCAAACTATCTTAATTTTTGCTGAGTGGTTAAAGATGTGTGAGGTCTAGCGTTATCATGATGAAAAACCAGACCCCTTCTGTTGATTAATTCCGGCCGCTTTCTCTCAACTTCTTGCTTTAATCTTATCAGTTGTTCGCAGTAGAGTTCTGAATCGATGGACCTGCCTGGTGGTAACAGCTCATAATGAATAATGCCCTTCCAATCCCACCACACACACAGCATCACCTTGTTGCGAGTCAACCCAGGTTTCGCCACAGTCTGTGAAGCCTGACCGGCCTTTGACCTTGACCTTTTTCGCACGTTCTTGTCGTACGTGATCCACTTTTCATCACCAGTTATCAATTTCTTCAAAAATGGTTCGGTCTTATTACGTCGTAATAAAGAATCACAAATGAGTACACGATTCATTAGGTTTCTTTCAGAGAGCTCGTGAGGTACCCAAATATCGAGCTTTTTTGTGTACCCATTTTTTTTCAAATGCGCCAAAACTGTTGTGGTCAATTCCCAGTTCTTCAGCTATGTCGTAACTACTGATATGCCGATCTTGCTCTACTTTTTCAAAAATAGCATCCATTTTATCCGTAACAGGGCGACCAGAGCGACGTGCATCTTTGACATCAAAATTTCCGGATTGAAAACGCTTAAACCAAATTTGTGCTACTCTCAGACACTGCACTAGGTCCATAAACATCGCAAATTTTTTTCGCGGCTTGCGTTGCATTTTTACCTTTTTGGTAGTAAAATTTTAAAATGTATCTAATTTCTTCATTAGATTCACTCATCTTGACGGTAAGAAAAACAAATGAAAATCACGCATTTTCCTAATTTGAATTTGTGATTATCTTTTTTAAAATTTAAACTTTTAAATGATACCAAAACCAGCCAGGTACAAATAGTATAGCCAAAGTGGTTTTATTACAAGTTCATACATACTATATGCGAAAAGACTTTTTCCCCAACCTAATATTACCACAGTGTGAATCATAATATTACTGCATTAAAGTCGATATTACCTTGTACATAGGTACATTTTGAGCTGTTGCTGTTGCAAAGAGATTTTAAAAGAGACATCGCTCTTCTTTCTTACCGCAAGATCGTAAGTTAAGCTCTAGATCGTGTAATATAGTTGTTATAGTCATGCTCACGTAACCGTGCCATCGCGCACCAAATGTATTAGTATACAGTAGCTCCAATATGTAGTTAACGTTTAGAGAGATAGTCGTGCTTGTGATGTGATGATCGTAGGCGGGTGTTCTCACTTACTTCAATATCCAATTAAAGGTGTAAGAATAAGTTAGTGGATATTGCGAAAAATTCCTGGAAATTAATTTACAATGGCACCGCTCGTAAAACAGATTAAATAAACAGTTAGTGGCGCCATCAATAAAAATATGTTTATGTTTATCATTTCAGGTCCACTAACGTAGATTGTTGACCAATAGCATCGTATATCTGGAAGCATGTTGCATAGTAATGGGGTTGCTAAGGTTTCAAAACCAGTTTGATGTAACTATTACTAAACGTCCGTTCTTCGGAGAGATAAGACAAACTGGAACTTTTTTCTGGCAACCCTATTCCTATAGATAGGGAATGTGTAACTCATTGAAATTATCGTATATTGCTATAGATAGCGTTAGTCAAATCTGTCTATAGGCTGTGTTGTGAGGGCCCGTACTCTCAAAGCACTCACGATATGGTCACTAGTAACTAAGACTCTATATGTGACAACATAAATCCTAATTTGCCGTGGCGACGAAGCATCGTGAATTCGTGACGATTATCGTGTACGTTTGAGAGTACAGCTCAGTAGCCGAATGCCATCGTCTTGATTTGTAAGTCAGAGTAAGTGTAGTTAGGAATATCATTTTGTAAGTATGATGTATGTATTTTGGTGCTGCATTACTAATTTATTTGTTTTTTTTTGTAACTAGGACCACCCCTTTTTATATGAAGCGAAACTGACTCAATGTTAACTGACATTTTGATATTTTGAATAAATTTCGCTCCGAAAATGTAGTTTTATTTAATTTTATTACAAGATTATTTTTCTTGTAATAAGTAATTATTAAAAAAAAAAACAAAAAAATACATTCATACTAGCGCTGACTGCGCTAGTATGGCTGTGTGCATGTGCATCGGAAGGTGGGTAAAGCCGTTGGTCCCGGCTGTCATCATTGTATGGCAGTCGTCAAGCTACGTCAGATGCCTTTAGGCATTTAAAAAAATGACTTCGTATTCAACCGAATGCTGCGTAAGTTGCGTAACTCACTTTACGCGACGTTCAACCATGTGCAAATTAAAAAATTATACGCTTGTTTGCTTTACTAAGCTCGATCTAAACTCGTTCATGGAGAAACAAAGTATATAAGCATCTTCTACGGGTACCTACAGCTTTGATCAGTGATGCAGTGGAGCTATGTTTTTACATACACGAGATGTAAAAAATAAAGAATACATTAACATTCTATCAAATTTATTATGTCTATAAGAGTATAAGTGAAAAACAGGTGAGAAACAAACAGCATTTTAAGGTGTTTCACTTATTATGAGTGCTTATTCTCAAAACCAAAACACTAGGGCTCAAAAATAAACAGGTTCTCAACTAATTAGAGATTAGTCCTTGGTGTCTAAAGACCCTATCAGTTATTTAAATAATACACAAATGAGAAAACAAAGCTAAAAACCTATTTAATGAAATCTAAGTCTATTGATATAACTTAATGCTATTTACAGTTTGTTGTTTAATATATGTCTGCAAACACAGATCTGTATTGCAAGTCTAATTAGTTGAGATAAGCTGACTATCATGGGGAAATAAAAAAGATACCTAGCACATACAATAATAATTTAAGAATAATCAAATATGTACCTAACCAGATTTGGTGACTTGACCTAATTTACAAATTTATACAATTTTATACAAAAAGAAATCATGGATAGCGGGTGAATACGAAACTTAGAAGTCTGGACCAGGGCTCGGAAACTGGTAAATTTTTCAAACCGGTTTTGATCATTTTTCCCGAACCGGAAAGGCTTTCGGTTAGGGTTTCGTTTACCGGTATTTCAACAGGTTAATCAGATAACCGTTTTTTTGCTAATTTCTGTAACTTTGAAGGAAAATAACCTGTTAAAATGAATTTAACAACGTAAGTGAGCTACGCCATCTGTTGTTTTTCGGTACAAGCAAATGGGAGGCGGTAGGTGCGGGCCAGCAGTTGCGGCGTTACTGCGTGCACCTGAGTTCAACCAGTTACGTTTAGGTGGTATTACCGGTTAAAACTCTTTCTTAAATTAAGCGGTTACCGAAAATATTTTGGTTAATTTTAAACTGTTTCTTTGTTTAACCGGTTAACTAACTAAATTTTAACGTTATTATTAACTATATTAACCGGTAAATCAAAACCGGTTCCGAACCCTGGTCTGGACTGCTTAGTGAAACAATCCACATTATAGCAACTCAGAATTAAATAAGTACAGTAGGGTTACTTCAAAAGCGGTACGCAAGACGTACGTTAGTCTAATTTGGTTTAACATATAAATAGGACGTCACTATCGTACGACTGTCGTATTATTTTATGGAGTAACCCCCCAGGTTGATGCGCCCCATAGCTATATCGGAATTTTGTAATCAGAATCATTAATAGAACACAAAACCGTGAGAAAAAAAAGCATTTCTTTTTTAGTCTACCAAATTCCTAATAAGCGGCTAACCTACTGACTTTACTATACGCTTGGCCTTTGCCCCACTCGCCGGCCGCGCCACGAGCCCGGAGCTGGTGTTGACATTCAAATAGGACATGCGGTATACATTTGTCTGCCGATATCTTTGGTTTTGATTATGACAGAATATGTATTTTGTTTTTGCCTAAAGAGTGCTTTCCTTGAATATGCTATGAGGTTCAAATCATTAATTTTAAAACAAAAAAGCTCTTCCATGCTAGTCAAGGACAAAAGCCATCAGTATTTTGATTCCTTTTGCCACCTCTCCCACCATTACCACAGAATACATAAGAGCCATTACACTAAATGTGGCCTTTGAGTCTTGCTCTTTGCTCTGTCTGCTTTGAGCCGCAAGACCCACAAAGCTCGTGTCTGCCCCATTAGGGATGAAGACATAATAGTGTATTTGTATTAAAAAAAAGTCAACATTTCAACCTAAATACATTATCCATTCTCCTTATGTTATTACACATTACCTAGAACCTTAAAATATATTTAAATGAATAAAAGATGTCAAGCCCAAAGAGAAAACTTGCTAGAAATTAGAAAACAAAGATGTAGAACCTCCGAGCGAGCAGATGTACTAAACACAAAAGAGAGGGTAAAAGAGGGTTTTCTCATTCCCTTAAATAGCAATCAAATCAATCAATTTTTTACTTTCTTTGGACATTAGAATTCGAAAGTTGATTTCTTAGACCTATTTTCAAAAATATACATTCTTTTAGTTAACCTTAAAAAATAGAGAAACATATAATTCAAAAGTAATACAGGAATATTAAAAAATAATCAACATCTAAAAATCTCGTATATTTTCTACAATGTCTTTGTTTCTCTTTGGGCCCAATGTTAGCCTTAACCTAAAGCCTATGCGATAGCAGTTCAAGGTACAGGGTGCTGGCTGGGTGTGAGGCCTCCGTGCTCTGGACTGTGCTTTTGTTTTTTCCTTTTCTTCTCCTTTTTTCGTTTCTTGCGCTCTTTATCATCATCATGACGCTTTTGCTTTTTATGTTTCTTTTCATATGTGTCAGGATTTGAAGAATCTGTAAAAGTTATAAATATGTAGCAAATTGCTTCTGCTCACATGGTATTTTATCAACATTTCTTAATTCTTTATTTATTTTCAGTACTTTAGTGCTGCATTTTGAAAGCTTAAGAGTCCCCTTACCCTAGACAGAATCAGAGTTTCCCATACAAACATAGTCTTCGTTTTATTTTGAAACGACATTTCAGATTTCAGTAAAAACTTGTAACTTAAGAAATTGCATATAATTAGGGTAATAATTGGTTTTCAGTCAAAATATGAACTTGAAAGAGAATATAGTGTATTATTGGTATTGTATCATTTTTGACCATCAGTATGGAAACCTTTTACACCCATAAATTTTCTTTCAAGTACATATTTTGACTGTGAAAACCAATTATAACCCTATATTTATGCAATTTCTTTAAAGTTACAAATTTTTACCTAAATTGACATGTTTTAAAATAAAATGTAGACTATGTACGTTTGTTACGTATAAAAAAATTAAAAATATGCAAAATTTTGCAATTTTAAAGAAATCGCATTTATCTAGGCATATAATTGGTTTTTACGGTTAAAATATGAAATTTGGACAAGCAGTGGAACAGACAAATACCTACATACATCGACTGCTAAAATAATTTCCCTTACGTTTGGCTTTTCTGTAGTCGGATTAAAAACCCTTACAAAATATTAAACATTTCATTGTCAATTTATTTATACATTCCACTAATAATATATAATTTGAGCAGTAGTCAACTCACCTTGTAATGGAGTGTCCTGGCCAGGAGGAGCACCATCTTTGTGCTTATGTTTCTTATGTTTACTCTTATGTTTCTTTGGTGGAGTCACACTTACATAACGGTACTGTTCTGGAAGAGGGCCAGGATGCAAACGGAATCCTGCCAGTTGAGCACTAGTCAGTGGCAGTATCTCTTTGCCACCAATGGGTCTTTTAGCGATTACTGATGCTAGAGTACTGTTATCTTCCTGACCAGGTCCATCTAATATGCCTGGCAAGTTTGGCAGAAATGAAGACAGTGACTCTTTCAACTTTTTACCGTTAAATTTACTGTAAGAGTGTTCCAGCCCATAGAATGACATTAAGTTCTTGGCCCCTGTGAGCTCACATTTACCTGTAAAATATACATTTTTTTTTTGTCAAATGAAACAAGTTTTATTAGACATGATATAAATGTAAAGGATTTGACTGTTTACCTGGAGGTTCTTTCATTAAGTAAAATGGTCCGCTGTGCACTATAGAAGGGTTTTTGCCCAGCGATATGGTGGTCTTCAGGGTTCCAGACGAGTCCTGCCGAGAAACGACTGGCGACCTCGCTCCTCTCGGCGAGGACTTCGGTGAATATGGTTCTACTTTCCTAAACTGATCAGACATCATCTTGCATCAGCATTTCTACATAAATAACATAAAATAAAGAAATTCCACTAAACAAAAATCATAGAAAATAAGATTACACCCTTCCCTTTCGACAACACTGCATTTACTTTTGAGTTGCCATCTCAAATTTAGGTTTCTACCAACCAATGTCAATAATAAATTAATGCGCTTCCTATTTCGCAAATGTCTGTCAGTTCTGTCACTGTCACTGTAGTCTCATCATTCTCATCTCACCTCATGGTCTTTCAGCACTTCAGCAGGAGTTGCGTAAATAGTACCTATCTAGCTTATGATCGCTCCGCTCTCTAATATGGATTCGAACCGTAAAATAGAACTAAGCGAATGCCACTGAGTGCAAGTTGTGTCTTGTCATCTTGTGTGTGTGTGTGTAAGTAACTCACACTTACACATGCAAACACATACACATGCAACTACACAACACAATCAAGGTTTAAGCTTCCAATAAAAAAAAAGTTCTATGAATTCTTATTGACCATGCCATGATGAGTCATATTATTAATGATTAAACGAACTTACCTAAAGTAAAGTTCTATCATAATTATACGATAGCTTTGTCCGAATAGATTAGCATAGAATACGAGTAGTAACACTATGGTGTTGCCCTTTTTGCACTGAAATTGAGATAAATTGAGGATAGGTGTACTAGGCACACCTACATTTATAAATAAAAAATGTGGGTAGGAATACTTCCCTGCTGCGCTTGGTTTCGCCCGGCGGCCATCATTCTAGTTGAGCACTAGACCAGACTGTCTGTAATTGACATTTTCAGTTTGGGATGTTATTAATTAACCGGGAGGGTGGGATGCTAATCTATTCGGACAAAGCTATCGTATAATTATGATAGAACTTCACTTTAGGTAAGTTCGTTTAATCATTAATTATAATTGTCAAGCTTTGTCCTCTTAGATTAGCATAGAATACGAGTAGATGTTGAGATCAATTACGAAAATGTCAATCAAAAAACATAATGATACATTTAAATCACTTTTATTACTGAATATTATATAAACAGAAATTATAATGTAATTTTCCAATGTGTATGTCATACACAGTTAACATGATAACAGCATAACATAAAAATGAAATTTCTTTAAATAGAACAACTAATTAATAATAATTATCATTTTAACAAGAGTTACAGATTATTGATCTAGCGAAATCACTATCTTGGTGCTGGTTAACTATTACCCTATTGTTAAAACGACCAAAGGTGTTGGAGCTGTCACTCCAACCAGCAGTTTTCTTAATCAAATCAATGCTCACCCCAAGCTGACGTGCTTGCGATGTAGCAGCGTGTCGAGTGCCGTGAGCAGTAAACGTTGACACATCAATACCACAATCACCAAGAGTCGTTTTTATCCACCTACTCAATGATTGTTGGTTAATTGCTTTATGGGGTCTTGAAAGGCTAATAAACAAATTCTCAATAGTATCACGAAGTTCTTCGGTCTTTAGTAGGTAAGATTGTAAAGATACTACTGGGCATATTTCTGGCTTTTCACGAAAGAAAGGCTAGATAAGCTACGGCTGAGATGCGCCAGGACGAGAAGTCTTTATTAATTCAGTAATTTTAATACGTATCTCGTTTTGGCCGATCTCTTTATTTTTAATATTAATTTTACAAAGCGTTTGAACTCTATGAGCCGTAGTCAAGGCAAGCAAAATTGCAAGTTTTTTCGACATTTGTGCTAAACTTAAGTTCTCGTGTGGGTGGGTACCACATCGCTAAACCTATAAGAACGGATGAAGTATCCCACGTTCTATCATATTTTGGTAGAGGTGGTCTTAACCGAAAAACTCCTTTAAGAAAACGTTTTATGCGGTCGTCGCTGCTTACTTCTTGACCTAATATTAAATAAAGCGCTGATCGGCAGCTGTTAATCGTACCATATTGGGCCCCTGATTCATATACT